>JAHTLZ010000204.1:34415849-34442815 GCA_023846285.1 Phrynocephalus versicolor
TCCCTTCTTAGTGGGTCAGACGTCAGAGGCACCCAGAGAGGTGCCTCCCAGAGCCCACTTACCCCAACAACCCTAACCCCAACCCCAACCCACAAATGACCAAACGACCAAATGACAACGGAACGACAAATTTTTGAAAATTATCACGACAAACAGAAACGACCCGAAACGGACCAGTCCCGACAAATGACAACTCGAAACGTCATTTTTTCTGGTCATGCCCATCTCTACTTCTGAGTGGTCAAGAGATCAAGGTTTCTTAATAGAGTTCCCTTCATGTATGAGTGTCATGAATACTCCATATTAAAATCTGCCCTTTATAGTATTTGTAAGGGTCAGCTCAAAGATTCAAGCAATGCTTTGGTTTAGAGACATAATAATGTCTGTCCTATTAAAGGATGCATATGATCTTTACTGTCCACTTCAAGGTATTTAAAGGAGGGGGAATAAAACAGAATAGAGAGAAGCTGCTGGTACAAAAAATTCTAAAAACAGAACTTCTATGCACTCTCTGAGATATTATTGACCAAGAGCTCTTGCATGCTAACAAAAATGCCAAAAACTGAGTTATGGATTTAGCAATGTAACCTATTTAGTACAAACACTCAAAAGGTGAAGCTCCTCTAAACCAATTTTCCCCTGACACTGTTGAATGCTAAGCTGCCAAAGTGTCCATTGAATTTGTAGCAACAATAGAAGCATAAATAAAGGCATACACAAGCATTAAAGGATATTTAAAATGCTGAAGCTAATGGAGAGTTGCTCAGAAGTACAAACAACAGTGTGAGAGAGCAGGATTTACTTCCTGACATGGATGGTGGTCATTTAAAAGAAGGAGTAGCTCCTGTAAACTGTTTATAGGATGGCAATGACAACTGAATAGTGGACGATGGCTCTATTTAAAAAATTTAATGGGACCTCTGGAAATGTATGATGAAGTTGGAAAGCTGGCAGTGCTATGTTTAAAGGAGCCGTGTTGGTAAAGATATTTTTATACTGCCCCTCCCACTTCTTGACAAAATATAGGGCTTGGAAAAGTGACCCATTTTTTTTTTGAACTACAACCTCCAGAAGAATACAGCCAGTGTGACAGTCATAGAGATTCGCAAGTTTTATGTGACATTATTTTGTGGCTCAGTTTGTCCCGGAAAGCATATGTAAAATACAACTTCTTAGACTTGAAGGTGCCACAAGATTGTCTGTTGTTTTGTTGCATTAAGTCAGCACAGCCAGCCTGACCCACCGCAGGACTTCCAACCAATATGACTATAGTTATGCCCCCTCCCCCAAAAAAACTTCTCCATGTTCTTTGTAAATGGCTGACAATGTGGTCCACTCAAGCCAGCAATCATCAAACTAGTTTCAGGAAATACAAGACCAGTCCAGGTTTTCAGCAAAACAGTTTTGAGCCCACTATCTCACTTGAACCTCCAGATGGAACTCTTCAAACTGTGGTAAATGTGAACAAAACCTGCCTTTTCTAAAAAAACAAAGCTTTATTGAGCACCCAGGAGTCTCACCCATCAGAAAGCCTATCACAGCTCTTCCCCTCCTTCTAAACCAACCCTGGCAGATTTTCGGGGCATTACAGGACAGGATTATTGAATGAAATCTGTTTCCCTTAGTGACCAGGGCATGATGGCTGGTTGTTGGCAAAATGACACTACTGCCTCTTGACAGTGTTCATGCTGTCTTTAGAGGTAGAGAGGATACAAGGCAAGGAATTTTTATTCATTCATTTCACCACTGATGTAGCAAGCTGGAGTTTGGGTGGCAAGTCAAAAAATGTGGAAGAAACTGTACATACATGGTGTAGCTTAATCATTATGTAACTTGCTTTGAACGAAGTCCAAGAGGTACAGCACTATAAATATGGGCAGTAGGTACATAAGCTGTATAGTGGACTTACTTGTCCCTTGTATTTAAATATATCTGTCTTGGCTATCTTTAAATAAAAGCTGTGATAGCACACAGGTCTAAAAGAAAGCACCGTGTATGTCACTTTTTTTTAAAAAAAAGCAAAAGCTGTACAATTGTGCAATTAAATAACTGAGTCTAGTGGACATAAGTATATTTGTTACTTTGAAAAGTATTGCTTCAAACAGAGCTTTTTAAGAATGAAGCTGCACCTGATTTAAAGGGGCAGTAGGAAGACACTGTCTTTTTTTTTTGCACGCACACGGTGGGGGTACATCAAACTTCCTGTATCATCAGGTTATTCTAAACAAAAGCAGAATCAGAAAAAAAGGTGAAACTCCCCCCATACGTCATTCATCTGGCAGAAAGAGGCTGTGCCTCTGTTTTTTGCGAGTCCAGAAACGCAGAATAAAAAAGTATGTCACCGTTGGTTCAGGCGTGCAATGTTTCATTAGAAACCATCCTAATCCCCCCCGGCAGCCGTCATTCCGGAGGCATATGGTTTATTCATAAATCCATTTTGAGCATGGAAACAGCTCATCCGTTCACCCCGCCTCCAAAAGAAAGCACGTTTCTGCGTATTAAAGGATGGGGAGGAGGGAAGAGGGAGGAAGACCCCCCTCACACCCCCTTCCTTATAAATCTCTCTCTCGGCAACTCCTTCCTGAGACTCAGGAGTCCACCTGGAGGCAACTGCCAGTTGCAGCCTCGTATCTCTGGACCTATTTCACCAAGTATGACCGGCGTAAGCAACAGCACGCTAGGACGGTTCACGACGCTTTCCCTTCTTTTTAGACCCCATGATAAGCCACAGATAATACACACCACACGACAGCATCCCCCCACCCCACCCCCTCTCGCCGCTCCGCTCCTCCACTTACCTTCCTCAGGGAGCCCGCGTTCAGCATAAACCCAGGCGAAGTGGGGAAAGCACAAAGGGCTCCGGAATTCCCCGCCGCCTCTCTTCTCTCTCTCCCCCCCTCTCTCCTCGGGATTGTTCTCAGGTTTCCTTTGCAAATGATCTGTTGACAAACCACGGAGGTCGGCGGCGAGCGAGGTTTGTTTTGGTTGGCGTCTCGGTGCGCGTCTCCCCCCTTCTTCCTGCCGCCTCTCGCTCTTCGTGGCTGCCGCCGCCGCCGCCGCCGCTGCTGCTACGGACGGTTTCCCCCAGCCTTGCGCTTCTGGATCCCCGATTCCGAATCACCATTTCCTCCTCGGGGACAGAGGAAGGGAGGAAGAGGCAGCGGCGGCGGCGGGGAGGACTGTGGGGGAAGCAAGGCAATCAGTGCCGCCCCCGCCGGAGGACTGCAGGAGGAGGAAGCCCAGGGACCGCCGCTCCATCCCCACCGTAATCCCCCTTCGCTTGCATGTGATTTGGGTGCTGCTGGTGGCAGCGGCGGCTCCTGCGTGCTTGCGTGTGTGTGTGTGTGTGTGCGGGCGCGCGCGCGCGCGGGAGCGCGAGTGTGCGCATCTGTGGGTGGATGTGCTGTGTAAATCGAAGAGCTCTAGCCGTTTCCGCACAGCATGGACACACGCGCAGAAACAGCGAGAGAGGCACAACCGCGCGTTCGCTCAGTATTTACGCACCGTGCACACGCTAGCCCGCTCGGCTGTCTCCCGGTGCGGATGCCAGCCCACACCGACCGGGAAAAGCCCCCTTACCGACTCCTTCTTCCTGGAGGTGCACCAGCACAGGATCAACACTCGCAAATAGAAACGTTTTGTTCCAGGGATGGATGGGTGGCTATGGGTAAAATGTTGCTAGCTTGAGTTACATTCTCTTTGCTGCCTCGAAAGCTCCAGGCTCAGCCCCAGAAGCTGTTTCTGATGCCAGTCATGAGATGTGAAAAGTATTCAAACATGACAATGTCTTGGACAGCATGCAGAATTTATTTCCATCCGTGTTTAGTAATCAACAGGCCTTTTTGTATGAAACCAGCACGCTAGCTTTGCCTCCTAGCTACTCCCTTTCCTTCGTTGTGGCTGGTGTGTTTACATCTGCTTTTCACCATAGTTCCCCTTGGCGGTACTTCTTACAAAAATGTTACAATAAATGTTTTGCTTTGGGGCTTTTAGCCCTTGGGTTTGATTTGATGGATGTGGACCCTTGGAATTAAAACTGTGCTACTGCTGCTTTCGAAATCCTATGTAATGTAAATAAGCCAATACTGTATGCTGTAATTTTGATTTACTATTTACTTTTAGGGCAATCCTGCAGTAGCTAGCACAACTGATCCGCAGGTCTTCACATTTCAGCGAAGTTTGCTGTGAGAGTGGGTGGAACAGCTGCATTCAGACTGTGGAGGAAATAAAAGAACAGAACTGGACCAAACATGACACAATATTTGAGCTTAGGTGAGGTATTTCTTTTTTTTTTTTAGAATGAGGGAGGGACCTGTATAAAAACTGCAAAACCATAAAACCATGGGATCATGGGAAAGCATGTACAACTGAGAAACCCCAGAGAACTGAATTAAGACCACATGAGAAATGGCTTCAGCTGAAAGATCTGATTAAGCTACCCGGAAGCCCTAATTTGGCTACAGACTCTTACGCAAAAGTCTCCAGGCAGAATAGTCACTGTGCTGTTATCAACATAAACAATTTCAGGCATTGCCATCTTGCCCTTTCAATTGATAGTCAATATCAGAGCGATTTATTATGTACAGGTGTGCTGCAAAATATTTATTATGCATAATTGTGTGTTTTGTTTCTCTTAAGCCATTTTTCTGCTCTATTTAATAAAAGGGATTCTTTTCCTTTTAAAAAAAAGCTATCCCTGGTTTTCATTTGAGAATAATTTTCAATAGTTAAAGACTTCTTCCTCTCCTTCATTTCCCAACATCTTCCTGCTGAGGAAAAGGATTCCATGGGAGCCTCAGGACCTTCATGGGAGAAACTAGAAATGTTTTGTTTATGAAAGACCATGGAGCCTTGCACAGTATAAGTTAGGCAGACGGATTTGAACAACTGAATTTAGACCCCCAAACATACTTAGCACTGATATCATAATGGTACAACAAGATTAAAAAACTGATAGCAGCATCAATAGAGCAATGTAGTCCAGGATGCTCAAAGGTATTGCTGGATGAGGTCTCTTAACATGCCTCATCACTAGCAGGCTGATTAGGACTGATGGGATTTGTAGTCCACTGGGCAGACATAGACTGCCCACTGTTGGTATACTTGCAGTAGACAACTGGGAACTCAAGCTAGCCAAAATGAGTAGGTTTGAACTGCCAGTCAAATGGCAAACAAGGGTGTAGCCAACAAGGTTGCAGTGGGATGGTATTTTGCAAGTTGCTTGTTGATGCTCTCAACTACGTAAATGACACAGAGCAGGTCCTTCTATGCCAGTAGTGGCGAAACTCGGGCACTCAAGATGTTTTGAACCACAACTCCCAGAATTCCATGTCTATATTGCTCATGACAAAGGACCGGAGGAGTTTGGTCCAAAACATCTGGAGGGCCAAAGGTTCACCACCACTGTTCTATGCTCTACTTAATAAATGGGCCAGTTTATCCCAGGGACTGATTGTGGAATGTTACTCAAATAATCAAAAATAAAGTTTTTTCACATCAACTGTATTAATTTAAATGTTCTCCTCTATTTATTTGTAGACATCTCCTGAACTGCAGTGTGGGTGATTTTCAGGCTATCAAAAGAATTGTCATTTGTTTGCTAGCCGTTAAGAAATTATTACATTTAGTGAAGTGTAATAAAACATTATGTACTCTAAATAGTTTATATTTCTGTGTTTTGTTTTGGGATGTTGAAGCCGATGTGTACTTTAAAAAAGTTATTGCATATTTCTGCTAACTCATTACTGTAATTAGTCAATTCATGGGGGTCCTGTGGTGAGCTTATGTTTAAACGGTAGGACAAGCAACATCCTCATGCACTGACTACACTAATAATCTCTGGGATTTTCTCTCTTTAAAATACAAGCCAAATATACACTGTAGCTAGCCACCTTATTTGGAACAAAAGATAAATAAATATCCATTATCATTATGCTGAAACGCTGGATAGCTCAATAGTTTAGATATCTGGCTGTTGGATCTAGAAGTGGAGAATTCAGTTCTCCACTGTGCCTCTCAAGCATGGGCTGGACTCAATGATTCATAGGGTCCCTTTCAGCTCTGTAGTTCTAAGATGATGACTGGGTGTTGTTATTACTATTATTAGAGGCATTACATCAGTGTGCATGGCACATTATGAAGTACTG
Source organism: Phrynocephalus versicolor (assembly GCA_023846285.1). Classification (NCBI taxonomy): domain Eukaryota; kingdom Metazoa; phylum Chordata; class Lepidosauria; order Squamata; family Agamidae; genus Phrynocephalus; species Phrynocephalus versicolor. The sequence continues at coordinate 34,421,996 of JAHTLZ010000204.1, forward strand.
TACAAAAAAGAAAAAATATCCATGATTTGAATCGGCAGTGCCTATTTTGAACCTGATTAAGGAGCCTAGCAAGCCCATTTGGCCATGATTCTGGCAACTGGAACTTTTTCAGCTTTGCTGCTGAGACTGGATACTCCACAACACCTGTAGGCAGTGGGCTAGACAGAGTATAAGCTGCATACCAGACATCTCTCTTTCTCTTTCATCCAACAACCTGCCACTGTCTCCCATTGTGTGTCACCTAAGTAGACTACCTCACCCCAGTGGGAGCCAATGTCAGGGTAAAATGAATCCACTCCAGGTCTTCAGATGAGCTATCCAAAGTACAAAAAACAGTTTTGGGAAGGGATTTAGCATCTGTAAAGTTCAGACTAAAATCCAGAGCAGACTGAGTGCTCCCTTCATAATATCTGAGTTACACCAACCCCCAATGACAATTTCACTTCATTTAAGGTGGGGCCAGTTCTGCTTGTGGCCAATGTTAGTGCAAGCTATTTGACTAGGCATTCTTAACATCACTGCTTTTTCTTTTTATTTTCTTTCGTTTGTGAAATCATTATGCCAGTGGTTTGGTAAATCATTTAAAACAGGCCCTGTGGTTTTCTGCTGCTTTTTCCATTCCCAGTTCTAATTTTAAAAAGATGCAAGACAGGAGTATCAAGGAGAAGAATAGCAGATCGGTGAAAGTAAAGTATCTATCCAGGAAGGACAAGTCATGGACAAGATGCTGTTTTCAAAAGAACCACAACCTTCATGATTTGGGCTGTTTTTAGAAAATGAAATTGATTCCTGTCCCTTTGTTCTGCTCCAGTGGCAGTCTTTGAAGACTTTAAAGTTTTAGCCAGAAGAAAAAAAAATCTGTAGAAAATGCTGTGAGGACAGAAATCTGCATAAATTAGAGATCATAAATAACAAACACACCTTTGAACTGCATAGGGGAACATCAATAAGCATTGTACTTTCCTAAGCTGATTTTATGGACATCTGGAGAATGGTGAGAATAGAATTCAAGTCGTCTTTCTACTTGGAGATCCCGCTTCTATAGGTTTGGGGACAGGGAGTAGTTGTGTTAGTCTGTAGCACCAAGATCAATCAAGAATCTCATGATATTTTAAAGTAGAGATGGGCATGAATTGAAAAAATGACGTTTCATTTCATTGAGGGGCTCGGTTTAGTTTGTTTTCATTTTTCGTGAATTTTCACAAAAATTCATTTCATTGGTTCATTAATTTGTTATTTGTTTTTACCCGCTTTGCGCAATTTTTAAAGCATTTCCGCACCCCAGACCAGAGGGAAAACACTAAAAAAAATGATGCTGGCAGAGACACAGTATAGACTAGGTATGCAGGGGAGGCTGCAAGGCAGCGGCGGGCGTTGCCCAGGTGCAAAGCACCCGCAGATTAACTGCGGGGCAGGGGAGGGTACTCACCAAGAGGTATGCACTATGCTGTACGCAAGCAGGGAAGCTGCAAGACTGAAGCTAGAGAGAAATCTCTTCTTTCTCTCCCCTAAGAGCCAGGCTGCAGCCAGCAGGAACACAGAGACACACACCTGCCTGGCTGGCCTAAAGTGAAAATAACGAGTTGCAGAGACAGCAATCCCACCCCAACCTAACTCCCACCACAGACTGCAAGGAGGACAGGGGCTGCCAGAGCTTTTTATGCCCTCTTTGGCTGCCAGATCTGCCCAGTCTGCAACCTGGGCATGGTATTGGTTGAAGTTGTCCAAGAATTTACATGATCCCATCACATGACTTGCATCCATTTTGTGGCTGGCATCCATTTTGTGTCATCCTTAAAGGGAAAAGAAAAATACATTGCGATGGGAGAAAGACAAAAACAAGCGTTTTAAGGACCCCAACCCCCTGGTAGGTATTATCAGGCAGAATAAATAATTATCACTGCATTTTTATGGATGTCCAGGGCATTTTAATACCCAAGAAATCAATATTAGGCATCTGGCAGCCATTTTGGGTCCATGTCCCCTAACTCCCCTTAAAGGAAAAAAAAATACAGCGATCTGAGAAAAGACATAAAGGCACATTTTAAGGACCCCAAACCCCCTGGTAGGTATTATCAGGCAGAATAAATAATTATCTCTGGGTTTTTATAGATATTCAGGACATTTTTTAATATTTAAAAACAGCTCTTTTCATCACATTTCGCCATTAATAAAAACGAAATGTAACAAACCTATTTTTTTCGGTTCGGTTCAGTTTGTTCCAATTTCATTGCCAGGTTTGTTATTCATACGAATAACGGAACGAAAAAAATTCGATTCATGCCCATCTCTATTTTAAAGTAATTCTTTTAAACACAACCTTTCATGGCCTGTTGATGTGATTGCCAGTTGTCAAGCTGGCTGCAGTCCATGAAATCTTACACCAAATACCACCTGTACAAGACTGCTATTTCTGCAGTCTTACAGGGTTACCTTTCAAATGAAAGAGTGTATTCAGAGGTCCTACGAAATTCAGTGGGACTTAGTCCCAGGACAATGTGTATAGGACCTCAACCTAAGGTCACATGGAAAAATATATATTTAGGTTGAAGTACAGGTGGGCAATCACTTTTACCTGTACTGAACTCAGAAATCTCTTGCTGTGTTATCCCTCCTAGTTCTTTTGGGAAAAGATAAATGGATTAGAAAGGTATGTGAGGGAATCCCAAAACATACCAGCATATGAAGGCGTCCTGAAAGTTGTTGATACAGGAAAAATCCTCCCCTTATGTTAGCTGGAGTTACTTAATTGCATAATACAAAAAAGAACAAAGCTTTCTTTGCCAAGTTGGAATGCTCTGCTGCACCTGTTCTTCTGCTTAGCTGGCTAGAAAAGATCAAGAAGGGCACTTGGGTTTCCCAGTAATTTGCTTCTAAACAGATGGTTGATGGATATGTTTGTCTAGATGCCAGGATTCATTGATTTTCCAGGATAATATGCATTAATTTGAAATGAAATCAGAACACCTGGTCTTCTTTACTGAGTGTGCCTTCTCACCCTTCCTCCTACAAGTATTTACAACACTCTTCCAGAAGCAGTGCTTCAGCACCATGCAAAGTGTGACGCTACGAGTATAGTCAGTGTCGCACTTGGAGCCACACAACTGTAGATCAGGGTACTGAGTATCCTTGTTGGACCTAACACAGAGACCTCCCCTAAAGTGTCTCCTTTTTCCTCACTGTTTTGTTTTGTTTTAGTTGTGGTGGGATATATCCCCTCAAGAAGGACAACAGTATTGGTCAGTGTTGGAGGATCTATGGCACAGGTGCCAAAGATGACACACAGAGCCCTTTCTGTGGACACGCAACACCGCCCCCTCCCAGCCACGGCACTTCCCCCTCTGCTTGGAGCATGTCAATGTGCTCCATGTAGAGAGCAGTGAGGGAGGGAGGAAGCAGCTTGCGGGCTTGTTCGTAGCCCGTTTACTCTCCAGCCACACCGCTTTTACAACGTCCAGACCAGTGTGACTGGAGAGTACACTGGGGCTACAATGAACCAACAAGCTGCCACCACTCCACCTGGCTTTCCCAATGGTGTAGTACCCCATCTGCCTCTCTGCCCAGGGAAGAGAGGGTGCTGTGGCCACGTGAAATTCAAAAGCCTGCTCTTCAATCCTCACTTTCCCAAAGGGTAGCACCCGAAGCATTTGTAACCTGGGGTACCACTGTATTCAGGTTAAATTGTCGTATTGGCAGTTTGCGAAAAATAAGGGGTTTTTGAAATGCAGTTTGGGCACTCAGTCTGAAAAAGGTTCACCATCACTGGTATAGGTAATCATGGAGCAGCCAGGTAACAGCTCTGGCACTGTGCAAGAGGAGAAGGCAATGAGGTATTGGTTGTCTCCAAGCTGTCCCCCAGTTCAGGTAGTTTGGATACCCTTGGTGTCATGTCCCCAGGGCTGAAAATACTGCTGCTAAATGTCAGATCAGCAAATGAGAAAGCAAGAGCAATCCAATTTTGATACGACATGAGCATGTCAACCTTACTTGCATTACTTTTACTTAGTTAGCGGAAGGTGTGTGTGTGTGTGTGTGTGTGTGTGTGTGTGTGTGTGTGTGTGTGAGAGAGAGAGAGAGAGAGAGAGAGAGAGAGAGAGAGAGAGAGAGAATTAGCTTCATCCGCAAGGATTCTCTGGGCAGCATCAGGCAAGATTTTATAAGGAGGTGGGGTGGCCAAGTGGATAGGAATAGTAGTGAATGCCTCCCTGACATAAGGCGGGGATCCCAGTGTGCTTACAAGAGGATATAGTAATGCCATTACTGAAAAATTACATAAAATTAGAAATATGGAGCAGAATTTTGATTGCCATGGAGTGCTGCAGGGATAATGGAAGAATAAAGTTCTGTTGCATTAGCACAGTATTGAAATTATCCCTGAAAATCTCAAACCATGAAAATCTGAAAGGGAATGTGCAAAATGACAGTAAAGAGAAGTATAGAAATATTGAAGAGGGTTTTTTTAAATTCTTGGTTTTAATTATTTTCAATCTGTTACAATCTGTTTGACTATTTTGAGCTCTAATTTATGTCATTTTTAGGCAAAAGATAAGAGATAGACATTTCATTACACAATGTGAACCACCTTGAATATAGGAAAAACAAAATAATTCCACCATCAAATGTACCCGCAAGGGCAATTGTTGAGAAGACATGTTTTGTGGGTTAAACACATTGGTGTCTTTTGTGGATTAATTGGCTTAATGTCTGAAGTGGCAATCATATGCCTGTTTGCAGATTAGTTATACAGTATATGTAAACTAATATATGGCGATAAGTTTTCTTCAATATTAATATATTATTATCATTAAGTTGTTGTTGTGTCATTACAGTCGTGACTGACTCTTTGTGACCCCATTAAGTTACCCTCTTCTTATATAGCAACATCCCATGAACTCTGTATGTGACAGGTTTGGTTTGCTTCTTGAATCAGAATGTGGCTCTCTTGACCTCTGTAGATCTCAATGGGTGTTGTTAAAAGTCAAGAGGTACTTTCTTAATATTACCTAACCATAACCACGGACCCATCTACAGTTATATCATATCTCTGTTGGGACATTATGTGCATTATATGAAAATGGCATAAGGAAGGGCAGGGAGCAGCACAGGGATATTAAAAAATGCTTCAAGCTGCCAGACTCTTTTTCATACCCAAAGATTATAGCATGAATGTTATAATTTATAATATTTTCTCAAACATGGAAAAACTCAATGCACTGGTGGATTTATGTCACAATATCCTTATTACAGAATACTTCAGTTTCAAATATGCAACTCTTGGGCCAATTCACAAGAAAATATATACTCCAATGACTTCCAAGATGGCTGTCTCCAGAATCCATTAATTTCTAACACATAATGTAGTTGCATTTTAAAAGTCTACATTTGGGAGTCTTCTCCTAAAATTAATCCTTCTAATAGTAAAACAAGCTTTGATAATACAAACCACATAGCACATTACAAATATGAGTCACTTCGGGGTAGGGAGCTAGGATTTTTATTTTTAAAATTATTTTCTTTGTTTTATTTATGCAAATATGTGTTGTAGAGTTTTAAAACATTGTAACAAGGACTGAGGGGGCTGAAAAAAATATAAATAAATTATATGCTGCTATATTTATTATATATTTATTTTAGAGTATTTTTATCCTGCCTTTGCCCTTGGAAAAAGGACCCAAGGCGGCTTACAGTAATGAGGGATAATATACAGTCCAGTATAATTAAGACATGTTTAAGTATTGAAAATAGGGAATTGAGGAACATCCTATAGCTTTAATAGACAACATTACATAAAAACTACAAGAGAACGTGAGTGGTTAAAGTTAAATATATGCATACACTGTCATAATATACCTGCTTTGATTTGATTGAGCAAATAAATATGTTTATTAGAATGACTTCCTCATTGCTCTTCCAAAGGTATAACCATTTGCATTTGCAGGTCCAAAATAGTTCTGAGTTGGAAACATATCTTTTTGCATTGATGCAAATGCAGGAAGGCTAAAGAAGACATGGATATCCCTTCCCCTTGCCAATTTTCCACTTACAAACAATCATGATCACACTAGGATTACTGAATATTTTGTCTGTGTATCTGATACAGAGATACTTTCTTGTGCTATTTAAAGGTATTTCTTATATTACTCCATTCCAATTGTCAAGCCTGCCAATAACATTGAAAACTATATTAAAAATGACCATAGAATAATGGTTTTGAATTGCTAAAACTCAAAAACATATTGAAAAAAAGTCAAGTTCCATAAATAATTAAATTCAGTGTTGTATCAGGCATGTAGCCAGAAAGCTTGAGTTGGGGTTATAGGTTAATACTTGTTATACAACCTCAAAAGTCCAAGGAACAAAGACAGCAGCTACTGTAGTATAGCTTTGCATTATTTGCACAAAAGTCGTTCTCGCATATGTGAAAACTTTCATTGAGCTGACAAGGAAACAGCTCTCCTTCCAGCAGCGAGAGGATAATTTTTGCAGTTGCGTGTTCTCGTTAGAACGAAACAAGTGAGGATTTAAATCCCCAGCTAGTACAGTGGTGGAACTAATCTTTTAAGTAGAGGCTAAAACCATATTTAGTCAGGATCTACTGCTTGTTGGAGCAACATAAAGGGAAGATTGCCCAGTATCCAGCCTGCCTCACTTGGAGCTCTCCATGGTTCTGTCATATGGCTGTTCCTGTTTCTCTGCAAAAGCTTAGTTCTGCTTAGTTGGGAACCATCTGACCCTGACTCACCATTGTGTGAAACAAAGCCATAATAGAAACACTGTAACTTAGCAAAACATTCACTGTAATATCTTATAAAGGGGTTTGCTTTTTGAGACTATGAGAGAGAGAGAGAGAGAGAGAGAGAGAGAGAGAGAGAGAGAGAGAGCCTTCTGATAGCATATAAAGTAAATCTATATGCCTTCTAATATGTGTCCTCAGACAAGCCTTTACAGTGCTTGTCAAGAACTGCCAGTTATTCCAAGAGAGCCCTCTGCCTGCCACTGTATCTGCATTGAGTGCCCATGCACATTTTAATGAGTGCATATTTTGGATGTAGAAATTGATGTTACTCTATTGCATCCCATAGACCAGGCATGTCCAAGGTTCAGCCCTCCAGATGTTTTGGACCACAACTCCCACAGTATTTTGTCACTGGCAATCTAATTAGAATTCTGGGAGTTGTGGTCCAAAACATCAGGTGGGCCGAACTTTGGACATGCCTGCCATAGACTTTCATTCTATTTGCTTAGAATAGGATTGGGTACTTTTAGCACATTCTGCCACCAGATCCTCCAGGGGCTCCACAGAAATGTACCAATCAACACAAGTGGTAGCAGGAAGTGTGTTTCTGATTGTGAATGTGTGTTTGTCGTTACAAACTGCATGACGCTCCTGCAATACTTTGAACAAATGTCTAGTCAGTTTTAGATTAGCAGTAGCAAGATTTTAGTAATATTTTAATAAGATTCTAAATGTGTGCGTGCACGCACATGCACACACACATGCACACACAAACAATTTGGATATGTATATTTTAATTTTATGCATGTCTGTATTGCTCATTGACCATAATGAAGTTCATTGATAATTTGAACAGTGATTTGCTATTACTAGCAGCTTCCCTTAGTGGCAATTCACTATTTTATGCTGGGTGAAACCATATTTGGTGTGTGGTGGGAGTGGGATGGAGATGTCACTAGACCTTTGTGGTTGCATGGACCCTTGGGACCATTATTTTTTTCCACCCATGGCTTAGATAACCCTATAGGCTCTAGAATGGATGTTCTTCTTTTTTAAAAAAAATTAAAAAATTATGGTACTTTTCATATTGGTATCATGAGAAACTGGGATCCCAGAGCAAAACTGATCACCACAACTCACATGTTTAGCAAACATGCCTTGTACATCAAATAAGTGTGTGTGGTTTCCCCCCCCCCCTTCAATAGAACAGTGGTGCCCAGTTTTATTTATCAGCACAGGCCTGCTGATTATTAACTGTGGTATATCCCATGGACTGGCAGTGATGAATTTGTCTGAGAAACTCCATGTCTGGAACGTCCTAAGAACATTTTCATTTCTAGCTATTACAGCTACCCCTTTGCTTGTTGCTTTTTTCTGTGTTGCTCCCTCTTTTGGATTTATTTGGGAACAGCAGTTAAATAAGAGCATGGTTAGATAGATGAATACTGTGTGTATCAGTGTTTAGTTACAAGAGATCCAGAAGAACAGACATATGGAGACAATGGGAGTTTGCAAAGTGGATCAGGATCTGCAGCATAAAGGACGGAAGTCATAAATGGCCTGAGGAAAAGTGACTGAGGGCATGTCAGCATGCGGACACTCTTTCAAGCAGTTCCGTGATTATTATAATATTATTTTTAAAGGAAAGTCTCCTTTTCCCCCTCGTGCTGAATCCAGCTTCCCTTGTTATACAACATGCTGAGTAGATGTACTTTTTCTTCTGTAAACACTCATCTCAGTCATCTGACTTGTTCTTACCCCATTTCTGTATCATCATGTTTAACTTCTCTGATTTCTCTAGAGGCACAGAAAGAAATCATATTCCTAAATGTTCATTGGTTAAAGATGAAGGCAGGTGGGTGTACAAAATCACTGTAGATATCCAGAATCTGCTCCAAGCAGGCTGAAACCATTTCCTTTGAGGTTGAATATGGTGGGTAATTCTGTATGTGGTGAGACTGGTAATAAACTGTTGGACTATGTCCATGTTTGTGTCCGTGTCTGAATGTGTGTGTCCTTGTCCATGTGTGTGTATTTGTGTGTGTGTGTGTGTGTGTGATCAGAAGCTGTAGCAGTGTGTATGTGAGAGAGGAGAAAGACAGTTAACATCTTAAACTAGTTTTAACCTGGGTCTTACTTTGATGCAATATGTTTTCCCCTCTAAACAGTCTATCCCAAAGTTAATGGAACATGGGGCTTCTGAACATAATTAAATGCAGGATGTCACCTTAGAGGAGATTTGACAAGACAAGATTAACCTTTGCTGAACCTGGGTGTATATGAGATTTTTGCAGGCAATCCAAATTGGCCTCAGTCTCACTGCTGAGCTGTAATATTAATACTACATTGCAAAGGTGCCATAGGTTTTCTCCATGAGGGCTTCATGCTCCTTTCAGCCTTGTGGACAGGTGGCTCTCCAAGGTTCCCTCCTCACTTTGAATCCTCACCAAGGGCAGTGAAGTAATCCCATCATCTCTTGGAAGAAGGGACCTGCTCCCTGAAGGTTGGGTCTAAGTGAGGCTTTTGGGTCACTTTCACCAGGGCCCTCCAAAAGCTGGTGCCATCTCTCTTTCTCTCTTTCTCTTTCAATATGCCAGTGTCTCCCCAGAGTCAAGCAAATGGGAAAATATTTGTGAACTATATCAGAAATGGGCTATTCTTGGAGTTATAAGGTACTTGGAAGTGGTTCACCAGTCCTGTCTTCTGCTGGGGCTTTGAGGCCATGCAGCTTGCCCACCCCTGTACAGGTGGCAAGGCATGTGGCACAATCAGCTACACACAGCTACGATGACCTCCACTCACTATGGGTTCAAAATCCTGGCCTCTGACTGCACCAGCAACCAAACATAGGGTAACACCATGTTAATATGTTACTATGGACAAAATGTTCCAACCTCTATTATTCCACACCCCACTGAAAGTATGTAAGCATGCCTCATTTCCTTTCGATCCAGTGCTTTGGTTTTTGTGAAAGCCAAGCCAACTTCCTCTAAAGCTCAAGACTTTACTAACACTTTACTGGTTGGACTTTACTGACAAAACTTAAAATTCATCAAGGGAGATGTCATATAGAAGATACATCCTTGAAAACAACACTGTTGAAGGTTTTATGGTAAAAACACACCTTGATAACAGGCACTAAATGTGGGTGATGTAGGGGAATATCAACTTTGACCTGTTGGAAGTGGCAACATTCTGCATTAACTGAAAACTTTAAACTAATTTCAAGAACAGCCTCACATATAATTCATTATGTGTGACAAAGTGGTAGAATGTGTCAAAGAGATTAAAATAAGGATTCTTAATAATGGTTGGTACTAATAAAGTAGGACAAATTATGAATAAAAAACAAAGCCTTCTCAGGCTGGTTTGCTACCAGAAGTAGAACAACAAATGCATCAATCCCTATAAGATTGGGGCGGAAATCTTATGCCTCTTCCTGAAATTAAAACATAGCCATCTTGCAGTTCCACAAATTCCACAGCCAAAACCCAAACTTTCCCAAGCTCTGCTTGGGAGTGGGAAGAATCACTTTTACCCTTCCTTTATATCTCATCATTTGAATTGCTCCATAGCATGGCATCAAGAAGAAATCATTTCTAGACGGAATCAATTTGCTAGCCACAAATAAAGTCACTAGCTCAAATGCTGAAAGTGAGCCAACATATATGTAAATCCCAGTGATGCAATGGATCTGTCCAAAATGGGACCATCACTTAGCGACAAATGTAATTCTCTTATGTTCGTACTTGAGAAGCAGCAGCATGAAGGACTGCTGAATACTCTCCAGTGCACAAAATCAGATTAACAGAGAGAATATGTCTGTGGAGATTCTCAGTCATCTAGGTGAGGTTATCTGGATATTGAATCATGGCAACTGGACTTCTTTTTTTGAGATAGCAAAATGTTTTGTGCTTATCCAAGCAGTTTCTTCAGACTGACAAAGCTGCTTGGATGAGCAGCTAAACATTTTGATCTCTCAAGAATAGAAGTCCAGTTGCCATCAACTCCCAGATAAGAGAATATTGTTTGTTGTATGAATTTTACTAAGAAGAAAACAGAACCATCTGATTGATTTTGGTGATTCCTAATGTTGTCACTAAATTGTTTGGGCAAACCACCAATACACCATGTACCAATATTGACATTTACACTGCTAGGCAAACAGAGCTGGCATATTCAAGTCAAGTAATGAATCATTTTGATCATCGTCCTTCATATCAGCTTGTGGGAGTTCAGTAGGTTGGTTTTAAAAATCCACCACAAATGATTTCTCAAGAAGGGGACACTATTGACGAGCAGATGGTACATCTATTGCGATGATGATGATGATGATGATGATGATGATGATGATGATGATGATGCTTGGGAGGAATAGGTCTTTGCACTAATGGAAAAGTAACTGTTCCTTGCGTTTGCTTTTGGCAAGAATAGCAACCTTCACTTTGCTTATCTTCTCTTAAACGTTCTTCACACATGCCTCATCCTGTTGCTTATAGTACTTTATGTATAAACATTTCAAGTTATTCCAGACCATGGAAGATATGTTCTGCAACCAGTCCTTTTCCATGAAATGTCAGTGTCTGAAAATAAGTAAATCGATTTCTCTGTTTCACTCTTTTCTAACAAATGTGCTGAATCACAAGTCCAATTCTTCCTAGCCAGCAGCAACACAGCCTCCAAGGTCTGAGAACATAATATTTGATGCTGGTGGGAAAATGACTGATAACAATGAGGCTTGCAGTAATTATTTCTTACTCCTGTCAAAAATGTATATAACTAGCCTTTACTCCAAAAACAAAACAAAAGTACTAAAAAGCATAGTGCTTGCTGCTTATTAGGGCTTAAGTTTTCACCCTGTAATCATTTCCCCTCTTAAAAAGTTAGGTAGGAAGATAAAAAAACACCATCTCCATTGTCTCTAATTGTTTTGTTTTTTTATTTTCATCTCTGCATAGCACTCCTTTTGGCATGTCTATAAGATAGGCCCCTGTTATCATTCCTTTATTTTCTTAAACCAACATGTCTCCAGAAAGAGAAAAATAAGAGAATTCCAGATGACCACGAAATCTCATGGGGTTGCTGCTACCAGTAAATTAACAACACCTAACCTTTCTCTCCTTCCTTTCTCGTGATAAGAAAGCTGTTCTGGGCCGAGACCGGTATCTGATTTCAGTAATGGATACATAAGGAAAACAAACTGAAGCTTAATTCAGACAACACAAAAGTGCACCTGGTCAGTCAAAAGGCCGAACAGGGAACATGAATTCCCCTTGTATTAGATGCAACTATACTGTCATTCAAAGGTTGAGTCTGCAGACCATATGCATTCCTGGTTTAAACCTTGATCCTGAATGTACAACTTTCAGTGGTGGCAATTTGTGCAATTCAAGCTTGCATGTCAACTGCTCCTTTTCCTTGGGATGACCCATATGGCTATACAATATGATGCAAAAGCTGTATAATGGCTAGGTTTTTGGGGAATCTCTTTCAAAGTCATTTGATGTGGTGATTGTAATGTCTATTTATAAAAATTAAAAGAACCTTAGTTGGGAAAGAATAGTACTGTCTGTATCAGTTCAATAAGCAATGCTATTTCTAATGAATTAACTGCAATTCTGCATGCCCATTAGAGAATGTGCCATTGTGGTATCTCTTTCTGAAAAAGAATACACAGGAATGTAGTATAAAAATTTTGTAAACTTGCTGGAATGATCTAGGACCCACTTTAGGTCCTTTAGGGGAGAAAGGTGGGATAGAAATAATTATTTATTTAAATAAATTAATTAAATATATTCATTCATTCATTGGCATCCTTCAGTCCCGAAAGACTATGGTATCATGCCTGGAGTAGAGATCCTAAAAACAACACCTAGTGTAACTAAATAGACCAATTCGGGAATGGCAGTTTCTACCACACTGGGGACAGATGTATTCTGTTTCTTGCCCAGTCCTCGAGTTTTGTTCTTTCCATGCCTGCCTCTTTTCCTCTGCCTGTTGGACAAATGCCTCTTCAAATTTATGTAGACCATCCAGACAGTGCGATCGGAGGTCAGGGTTTCCCATCTGTTGAGGTCCATTCCCAAGGCTTTCAGGTCCCTCTTACAGATATCCTTATACCGCAGCTCTGGTCTCCCTCTAGGGTGCTTTCCCTGCACTAGTTCTCCATATAGAAGATCTTTTGGGATCCAGCTGTCATCCATTCTCACAACGTGTCCAAGCCAGCATAGGCGTCGCTGTTTCAATAAAGTGTACATGCTAGGGATTCCAGCTCAGTTCAGGACTATGCTATTTGGAACTTTGTTGTGCCAGGTAATGTTGAATATTCATCTAAGAGAAGCACATATGGAAGGTATTAAGCTTTCTTTCCTGTCGGGCATGGATGGTCCAAGACTCGCTGCAATACAAAAGTGTGCTCAGTACGCAAGCTTTATAGACCTGTATCTTTGTATGTTCTGTCAGCTTCTTATTGAGCCATACTCTCTTTGTTAGTCTGAAAAACATAGTAGCAGCTTTACCTATATGTTTATTCAGCTCAGACTCTAGTGAGAGTGTATCTGAGATAGTTGAGCCAAGATACACAAAGTCATGGACAACTTCCAGTTCTTTTGCAGAAATTGTAATGCGAGGAGGAGAGTCCACATTCTGGCCCATTATTTGTGTTTTTTTCAGTCTGATTTCTAGACCAAAATCTTTGCAAGCTTTACTAAAATGATCCATGAGTTGTTGGAGATCTTCAGCAAAGTGAGCAGTAATGGCGGCGTCATCAGCGAAGAGGAGATCCCGCAAACATTTCACCTGTACCTTAGACTTTGCTCTCAATCTAGAGAGGTTGAAGAGTTTTCCATCTGAGCTGGTCCGGAGATAGATACCCTCTGTTGAAGTTCCAAAAACATACTTCAGCATGATAGCGAAGAAGATCCCAAACAAGGTTGGCACAAGGACAGAGCCCTGCTTCACTCCGCTTCGGATGTTGAAGGGATCTGACACTAGGACATCAAAAACCACATTGGCCTTCATATCCTCATGAAAAGACCTAATGATGTTAAGGAGCTTGGGTGGGCATCCAACCTGAAGGAGTATTTTAAAGAGTCCGTCCCTACTAACCATGTCAAATGCCTTCGTAAGATCTATGAAGGCTACAAAAAGTGGCTGTCCTTGTTCCCTGCATTTCTCCTGCAACTGCCTGAGGGAAAATACCATATCAGTAGTGGACCTGTTGGTTCAAAAGCCACACTGTGATTCTGGGTAGACTCTCTCTGCAAACAGCTTCCTGACAACACTAAGAAGAGAGATACCGTGATAGTTGTTACAGTCGCTCCTGTCACCTTTGTTCTTATAAAGCGTAACAATATTAGCGTCCTTCATATCCTGTGGTACTCCCCCTTCCCTCCAGCAAAGGCAGAGGATTTTGTACTTTTCAGTGGCAATGATATCTTTGCAGCACTTCAGAACTTCAGCAGGGATGTTATCTTTCCCAGGTGCCTTGCCAGAGGCAAGTGAATCCAGAGCCACACTTAGTTCTTTTAGTGTTGGTTCATTGTCAAGCTCCTCCAAGACAGACAAGCACTCAATATTATTTAAGATATTATATTATGAATCAAGAAATTAAAGAAATAAAGAATTAAATTTTGAATTACTGAACAGACATTTGAAGAGAAATGGCTAAACACACTGTTTTCCATTGCAATGAATGACTTCCAAAACGGTAAGTTAACTTGTATGTATTTGATCTTTGATTTTGCAAGTTTTGTGTATGAGAAACCAGCTATCTGAATTTTGAATCAAAATAAATGTTACTTGAGTGGCATGATGAAAAACCAAGTGTGGGATTTTACAGAGCTAGATCTTCATCCAATATTAGTCCCCATTAGAGTGGTTTCTCACCACCACCACCATATCAATAGGAAATTGGTAATTCGACAATTATGTAAGTTTACTTATTTGATTTGGGATTAACAATTGGATATACAGTAACACTTTGGTTTAAGAGTACCTTGGTTTAAGAGCATTTTGCAAGACAAGCAAATATTTCTTCTAAATTATGACTTGATCAACAAACAATGTCTTGCAATACAAGCACTGGAGCAGGTCACATGATCACAGGTTAGCCAATGGTGGCTCTCTCTCCCTGCTGGATTGTGGGGGATTGTCTGGAACATTCCCTCTCAGGCAAGCCTCCAAAGCAGAAGGAGGAGGGAGGAATGAAGGTCTCCCTTATTCATGTATTCATTCATGATTTCATGTATTCATTCATTTATTTTTGCAGTTTATATGCCGCCCACTACCCAAAGGTCTCTGGGCGGCTTCCAATTAAAATAAACAATTAAAACATTAAAATGTCAATAAACAAGATGCCCTAAGCACATCCGATCTCACCTGATTTCGGAAGCTAAGCAGGGTCGGCCCTGGTTAGTAGTTGGATGGGAGACCACCAGGGGATACCAGGTGCTAAAGGCACCTGGAGTAGGAACTGGCAAGCAACTCCAGTATTCCTGCCAAGAAAACTCCATGGACATTGGGTCATGAAGAGTCAGTCACGATATAACACAACACACAGATAATAAAAACAATAAAAATATTTAAATACAATACACTAAAATTGCCATCAAGATCCACAATCTATGTTATGTCAATTAATGGCATTGATGGCATTTCAGCGCCAGGTAAAAACATCTGGAACAAGGTTTTTTACCTGGTGCCAAAATGCCATCAATGTCGGCGCCAGGCGGATCTCACTTAGGAGGGCGTTCCATAGCCTGGGGGCAGCTGCCAAAAAAGCCCTATGTCTACAAGCCATCTGTCTCACCTCCTTGAGGGATGGCTCTTTGAAAAGCCCCCCCCCCCCGGCTGAATCTTAATTGCCGGGTAGGTTCATATATGAGGCAGTCCTTCAAGTATCTAGGGCATAAGCCATTTAGGGCTTTATATGTCAAAACAAGCACTTTGAATTGGGCTTGGGAAACAACTGGGAAATTTGCTTTGATATGAGAGTGTCTTGGTTTACAAGCATGTTTCTGGAATGGATTATGATCATAAACCAAAGCATTACTGTAGGTCTGAAATATTTGCTATCCCAAGAAGGGTAGCCATGGAACATCAGGATGAGTAATGTGTAATTTGCAAGCCTTCCTTCCCAACTATGCTCCTGATGAAACATCTTGCTCCCCTACCCTCAGCAAATATCCCCAGGAACAAAATCTCAGATTAGAGGAACTTTTCCCATTACTGGTCATGGTTTGAAGGTTTTTTTTTGGGGGGGGGGTCAATAGTGTCCTCACTGGAGATAGAACAGTGAAACTTCCCCTCTTCGTTGGAGAAAATATTCCCACATGGGGCATTCAGACTAGGAAGTTCTAAGTCTCTTAGAGCTGTTTTCCAGTCAATGATTGATGGTGCAGCCTTGTTGGGATGAGAGATGGTAGGCAATTTGCTCTCTGCTGCTTCCAATAAGATCTGCTTGTACAATTCTGAACACAGCATACATTACAGAGGCACCTTAATTTTCCATTCCTTTCTTTCACCCTCTGCCAAAGGGTGCTAAATCCTATGGCACTGCGACTGGCACTTCTTGCTACCTAGGGAGTTCAAGAGCACATAGGGTTGTTTTAAAACAGTACACACATGGCACTGAGTTTGCCTTGTCTGGTGCAGAGCATTGCCAGCTGGCCTTCCATGCTCCCAGGGGCAGTGGCAAACACTGCTGTTGCTGCCAATTCTCCCAGGAAATCCCTGGAAGTGTTGATATTTTCATGAAGCTCCTGAGCCAAAGAAGAATTAAGTTACAACAGCAAACAGTTTTCAACTACTGTTTTCCCCAACGGAACCTTTCCTGGCTTCTAGTCCATGTTTTCATAAATATTCCTTCAGGCTCACTTAGCAAGCGTGAAATGCATATATTTTATTGAAATGAGGATGGATTATGTAAGTGTTTAGAAATCATTTCTAGCACAACATGAAGTTCAGAGGAAGTTTCGTCTGTCTTGTTGAGCTTTCTTCATTGGTCATTTTCACGGAGCCAATATACTGAATTCAAAATGTTTCCATAATAAATATGCATAGCAATTTTTAAAAATGCAGGTGGATATGTTTCTGCATATCATATGTGATTTATCTGGTGATGGATGAAGGCTGCGAGTTCAATTCAGAAAGGGTTTGAATGTTTAGCCTTTCAACAAAAGCTAAGTTCTCACTAGACAAGGTGGATCCCCTTCCTCAGGTGAGGAAACATGAGGGTGGTGAAGTGGAAAGGCAGATACCTGTATATATGGAGCTTTCATATATTAGCGTGTTGTTTCCTGAACTGTGTGGCTTATCGTGCTGATGTGTGTATGTGTGTTGTGTCATTACAGTCATTACAGACTCTTTGTGACCCCATGTTCACGGAGTTTTTTGACAGGAGTACTGGAGTGTTTGCTAGTTCCTACTCCAGGTGCCTACAGCTCCTGTTGTTCCCTGGTGGTCCCCCATCCAAGTACTAACCAGGGCCAACCCTGCTCAGCTTACGAAATCAGGCGAGATCAGATGTGCTTAGAGCATCTAGGCATATGATGTAACAAAAGCTGAAGCATCCCTTGAAAAAAAGTCATTAAGTTTAGATGAAATTGGCACTTTTTGCCCACAGAGAAGAGCTATAAATCTCTGCTTATTTCATTCTTCCAGGTGAGAATGAAACATTTAACATCCTTAACATCCACAATGGTACATTAACAGAGGAAATTATACATTTCAGTTACTTAGTAGAAATGCAGGAAACAACTAAGAATGAGTCATCATTTCACCTTGTAATATTAATCCTGAATACATGTAAGCTTGTGTATGTTTTCAAACAAACACCTTTTCAGTTATATTACTATGGAAACTCCATCTGAAACAGATATATATAGGAGTATCTATCAAAGAACTCAAAGCTGAGTTCTTGTTGGCTCTGCTATTGCTGTTTTCAGATGTATGAACAGAGACACCAAGCTTTTAAGCAGGATTCTCCACCCCCACCAACCCTGTATATAATTCCCTCTAGCAACATTAGCAAGGAGGTGTGGCTTCCAGATGTTGCTAGATTAACTTTGGTAGCCCTGGTCAATGTAACCAATGTTGAGAGGTGATGTTCATTTGAGTCCAATACCATCAAGAAGATGATACATCACTCATCCCAGTTTTAGCATAAAGAATGGCTTTTCTCAAACTAATATTTCTTACGGAGATTTACTAAGAATACTTTTATTTCTAGTTCATTTTGCTCCCTGATAGTTACAAAGGCATCATTCCTAGTTTGTGATGTCTCATAATACCACAGTAAGTTCTTGATTACCTTTAAGAAAAAAAAAGTAATATTTTATTATGCTTGAATGCATTCACTTTCACTCTCTTCTCCCACTGTTTTAAAAAGGAAAGAAAGCTCTGTCCTTGATAGAAGTAAAATAAAGGCAGGGATTGGAAGAACTACATTTTTGGATGAGAACTTGAAAATGCAGTGGGTTGGATCTCGACTTTGGGCGTTCATACATGACCCCTAAACTCCGGGGCAAATGGCTCCCAGCTCCGGAGCTTAAAAATGTTTCCCCACCAGCTCCGGAGTTTACAGGAAATTAAGTGCGACCCCGCCCACCTAAGCGCGACCCAGCGCACTTTTCAGGTACCTGATCTTGGGAGGTGAAAATTCTTTGATGCGGATGTGCTGGGTTCTCCTCGCTTCTTTTTGTTGTTGTTTTTTGCCTCCCGCCCCTTTAAGAGAAGGAATCAGGAAGTGACGGGGCTCGGAGCAGCTTCCACCGGCACCGGGAGGTAAGCCTTTATTCTTTTGTCCCTTTTTTCCTCCCTCCCCTCACACAGACAGGAGCAAGGAAGTGCGGAGGGGTGGGGACGGAGGAACAGCAACGAACCCCCAAGATCTCTGGTCCGAATTTAAGGGGCCAGCGGATCTTAGGGGTCGTGTGAAAAGAGCCTTAGTCATTACTAACCTCTTAGGGCACTAGTTGAACTGCTGTATTGCAGCCAGAAGCAATGCTCCTGACCCTGGATTCGTTCCCAGGGGGCCAGCTCAAGGTTGATTCACCCTTCTTCTGAGATTGGTAAAATGAGTTCCCAGCTCACCAAGGAGTCAGGGTGTGTGTGATGCAATGTGTAGCCTGCATAAATGAATTGCAAACTGCCCAGAGAGTGCTTTCAGTGTTGTAGGGCAATATAATATATAAGCAGCACACGTTGCTTTTAAACCAATTCTTATTTATTTCAGTGGATTAATTTAAATACTAGTAACTCTGTATCCAACTTCTTTTTCTATTTAATCCATTCCTAATCACAACTTCTAAAACGAATTTACATTCAAGATATATCAAAATTAAGAATACTTCTTGCTTTCACATGTCATTTCTAAAGAACTAATGGATATAAATAAACATGAAAGGGGGCATTTCTGTTTTGACTAGCAATATAAATTGGTTTAACTGGCTGGATAGCTCAGTGCTTTAGGTATCTAGCTGCACCTCCTGTGAATATAGCCAGCCTTTGTGAACTTTGGCAAACAGTACAGTCTCAGGGCACCCCCAGAAGAAGGAATGACAAACCCCTTTTGAGTATTCTGTACCTGGAAAATGCTGAAAAGGGGTAGCCACATTTCAGAATTGACTTGACAGCACATGATTATTATTATAAATTGGATTGATCCTTTTGGCTTCTGGTGAATCCATATCACTTGAATAGAAATAAGTCATTCACCTTAATTGAATGTAATAAGAAGGTGGGATAGCTAAATAAATCCACAGATGCTTCATTTGAAAACTAGTGAAATGATTTAAGAGAGATTTCCATACTACATTATGAAGATGATGGTGGAGATATCAGAGACCTACAGTACAATCCTGTCTGTAGAATGAGAAATGAACCCTACTGATTTCAGCAGGACTTACAGTACTGTAAATAAGTGTGCTGACAAAATCACTAGAACAAAACTGGGGACAGATAATTTAAAGAAAACATTTTTCCTTATAGCACGGAGTATGTTTCACAAATATTTGATCAGATCACTGTTTTTACCCGTTCTAATGCATACCAGAAACACACAAGATTTAACTAGCATGCAGATTTTGAAGGAACGCTTCACTTTTGACACCATCTACATACTTCTCAGCATTGTGGCCAAGTACAAAGAGTACTCTGGGAAAGTTGATGTTCTAACAAGGACAATATTTAAACTCCATGGGAAGAAAAAAGTTCAATTACAGAATTCCCTGGCCGTTGCTTAGTCATGATTATCTTCAGCTCCAAGCACTGCTAGATCTTTTAACGGTGTCTATATAAAAAGTTGGGCATGAGATTGAAGACCTTCAAAACAACCATCAAGTCTTGCAAGGGGAAATCTGATCCTGGCAGACTACACAGTAAACTGAAATTGTATTAGATTCTGGCAATGTTGAAGCAGATGTCTTCTGTGTTTTATAAAACGAGGCTTGGTTAATTAATGGCCACCTCCAATAGTTGCAAAAATAAGTTATGTTCTCCTGTACAACTCTTATTTACACCTGTTCTTTCTTCTCATACTTGTCATCAATGGAAATAACTTTCCTATTATAACACACACATGCTTTTGAATAGACTGAAGAATTTGGAAAGTGCATCAAGGGGCTATGAAGTATAAGAGGAAGTTGTGGGAATAGTTTCATCTCCACCAAGCTGTGATGGAAGCCATATCTTTAATCAACAAGACTATAACAAACTATTAAGAGGACATCCATTCATAGGGGTTATATTTCAGCAGCATGTTACTATATCCAATGAAGTTTCATTAAAAGATGAATCAGAGTGCTTCTAAATGAAAGAACAAACTTCATAAAAATGGAGTTGACGTACATTTTACCAGGTGGGAAATTAAAAAACTACTATGGTGAGGGAAGATGCGAATTTTTAAAATTCAGCATAAACGCAGAAGATAATATGCTAATACTGATCATTGTTATGCACTGCCAATGGAACCAGATCCAGACTAGAAATGAAAAAATTAAACTACTATATAAAATGAGCCTATATGATTGGAGTCCCAAGCACATTTATTATTGCCTCATGTTGGGAAGTCATTTGTAAGCAGT
>JAHTLZ010000204.1:34443315-34469340 GCA_023846285.1 Phrynocephalus versicolor
TATGAAGAAAGGCTAAAACATTTGGGCCTCTTTAGTCTGGAAAAAAGGCGCTTGAGGGGGGATATGATTGAGACATACAAAATAATGCAGAGTATGAGTAAAGTGGATAGAGGGAAGCTCTTGTCTCTCTCCCAAAATACCAGAACTAGGGGAGATACACTCAAATTGAGGGCTGGGAGAGTAAGAACTGACAAAAGAAAATATTTTTTCACCCAGCGCGTTGTAGGTCTGTGGAACTCCCTGCCACAGGATGTGGTGATGGCATCTGGCCTGGATGCCTTCAAAAGGGGATTGGACAGATTCCTGGAGGAAAAGTCCATCACAGGTTACTTCAAGGGCCAGATGCAGGGGAGTGCTATCAGGAGACAGATATCTAGTCTCATGCGCTCCCAAACGCATCTGGTGGAGCCGCTGTGAGATACAGGAAGCTGGACTAGATGGGCCTTTGGCCTGATCCAGCATGGCTGTTCTTATGTTCTTATGTTCTTAAATCTTCAATCTTTTCTTGAGGAGACACTCATTAGACCCATTCAGAAGAAAACAAACTTGGTGGCAGACTAGATCAAGCTGGGCATCATCTTGAAAGGAAGGATGGGCTGATCCATTTGCATTCTGAAACATCAGGCCAGCATCTTATATTACACATTTCCTGCCTCCTTCCCCTGGAAAGGTATGGGAGCCAAACCAAAGTCACAAAATATTGAAAATGTGTATACCTACTGTCATTTTGAAATTCAGTCTTCAGCAGAAATGCTATATCCCTTTGTAGTTTGCAGCTTTCTTCGTCACTTATAAAGCAGCACAGAGCTGAGCTGCAATATGAACAAAATGTAGCTTTGGGGGCTAAAAGTTATACTGAATTTTGTTCTGGTATTTTAATGCTAAGTAAATTTGCCATGTTACCAAACAAACAATGAGAACAAAACCCAAACAATCTTGCAAAACAGACTTGAGAAATAAGCTAAAGTCTTGTGTGTTCAACCAGTTCAGATCAAGCTATAAACTTATGCTTCAGTCTGGAAATATTTCAAGATTACTCATCAGTCTTGAATACGTGCACTTTCAGAATGTACTGAATGGTGGAACAAAAATAAAACAAGTATCAGAGTTTATGTTATTACAGATAGTTTTTTATGCCAAGCTAACTGGACTTAAATATTGTAAAGCTTTATCAAGCAAAATTATTTATGGATATCATGGGTGGATTTTCTGAAGGTTACCAAAGCAGACCTATTGTTCATTACACTGGGAAGTTGGAAGATATTTTTTTAATAAAGCAAAGTGGTCTGCTTATATACCACCCCGTACCACTTCAAGTAGTCTCTGGGCGGTTTACAGTTTTTAATTATAGTATGCAGGCTACACATTGCCACCCCACCCAAGCTGGGTACTCATTTTACTGACCTTGGAAGGATGGAAGGCTGAGTCAACCATAAGCCTGCTACCTGGGACTGAACCTCAGGTCATGAGTACAGTTTTTCCTGCAGTACAGGGATTTAGCCACTGCGCCACAAGGCTGTCTCTATAATATTGTTGCATATTGTTGCAAAATAAACAGAAGGGTCCCTTTACACCAGGATGGGAAAACTGTGGTTCCCTAACACCCCCATGTCTCCAAAATGGAGTTGGAAGGATAGCAATTTAGAAATATTTGAGGACATGAAAGATCCAGGGAAGAAGAGGAAAGTTATCCCACTGCTACTATAATAATTTATCCAGGCCATGTATGTACACATGAATATATCATTTATACCTCAACAGTAGCCAACTCACCCCGGTTCTATTTACAACTGCTAAGACACTTCTTGCCCTCAAGCTTACAATCTAAAATGTGTAACATGACACACAACGATGGGAGGGGAGGAAAGAAATAAGTTCATTGCTTCCAAAGTTTTTGACTACTATGAATTTTGGAATCCCTGAAGGCCTTATTCTCTGAACACAGGGAAAACAGGCTTTAGAACATGTTCTGCAACACAGCAACTAAGGCAATAACCCCCGAGACTTGTCATTATTTGCAGTCTGATTATGCAGAGAAAGTGATCTGTAATAAAATAAACACATCAGATTCAAGAAGAATTTGTCTTATACAGCATGTATCTTACATCTGGGTATGCATATACAGTAATGACTCTGAAGCAAATGAATACCAGGTGCTGTGTTAAAAAAGCCAAAAATTAATATGCCAGACATAATGCAATAAACACACCCTTCAATACAAAGAGGAAAGAGAAGAAATCAGTGCAGTAATTTGTTTTTACATTTATTACTCTATGGTCATTTTTGCTGGATTGTTCCTGATTACAGTGGCCCCTCGTATAACAAATGGTTTGTATAAGATAAAATCTGTACAACATAAAAAATTCCGGAAATAAGGGAAATTTGCTTAACAGAATCATGTACAACATAAAAATGGTCACAATTAGGGATTATTCTGTTTTCAATGCATTCCTATGGGAAATTTGTATAAAGGAAAATTTGCTTAAAAGAATTTCATTTGGAATGAATTAATTCCTTTATACAAAGTACCACTGTATCTTGTAAAATATTTCTCTGCTACACTAGGAGGGTTGAAATTAGCCATGTTTAAACTTCCTGTACTTTGTACTCCTATAGTGTAAGGTAGCGGGAGCTTTTCCTCTGGGGCTTATAATTTCACAGGGAGGAAATTGAGCCTCAGCGTGCAAGTGTTAGAACATATTAATTATCAAGTGTGTTTCTGCATATAGGGTGGCATAATATGCTTTGACAGAGTATGAATACAATTAAAATCAGCCAGAATTTCATTGCTTTCATAATTGCTCTACTGTTTATCTCCACCCCCAAGAAACTTAAATCTTAATTTTGACTGCTTGCTGTGAATGGGGCAGAAATCTGCCTGATGGACAAATATAATTTTCTCCTAGAGACGGATTGCTATGATGTATGGCAACTGATTGCCTGAAATAACAAGAAATGTTCAAAGAAGATCAAGTTGCTTACCTGTAACCATGAGTCTTGGAGTAGCATTTGCTCATTCACACATCTGGCTTTTGTCCTGTGCACAAACAGCAACCTCTGGATTTTCTAGGGCTGAAGTGGAAGTGTGAACCCCACCCAGAATAAATAATTGGGGTTCCTGACAGGACCCTATTTCACTGCAAGAGAACAATAGAAGAACAAAGTCTAGGGATGCCAGGGGAGAGGAGGGTGGGATGTGTGAATGCACAGATCACCACATGAAAAAGCTTACAGTTAAACAGCTCATTCCTCTTCATTGTAGTCTCTATCCATCACACATGTAGATGATTATCAAGCTTACTTTCCTGGATGTTAGTTGACACGCTCCTGGTGTCTGAGCAATCCCTGAGCCTGTGTGAGTAGCAAATGAGGAATGCAGAGAAAACAACAACTGGAGAGGTGAAGTAGGTGGGGAAACCAGGGCTGTCAGGGCTACCATGAAATCACCAGTATACAGTGTCCCCAGTTGTTCCAGTGCATGTCCAGGACCCTGATAATCTGAAACATTGGGAGAGACCCTTCTAGTGACAATGCGACCACTAGCACTGCTCTTAATCTCACTGAAGCATGCAAGCCCCTCTGCCATATCTAGGCCTGTGCCCATAAAAGGAATGATGATCATGATGATGATAATGATAATGATTTACCACAATCACCACTACTACTATTTCTATAAATTAAATTAATATTTCATTCTTTCTACATGCAACTAATAATTCTCATAAAAATGCAGCTCAAATTATAAATTATGAATATTAAAAGCACAAGTAACGAATATCAAAAACTTCAGCTTGCACACATGTAAAATTAAAATCATAGAATAAAACCTGTGCTTAAAATACTATTTAAAAAACAAGAGAAATAGCAGTGAAAAGTAAGTCAAACTCTTGCTTATTAACAGATTGTTCATACACATCCATAGAATGTTTGTACAAATAAGCACTTCACACCTCCACCAGCAAGACCATAGCTAATGACCCATACTTAATGGGTGTTTGGAAAGTTGCATAGGTGGGACTTTCATGCACCTTAGGCGATTGTCCACCTAACGAGCCTATTCAGACCATGGTCCACCTACAAACCTATTCAGGCCTTTGTCTACCTATCAAGCCTATTTAAGCCACTGTCCAACTTATGAGTCTATTCAGACCAGGGAGATGTGAAATCAAGATGAACTATAAACTGGAGGAGTCACCACTAACTTTCCTCAGACTGATGAAGCTGATTGGATGAGTAGTGAAACATTTTGGCTTCTCTAGAAAAGAAGCCCAGTTACCATGACTCAACTTCCAGATACAAATAAATATAGTTGGTTTTACTAGTGGAACCTCTTTCAAAGACACCAACAATCCATCATAACCTCTGTTTATCTAAATAAATTACCTCATTGTTCCACCATGGAAAAACAACTAATCCCTAACCCTTACCAACTAATATTATACTTTTAACGACTGGAACAAGTAAAGGAAATAGGGTATAGTACCTCATTTTTATTCTTTGCTATAAATCCAGCAATAGCAATTATGGCAAAGCAGGAGAGGTGAACTAACAGTGCTTTTAGTAATGGCTTCAGTTTAAAGCAAGCAAATCTTGAAATATAATCTTGCCTAAATGACACTTTTTTTCTTCTGGTTCAGAGATGAACCAAGACGTGAAGTCTCATTCATAATAAGACATACTGTTTTACACAGCATGTTTTAATCAGCCTTAAGAAAGCTTTGTACTTGTATTTTATAGAATTTTGTAATCTGATTTATGGTGATCTCAGACACTTGGCCAAAAACTTAGTAAGAAATGGAGGGAGGGGCAGAGGAGGGATGAAATTAAAGGAACAAATTGATAGGCATTCAGTTCTATTTTTTGCTATGAATATCAAACCAGAAAGCCCTTTCCAGCACCCATCATCACTGTGCTGAAATGATGTTATCACCAGGGACAAGATCTGTTATAAATTAAATAAAACAGCTACAGAAATTTACCCTTTTGATCTCTGTTCAGCTGCTGTTCTACTTTCACATTTCCCTTCCACTAAATCACTTTTTTCTGGTGTTGCAGATCTCTTACTTCTACCTAAGGATAAAAGACTACTAAAATCAAAGTTCAACATTGCCAACACTAGGGATGGGTACAAAATGAAAAATGAAATGCTGTTTTGTCGTTTCGTTACATAATGAACTGAAATGAAGCAAAATGAAACAATGAAGCACCATTTCATTTCAGATGAAACTAAATGGTTGGTTTTTTATGTTAATATAAACCATTTTATTCAGTCTGTAAAATGGGCCCTTACCTGCTGGGCTTGCTGCCACTACTGCCACCACTGCTGCTGAAGACCCCTTTTGGAGAGGGTGAGCAGGCTGCGGGAGGCCCTGCCACAGCCTCAGGCACTGCTGCCGCTGAGGACGCGGGCTGGAGAGGGCCAGCAGGAGACCCAGAGCCCACCACTGGATCCACTGCCACCGAGGAGTTTAAAAAACCCACCACCACTTCTCCTCCCCCCAATTGGGAGTGCAGCTGGAGAAATGGTGGGTCTTTTAAATGTTTTTTTCACTATAGAAGCAAGTGCTGATGTATGATTGTTTTAAAAAAAATGAAATGTGGGTGGGGACGAAACAGAACAAAATGAAACATTGTTTTTCTGTTTCGTGCCCATCCCTAGGGCACACCATTGTAAAATGAATTTTTTGCTCGTGGATAAATTACTAATAGTTCTAGTATGGAAGGTTCACACCTTCTTTATCTTCAAATTTGTGTTCCAAATATTAATTATTTAATCATTAAAAGGGCTTAGAGTTAATTATAAAGTGATTCTACACATTAGGGAAGTCAGTATCAAAGTATTCAGGAGCTGGGTGAACATTCCAGGCATTGTTTTGTTGGTCCCCACTAGAATATTAATACATTATTTATTCTACTAAAGCAATAATGACATGTTTATCATAAATATTAAAGTAATTCTTAGATGTAATTACTAGAAATTTCTTTATGGCATGTATCAGGAAGTGGTAACAATATACTGTAAATAAAAATATGGAAGCAAGTGATGGAGAAGCTGTATTCTGCCTGTGAAAAAAAGACCATGAGCAGAAATTATGCTGGCTACCAGAATGCACCAAAGAATTTCAGAAAAAGATCATTCTAAGCTTCATAGTGTGGTGTTGTGGATCGAGTAATGGACTAGGCCTCTGGAGAACAGGGTTCAAATTCCTGCTTAGCAATGGGAACTAATTAGGGAACTGAAACAGGTAAAACCACTTCTTAAACATATCACTATTAGTATTACTATGTATTGGTTCCAACTTGATGGCACATAACACACACCTCCTTCATAGCCTTTGACTATGTGGATCATGAGGAACTATGGCTTGTTCTGAAAGAAATGGGTGAACCTGAACACTGGATTGTCCTGATGCATGACCTGTATTATAGTTCCCTGAAATTCCTCTGGGGCTCCACACTCTGCAATATAGACCAACTGAGGACAGCTCTCGGGTTGCATGCAGTCTGCTGGCAGCAAAGGGGTCAGGTACTATAAAGGTGGCACTGGGAGAAGCAGAGGGGAAAACTGAGCCAGAGGGAGCAAGGGAAGAATCAGAGGATGTGATCATGAACAGGGAGGAAAATCCACCCCCCCCCACACACACTAAGTAAACCTGGGGCAATCTCAAGTCGAACTGATTCCACTGAACAAATGAGATTTACGCAAGTGTTGGCATATGGTTTAGCAACAGATTCAGTGGGGCCTTACTGTGGTGGGAACCAGCAATTTTATTGGGTCTCTGAATGAGACTGACCTATCAGTTAGGTTTGTCATAAGTGGGGAGGGGAATACACATATATATCGCATTCTGTGCATTGCAGAGAAGGTGGAATATAAAGAACCAGCTAAGTAAATGAATCAAGCAAACAGTGTTATAAAACACTCTTCAGAGAATTAACAGATCTAGAGTTGGAGGCTCTTCCATTCTAGCAGAATGAGCTGTCCTTGTCTTTATTCCTAAAATAGGGATTAAAAGTCAGGCTGTTCCCGCAGTCCTTCTCAGTCACTAGTCCTCTGGTTGCAATCCAAATATAAGGCACTGGATTTCAAATGTGATTTATGTAGTGGCAAGAATAATCTGCAGAGGAACACAGAGGTTATGTGAGCTCAGAAAACTTAACACATTCTCCAAAAAGAAAGAAAGAAAGAAAGAAAGAAAGAAAGAAAGAAAGAAAGAAAGAAAGAAAAGAAAAGAAAAAGAAAAGAAAAAAGGGAAGAGAAGGGAGAAAAAGAAAGGATCTGTTACTAGCTGGAAATAACTGCAATCTTGCACACCATGCTCTCACACTGCACTTTGAATATTAATTTTAAAAAGTGTGTACCTTGTTAAATGCAAATGATGGGGTAAATGTGGAGCTTTTCTCACATCAGGTCCATGCATTTTGTAGCTGATGATATACACAGCTGCTCATGCGAAGACAGCAGTTTTCCAAAGTTTTCGGGGGTAAAAGGGCATGTATGCTTAATCTACTTTAATCTTCAGATTTTGTTAGCATGAGACTGTGATATACCTAATCCAATAATCATTGACATATATTTGCAGATATAATGGGTTATCCAATAAATCAATAGTGCAGTAATTATTCAACCACTTGTTTGACAAATCTTTTTATGCTTAGTTACTAATGATCACTCATTGCTGATAGGAGATTTATTAATGGCAAATCACGTGAGGTTCAGAACACATTCTAAACATGTTGTTTTAGAGCAGTGATTCTCAATCATACATTCTTGAACTAAAACCCCCAGAAACCTTTAGCAGTAGTTGTGCTGGCCAGAATTTGTGGAAGTTGTAGTCCAAGAATATGTTGGGACCTAAGGTTGGGAACCATTGGTTTTGTTACTTTCAGAAACTGACATTCAGAGAGATAAGAATTGTTTAGCTCAGGATATGTTCTGATAAAAATGTCTGATGCCAGTCAATACTGTAAAGCAGCCATCTCCATGAAGACTTCTTAAACCCTGCCATAGCATTTTTGTACTTATCAAAGAACTTGCAACACAACTAGCATTTGATCAAATTTTCTAGGGAAGTAGAAAATATTATAAAATATATAAAAATGTTAATGCCATCTTAAGTTTGTCTTTATTTTACTTTTAATTTTTTATTTTATTTTCAGCCATAATACGAAAGCCATTGGGGTTACATGTCAGCAGTGGAACCAACACTGGGCAAAATTAGGCTTCTATTTCTGGCAATAGTTGCTGGGGGCAGCAGCAGGCACAGCCATCACCAGATGTCTTCCACTTTTTGAGGCTTACCTCTTTGCCAAGCATTATTGTCTTTTTCAGTGAGTCAGCTTGCATAACATGACCAAAGTATGACAGATTTTGTTTGGTGATCTTGGCTTCCAGATATTTGTTTGGTGTGTTTCTGTATAGAACTTCCTTGTTAATCATCCTCATAGTCCATAGGATGCATAGTATCTGTCTTCAAAGTCCAAGTTTCACAACCATATGCAGCTATTGGAAATATGAACAAATATACTAATCTGTATTTGGTTAGGAGGCTGGTGTCTTTATTCTTCCAGATGTTATTCATACTGATCATTGGTGTTCTTCCAAGGACTATATATAAATCTTCTGATTTCTTTGCTGCAGTCATCATTTTGCTTTTAGAGCTAAAGGAGAAAAACTCCTTTACTGCTTCAATTACCTCATTATTGATATTAACACTGACTTGCATGGCCTCTGATGTTGCCATTATTTTTGTTTTCTTGGTATTGAAGTGCAATCCAAGTTTTTCACTTTCATCTTTATTAGGATTAGCTGTTCTGGATCTTACTTAATTTCTGCCAGTGCACAGCTAAGGTTGTTAATGTTCCTACCTCCAGTTTTTACCCCAGTGGTAGATTCTTCCAGATATATCTTTCCCATATCCACCTCTGCGTGCATAAGGTGATAAGAATACTATCTTGACAAGGGCCTATTCTGATTTTGAACTATTCTGTGTCTCCAAAAGCTGTCCTTACTGTTGCTTCTTGATCAAATTAAAGAGATGGTAACAGCTGGATGGGGTGCTGTGAAATTCCCATTTATTTCAGGCAGTTCCAGAGCTTATAATGATCAAATCAGTCAAAAGCTTTTGTATAGTCAATGAAACACATGTAGATACCTTTTTGGTATTCCCTTGCTTTTCCCATCATCCATCAAAGGTTAGCTATGTGGTCATGTAATTTGTGGTCATTCCTTTTTGGAATCCAGCTTTTACGTCTGGTAACTCACTTTCAATGGTTGAGTTCATATGTTCTTTGATGATCTTCAGGAGAATTTTACTTGCATGTGATATTAAGGCAACTGTGAGTTAGTTTGAAAGTCTTTCATGTTGTCTTTCTTTGTTATTGGAAAACAGTGGTACCTCATGATACAAAATTAATTTGTTCCTCGAGACACTTTGTATCATGAAATGTTCATGTCACGGATCAAAACAGGGTACAATACACCCTGGGAACTGAAGTCTTCTGGCAAAATTTCGTATCTCGGGGCTTTCCATAGAAAATTTTTGTATCTTGAGTTTTTGTAGAGGTTTTCTCTTCCCAGGGTGCATTGCACCCCGGAAAGACTTCCCTTTCGTATCTCAAGTTTTTCATAACACGAGGCACCCATATCTCGAGGCACCACTGTATATACTACACTTTTTCATTCTTTCAGCCACTGATCAGTCTTCTTTACAATTTGACATAGTGCTGTCAAAGCTTTTATTGGCAGAGGTCTCAGTAGTTCTGCTGGTATTCTGTCAACTCTTTGCAGTTTGGCACCTTAATGAATGCCTATTCAATTTCCTTCTCCAGGATGTCTGCTTTCAACTCCAGTGGTTCCTCCACTCCTGTGCCTTGATTATGATTTGAATAAATTTGCTTTGCATATTCCCACCACATTTATCTGAATAGTTATCAATCATGTAATTTGGCTTATACTGTACCCAATAAAACAGCCTATCTCGGCTTCAGTGGAGGACACTATTCTCAACAAGACTAATATAAAACTCAACTGCTATTCCAATTATTTTCTGTAAATGGAGGGAGGAAATGTACAATTTTGTCAATAGCTTCAGGCATTCAAGTGCTCCAGGCTGGATCTGTTCTATTTGTTACATATGCTGTAATTCCACAAAAGTGCAATAGTGTACAAGTCTATGCAGAAGTAAATCCAATAAAAGTTCAGGGGGGCATACACCTATGTGTGTGGATACAGAACAGAAACTCTAAACTCACTAATGTTGTACCCTTGCTAAGGCCACTCTCTGATTTTAAAAGAACAGTAATATTCCTGTACTGTATATGTATTCCACAAACTTAATGATAAAACCATCGTTGAGGTACATGATGCTTTCCAAATTATAGAAGCATACCTCACCCAATAAGACAGAGGCCAGAAACTACTTTTAAAATGGAAAATCAGAGGTACAGAACTTTCCATTTTAGATTGCAAGAATGTACTAAGTGCAAAATAATTGTTCTCCTGAATTAAAGACAGTTCTTCGAAAATGATCTAGCTCTAAAAAGACCTGATGGGATGTCTCTCAGGTCACATACTCATTTCTAGCATTATTTATCCCAAAGACTATTGTCTGGAAATGCAAGATATCATCCACTGCCATTACACAATGGTCTTCTGAGAATATTTATTTATTTATTGAATTTTAATAGTAATAAATACAAAATAAGCAATAAATGGAAAAGCAAATAAAAACAAAGACACAAAGCATACAAAAACATACATATGTGGGGCTTCCCCCCCCTCCTGGTCCACGGCAGCTGCCAGAATTTCAGAATTTCAAGGTAGAAGAGGGGATAATGAAAAATGAAGCAAAATGATGGTTTGTTTTTCTTTGATGGAATAACAAAACAAATTAAAAGTTTATTTCGTGCCCATCTCTAATTAGTACTTTATTAGAAACAAGGTTTTCTGACATGATGAAAGATCTCTCATTCTTCTAGAACAAGCTTGACTCACTCCACATTTTGCACAATTACTTGCTTTCATTTTGTGCTTGTTCAGTAGGACCAACCACTGATGGTTGTCCAATTGTCTCTTGAATGCCTCCAGTACTGGAATGCCCATCACCTCCCAAGTTAAATGGTTCCATTCTTATATTGCTCTAATAGTCAAGAAGATTTTCCTGATATTCAGACTAAATCCAGCTTCCTGTACCTGAACCCATTTTTATGTGTCCTGCACTCCAGGATGATTGAGATCAGACCTTCTTCCTCCTTTATATGGATACCTTTCAATTTTTTTATAGCTTCACTCCATTTTCTCAGTTCCTCCCAATACTGGTGTATTTTTAGTGCTTGTGTTCTGTGATTATATTGCCCTGCATTGTATTCTGCAGATGAAGTTTTACTTTGTACCATAATATTTTATCTCATTTAAGGAAATTTGTGGGTTTATGATGTCTCTGTCTTATATTTTCCCATCACTTCATCATTATCGTACTGTATATTTGCTTAAACCTATTAAGAAAAAACATGCAATATATGCATAATATCTTTCAACTGAGAGTGCTAGGGACCATCCGTCTGGATATCTTTAGGCTCCTCTCATTATTTTTTCAAAATGTGGCATATTTTTATTATGCCATGTTTTGAAAGCCAACATAAATTATCAGAAGCAAAACAAAACAAAATATTGGATTTCACAAAGACTAAATATATGTTGAAGGATTTATAATATATCAATGCATAAATGGTTTCAAATCTATGCACTGGCTAGATTATTGATTTGATATATAAGCGTTATCTGTGCTTTCTATAGAGATGACTGGCAGAAGAAGCTCAAGTTGTTCACAGATCTTTGACTCAGGGAATGAAATGCCATGATGAAATGCACAAAGCACCACACATAGAAACCATTGCTGCTATCTTTGAATTCAGGAAGCTGAATGCAAGCAGAGGGCAAATCAGTGAAGGCAATAAAAATATAAAAAGCCATTTCTTCCACTACCTGTGCGGTTGTGCTCTCTAGTATTGATTTGATAAAACTTAAGAAATGTTTATGGCCATCCTTAATTTATTATGGATAGCTGTGTTCCAATAGATACATTACCAGACATGGAAACCCATTTAGCTTTTGGATCTAAGCAAACTGCAGGTGGGATGGAAGAGAATCACCAATATGGGAACAAATTTATGAGGGAAGGGCAAAAGCTTAGTAAGGAAATCCTGAGAGATAATAAATTTATATTCCAATATTTCAGTGGATTTCCATTTTGAAGCTGGATTAAAGTGAATCTTTGATTTAAGGATCATTTTGTACTTTGCTTGATGTTTTTATATGCTTTAACCTTGTCCTTTTAAACATATACTGTATACTTTAGATAAGTGTACACTATCGCTATCGCTCTCTCCCACACTGAATATCTTTTATGGATTCACTTTACATTAATTAGACCATCAAGATACTATTGTGCAGTTCTAGAGTCTCAAGGATGGAAAGCTAGAGCCGGGTTGTTCATCAAAAGTTATTGTTTTTAAGAATCATACCAGGTATATTGTGAATAAGTCCACTACCTCAGATAGTCTGAGGAAGTGGACCTGTCTATGAAAGCTCACATTAAAATATAGGAATTAGTTTTAAATGTGCCATAATGTGTTTGTCTTCTTTTTCTCAACCACACCCCACTCCTTTGGTTTTCGCCAGGTATGCTAGCACAGACTAACACAGCTACCTGTTCTAAAACTACAGGAGATGTGTTGTAGAAATCTTTTGATGAACTCAAGTGCATTGCTGTCTGCTAGGTATCCATCTAGCAAATGAACATTTCTGCCTCCTCTTTACAAAACCAGGTCTTTTTGCCTTGCCATCGCATACGGCTGCCAGAACCATGGTACAGTGGTACAGCGGTGAACATCTGTTGACGTCCAGTTTAATTGATCCTGTACCTAAAAATGGATGCTAGCTTCTTTTACTTAGAGTATCTGTTTTTCCTCATCCATTGGTTCAAATCCTATTGTTTAGTGATTCTGGTGTTGTGCCATGGCACAAACTGCAACAATGCATTGTCACCAGTTAACATATGACTGGTGGGCAACAAAGAATAAATGTAAAGAATTGTTGACTATTGGCAATTTGCCAGTGCTGGTTATGCCACTGCACTTACTTATGCTGGCATAACTAACCAATAGGATAATGGCTAAAGTAATGTCAGAAAATTCCTCAGATCGCAAGATTTCTAGTTTGCTAATTATTACAGTTTCTTAAATTCCACAAAACCTGAACACATTATCAACTTCATGAATGAGGGTAAGTTTTTTTCTTTTTTCTTATAATTTCCTGATGGAAAATAAAATGTTCATACATCTTAAAGAATTACCGGTATTTCCTAAGCCTAAAATCATAAGAGCAGCAAAAATATGGCTTGAGACCTTTGGACCCTAAGGAATGCATTCTCTCATAGTCCCTCAAGATCATTTGGGGATGCCCTTCTTCAACAAAGAACAGCCAAACCAATGTTCCAAAATGTATTGCAGTTTATTGATCTTTTAACAATAGTAGCCTTTCTATAGCCCTAATTACTACTTGTACTAGTACTTGTACATATGTACTGTAATAGAATTATTTCCTGTATTTATTTTGTACTTTGGTTGCCATCCAATCAGAAAATGGTTCTGGTATCTTTTAATGATTGTTCAGTCTACACAAATGAGAACATGAAAATGCTCATAGCATAAAAATACCATTATCACTTGCTAGATGCCTATATTGATTGAGGTTCTTTTAAATACATTAGTGCAGAGGCTAATAAAATGAACATTCTCAACCAGTGGTGGCCAAACTTCGGCCCTTCTGATGTTTTGGAGCACAACTCCCAGAATTCCAAGCCTGTATTGCAAATGAAAAAGGACTGTGTGAGTTGTGGTCCAAAACATATGGAGGGCCAAAGTTTGGCCACCACTGTTCTCAACCATCTATATGACACAACTCTAACAGAAAAAAGACACAGGAATTAAAACAGCTTTGCACTAGCTTCACAGTTTTTGAGTGTCTCAATCTACTGTTTGTGTAAGCACACACTAGACTGCTTCCGGTGAGCACAGCTCATGCTACAAATAATCTGTTCTACTACTCCATTTTTATTTTCAACAAAAATGTGTAAAATCATTACATATTCACTGTTGCTGAAGTTATGTTAAAATCCTCCCTCCCTTCTCCCAACCTGAAAATGCCCGGTAAAAATAGAGCTGTTAAACCCCATCTGATAATTAGCATCTACAACCCTAAAGTGAAGCTACTCTATCACACAATAGATATCAATATTTATTGCCTAACCTTACTTATCAGTTAATGGTGTGGTCCTTAAAAGCTACAGTTTTCCAATACCTTAGACTCTGGGAAAAACCTTAAAATGCATTAAAGTTTTTAGAATTCCCTTCTCAAGGAGAATGGTGATTCCTTGCTTAGAGGAACAGAAGTGGACATCTGCAGGCCTGACAAAATCGACTGACAGGTCTGCTGTCTCCCTGGAGCCAAGATTCAGGATGTAACAGAGAGTCTGGCAAGACTCGTCAAGCCCACTGATTCTGGGGTGCACCTCACCACTGCTGAAAAAAATATTTTTGCTAAGAGGCTTGCAGATTTGATAAGGAGAGCTTTAAACTGAGTTTGCAGTGGGAGGGGTAAAACTTTCTTAAAGGTAGAGATACAGACAGGGTTGTGGGGAATAGCCCAAATGTTGCAGTGGAGCAGGACAAGGAGTATTACAGACCATCAGTGTGAGGAAAAATAGGTTTAGCAAAGAGCACACACGGCCTCAAATGTCTATACCCCAATGCACCAAGCATGGGAAACATACAGGAGGAGCTGGAACTCCTAATACAGCAAAATAAATATGATATAATTGCCATCACTGAAACCTGATGGTATAAAACTTATGATTAGAATGTCGTTATTGGAGGGTATAACCTTTTTCAAAGGAACAGATCCAGTTAAAAAGGAAATGTAGCTTTATATGTTAAGGACATTTATACTGCTGAAGAAATACAAGATATACACCTGGGAAGGCAAGTTGAGATTATTTGGGTGAGAATTAAGGGGGAGAAAAATGGGAGGGATGTCACTGTGGGGGGTATATTATAGACACCCAAGCCAGCTGGGGGAGTGGGATTATGCCTTCTGTGAGCACATGGCCTTACAGTCAAAAGGGAGAGATGTAGTACTAATGAGATATTTTAACTATCCCAATATATATTCCTTACTGCCCTTGCAGACAATTTTCCAGAAGGTGGCGGAAGCCATCCATTTTATATCTGATTTTAACCAATAGGGAGAACCTTGTAAACAGGGTGGATTTGATTTGAATCACAATTTAAATCACTAGTCAGTAAGGCTCAATTTGAATCATGATTTTCTACTCATTTTTGCTGGAGCTGTTTTAATCTTAATATTTACAACCAGATGAAGGTCTCATTTTAAAAATAATAACTTTTCAGATTAGTTTTACAGTTATATCAGAAAAGTACTGATTTTGTGGTTATATACCATTAGAAATACATAGACAGATAATTGTGAAGTTATTGCAAGGTGAACTATCTCCAGTTTAATAGGTTAATCAATCAATTAATCAAACATTCATATTTGGACAACTGTTCTGTTGTACTTTGCCGGAAGGAGAAAAATAACCATTACCTTAACAATAACAATTTAAATAGTTTTATTTAACCAGAACAATAACATTTTATAACATTATGTATAATGTTTAAACATCCATGTTTGTTAAATGATGTGGTTAAAATATATTTTTTAAAAATTAGACTGACTGTCTAGATATTAAAAACAAGTAATTAACATATGATTGGATCTTAAGGACATTAAAGTCAACACCCCCAAATGTATCTTTCTGACCAAGAGTACAGTGGTACCTTGTATAAAGAAATTAATTCATTCCAAACGAAATTATGTTAAGCAAATTTTCCTTTATACAAATTTCCCATAGGAATGCATTGAAAACAGAGTAATCCCATTTTTATGTTGTACAGATCCTCTCCATAGGTGATTCTGTTAAGCAAATTTTCCCCATCTCTAGAATATTTTATGTTGTACAGATTTTATGTTATACAAACCCTTTGTTATACAAGGGCCCACTGTAGTCAACAAAATCTTGTGTGTATCAGTACAGTATTGCTTATCCTCTACTCACCCTCTACAGAACTGCGATACCAAATACTCAATCATACAAGGTGGCTGTAAGGATGAATAACATGTACTCTACAAATCACCCTATCCTGCTGAAGTATTATATAAATAAATGAGCCTCATCTGTTATGTTCACAGTAGAAAAATGCCATATGCCCTGTTGCCCCGATAACAGGGAGCAAATGGCAGGCAATCTCTCTTTGG
Organism: Phrynocephalus versicolor; assembly: GCA_023846285.1. Taxonomy (NCBI): domain Eukaryota; kingdom Metazoa; phylum Chordata; class Lepidosauria; order Squamata; family Agamidae; genus Phrynocephalus; species Phrynocephalus versicolor. The sequence goes on from JAHTLZ010000204.1 coordinate 34,459,694, forward strand.
GGAAAATGTTGGAAACAGAGGGAGCGCCATAAAGGTAAGTCATCTTTTTCCCTCCTGATTTTAGAGTGAAATATTATTTAAATGAAAGCTTTCACCTGTACCGTAATTATGTTGACATTTTGCTACGCAAATGTTACATTCTGTGCACAGCCCATTGTACTAAATATGTGCCAAATTGTAGGAAAACACTATAGTTTCCTGCAATTAACTCTTGCCATATTTTTACATCATTTGGAATGTGAAAGGACATTAATATGCAGCTCTATGAGATATACATATTTCTAAGAATGAGAGAGACACAGAGAGAGAAAATGAGTAAGAGAAAAGAGGGAGATTGGGAAATTAAGGATTTAAAAATTTAACATTTCCAGTTACAATGTAGGGCAATGTTAGACAAAGAATAATGAGAAAGAAAAATGCATCCAATTTACAAAAGACACTGTCCTGTTCAAACATTTATACAAATGAATGGGTGAGTACATACACCTGGGTACAAAAGGCAGAATATGATGTGCCCAATGTTTCACATTTACAACAAATGTTGCCAAAAGTAACTGTGTGTATGATTTCCAAAGGTCATATCTGACCACACTGACATCGAAACAACATTGGTTCTACATGATTCATCTCCTCAAATTCATTTACCAGTATATAATTTGAAAGAGGACTGATCAGGATGGACAGAGAACAGCTTCCTTTGATACTGAGTATTGAGATGAAGACTAAACCTAAAACAATAGTTTTGTCTTGAGCATCCCCTGACAAAACAGTAATACAGTGGACCCTCGTATAACAAACGGTTTGTATAACATAAAATCTGTACAATATATAAAATTCTGGAGATAGGGGAAATTTGCTTAACAGAATCATCTATGGGCCGAATCCATACAACATAAAAATATTTGCGATTAGGGATTACTCTGTTTTCAATGCATTCCTATGGGAAATTTTTATAAAGGAAAATTTGCTTAGCATAATTTCATTTGGAACAAATTAATTACTTTATACAAGGTGCCACTGTATTACAAATCCCAGGGTTTTTTTTAGTCCAAAACATAATGAATTATAAAGATGCTTCCTATGCACAGGAGTGCTGGACTTACAACTGTTCCTCTTTTCTTGCTGCCTTCTATTTTTCCTAGCATTCTTGTCTTTCCCAGAATATATGGCCTTTGCAGGATGTGCCCAAGTATCATGATTTCAGTTTCATCATTTTTGCCTTCACAGATATTTCAGGCTTGATTTGCTCTAGGATCTGCTATTTCATCTTTCTGAGTATTCAATATTCATAATTATAGAAGATATTGTTTTTATAAAACTGAAAAAGTCACTGTTCATGAAGCACCTAGTCCTATGGCATTAGGAGACTCACAGTATTGCTACTATTATACTTTTTAGTTGGTCAACCCATACAGTTCCTGGTTATTAGCTTTTATTTGGAGGCATTATTTTATATTATGTGAAGGGGAAGGAGAAGAGGTAAAACTTTTCCAAGCAGAGAGACTTATTTAGTTTAAAGACACTTAGGCTGCATCTGTGATACTTAGCTTGCCTTTAAAAAGTATGTTGAGCATATGCATTCATACACACCGTGACATTTGGATTTTCAAAGTCCCTGTGCTCTTTGCCCCCCCTCCATCTTATTCTATCCCTTCCTTTCCTCCTCCATCTCCTTTATCTTTGTGCCCCCCCGCTTCCTCCGGTACTTTCAGTCTCCCTTCTCCTCTCTCCTCTAATGCAACTTTTAGAGAAATCCACTACCCACCCCACCCCTGGATGAGGCAGACAGATAGACATGTTAAGCTGAAAGCTTTGAGGGGAATCACCCAAGGGCCCCCTTTCTCACCCCCCCAAAAAAAACCCAACTCTGGCGAAGGGGGGAACCCTCCAGCCCTCTGCCTTCCCCTCCCCACTTGACCTGAGCACTATGGATTGACACAGCTCGTCTCCCCTATCCTTCCCTCTCTTTTACCGCAATCTAGAAATCCATATTTTATTTTGATTCCTTCTCTCTCTTTCCCTCCACCTTCCCCTGGTCCTACAACACCCCCAACACACACACACAAAACCCACCCCTGACAAGTCCTTCTGGGAGCTGCAAGGGCTGCCACGGACCACAGCTCGTTTTATGGATGGCTCTTTTTGGTGTGCCTTCTTCTTTCACCTCTGCTTCCCTGCCGCTGTGTGGGAATTTTTGGCTCGGGGGGGCAAGTGGGGGAGGGGTTCTGCAATGGCTGGCAGGCCAGATTTAGGACCCCGGCAGGCTGGGTCCAGCCTGCAGGTCATAGTTTGAGGACCCCTGCTCTACGACCATTCAGCTTTTGCATCGCTTTCATTTTCTTCTATTTGCAGTCAGTGGGACTACACCCACCCACTGATGCAAAGATGCTTATTAAGAGTATACTGTGGACAAATAGAAGCCTAACCCCCTTGTTTCTCTGATACAACCACAGCCTTAGCAGCATTTTCTGTACAGTAAATGGGAGGGTGAAAATGAAACAAGTATGAAGGAATCAAGCTTAAACCCATCCTGTTCTTCCAGCTGTGAGCTCAGAGCTCTCTCTCTGCACTGCTCCTGTCCTGTGTAGGACCGTACATGCTCTGAAACACAATTTGGACTGATTAGTCCAAGCATGTCCAAGCTTTGGCCCTCTGAATGTTTTGGACCACAACTCCCACAGTCCTTTGCCATTGGAAATACAGGCTTGGAATTCTGGAAGTTCTGGTCCAAAACATCAGGAGGGTCGAGGTTTGGATATGCCTGGATTAGCCCAAGGTGTTAAAACCTAATATAACCTAACAATGAATCTCAAGGAATGTTAAAGACTTGCAAGTTTTATTTAGCATGTGTTATTACAGATGCAAACAATGAAGTCTGAGAATACCCCCTCTGCTTGTTAGTATTAAACAGAACCAATAAGACCAGGATGACTGTTCTCAATGGGGCTGAAGGGGATTTTTTTTTTCAGATTTGCAGGTAGCCCCACAGATGTACTCCCAAGGGAAGGGCTAATCTGGGCCTAATTTGCATATTTAATTTCTTAGTCTTTGTAACACTGGGATAACATTTGGCAAAATGGGTTATTCTAAACTTAAAAATTGGAATATGAATTAGAGCATGAAAGGGTGAAGGAGGGAATGGTTAAATGGGCTTAAAATTTTGGATATAACATTGATATTGATGATTCGACCAAAATGTAGAAAGATAGTTATAAGCTAATCAAACCAGTCAATCTTAAAGAAAACATATTTAAAATGTTTCACAGATGGCACCTCACCCCGGTAAAATTAGCCAAAATGTCAAAAGGGTTAAATAGCGTTTGTTGGAAATGTAGAAAGAACCCAGGGACTTATTTCCACATATGGTGGTCATGTGACAAAGCTCAAAAATTCTGGCGACAGATTTGGGTAGTGGCACAAGAAACTGTCCAAGCCAAACTGAACTTTAAACCAGAAATGCTGAAATGGAAGAAGGGAGAACTACCAACCATGGATGAACTGTTGAAAAAGCTACTGGATATGGAAGAACTAGATATGATCTCGGAAGTGCTGTGGGAGCTAGAAGATGCTATATAACTGGGCCCAGAATTAGACAAATGAGTAAGGGAAGAAACGGACATAAGGATGTATATACAGTACTTACTAGAACCCATGGAAGATACGTAGATGGCTGGACAATGATGAAATCCTTAATCCTTTTATACAGTATGTGGCTAAGTGGACAGTATGTGACCATAGGAGGTTTTGTTTTTGCCTTCATTTCTAAGTCCATTTTTTGTCTTTTGCGTGAGTTTATCAGATTGTTATGTTTGTTTCATTTTGTTACCTTTGTATTAAAATAAACTGAAAAATTGGTTTAATTCGGTTTTAAAAGAAAATAACAACCCCTAGTCTCTTTTGATGTTAAAATAAATAAATAAAATTGGGGGTGTATAATGGGCCTGGGGTGGTAGGAAGCATCCTCAAAACATGGTTAAATTGTCTCCATATCTCCTAGAAGAGAGGCATTTTCGGAGCAAATTTCTATCTTTCTTTCTTGATAGGTATTTGACAGGTGATGACACAATATAGAAGACTTTCTTTTAATGTGCTTAATGAATTGCTCAGTTGTTGGATGAGCTGGAAATAACCATTTCCTACAATACTAAGCATTAGTTATGGATTAACACGTAGTGAAATACATTATATGCAAGACAAGTTATGGTGAACAAGAAAGATTATTCATGCCTCTTTTATGAAAATTGCCCAACAGCATGTAAGGAAAATAATCATTCTTTCTACTTCCATTTACAGGTATCTTTAATGGATTTGTTCATTCTTTCCCCCTTTGACTTCATTGGAAGATCTGGCCCATACCCTGCTACTTGCAATTTGGTAACTTTAACTTGTAACTTTTGTCTCAGTAGTAATATATTCTATCACATTGTTCCCAATCAACACTTCTTTCAAGTGCAAACAGTTAAGAGAAGCTGCTGTTCTTTTATAAGCAATTCAAGAAAGCAGACACCTTCTACATTCCTGCAATTATTTTCAAGGAGCACAGTGCCCCAGACGCACTTCTCCTGCCTTGAAAACTAAATATCCAGGCATCCATCATTAAACCAGTCAAATATGCATGTGGCACAACATTTCTTTCTTCTGAAACTATAAAACTTTCTGTCATTTATATTTATTTACTTATTATTTATTTATTTATTTATTTTATTTTATTTCTATACCGCCCATCTTCCAGTAGGAACTCTGGGCGGTTTACAACAAGGTTAAAATCAACATAGATAACAAATCAAACAGTACTAAGCAAAAAGAGGGAAAGCCCTCAGCAAGAGGCGTCAGGGGCGAAGAGAAAAAGAATAATAATTAAAGGTCGCCAAATGCCTCCCTAAAAAGCAGGGTTTTAAGCGCTTTTTTGAAGGCGGGCAGGGACTGTGCCAGGCGCAGCTCACTAGGAAGATGGTTCCACAGCGTGGGGCCTACCACAGAGAAGGCGCGGTCGCATGTGAGCGACTTCCACGCCTCCCTGGGTGTGGCCACTCTGAGTGAGCGCGCCTGCGACATTCTATTTACACATACACATACTTACACATACTTATTCTTCCTTTCTTTTCTCCCTTCTTGTTTATTAATAAAAATAGTATGAGGTACGGTTTTACTGCTTGATGTAAACAAGACTGTCATCATACTGTGTTCTATAAGGCTGGGAGGGATGTTTCTAGAGAAGAGAGTTCAAGCCTTTCTGAAGTATCAAAGTCCTTAAATGAACCTCTGTGTTTTAACAGAACAGCTGGTTATGGTAAGTCTTTCTAATGGTGGCAGGGATAACTTTCAGCAGCTTCAAGGTTTAAAACCTAGGAGGCTCTTAAATGTTCAGCAGCCAGGAAAAGGACTGACATTTGGACAGCAGGATTCCAGATGCCAACAGAAATATCAGCGGGATCAGCTCATAACCCTATGAGCTATGTTAAATATCAGTGGCACAGATCTCTAGGAAAGGGATTCCAGAAATTAGGAACCACAGGCAGAAGTATTAAAAATTAAGTATAGATTATGTAGCTTATTCTTGTATGCAAAATGATATCCTGTCCTCAGGCTACTGCATTTATAGAGTGAATAGGGACCTATAGATCACTTGTAATTCAGCATGTCATTTGTACATAACTTATTAAATCAAGAATAATTACTCTCAAGTGTACCTGTTATATTTAATCATCCCTCCCCACACCAACTACTGGGCATTTGGAGCCAACATCCTCCAACTAGATATTCTGGAGTAGTTCCCCAAAGTCCATTGGGTCAACAAGACAATGTAGCAAAGGGATTTTGGCCCCATTTTAAAAACTTGTTTAAACCCAGCCTTGTCTAAATAACCACTGACATGAAGTGTTTCTGGTACCGGCTGAAAATGGATTGCTGTGTAGGTGTCAGGGAGGATAAAAATGATTTGTTTAAACAATCAAATTGATTTAAATCAAATCAGCCCTGATAGATGCCCTGTGCAACGTTTGGGCTTCTGCAAGTAGAACAATGAAGCTCTCAGGATGTTTCTCTGAATTGCAAAGGTTAGGAGGCAGAAGGAGGTTAAGACATATTGATGCTATAGTGGCAATGTGCCACTGACTGGGAATGATCAGGAAACATGGCCTTAAAAATGTTTATAATTTGCACAATTTGTTCCTTAAAACAGAAATGCGGGTGAAAGGAGGTTCATTTTTCAGATTTGTAAGAAACTCAAGGGGTGTACTAAGGCACATGGTGGTTCAGCAGGCTAGTAAAGTCAGCAGCTCGGCAGTTCGAATCCCGGGTGCCACGCAGCGGAGTGAGCTCCCACTGTTAACCCCAGCTCCTACCAAACTAGCAATTTGAAAGCATGTAAATGCAAGCAGATAAATAGGTACCACTGTAAAAAGTGGGAAGACAAACAGTGTTCTGTGCGCAGAAATGCATTGAGCGATGCCGGCCACATGGCCACGGACTTGCACAACACTGACTCTTGGGCTTGGAAATGGAGATGAGCACCACCCCTAGAGTTGGACACAACTAGCACACATGTGCAGGAGGGACCTTTACCTTTACAAGGCGTATACTATTCCTAAAGGTAAGGGGCTAAATGGGAGGATGTGGCCAAAAGGTAGATTTGCAGTTATTTGATTGTTTGGCAAAAATTGCTGTAATTGGCCTTTGTTAATTTTAAAAAGGAGTTCACTGAAGGAAATATTTTTAAGCTGAAAAAGACAACTCATAACACTAGATGTTATACTGGGATCCCAGGAGTGCTGGGAGGCTTAGAGGGAACTTCTTGAACAAAACAAACATTTTCAAAACATTTTTTAAAAAATTAGGAGCATATATGATGGGGATGGGCTGCATGTGAGTCACCACTGCCATAGAGGGACAATTCCATCTCTTGATCCTTTCAAGCCCAACAGGAATCTTCATTCACTAATCCCAACTAGAGTAGATCCATTGACATAATGGGATTTACATAAGAGCTTTGAGTAGTTTTGTTTTTTGTAATTATCTGTTGCAATTCCCATTATATATTGCAAAGCAAAATCTGAAAGAGGATAGTGAAGATGTATTACATTATCATGACTCTCAATTCATCATATGCCCTGGCATATTTCAGTGATGTCAGCCAGCAACCTTTTATTTGACTCAATAAAACTGGTTCTATTATAGATGGGATTATCTGCAGCAGCACTTACCTCCCTTTTATCTGAAACAAATACATGAAATGCAAATCTTCCTTGGACTTCCCTGTCATTATTTCTCTGCTTTCAAAATTGTAGTCCCCAGACCCTGAATCATGTTCAACATTTTTAAAGAACAGTTCTTCCCAGCTCCCTTGGAAAGACTCTTCATTTGTTGCAGGAATTTTAATGTCTATCCATGTGAGAAATGTACCATGTAACAACCAATAATGAATGCCCTTTTTAATATGAAGGTTTTATCTCCTTTCTGCCAACAGTAAGCCCAGATTTAATAACAAATTAATCATGAAACAGTATGTTTCACACACACACACACACACACACACACACACACACACACACACAATTGGATTATATAATGTATTTTTAAAAATTCTTTTGGAAGTCATGCAATTATTCCCAATTTTGACCAAACAATTCCAGTGATTTCTATACCTAGATAATTCTTATTCACAAAATATGATTTTTAAATCCAGAACACTGCTCTGGCAGATGATATTCTTCAGCTTTATATGACATTCAATTGCACAACAGGATTTCAGCCATTATATATTTAAAAATGGACCAGGGCACAAAGTCTCAAATCCAAGATTTTCATGATGATTGTCCACCTTGTGGCTTTGTATGGCACAGTGTGCTAGACAGCAACCATGGGCATAAAGAGCCACCTCCATGCCATGGAAATACTGCTGAATATCAGCTATCTCCCTATTTGACCACATCACAAATGATACTATCCAAAAGCAACTAGGTGTGGTATCAGTAACAGAGAAGATGAGATAAAGATGGTAACACTGGTATGGATATGTCCTCACAGCAGTACCTTCCACCATCACCCAGACTGCATACTACCTGGAAATCTATGGTCAGCAACCCCGTGAGTAACCAAAACAGAGATGACAGGACACTGTCAATAAGGACATGTGAATTGTTGGCCTGTACCCTGAAGACACAGTCAATTAGGCAAAGTGGCATTTCAGGATCCACAAAGTGGCATTTAGGATCCACCTGGGGGAAAACACCATGAAGAAGAAGAATAGGGCACAAAGTGCAAATTATTGTACAATGAAACAACATTACAGATGGGGAATATTCTTTTTCTTTCTCTTACCTACAACTCATTTTTCCAGTGGGTATCGCTGTTGATAACCAGAACATTATTTATATCTGTATCACATCCACCTAGAGATTAGTTCCATGGAAACCCTATTGAGTACTATACAAAATGATTTATGTCTCCCTGTGGTGTAGAACTGCTTATAATGAGTTTACATGTCAGAAGTCATTTTGATTGTGAAGAACAGTCATTTGTAAGGCTTTTGATAGCTCCGTTTTGATTTGAACTGCTTTGTTGCCATCAAGTGGTTCATAATAGCATTTCTTCACAGCGAGAAATGACTTTGAAAGTCAAATTCATTATCAGTATCTACCAAACATTTCAAATACAAGGAAATGAACACAGATATCAAGGTTCCTTTTATCTGTGAATTTTCTTTCATGACACAAGATAAATATAATTAGTACATGCTAGACAAACTCATTACAAACCAGATGTTTCCAAGCTGCTAAAACAATTTAATGAAAGAAAGAGGAAGAAGTTAACATGTCATTTCTCCAGCTGGCTTACTGTATATCTAAAACCTTAGACAATCAGAAACTCATTCAAGCAGCAGTTTTCTGTAGAGTGCCTTTTAAAAGCACAGAATTTGCCAATAATAACCAAGCTTTGCCTAAAGAGATATTGATATTTAACATATTAAGAAACAAATACCTCCTGTTTTAATGTCTTGTAAGTTGTATGTATTGTATATTCTGAATTACTAAGTTTGCATTCATTCTGGTGAGCTACTTGCAAAGATGACATTTTATTGGTGAGGAGCAGAAACAAATCCCTCTCATCCAAGGTCAAAGGTGGAAAGTTGTCAAAGCAGCTCAGAATATTTTGGCATCTGATGCAGAAAATCTCACAAAAAACAGGGTTACTACATTTTGCCCTTTTCTAACATCCCATCTCATCTGCCTGAGAAAGTACAGTCTCCCTAACAGAACACTCCTAGCCCTGATGAAGTCTGTTCTGTCTCTATATTCTGCCAAAGTTTGCAGAGAATTAACTGGCATCATCATAAAATGATGGGGAGGCAGATCTTCTGAAGAGCCACAGTAGACTTAGTAAGCCACAATTAATTACGTTAGTGCCCCCACAATGATTTTCATGGTTTTCCAGGTAGTTATATCTGTCCAATGAAAAATTACAAGGAAAAGTATACTGTATCTCGGAAGCAGATATAAAATCTGAGCATTATATAGATTTTTCTGTGAATGCACACAGAGGAAATATGGAGGCAATGTCTTAGCAGATAGGGTCTTATTTTTCATTTCAGGCCAGTGTTATGCCCAATATCTGAGATCCTTTATTAAGGATCCAATTTTTGTCATACT
>JAHTLZ010000204.1:34477554-34491145 GCA_023846285.1 Phrynocephalus versicolor
CTTTCTTTCTTTCTTTCTTTCTTTCTTTCTTTCTTTCTTTCTTTCTTGGGGAAGGTAGGTGATAAAAGTAAAAAAAAACACAGCAAAAATTAGCAGACGGGGGGATGAACTTGGGAATTAGCCTTGTTTCTTGCTTGTTGAGGCAGCTCTGCCATGGCCCTCTAGATTTGCAGGAAGCATGGCTACAGCGGAGTGCCTGTAGCAAGCTGGGAACTAGGCTGACTCTGCTAATTCCTCATTCTTTCCTTCCCTTTGATCAGCTAACTCTCCTAGTGCTAGATTAGCCATCCTTTCAAAGAAAAGAGAGGGAGAGCGAGAAGAAACTGAAGAAAAGGAAATGTGGAGAGGAGATGATTCAAACAATAGTTTCACTGCCTCTTTCACTGCTGCTGTAGCAAGCTGGAATGGACTGAAACAGAACACCTAAAAAACCCTCCACATCAGTTTAAGTGATCACGTTGCCTGAATGCATTGTACCCCCCCCAAAAAAAAAGTAGAATCACAGAATCATAAAATAGTGAAGTTAGAAGGGGCCTGCAAGGCCCCCAAGTACAAGCCCCTTCTCCATGCAGGAATACAAATCCAAGAAGCTCCAGCAGCAGTAGAAGAAAAACTATAGCTTAGGAGATAAAACTCCAGGCTGATTCATACTGCCTTCTTCATCATGTGGTCAATGGAAAACAACATGAATCAGAACACTTCAGTTGTGTTTGCGTTTGTAGGCACACTTCAGCATTTCTTACTTTATTTATCAATTCAGTCAACACCCTAAGATAACTTAGTTATTTAATCATGCATACAGGCCTAATCATGAATTTCTTGATTCTCTATTCTTATACTGAAAAGTACAACAATCTCATATAAATGATTAACATCCTATTAATATCTCACTTTTATTTTAGTGACACTATATTTCTTTCCTTTGCAGTTATATTTATAGCCTGGAGAAGGTAATGTAGTAGAAAACACTCCAAGTCTTGGTACTGTCCCCTAGACTTTCAGCCAACTGAGGACCAGTCAATCTTCCTCCATATTCCATACTCACAAGTGCAGGTGGCAGCTACCCTTGCCAGAACCTCTGCATTTCCAAAACAGGTGATGTGTTTTTGCACTTGGGCCAATCCTGATAATTCATATAAAATGTGTGAACATGTTTAGCTATTTATGCAGAAATTCCCAAGGATTTAAAGTGTAATGTTGACCGAAATCATGTAGCTGTTGCCATGTACTGTATGTAAAAAAAAAAAAAAAGTAAAGGTAAAGGTTCCCCCCCCCTGCACATGCGTGCTAGTACTGTATGTACAGTAGCAGGTATAGTCCTATGAAGTCATTTACAAACTGAAAAACACAGAGGAGTGCTAGATCTCGATGGTTAAAAATCTTCACCAGTGATAACACCTATTCAGACGTTCATCTGATTAGAGCGATGTAGACAATAGGGACATGGCTCTACACACAAACCCCAAAGATCCCCTACCCCAAGAGGACGTCAGTTAGATCTTTGTGCATTGTACGTGAAGGTCTGAAGACGAGACTGTATGTGCCTTTGGCTAGATAATCTTACAAAGTTCCTATAATCAGAAAATCTGATAAGAGAAGCTTGCAGCCTCTTTTTCAGACTACCTGAGAATCAGACACTACCCATGAAGGTCTGACTTCCAAGTGGGAGCTGGAACATTGGCAGCATGGCTTATTTATGTCTACATGTCCCCACCACTCATATACTCTATTTAGGTTTGCATGACGTGAGAACCAGAGCAGCATAGCTGATAGCAGACTAGGGCTCACAGAATCCCTGTTCCATCATGGAAGTTCACTGGAGGGAATTTTACACAAGTAAAAAGACTCAAAAATCTCACAAAGTTTGAAAACCTTATCAGGGTCAGAGCAAGCCAGATGTGACTTAATGACACATTGCAATGGATGAATTCACACAAATGCCCCACTGAAAGGAATTCGACAGGTTAATTTTGGTTTTTATAATAAAACAGTTTTTTGCGATTCCTATGCCGAATCTCATGTCTGTTGTCTTTATTGAGTGGCACCAAGTCTAAGCATTTTGAAAGCACATAATTTCTTTCTATTCTCACTTTTCATTCTTACTTCTCCCCACACTCCCAACTAAATGCTAACTGCTCATTAGTGCTTGTGGTAACAAGTGAATGGTAAGTGCTCAGTAATGTTACTTGCTAAATCTGCTATTTTGCTGTTCTCTTCCATTTCCCATCTAAAAACATATTCAAAAAGTGAAGAAGTGAACAATAAGACAGCCTATGCTTTAGATGCAGTCTGCTGGCAATAAAAGCTTTAAAAATGTGAATATGCTGATGTTAAAAGCTAAAAGGAATTTATTTCCATCTTGCTGCCCTCAGAGGAGTAAGTTTTTGAAAATGGCATCATTCAGATTGTTTAGCAACAATTAGGAGTGCCTTTCTTGACCTCTTCCGCAAGTGAAAACTACATTAGGAAATGTTTAGCTTTACTGGAGGAGAAAGAGAGTTAGAAAAACACTGAACGTCCTTCCCCCAACAGCATGTTGTCTGATGGCCAAACCAGAACAGCTAGCATGAACTTTGACGGACACCCCCCGCCACTTTCTGGTTTCCACATTGCAACCAAGAGAGGGAAAAAAATTAGGGCAGGAAAAGAAGTTCCATCATTATCTTTGACTATGTATTCTTGATAACCTGAGTGGTCTGGTTTCAAGTTTCAAATTCAGCCTGGGAAAAAACAAAAGTCTGTAAGATTCATCATAATACTAATTTTCCCCCCTTAGACAAATAAAAAAAAATATTTCACACCTCCACCATCAAGGCCCTAGCTAATGACCCATACTTTATGGCAGGGCTGTCCGACTTTGAACAGCCCTCAGGCCCGTTTCCGCCGCCGCACAGGCCTGCAGGCTACTTTCTAAAGTACTGCACATCCCTGCAGGCTACTTTCAGAAGTGAGCGTGCATGTGTGTGTGCTTCACCGGTGCTCCTGAGTAGGAGAGAGGAGTCTCATACCAAGGAGCCAAGTGAGGTGGTGTGCCATGGCAACGGCAGAAGGGAAGGGAAGGGTAGAATTCCGGACCAAACATCTGGGCAGGCGGGTGAGAAAAAAAATCCACCCCAAACATGCCACTGCTGACAGTGGGTCAGGAGGCTGGCGGGGACCTGGGGAGTGATTTCTGACGGCCCCACGGGCTACCGGTCCCCCATGATTGACAGGTTGTGCAGGCCTGCTTTACAGGTTTCAGCACCTTAGGCCATTGTTCACCTAATGGCCTATTCAGGCCACTGTCATCTGATGAGCCTATTTCAGACCAGGACAACATGAGGTCAAAGTGAACTATAAAATGGAGGACTCGCAATTAGCTTTCCTCAGACAAAAGAAGCTGCTTGGATGTGTAGTGAAACGTTTCAATCTCTCAAGAAAAGATGTCCAGTTGCCATGACTCAACTTCCAGATTGTTGGTTACACAATAGCAGCCTCTGTAACCTACTGATATATGCTTTGTGCATCTTTGTGTGTAAGCTATATTTCCCACAGTTCCTTAAGAAATAGCCTGTAACACAAGCCTGAATGGCTTTTTTAAAAAAAGTTTGCAATTCATTAGGGTCTATGTTTCCTTTTTCTTTTTTTGCTGGCTGCCAGGGTAGAAAAATAAGAAAAGACTCTTTGATTTTTCTATATTCCAGCCTCTGAATGTTTGAGACTTTAAAACATGCCACTCAGTTCTTTCATCCCTCCTCCTTAATTACCACAAGGGAAGAGAAAGCCAGCTGAATCCTTCTTGTATGGGATTCTGGATTTATCAAGACAGATACTTTTTAGAAGGCTGCGTGCAGTGGAGAGAGTATTTAAATTTGCAAACTGTAGGGCACATTCCTGAGGAAATTTTACAACTTAATTTAGTATTGGGGGGGGGGGTCATTTGGAGTTGATGGTTCTGGGAGTAAGATTCTGAAAAGGTAAATTCCCAAGCTCTGATTTTCTGCCAAGTATACAAAGTGACTCAGAGGCACAAAGAACATGAAACATACTGCAAGTCCTACTGTTGTTTGTTCTCATTAGTGGTTTATTTAAGGGGAGGGGAACAAAAGTTTTATCTAGGTCGAAATCACTAATGCCTGCTCACAAGCCATCCCTACCATGTTAGGTGTGTGTGTGCATGTGTGTGTGTAATCATGAGGAAAATGATATTAAAAACATGATGGTAATTATTATGCTTTCTCTATGTTACCTGCAATCATAACTTCCCTGAGCGACTGATATGCTGTAACCAGTGTAGACATTTTTGGATAAAAGAAATTTCCTGGACCCATGATAATCTGGTTTAAGGAAGAAACAGTCACAGTTTCTCTAAAAGAATGCCTATACCAGGAGAATTGTGAATTCCGTTTGTTTACTGCCAGTAGTAGGTCAAGTGCTGGTACTGCACATGCAATTATATCTGTTTACAATCCGAAATGAGAGTACATTTTAAGCAAACACTGAAAATATGAAAACAGTCTTCTTAAAATGTCCTTTTCCTGGATTTCTCCTCCTATCATCAGGTAAGGGTTATCCATATCTGCAAACAAGATAAACCATGTTGCAATATTTAGTGCTTGTCCACTACAGTCCATTAGCACACCACACCTGGTTCTTGTGTAAATTAAAAAGAGGTTTTAAAACACTGACTGTACACAAAAAAGCAATGTGTATAAAATCAAGGAATTGGCCAAGATCCACCAGTTATGTACACTGCCTAATGATAATCCTGCTGTTTTAAAAAGCAAAAAAGAATCCACTGGTGAGGAGAGGTTACTTTCGCAACATATTCAGTTTCTAGGACAGAGAAATATGAGGGAAGCCAACACTTTTACATTCTGCTAGATTTATAAGATGTTAGGAAACTGTGTACTTAGGTGACACACACATACACACTAAGAAACATGAATTATTCAGTCATTTACAAAATGTAAACAAAACAAAACCCTGTAATTCATTATTTATATTACTGCATTAGAATGTACATTAAAAGACAGCTGGCGGCAGTAGATTTGGAATAATCCGAAGCCTGTTGTATCAGCACAACTACCTTGTGCTGAATGATCTCAAATCTATTGGTACAACTGGATCTGTCAGCAAAGTTGAGCGCAGTTGGTGGAAAAATCCAAAAAGATCCAGACCATTCAGGATTCCACCATTAGTCTTTTGAGTCATTTCAGGAAATTCAACATAAATCCTCACTGAGCTCTTTTCACAATCCACCTGAAAATTATTTTATGCGCATAGAATTTATATGCATTTATTATTTCTAATCTGTGTTTTCACAGAATAGTAGTAGTAAATATTGGCTGTGAAGATTCTCTGTCATCCAGGTGAGTTTATCGGGAAGTTGAGTCATGGCAACTGGACTTCTTTTCTTGAGTGGTTGAAACATTTTGCTGTTCATCCAAGCAACTTCATCAGTCTAAGGAAGTTTAGTGGCAAGTCCTCCCTGTTATAGTTCACCTTGATTTCACATCATCCTGGTCTGAATATGCTCATAAATTAGACAGTGGCCTGAATAGGCTCGTTAGGTCAACAATAGCCTGAATAGGTTCATAGGTAGACTATGATCTGAAGAGGCTCATTAGGTGAACAATGGCCTAAGGTGTGTGAAAATCTCACCTATGCAACCTTCCCCAACACCCATTAAGTACGGGTTGTTAACTATGACCTTGCTGGTTAACTTACCTGCACAGTATGTCATCGGGAATTTCACCAGAAAGGCTCCAATGTGGCACACATTGATGGTTCCTGTAACTACTCCTTCTTCATGAACTATAGAGGATTGTTCATATGTCTGTGCATATTTTAATGTATTTATATGTGCAAATATGTTTTAAATTATTTTGCATGATTTTTTCCTATCTGATTTTTAATTTGATTTAAGGCTAATTGGTTTGCAGATACCCTATGGAGAAAATAAAACAGCACTACAATTGTTTTATATGTATGGTGTTCCTTTCTTTGCTGCTGCAGCTATACATGTCTCAGCTCTGACAGGAAAACCAAGCCCACATGGTTAGATGTATCATTACAAGGATTACAATTTTCCCCAGTGAACAGTATATAGATTGTGGCCACTGTATTGTGCGAATCATAGATGGCAATCATGCTGGCAAGTTCAGCCATTTAAACCCAGTGCTCATATTAGTTTTATCCCTTCCTATTAAAAAGCATAGAGACCATCCATCTGCAGCACCTATGTCTCAGTTCCAGGGGCTAAACACTATTCAATGTCTGTATGTACTATTTGTCCGATGTAACAGTGAGCATCTGTTGTACTTCAGATGTCTGACTGCAACTCCAGTCAGTAACAGCAAGCTTATCTATTGCCCTCCCATCCCAGAATAAAGAGACCACACACAAGTTGTGGGATTAAAATGGGCCATAATTTATTGATATTGAATTCACTGAAATTTAACTGTTAAACATCTTTTAAACAAGGGGGCTTGACCGTAGTGCAAGTGGCATAATTAATGGCATCTAAATAATGTTAGGAGGGTGCTGCCCACCTGTTCAGCACCCTCCCAAATGTTGTGGTCTGGCCAGCCCTCCGCTCTCACTTTTGCCTAATTATAGCTCAACCTATAATTCCTAAATTCCTAATCCATTTACAATTTATAATGAGGGCAATTGATCAAATTAAGGTACTGTTACAGACTAAGAATAACCTAAATTCTGTTTATCACTTGCACTTCCTGCCAATTGTGACTGGATTTAAATATCCATCCCCGATACCCTGCAAAGTATGGGATGGGCAAAAACACACTGCTACTCCAGTCCAATTTGAATAACAGTCAAAAATTCCCACCCGGCCCTTACACGACCAGCTAATCTCATTCTTCTACTTGGGTGGGAGGGAGGGAAGACGTCCAAAGCTCAAGAGACACTGAGTGCCATGTGGTGCTGCCCCAAATAACCTTGGTCCTTGCAAGGCAACCCTGTAGGATGCCAACTCAATGGCCTGATCCGGGGTGGGGGGCAAAGCATCTCCTTGGTGCACTACGGCAGTTCGGAGGGACCATAGCTGAAGAATGTTGTGAGTTCCAGTATAATAGTCACTTGGAAAGTCACAAGCTGCCACCCTCCCCCCACCTTTCAGACCTTGAAAGAAAAGTCTGCTGATAAAGAGTAAAGTAAAATCACTCTTGTCTCCTGGGTACCCAGGCATTCTCATCTTAGGGCATAAGCCAGTGGTGGTGAACCTTTGGCACTCCAGATGTTTTAGACCACAACTCTAAGAATTCCAAACGAGTATTGCCAATGACAAAGGACTGTGGCAGCAGTGATCCAAAACATCTGGAGTGCCAAAGGTTCACTACCACTGGCATAAACTGAGCTTTATTACCTTTGAGCCATCTTAGTAAATGTTGATGTGCATATAGAAGATTTGGATGTGGCAAAATAAATTCAACTGCATTCATAAATAACAAAAATTACTCTGTGCGATTTTACAGTATTTACTTAAGCATCTGATAATGAAAATACTTAATCTGCATGGCTGCAAACCAATATGTATCTTCTGGGCAATGTAGTTCCATGAGGACCAAGTGCAATATTAAAAGATAGCAAAGTTACTACAAGAGGAAAAAGTAAATCAAAGGCTCGAGAATCCTCTTCTACCAGGAGATAAATTAAGAAAACTGGTTGCTCAGCTCTCAAGCTTACAAAACCAACAACAAGCAAATCAGGAAAATACAAATAGTGCCTAGATGAACAAAAAGAAACCAAAGGGCTAGTTTAAAAAGTAAAAGGGTGAGTCTTCAGAGTACAACCAACAAGAAGGACCTCTTAGTATTCTGAAAGCAATTTTGCTCAGGGCCCTAAAAACATTAGAATGTAACTTCAGCTGGACCTAAAACCCTAAAAATGATATTGAGAGAAATTTCCTCATCTTATCCCTGATCTGTGTACTTCTCACATTTTATTTTATTCTTTTTGAGGAATAATTTCTTCACAAGAGGCCATGCAATCCTAATTCAAACATGTGCCAACCATCTCCTTTGTGTTGGCTGATTTGCAGGCTATGAAGAGGTAGCAAAACAGCCATAAAAAGGGGGTGGTGGGTTGCAGAGGGATAGAGTAGAGGCAAAGAGAAGTGGAACTGAGTTATGCTAGATCCAAGTACTTTGTACCCAGAGACAACCAAGCTGTGAAGGATCCTTCCTAAATAAATCCTTATAGCCCTAAGTCATAAGAGCTTAGATTCAACAGCCTTTGAGCTCGCCTAAGCATCACCTTGGCTGCCCTTCAACCATCTTAGCTAGTTAAAACTGAACCCATATTCATGAAGTACAGTTTCACTATAATTAACCTTTGACTGCTCATATCTTTTAAAATATAATCCCACATGGTGAAATAATTGCAGAAAACCCTGGACCTGGAGGCTCATGTGGGCTTACTGCTTCCTTTTCATATAAGCAACTAGGTGTTTGGGGGCGGGGGAGAGAAGCATAAGAGGACAGGCTGTTCTCCAGTGGCTACCACACTGGGGCAATGAATTAGCAAACTGAATTTAATACAATTGTTTTGCAGGAGAGATACAAAATATTACAGCAACTCTTTAATACCATTGTTTTGCAGGAGAGATACAGAGTATTATAGCACCTACTTGGGGAATAATTTGCATATGAATAAATTGCTACCCTTAAGTTTTATTGAACACCACTTAATACTGTAGTATTTTTAGGCATAATAGAATAAAATTACATCTAACAGCTACAGAAATCTCTGGTCATTAGAATCAGGAAGATCTGACAGAGCTTGTGGTTGGGATTCTAGCAGCATCACTTAATAGTGTATATTTCATTATGCTGCTGCAACAGTCCTTAGAATGATGCACAAATCTGAAGATATACAAAAAATCCCCACCAAAACAAAAAATCCTCCATGCTATCTAGAGTTTGAATACCATTTACAGTCCCAGCTATAGCCTTATTCCATGTGCTTGCCAAGCCCTTTAGTTTCCCTTATACCCCTGAATGGAAAGTTATGATCTTCATATGCATACAGTATATTTCATGACATCTGAGATCTTGTCTAAGTTCAGGGAGACCATGCAGATGGCAGATCATCAGTGATGTAAAGGATCCAAACAGACTGAGAGGCAGTTCATGGCTCTTAGGTGGCCTTTGCCGCAGGTTCAAGTGGAGGTGGTAATGAGGGAAGGGCAGGTAAAGTGAGGATATTCAGCAGCATCTCCTAATTGACTTGCTCAGAAGGAGGAGCAGACAGAGATGTTAGGGTTTCATTGGGATTTGTGGCTCATGATTGGCTCATGACATCAAATGAGAGTAGTTACAGGCCAGCACTACATGTGACATTGGAAGCACTGCCTGCAGCACTGTGTGTGTTTTTGAAACTTTTTTTTTTTTACAATTTGACCAGTCAGGGAAGATTTCCTTCTGTCACTAGTAGCATCCCCAGGTGACTACAACATGGCAAAGGGAGAAAGATAAAACTCCCCTCCAAAAACACTAATACATTGTTGCAACTTTTAAGCACTACATATTTAGCCCCTTAAGGTCAAAAGAGATGAGTCAGACACTTGGAAGCTGACAGCAGATCTACCAATGCAACTCCTCCCACATTTGTGACTCAGTCTGCAGTCAACTTCCACTGACTAAGCATAAAACTAGGAAAGTTAACTTCCACAGTGAAGGTAAGAGGAGTTTGTGCTGGGGCAATCAGACATGTTTCAGCAGTTTAGGAATTCCCACTTCTAACAATGTACTAAGTAAATAATCAAGTGTTATGTTAATTGCACTTGATTCCCTTCCAGAGCACAACTGCCAGAAAGGATCTCCTGAAAGTGCCTGTCCATTTCTTAAACTGGACTTCAAAAGGCCCAGGGAGATGTGATAGCTGTAAACATATAGGGGAAGATCAGAAGATCTCTGTTCTCAAATGTTGGGCCCTTAGTCAAACCAAATGGCTCCTGGCTAAGGACTTTAGTGATGGAACATGAGTTTTAAGGGTCCTAAGCACCAAGTAAAGTTTGGTGTTAACCCCTTCACTCCAGCCTCACAACTTGTAGAGACAAAACTGTCTTGGTAATTAGAATGATTATGATCTCAACATGTTAGAGCTAAACAGGAGATGGAATAAGAGATTCCACACATTTTTTGTCTGTGAAATACATGTGGATGTTTGGTCAGGAGGCTGTCAAGGAGAGAGTTGCTTTGGGGAACTCATCTTGGAGAAGGGAGGCTGTTGAGGAGAAACTCACAGAAGGGGGAAAGAAACACTCTGGTATTATTTTTCTGATGAGTTGTTCCTTCCTTAGCATGGGAAAATACTGTATACTCAAGAGAGTATCACTGTTTACCAAAGAAGAGAGATTGATTGGCCTTTTCTCACTGTTGCTAGACTCCTCCTTTGCCTGCTACTTACTCATGATCACACCCTTTTCCTTTTATTGGGATTAGAATATAGACCAGGTGCAGGAGACCTACCATTCTGCCTTTTCAGTGTTAAACTTAGATTTGTATGAACCACCTCCATTTTCATCATTTGAGAACTGCAAATCATAGAATCATAGAGTTGGAAGAGACCTCAAGGGCCATCCAGTCCAACCCCCTGCCATGCAGGAACCCCCATCACAGGACTCCTGACAGATGGCCATCTAGCCTCTGCTTATAAACCTCCAAAGAAGGAGACTCTACCACCCTCTGTGGCAGCATATTCCACTGCCAAACAGCTCTAACTGTCATGAAGTTCTTCCTAATGTTTAAATGGAATCTTTTTTCCTGTAGTTTGATTTTGGAAATGAATATTGTTCTTCAATACTTACCCACCACTTTATCATACATCCATATATCCAATACTTTCCTACTTGAATCTTGATCATTTGTGGCTTTAATAAGAGATTTATGTTTGTTTGTTTGTTTGTTTGTTTGTTTAGCTTGTATGCCGCCCACTACCCACAGGTCTCTGGGCGGTTCACAATCAAAGTAAACAATTCAGATAATTAAAACATCAAATTGCAATAAAATTAAAACAATAAAACATTTAAATACAATATATTAAAATACAACGCTAAAATCACCATCAGGACCCACAATAATCAGTTAAAAGACTTCTGGAACCGGAATATTTTTACCTGGCACCGGAATGTCATCAATGTTGGTGCCAGGAGGGTCTCACTTGGGAGAGCATTCCACAATCTGGGGGCAGCTGCCGAAAAGGCCCTGTTCCTACAAGCCATCCCTTTCACCTCCTCTTGTTGTTATATATCTCTATTTAAGTTATTATAATAGTAATGAGGAAAAGACATTCTAGCAGGTCTAATCATGCCTGATTCACCCCCATTTCATTCTACCAATGAATAAATTGAATGTAATATTCCCTGTGTTTAAGTACAAGTAGTCAGCTTGGTCCAAAGTTATGTTCTGGGGGTGCTGTAAAAAAGCTGTAGAAATGGCCTGGGGGTGGGTGGGTTCTAAAGCTGTCCTTCCCCCTTTTACAGGAGGGGAAAGAATATTTATATGTGCATCTTGTCTTCTCATAATGAGAATTTGTTATAAGCCATCAAGATGGAATGGACATACAGAGACCCTAATAGGGCTTTTGTTGTAAGGAAAAATGAATATATCTTATATTCTATATCTCTATAACAAATTTCACAGCTGCATCCTAATCAAGGCACCATCATACTCAAAAGGCCCTTTTACAAGAGAAAAACGGCTTTGAAAATCACACATAGCAGATAGCCAGCTGCAAGACCAATCTAGGTGAGGACCCTTAGTGAGACTATATCTTGACCTCTAAAAATATAAGCAACAACTTCCCAAAATAAGAATTAAAAAACAAATCAATGTCACAACAGGTATTCATATTCTCTGGAAAGAGTTATATTTCTATAGCCAGAGAAGTGTCAAATATTAACTCAAGGGCATGATTCCAGAGGTCACAAGCATACATACATGTAACCACAAAAATACAGAAAATAACTCATAAAACAGCTTCTGGTGAAATGAGAACCCATCCATTCTTGTTGATTCTTGCTGATGGACAAATATTGCAGCCTTATAAATTCAGATATGTATATCCTGCTTCGATGAGCAGCCTTATCTAATTATGTGGCTTCTCTGGTCTTGCAAGACTCTTTTGTTTTACCCTTTCCTCAAATAAACCTCTTTTCTTTTTACATCAATTACTGGTCTCTATTGGTTTCTCTTCATTTCTGTTACAGGACCTTGCCAGAGGGAAAAAAGAACCTGCTTGAAATAGTTTTCTCTAAATTTCTTTTCCAACAATTTCAAGATAAGTGATACATTTAGGTAGTGGCTTTATCAGTTCCACGCCACCAGTGAGTTTCCATGCCTGAGCAAGGACTGAAACCCAAACTTCTTGAGTAGAGATGGGCACGACTCAGGAAAAAAACTTCGTTTTCGTTTTCTTTTTCGGCTAGGGTCCGAGTCGTTTCGTTTCCGTTTTCGCGAAAAATCGGAAAAAATTAGTCGTTTCGTTTTTCGTTTTTTCGTTATCGTTATACTGGTTTTTGGGGGGGGTAGCGGGCTCCTGGAGGCACCTCTGTGGGGTGGGTGCCTCCGCTGGCCCGCTATAAAGGAAGGGACAGCAGCAGCAGGCTCCAAGAGACCCCTCAACATGGGGGTCTCCCATCCTCACCTGCTGCTGCTGCAAAATGGCATGCACACAACCATATGGTTATGCATGCAATTTGCAAGCAGAGCGAGACCTGCATGTCGACAGGCCAGGCAGTGCTACTGCACCTGCTCAAGCACCTGATCCGAGCGGGTCGCACCTGCCATCACATCCCACAGAAGGGAATCGTACTTGCGTGTGTAGTGCAATGCAAGTCGATCTGGCTATGGACTAAGGTGGATTAGGGTTAGGGCTAGGGTTAGGCTAATGACGGGTAAGGTTATGGTGGGCTATTGGGTTGCACCTCTGGGTGCCTCTCTGACCCACTAAGAAGACAGTCTGTGACGTATGGGTAAGGAGTCAAGGATTAGGGTTAGCGGGTTAGGGGGCTAGGGCAAGTTTTAGGGGGCTTTTTGGCACATCCCAGAAGTCTCAGTGGCCAAGTGGCCATGCGATTGGTGAGATGGCTCCAAAAATTTGCATGGTCGTCCCCTCCCACATGGCTGGCCAGGCCACTGGGCCAGCCCATCATTGCACACTGCGCAGGTGTAAAATAAAATAAAATAAAATAAAATCAATGGAGGACACAGGAGGAGAGGAGAGACATTTTGTTGCAAACTTGCAAGAAAAAAACCACTGCGCTACTGTGAAAAATCTGGCAGTTCATACATTTCCACGTGTTTCTGTTGTGCTTGTGTGTTTTTGGACCACGATTTCAAAAACAATATTGCATTCGCCGCCCCATTTTCGATCCCCCGCCCGCACCGCATGGCATGGCGACGAGGCGACTCGAGTCCGGCTGCCCAGGACGGGGGAAGCCGGCACACCCCCCTCCAGACCAGAAACCCCCCCTCCGGTAGGTGCCCTACTGAGTGAGTGCCCTACTGCCCTTAGTCAAGCGGGCATTTTCCGCCTGCTTTTTGGCCCGGGAATGGGTGGGGGGGAGACCCGGGGGAGAGTTTAA
>JAHTLZ010000204.1:34491155-34540285 GCA_023846285.1 Phrynocephalus versicolor
GTCTCGGCGAGAGTGGGCTTTTTGCGAGCCTGCGGCGAGTCCCACCAGACCAGAGCAGCCCAGGACGGAGGGGGGGGAAGCCGGGACACCCCCCCTCCAGACCAGAAACCCCCCTCCGGTAGGTGCCCTACTGAGTGAGTGCCCTTAGTCAAGCGGGCATTTTCCGCCTGCTTTTTGGCCCGGGAATGGGTGGGGGGGAGACCCGGGGGAGAGTTTAAAAAAGTTTTTTCCTGTGCCGCCCGTGCCGCTTGGTTGCGCTTTGGCGGCCGGCGGCGAGACTGGGCTTTTTGCGGCGGGCGAGTCCCATCACCACACCAGAGCATCCCAGGACGGAGGAGGGGGGGAGGCCGGGCGGGGACCTCCAGAAACCACCCCTCTGGTAGGTGCCCTGAGGCACGGCAGGCATTTTTCCGCCTGCTTTTTGGCCGGGAACCGGGCTTTTTAACTTTTAAAAACTTTTTTTTTCTGTGCCGCTTGGCATCGCGCGCGATCGCGCGATGCAAGTAACGAGCACGACAAATCAGACCAAATTGTTCGTTCGTCGGTTCGAGCTCGAAGTCTGGCGGAGTAATTCCCGTTTCCGTTTCCGTAGAGTAACGGAAACGAGTAACGGAAACGGAAATGGAAATACCGCTAAGTCGTGCCCATCTCTATTCTTGAGTCATAGTCAATCACTCTATCTATTACACTACACTGGGTATCAGTGGTATCGCCTCAGTTTAATCAGTTAGCTTTGCACTGAGAGAGAGTTAAGGCTTGATTTGATCTAGCACTCACTTATTTGTTTTTCTGGCAGTCCACTATATCCACAAAAGTCTCCTCTAGAAACATGTTTTAAATGGATTCTTTTTATGTCCAGCAGCTTCCTTCATTTTCCAGCTTTTGCATCCATACATAGTAATTAGGAAGACTTGGTCTTGGTCTAGGACAATGTTGGCGAACCTACGGCACGGATGCCAAAGGTGGCACTCGGAGCCCTTTATGTGGGCACCTGACATTGCCCATTCATAGCCACCTGTATACAGGTTAAATTATTGTATTGGCACTTTGCAAACAAATTAGTGGATTTTGAATTGCAGTTTGGGCACTTGGTCTCTAAAAGTTTCGCCATCACTGGTCTAGGAGCATTTGAAGGGAGATACAGACTGGAAACAATTATTCACACACCACATTATGAGCTTTGTTACATAACTTATATAATCCTGATTCACCCTATATTTCTTTCATATTGTGCAAAAGATTGAGAATGACTGGAGATAGTATGAATTTTACTTTAGGAATCATCAATAAATAACATACTGTACAGCATTACTGTTCTGCAAACTAAGGATCATATATTCTTAATATGAGTCTGTGTATTACTGCTAGAAACCATTTGATCAACTCCTTTCTGTTAATAGGATTACCAAATCAATATCCCAAGTCCATTATAAATGATAATGTGGATGCAAAACCCGAGCCCAGTTAGGTGATAAAAGAACAAAAAGAATTATTTATATTTTTCATATTCCAGTAGAATAACTTATGTTCTGAGCCATGAAATATAGTTGAATTCTTATTTTTGTTCAGATTACTTTTAGCATTTACTACTTCACAGTCTCTCCTTATATGTATCTAAGGATTTACACAAGGCAAACTATGGCTTGATGGTGAATTTTGTTTATGTATCTTGTTTATTAAAAATATGCTGCCATTTTAGGCCTAAAATCACTTACTAGTTCCAGCCTGAACAGAAATCCGTTGTTGAGTACTATCTGGTAGGATCTTTTCATCTGGCTTTTTGCGATATGATTTGCCTACCACAGAACGTGTACAACAATCTTTGCAAAACCATTCCAGAAAAATTGGCATCCTACTCCTGTTTGTAAAACTGCTTATCTAGTAGAGATAAGCAATTTTGGATGCAGTTCTAAGACCTCTGAATACTACACTACTAAACTTCTGACATTAAAAACATGTATTTCCTATCATAGTAAAAGAGCCTGCACAGCTTCTTGAAATATAAAAGGATGTCTAAAATTCCAAATATTACAAAACTGTTCTAAAATGGTGCCTTAATAATTTGGATACATTATATTTGTCTAAAAAGCAGGTCCTCTCAAGAAATGGTTTCTTTTCAATGTCAGACGGGGAATTGTACATAGCCACAGAAATATTTATGGGCAAATTTCAGCACAAAGAATAAATGTATTTATAATGGATTTATAATGGAAGTGCAGACATTGCTCATTCTAGGATAAATTGTGCTGCTGGAATATTTATTATGTTCCTTTCATAGCTATGCCATGGGCAGCTGCATTTCTAAAGGAAAGAGTTTTTCTAGCTTGTACAATAGATAAGATGCCCATCTTTTTTTGACTTTGTAGATGTCAGGTTTAAGTTTATTTAAATTGGCTGTTGTTGGAGGCACAATAGCAACATTGTCCTGCACTGTAATCAGGGGGGTTCTATAAAAACAAACTATTACTAAAATTATCTTATAGAATCATAAAATCATAGAATCATAGAATAATGAAGTTGGAAGGTGCCTCTAAGGCCATCAAATCCAACCCTCTGCTCAATGCAGGGATACAAATCAAAGGATATACCTTGCTGTTTCCTTTCCCCCTTACACATAGTCTGATTCCAACATTTTAGTGTAGCTGAAACACATTATTCCATTGCATATTAGAGATGGAAAGTAGAGATGGGAACAAAATGATTTTTTTCATTTTGTTATTCATTATTCGTTTCGTTACATAACGAAATGAATAACGAACCTAGGGGCAAATTTAACACAAAACAAAATGAACCAAGAAAAATTGGTTCGGTTAGGTTCTTTTAGTTAATGGGGGGGTGGAGATGTCTCCTACCTGGTGCTGGTCCAGAGGTCCTTTCGTGCCGAGCTGCACAGAGGGAGCATGCACCTCGTTGGTGCCATTGAGGGATGCGGCGGGCTCGAGCCTCAGCCCAGCCCCGGGAGGAGAGGTAAGAAGCAGGCCACGTTTAGGTGGCCAGAGCAGCACAGCTTCAAAGCCGCTCCCCTTGTGCCTCCCTCCCGCAGCCCGTTATTGCAGGGCTGATCGGGAGGGGTGATAAGGAGGCCACACAATGGGCGCTGGGAAAAAAGCAGATAAAAATGAATAATGAAACAAAACAAAATGATTTTTTTCACAAGAATTCACGAAAAACGAAATGAAACAAACCAAACTCCTTAACAAAACGAGACGAAATGAAACACCATTTTTAAAATTCATGCCCATCTCTAATGGGAAGCCTCTTTCTATGTACAGTAATTGGCGAATACAATCCTTACGCATATGTTTGCATTGCATTACTAGTGCATATGGCTGACTGACATGAACTTTTATGGATTCTGTTGATACCAATCAAATAAATGGCAGTCCAATCCCCACCTCTTCAGCGGATCAGCCATTCACCAGGCCCAGCTTGCTTGCCTTTTCCACCTTCTCGGCTAATCTTCTAGTGACAAGCAAGAGCACAGACATCTCTGCCACATCCTTTTGTCTGAGTGGGAGATTAGCCAGGACAGGATAGCCTGGGCAAATCAGTTGAGGCGGTGGAGGAGGCTAGCATGCTGGGCTTAGTGAGTGGTTGCTTGAGCCAGAGGAGGCAGGGGAGGGGGAGCTGTGCTACTGCCTTTACGAACTGGCGTGAACCAGTTTCTGCTCAACTCTAAAATTCACATAACATAAAACTGGTGGGACACTCAAACAGCCTCTCTTCATTAAAGTTCTGACAAAGCATACATGTTTCTCCATTACAACAGAGATAACCCACAATGATATTTTGCTGCTGGGACAATCCCCACCCCCACCCCATTACAGTAAGGCTTGCAGCAAGTACAGAAGGAACAAGAGAGAATGGCGGAAGGCCAGGAGCAAATGACATCACTATTGATGGCAAAGTTTGTAAGTTACATTTAAAAATGGATAACGAGAGCCTAAAATGAGCAGTAGTATGATGATTTTCTGGATCTCTGTCACTGCTCAACATGGCATCAGCATGTCATTATATTTCTTTTACTTGAAAGTAAGCTTTCTGCTCATCAAGAGGCCCCAGTACTTTGACTCTCTCCATACTAACTCTACTACAATATATTTTGCTTGCACAGAACCACTGCCATAATGTACATAATTTTCTGCTTGTCAGATTTTAATTTGGTTGTTCTTCATGTTATGCCTGTGCAGCACTCAGATTAATTGAACTAGAAACAGGTTTCAAAATAAAATAGATTCACTGCATGTACAAGGTTTCTTCTACAGCAAGATTATTTCTCTCCCCCCCCCACACCCCTAGCTCTGCCAGCTAATATCTGCTACAAGTGATTCTCCAGGATACCAAAGTATCATTCCTGAAAAGCAAGTTGCATTCCCAATATCTGCCTGCTGGAGTTTTGTTTGCAACCTCACATGCTGTCTATTTCTTGTATAACTGGGAGGGACTTTTCTGGGCTGAGGTAATTGTGTATCAATCCAGCATTAACCAATTATTACTTCCAGTCGTTAAACTCAAAAAGAGCCCTATCTCTCTGCTGAGTACTCTTTTCCTCTCCTTCCTGGATTGGTGGCAGATGGTTGTATGCTGTTGATCTGTCCAGTTGGTAGTTAAGTATGTGTGAAGCAAAGAAAGCAGCTTACACAACTCTGCAATTTCAAGCAACTGTAAGTAATGAAATGTTTTTATTCTTTCTCCTGCAAATGTCTCAAAGTGAGTTACTGAGACTTTATGTGCCAATTAATGAGAAATGTGTAGAATCTGGAGAAGTTTTAGCTATTCTTCTCTGTGGATCTCTTTACTTCTACT
Organism: Phrynocephalus versicolor; assembly: GCA_023846285.1. Lineage (NCBI taxonomy): Eukaryota > Metazoa > Chordata > Lepidosauria > Squamata > Agamidae > Phrynocephalus > Phrynocephalus versicolor. The sequence goes on from JAHTLZ010000204.1 coordinate 34,495,962, forward strand.
GTGTAACAAAAGGAATTTTGCTAGAAATTCAAAACTCTGTAACATTCTAACATTCCCTAATCTAAATAAATGAGTAGATAAATTTTTCAATCCTCTTTTCCTTTCCTTTACAGCTCTGCAGTTGAAAGGTTGTTGTCATCGTTATTGTTATATAATGAAGAAAACGAATGCACAAATTATTAGAAAGAAAGCACAAAAATATGTGTGGCCCCTTACACAATTTTTGCTAGAACTTTGATACTGTACACTGCAACTCCTCTTGTATCCTTACCTGACACAAAAATGCTATGAAACCACAGGGATCAAGTAGAATGCAAAGCATATCATAAGGAATAATTGTGTGGTGGTAGTAATTTATAAGATACTCAGTGTAGTACAGTAGATAATCTGACAGACTAGGACTTAGAGACCTGGCTTCAAATCTTCATTTTGCTATAGAAACCTACTTTTGAAACTCTTGAGAGTCACTTGAAGTATTCCCAAGGCTAATATATTTGGCATCTATCACATTTTTAATTATCCATGAATACAGATATTCACGGGCTCAGTATAATACTTTTGTTATTCTTCTTTCATATACCAATACTTAGCCATTCACTATATATTGTCTTTTTGGCATAATTTTATGCCATGATTCTGTTCTGCTCTATTACTGATTAATGTTAATGTTCAATATTGTTTGATGATATTGTCTTGATGTTATCTTCTTATATCATTGTATTATGTTTTGTTTGTTGCAACTTCTGGATCACTTTTTTCCTGACAAGGGGCCTCTTTTCTTAATTAAGCTAACACCAAATTATCAACCTTTTCTTCTTAGGATATTGCATCTCAGGGTGCAATCAGACTATGACAAAAAGATCAGATTGGATGGCACCAAAAGGGTCAATTCCAAAGTACAATCTCAAAAGGGACCCTTTAAAGTGGTCCTTTGGTCCAGACCCAATTGCAGTAGTTTAATTCAAAAGACAGAGCAGACCTGCTCCTGGACCAAAAAAGGTCTGGATGGAGCACAGAGCAGGATCAAGCAGATTTGCTGTCTTTAGTATGTCATCTGGTCAACAGCAAAGAGAATAAACTAGACCATATTGTCAGCACTCCAAAATGTGATTTAAACCCCAGTTGCTCACAGACTATGTATTATAACTCAATATTTTTCCTCTTTCATCAGCAGCAGTTCATACAGGGGAAAGAAATATCTGGATCATGGAAGAGACATCTGCCAGTTATTTCTCGACAGTCTATGTACTTAAGAGTATGACCAGAGAAAGAGAGTCTCCCAGGTTCATTGTGGGTCATTTTGGGCAACAAGGTCATTTCAACAGCATTTTGGCAAATGTTTCCCTTCACCTGGAAAATGTTCATTTTTCTCAGCTAGTTTCAAGGCAAGAGAGCACATGCACCCCAAACTGCTGCATCTCTCAACCTCCTCTATCATTTGCCCAACCTGTTCCCTGCCTCCTCGTTGTTCTTTCCCTCCTCCCCTCTCTCCTGCACTTCCTTTCATCATTAACAGTGATTGAAATGAGAGGAGGAAGCTGTGGTCCTGGGATACAAACAGTGCAGAACAATGGTTAACCTGCCCAGACTGGAAAAGAGAAAACAATTTGAGGTCTAATGGACTTGCAAAAGACATAAGCATCTCTAGGTCTGCAAAGCCATTGTATCTTACAGAGTGAGCTGTATACTGTGCTGTCATGCCACACCCCACAAAGTATTTGGCACTGTCAATGTCAGCTTGGGACATACATGCCACTGTTTGGAAAGACATAGGCGATTACACATATTAGAAAACAAAACAAAACTGCTTCTCAAAAAAGGGAGGGGAATGGAAGCCCCTGCCAATGAACCAAAAAAGTCTGAATGGTTCAGGAAAAAGGCTGGAATGGTTCATGATTAGCTGTACATCACATAGTCATGGGAAATATACTAAAATTAACTCTCCCCAAAGTGGAACAAAATGGGGTATAAATTTCAGTGTAGTCGAACTTGTGGTGAAATCCTGTTGCAAGTTTCTGCTGCAATTTGCTTTTTATAAATGAACATTTGATTATTATTTTTTACAGAACATGAAATTTCTTCTGCTGTCTGTCTACACAGGTATTCTGTGGGAAGACTCTATAAGCAAATGGCTGCAATTTCTATAGTACAGGGTATTTGGGCAATGCTGTTGCTCCAGTTTTCTTCTTTGCTGCATAAAAAGTCAACTTGTCCTGTCTTTCAACGTCAATTATTTTAGTCTGAACTGTTTGGACTGCTTCCTTCTTTTTACAGTCTAGATTTTTTTTTGTTTTTTTTTTTTAAAATACACAGAGGTCTCCTTCTATTTACTTTTAAAATGTTGTAAGTCATGGCAGCTCTTGATGCATTTTGCATGTCATGTTTATGCTAACACTTTTTGGTTTCCAGAAGTCTTTTCAAAGCATCAGTTATAACTGGATGTAATACAATACAGTATTGCTAAAAATATTTTAAATGGCTTATTTTTCATTTTGTATTTTGTTTTAAAACTTTATATTTGACTTTAATCTAAAACTGAAAACTCTTCAAATTTCTGCAAACTATATTTCTTATATCAACCTGAATTGCTATATGCCATTTCTGTTGTGGAAATATCATCATACCAAGTGGAGCCTTTGTCAAATGCATGGTCAAATATTTCAATAAATCATATCCATACACAGCTGCTCCCACCTTTCAGCTTGCTTTCCAAATCACTGCAGATGGTCTCCATTCAACAATGTACATGACTTCATACAAGAGAAGAATAAAGCTTAAGTAGGGGGACAGTGCCACCCCCATGGAAATTGATCACTTTTCTCAGTGCCACCCCCATGGACATGGATGACTGAGCGTATCGTATCCCACACAGCCAATGTTTAGGTTTTATGACTGCATTCTGGGAGAGGGTGGGGGAAGTGAAGGAATTCATAATGATGTGCCTGAGCATCATGTTGGCTATAAATCAATACAAAAATGTTTAATTCCTCAAAATTCTACAGATGATTCTTTAGAGCAGGCCTGCCCCAAGTCCGGCCCGGGGGGGGGGCAAATCCGGCCCGCCAGGCCATTCTGAGTGGCCCGCGGCTGGATGGCCCACCCCTCCCTTCCCCTCCTTCACCCCATGTTTTTTTAAAAGTGGGTGGGGCTTGCAGTGGGGTGGCAGGGTTGGGGAGCAACCGGCCCCTGACACATTCTCAGCCACCAAATCTGGCCCTCCTTACAAAAAGTTTGGGCACCCCTGCTTTAGAGGAACCTGAGGAATCAATGACTAGCTAAGAAATAAACCGGAACTACAGCAATATAAAAGCAGTGGAAACATTTGATTTGAAGAGATTTTAAAAGAATGATCACATGATTATATTCATAGGATATAAGAATAAAATAAAAATAATTATTAAAACATGCATATACTTAGAAAAAGTAGTCAGATTAATAAGGCCTCTTTATGAAATCTTACAAAAGAAAGCAAGAACTTAGCTACAGACTCTGTAACTCTTTGGTTTATACCTGCCAACAAATATTCCAAATACCAGAATTGCCTTCTAAGGAGTTTTCTCATAATAAGAGAGAGAAGTCTATTATCTCTCTAGGGGCTACATTCAACCAAGACATGGGTCAAATAGTCAACTTCTTCTTCTTCACAGGCACCTAACCAATCTTCATAAGAAAAAGCACACACTACCTTTCTACTATACTGTAATGCACCACATATATTTCCTTTCTACGTGTGTGTTTTTTTTAAATTAGGACAATGAATCTTTCTATAGAGATAGTATTCCTATGCACTGTTTTAGTCTATACACTAGAAGCCATTAGTTCACTAAAAGGGGTCAAGCAATGTCTTTCAGAGAATCTGTACTGCATTAGAAAAAAATTAATATTAAGATAACCAAACATGAAAATGATTGACTGTTAGAACAAATTGGGGCCTTGGAACACATTCTGAAATTGCAAGCTCCTCCTCCCAACTCCTTAATTGGCTGGATATCTATTACATAAATGACTCTCATGTCAAGAGTGATACTCCGTGCTGCACAGCTGCTTACAGCACTGTACGAAAGAAACCAGCAGATGAGAGGTCAGGCAGCTAAGACTTGGGAGTTCTTCGTGGAATGCTGAGAGCTCTTATCTCTGAAAGCCTCTTCGAAAGGTAACTAATATATTGATATTAGCATGATTTGATGTTTAAAGATATGTTTATCTACATTTGATAGCCTTCTTCAGAAAAGCAATGATAATGATGAAAAGATGCATTATCATTATCATCCTGCAGAATAAGAATCTATATATTATGGATAATGTTGTAACATCTTTAAAATCTCTACAAATCAAGTGCTTCCACAGCTGCTACATTGATGATGTTCCTACTGTTGCTTTTATAGTCTATTTTTCATTCCAACATATGCCTTCAAGTTATTGGCACTCTCCTTTCCCCTGCTTTTGTGCCTTTCCCCATGATATTCACATATTAAGGTGGAATAGTTTCTTGCTTTAATTCCTTCCAGAGAACACTGTGCTTCCCCACCACAAAGTTGTCAATCACTAAATCACTCAATTCTCTCTTGTACTAATTGCCTTCTTTCTATGCCAGTGATGGCAAACCTTTTAGAAACCGAGTGCCCAAACTGCGATTCTAATTTTTCGCAAAGTGCCAATACAGCAATTTAAGCTGAATGCAGGTGGCTGTGAAGGGGTGATGTCGGGTGCCCACAGAAAAGGCTCCAAGTGCCACTTTTGGCACCTGTGTCATAGGTTCACCAACACTGTTCTATGCAATGCATCTATTCCCATTACAGTATTCCTTTTCATCCCACCTGTAATCAGACTTCTTCTACTACTACGCTTCATGTAGTCAAGTTATCATTTTGGGCCTGGAGATATATTGCTTGCTAACATTAGTTATTAATATTAATTAATAATAATCTAACTACAGAAAGACTATTAACTGGAAAATATATTCTAACCAATTTTTATCTCACACAAAAATAAGATTATACTGCGACACTTGTGTTCTAGCTTAGATGACTATTTTTACACCAACATTTTTTTAAATACAAATACTGATGTTGTTTCTTCATATAAACAATGGTGTTACAGAAGGAAAAGTGGACTGTCATGCATATAAAGTCCTGTTCTGAGTTACATAAGCAGGACAGATGAATTTAATTAAACTAACTTAACCCCCCCCCAAATTAAATGCACAGTTCATCAATTTTCTTACTGAAAAAAAGTTAAGAAGTAACAATGCTCAAATATCTAAGCATCACTGCCTGCAAACTATCTAGCTATAGCCTCTGTTAAGGAATAGATACAGAAATCAGCTATTAATCCACCACAGATTTCTTCTGATCTGGTATAATTAAGTGCATCCTGATTATAATAACTGTTCTTCTATAAGTACCTTGGCTGGGAATACATTCCTCCAAATCACTGAGATATGTATTAAATTGCATTATCAAGTGCATTGTTGTCAGGATTGAGTACTGTAGAAGCAGTTCCATCTATTAAACAGCCACATTTTCATTGAAAGTTTGAGCTGTGGTTATATTTTGTGAACCCTGCTTATCCTAATGGGTCTATTGTTTTACCATTAGCAAGCTCATATCTACAAGAAAGTGCATGAAAGTGTTTCCTGACCACTCAGGGGGAAAAAACACATCCAAATTTTTGCCTGCTGATTTGAATTAATTTCTTGTGTGATTACATTAAGGAGAAATATGAAACTATAGTCAGCAAATTTATGACTCTTTTAATTCCCCAAGGAATTGATTTTTCTACATTCTCAACATTTCCTTTTAAGATTGCTTTAGGCATCTGAACTGATTTAAAAAGATAGAAATATGATCATCGCCAAAGAAACTGCAATTCTCACCACATACACACACACGCACAAAACACCTTCAGTTTTCTTTTTTCTTTAGGGGTTCTTAGCATCCCATTTGGAAGAATAATTTCCAGATAGGGCTGATCTGTTCAATTTAGAGTCTGAGAATGCACACATAAGGGTTTATTTTAAATGTTTTAAGGATAGAGTTACATCATAATTATAAAAATTACTTACAGAATTAACAGATTAACAAGGTTAAGTACATACTATGTATTTCGTAGTGGTCTTATGCCATTGATATGACTATTTCAATAGTAAGCAAATAGCAATTCATATTTAATTTGCAAACCAATGTTTTGTTTTGTTTACCTGTACAACATAAATCTCCCCATTTAATTACTTTGGAAAAAGTGGCAGTAAATTTAACCCATTTAAACCAGAATTTTAATAATTTTCATTTATAGTTGCAAACTTACAGACACCCTACAAGGTGTTAGTTCTACCAAAAATAATGGGATTGGATGTAAAATTTCCAGGGCTGCTCTCAACAAGATCCTATATCTACATAGTTGGCATTTTCAGCCAATACCATCATAGGGGCCTCATTTTGGCATGCTTATATCAGGAATTGATCCCAGTGGTAATTATGATTCCAGTTGCTATAGTTTCCTGGGTCAAATACAGTACCTTGGCTTAAGCCAATGAATAGCCTGACAATCACTGCAGGAACACACACACCCCCACACACACACGTTGTTCTGTACAGGAACCTGCCAATTCCTACACAACTTGAAGCCCTTCCCTGTGAATCCTGCATAGGAGATCCACCATTTTGTGTACGAATTGTAATAATCTTCACCACTTGACATTTCTTCTTCCCACTCTGTGCAAATTCTGGATGGGGGAATAAGCCATGTTGTGCAGGATTTTTAATGATCCGGTGGCATTTCTTCCAGGAAAAAAAATAAGGTAACAAAATTTCCATGAGATTTCCTATGAGAAAAGGAATCCCTTTGTTTTTTCCCCCTCCTGCACAAGAAGTTGCATAAAATATTTCTTTACTTCTTAATCGAGTCATACTGTGGAGTGTCTCTAAAATGGGTTATATTTTTAAGGCCAGCTCTACTACACATCTTGTGGAAGCTGGATACAATGTTAAACTGGGCACACCCCCTGCTGTGATTAACCACAGTAAGTTCATTTAGGACGACAGAAGGGACAAAGTAAATACATCTGTCATAGTTCTGAACCAGTACATCCAACATTGATTTTTTGAAAGGGCAGCTGTTCAAGACCACATCATATGTGATGTCAGTTTGGCCCACACATTTAAGAGCTGAATAGCTCTCCATCACCAAGCCAATGTGGTAGTCCAGCCCTTGTAAGAGTTGGCAAATAATTACTCAGTTCACACTGTTTGTCTGTTGTTGAACTTTGGAACAAGCTTTGTTATCACTGACTATTGTGTACTTACACTGTAGTTTGTCGTCATCTTCCCATGAGAAGAAACTCAAAGCAGAAAAAGAAACCAATACCTGAGGCCTCAGTCCTTTTGGAGATCTAGGATAGGATCTGTGTTTCTTTTTCAACAGCAGAAAGAGTGACGTTTCCTTGAGTTTACTTTAAACAGTCCTTCTTTGAAGGTTCTAGCTTCTAACACAGCTATTCGAAACAGCACACTCCTACCTCAGAGCATGGAGCAGTGAGAGAAGCAGAGGGCACCTATAGGTGACCAAATCAGCTGAATCAGACCTGACAATCAAGGGCATAACACGGTCTCCAATGGAAGAGTAAAGAAGCCTGGGTGGATTAAAGGAAAAGTAGGGGGGGGGCGATATTCTGTTATGGCTCAGCTCTTAGACACCAGATTCAATTTTAGCATCTTCTATTAGAAGAATGTTAGTGGGAAGTCCTCAGTCTCTTCCCGCTACAACAAACAATCATGGGCTCAATGAATGAAGATATGACCTTCTATAAGTAGATCCTGGAAAGTTACTTTTAAAAATAGCTCATTACCATCCCTATTCCAAAACCACCATATAGTTAGCTATTAGTTATAGTTTTAACAGTTACTTTTTCTATCCTGTTTGTAATAAATAACAAAAATTATTTATTTATTTTAAAAGGGGGGAGTATTTTCTACTTAGCAACAGATGGAACAGCACAAACCAATCCTTGAACCATGAAACACTCCATCTCCATCCATCTCTATAGATGAAAAGGTGCAGAGACACTATAAAAGGCATGGAATTATCCATCATGAATAACTAACATGAAACATTTCAGGCATGGAATTATCCATCATGAATAGCTAACATGAAACATTTCCATTTTTTCATGTTAGCTATTGGAAAAAGGAATTAGTCACAATTAACACATTTACCGAAGGCTCTGCAAAAGTCAATAGATTACGTGCTGCTGAATCAGGCTGAGTTTTTGGGTATTTGTATATAACTTATAAGAACTTGGAACCAGGGCACCTGAGTGCATATTTCAACTTGTCCAAACACTGAAGTCTTCAGAGAAGGTGATCCTGATGGTTCAGCAGGGTCTTGTGATATGAAGTAGGGCCTTTAGTGTAATTGGCATGCATCCTGTGGGATGCTTTGCCAACTGATAGGAATGCATCTCACTTCTCTGCTTTTTCCAGCACTCAAGACCTTTCTTTTCAAAAAAGCATTTCCCAACTTCCAAGTGACAGGCACAGTTTTCCTACTGTATTTGTTTTTGTTGTTTCTTTTTGCTGAAGAAGCATGCTTATTTCCCATAAACCTTCTCTTGAAAAGAAATGAAATTCTTTTTGTTTGTTTGTTTCCATTGTAATTTCTTGTACAGTGGTACCTTGTATAAAGGAATTAATTCATTCCAAATGAAATTATGTTAAGCAAATTTCCCCTATCTCCGGAATTTTTTATGTTGTACAAATTTTATGTTATAAAAACTGTTTGTTATACAAGGTTCCACTGTATTTGTATCAACCCACTGTGCATCACTTCAAAGTATCAGATGTAAAGTAGTGTATACATTCAAGTAATGTATAAACAGACTGTCTGAAACAAAGTATTGCCAAACTCTAGTTATCACACAGGATATTTTTTAACCTTCTCAGAACTTCTCAACCAGTCAGGGATTGCACAATCCTTACAGGGAGAGTTGATTATATATAACCTCTCTCTCTCTCTGTGTGTGTGTGTGTGTGTTGTGTTGTGTTGTGTTGTGTTGTTAGAGTCATGACTCTTCGTGACTCCATGTCCATGGAGTTTTCTTAGCAGGAATACTGGAGTGCTTTGCCAGTTCCTACTCCATTATTTAACCTGTAAGGAAATATAAATAACTTATAAATTACTTCCTTACAGGTTAAAATAAATTCCGTGGCAGCTGGACTATCCAAACTCGATCCTTTGTACTACCTTGTCCTCCTGAGAAAGCTCCCGGACAGGGTTCCCGTTTCTGAAGGCCCTTGTGGTACACCAGCCTCAAACTTATTAAGAACGGTGGCTTTTATTCCCGCGCTTTGCGTTCAGACGCATTCCTCCGCGCGCGCCACTCCAGTTGGCCTTCCCCGGGGTGCTGCCACTCGGGGGGGGGGGGTTGTCTCCCAGTCCTACGACCCCAGGTGGTTCGCGCCTTATTAGGGCTCCCGAAGCTCCCTTCCTCCATTTTTGGACCGGAGGGTGCCCTCCGAGCCTCGCCAAGGCCTTTTCCAACACACACACACCTGCGCCGTCGAAAGGGGCGGGATGCCCTTGGCGAAGGATGCTCTTTTGGCGGCCGCTTCTTCCTCCCCTGCTGGGCGTCCCTCCGCCGTGGCGGCGCCAGAGGCTTCGGCCGAGACGCTCGCTCGGGGCCACGCGCGGCTTTCCCGTCCCTCGTGGGCGCGCTCGGAGGGGAAGGGGCTTAACGGGGCGAGCGGCAGCGGGCGCTCGCTCGCTCGCTCGCCCTCATGGACTGTCGGGGGTGGGGGGCTCTTTCGCAGGTGGCCGAGGCGACCCGCGCTCGCTCGCCATGAAGCGCGTCTTTCTGAAGTGGTTCCAGTCCGCGGAAAAGAAGCAGCGCACTTCCTACGAAGGGGTGGTGTGCGAGGCGGATGCCGCCTCCATTGCCTCGCAGGATGTCTTCAAGGTAAGCAAAGGAGAGCCTCGTCCCCTGGCGTGCCTTGAGGGGAAGGCGGTCTGGGGGTTGGGGGGTTGCACGAGCAGGGGCAGGGCGGGTCTTCGCTTGCATTCCCGGCAGGGCTCCGTGTGGGAGAGCAGCTCGTCAGCAATTTCAACAGGGTAAAAAGCTTCCCTTTGGCTGCATCGTTTGTAGAAAAACTGTACCTGTTGAAGGTCTTCCTCCCGAGCATATTCAGGACTCAGGGATTCCGACAAAGAGCGTGCATTTGCATTCCATGAACTCGATATTTATTTATATTTATTTATTTTTATATTTATATACCGCCAGATTTTCCCAGACGGGAACTCAGGGCGGTTAACAAAGAATAGCATGTAACAAATACAGAGAAAAATAATAATCGTTTCCACAATTTGAAATAAAGATGATATTTTCCTGTTTCCACTCAGATTGCTAAATACTTGCCTCAGTCTTTCCTAGAAGGACCCAGAAGGACCTTTTTATCTCAGTCCAGCCACAGGGACACTTCCTGCACACACACAAACACAAACATTCATCCTTTCATAAGAACATAAGAAGAGCCATGCTGGATCAGGCCAAAGGCCCATCTAGTCCAGCTTCCTGTATCTCACAGTGGCCCCACCAGATGCGTTTGGGAGCGCACGAGACTAAATATCTGTCTCCTGATACCACTCCCCTGCATCTGGCCCTTGAAGTACCCTGGTTTTAAGCCTGGAGATTACACATCTCCATCATGGTTTGTAACCTGTGATGGACTTTTCCTCCACCTGGCCTTTTAAACTGTTGTACTGTACTGTTTTTGTAATATGTGGGGGTCGCTCATCGGCCCATTGGATTTTAGTGGTCATGTGTTCTGTGTACTTAAAAGTACAAAAACAGGTGTGGGAAGCATGTTTTCAATTTAAATATATGGAGTGCCAAATGGTTCCTGTCCTTCTTCTAAAATAAGGGATGAGTGTAATGGAAAGCAGGCCCTTCTATCAAAGGTTTACAGACTTTAGACTTGTAGGCTTTTGCTAGAATGCTAAAATCTGCCAACTAGAGTCTGGAGCAAAACACATTCAGAGTCAATAATCTATTATACCCCATGAACATATGCTGCAATATACACAAATTGATATGTTCTTAACCACACCCTTCAGGACACTCACAGGGCATTCTTAAAACTGACTATCAGTGCTAAATAAGAATCTACTCAAAACCAACCAGTTTGTTTTCTGAATAGTGGGAATATTGAAGTTATCTGGAAGCTGAGTCATGGCAACTAGGCTTCTTTTCTTGAGAGATTGAAATATTTTGCTACTCATCCAAGCAGCTTCATCCATCTGAGGAAGGTTAGTGGCGAGGCCTCCAATTTATAGTTCTCCTTGATTTCATGTCACCCTGGTCTGAATAGACTCATAAGTTGGACAAGGGCCTGAATAGGCTCGTTAGGTGGACAATAGCCTAGGGCAGTGGTGGCAAACCTTCAACACCCCAGATGTTTTGGACCACAACCTTTGTCACTGAAAATACAGGCTTGGAATTCTGGGAGTTGTGATCCAAAACATCTGGACTGCCAAAGGTTCGCCACCACTGGCCTAGGGTGCATGAAAGTCTCACCTATGGAACCCTTCCTGACACCCATCAAGTATGGGTTGTAAGCTGTGGAGCTGTGAAGTGCTTCTGATTTGTCTGGCAATTGATGAAAGGACAGCATGATAAGAAGCAGACAGATTGTGCCTGAGCCTCCCACTTCTGTTGAGAGAGGGGTTTTCAGTACACACATGAACAGTTTCCCTGACCCCTCTCTCAAACCACCTATCTTCTCTGTCTAATATGTGTACATGTTCATATTTGAATGGATGCCCTTTGTCCTTCAAATGAAGGTACACAGTTGATTCTGATCTTGAGCTGTTGCCCCTCCTATGTTGAGCGACTGGCCTGTTCAATGGCTATTTCTCCAGTGTATAGGTCTGCACACTCTTCACTGCATTGGACTGCATGTACTATATTGCTCCTCTTGTGTTTTGGTGTTGGGTCCTTTCCTCAGACTGACAAAACTGCTTGGATGCATAGCAAAACATTTCAATCTCTCACGAAAGGAAATCCAGTTGCCATGACTTAACTTCCAGATAACCCCACCTGGGCCGTTACTTCATATCCTGTTCGTCCCACCTTGCTGTTCCACTTGGGACTGGTACAAAAATATATTACCTCACGTCCATAGCATGACAGCAAAACCTTGTCTCAACTACACCCCCTGAAATGGGAACAGAGCGTGACAAGCCGTACCTGCCCCTAGGCTGGGGAATTCTCTTGTCATGCTTTGTTCCCGGTTCCTCTTCCGAGACAAGGGATGTGAAGTAACAGCTTGTCACGCAACAACCAGTGTCCACCTAGTGGTCAGTGTCTGAAGTGGCATTCGACATTAGTTTCCCTATGGGAAACACCATGCAGTGCAAATGTTTATTAAAGAAAGTACTGAAAATTCTGTAGCATTGACGTGTAAATCCCGGAAGGACAGTAAATCGAAATATCGAAAAAGTTTTATTTGTGATATTAAAAAAGGGTTAAGAAAGCAAGACAAATTCAGAATTTGTCACGGAACAAGGACGTGAGGTAACAGTTGTCACAAGACAAGTAATCACGCCCGTGAGGAAACGGAAAGAGGCACTGAACAGGGACAAAACCACGTGACCATGAACAATGCTGTCATGGTACAAACGTAATTGCGGAACAAGATAGGACATGAAGTAATGGCCCTGGATTACTAAGAATCTTCACAGACAATACTAAGGTTGAAAAATGAGGGATTAGCATAAGACAAGTCATATAAACAAATTTGCCCTATTGTTATTTACCTGTTTGGGGAGTCAAAAACCCATGGAGATCCTGCGATTCACTGAAAAAGCAGTAGATCCCAGTCTATGTCCTGGCCATGTTGTCTTAAATGGTCCCTTAAAATATAACTTTAGTTTAAATGCATTATTTTAAAATGTTCACATCCAAACTGTGAATGTTCTTAAAGCCCAAATATGAATTTTGTTCTTCTCCCAACAATATGTTCTTTAAACATTGCTTTGAATATGTATTCTTGTTGTTAAAAACTTAAATAAGAGGTACTAAATCTGCTTTGCTTTGGTGTCATGCCTTGTCCCCTAAGCAACACTGAGTTTACGCTTCCGACAGTCTAGCATTAGCTGAAACACAGAGGGCTTGCAATCTCATTTGCAAAGTAACGACCCAACCCCGACACTCCTTTTTCCTCACCCAGCATCTTCACACAAGCATTTAGAAATACTGAGGATAGTATCAATCCCTTAGGAACCTCATAACTGAATTGCCCTGAGGCTGAGTGATACAGGTTTCCCATGCTATAGTCTGGGAATGTTAAGCGAAGTTAGACCAGAATTAGGCACCCATCTGATGACGATTTTGCTGCTCTTTTTGCTGTGGAAGACTGCGCAGCAAAAGATTGTGCCTTCACTCCACAGAGCAGTATTTTGGTTACTCGGCTGACCATGCCTCCAGAAGCGCACTTTAACTGCAGCATTTTGTACCACCGCCAGGGGTTGTGTTAAAATACTTCTGTTATTGATGCATACTTTTAAACACCTCAAATGAGGTGCGACCTCAGAAAATTCACACCAAATAGATTCGTACCCCATTTTCTGCCACTTCCTGTAGTTCTGCCTTGGTAATCGCTTATGCTATTGAATTGGTGGCATACCGGCATGCCGGCACAATTTTTGCTGGCTTACTGCCGACAATTAAAATCGATTTTAAGAAGAGAGACTGCTACCTGGATGCAACGCATGTACTCACCACAAGGGAGCATCATGCTGTATCACAGGGAAAAGATGCACAGTAAGCAAGTCTGGATGGATGCAGAGAAGTAAAATACTCCCCTGTCGTTGGGGCGCTAACTGCACATCAGACATAACGTGACTGCCCGAAAAAATAGTACGCATCATATTAAGATGCGCAGATAACAGTAGTGAGACCAGGGCCCTAGAAAATGATATCATGATCAAGGGGTGTCCAGTATTTTTGAGAGGTCCAGCCAAACCAACAGGAGGAACTTCCCCTGTCAAGATTCTGATCAGCCACAAAAGCAACCAGTGCTTTTTCTAGCTTAGTCTAAACTTGAATCTTTACCTGTATTGACATCTATAGCTTCTCTGTATTCTTTCTGAAGATAAATGTTTTTTTTCCTCAATGTTTAAAATACAAACTAGGTCATTTCAGATGGAAGTACCTGCAGACTACGAAGTTTCATTAAGAAGAACCGTGATGGACTTAAGAAAGTGGATGAACTAAATGCCACTCCATTACATCATGCTGCAGGACAAGGGCAACTTGAGCTAATGCATATGATTATAGATTCTTCAGCTGAAGGTGACAAAACTAATTACATTATAGTAATTATTATTATTGATTCACTCATGAACTTTATGTGGTGGCTCGGTAAGATTCCTGTGCCAAGTGAAAATCAGGGTTTCGGATTCAAGATATCATTTAAGTGCAAAAATGCTCTATATGATCTCAGTCAGTCCTTCAATCTGCCCACTCTTCTGTATTTTTATCACCAACCCCATTTGATGTCTGGCTTTTAGGCACTTGATAATTCTGGGCTATATGCAGTTTTAGCTGCAGCTAGAACAGATTCATTGAAAGTTATATAGATTCATTTCAGTGGGTTCCTTCTAGTTAGGACTAAAACTGGATAAAATATCATACATGTATATTTACCCTAAATTATTTGAAAAGAGGGTATGGAATCCTATTCATGTTTGCTAAAGATTGTGCTACCTGACACAATTACTTGTAGCTAATAGATGAGGATGCATCTCAATTACAATTTGGGTGTGTGACCTGGCACCTCTTAAATTCGCCACAGCAAATTGTACAAACTTTGTGCAAATACCATGGGATTTGTGGGGACTACCCAAATGAAACAGATCAAAGTTTCATTATTTTATAGAAAATCTTACTTATTAAAATAAGTAAAATAAGTAAGTAAAATAAGTAAGATTTTGACAGAACAGAGGGTAATTAAAATTAAAGTTTGGATAAATGCCTTTGATACAGTGAGAATAAAAGAAGTATTAAGGAAAGAAAATCTTAATTGGCTAAGCATAGGGCAGCTAGATAACTGGACTAAGGTGTGGATAAAAAAGAAGGGAAATGCAGGGCAATGACTGAGTTTGAAGAAATTATTGAAAAAAAGGGAAATGTTTGAAGATCAGTATCAAAGAAAAGGCATAATAAGTTTAATATATAGAATGTTAGTTGAGGAGGAATATAAAACAACAGCACTAAAACTGGTTTCGCAAGGAGATTTAAATGAAGAGATAAAGGAAGAAATTTGGAATGCAATATAGAGGGAAAGAATAATGAAAAATATGTCAGTAAGAATTAAGGAAAATTGTTACAAAGTTATTTGGAGATGGTATTTAACACCAGTAAAATGCATGCAATAAATAAGGAGGTATCACCCTTGTGTTGGAGGTGTAAAAAGGAAAAAGGAACCTATTATCATACGTGGTGGTCCTGTGAGGAAAAACAAAAGGAATGGATAATAGTTTTTAATGAAATAAAAGGAATTATAGGATTGATATAGAAAGATCTCCAAAGATAGCATTGCTAAACATAATTAAAAATTGTGAAATAGAAAAAGAGGTAAAGGATCTGATTATAATAATGGTAACATCTGCAAGATTAATAATGGCAAAAAAATTGGAAAGATAATAAGAAATTGAGTCTAGAGGAATGGTATGAAGAAATGTGGAGTTTGGCTATTAATGATAAACTGACCTGCGAATTGAAAATTAAAAAAGGGATGGTAAAAGAGAACATTTTTAATCGAATCTGGTATAAATTTCTGCATCACGTATTTCTAAAGCAAAAAGGTTATTTTCCATCTAAAGAATTCAGTTTTGGAAGGAGACAGGTTGTTTAAGATAAAACATGTGATTGTAATGAATGCAATGTTATATAATGTTATAAAGTATATTGTTATATAATCCTGAGGGTGGTGGATAAGTAAGCACAATGTGTTGTGGGGGATTTATGTGTTGTTTAATTTTTTAAAATAAAAATAATAAAATAAAATAAAATAAAATAAAATAAAAGGATAAAATAATGTTTTTCTTAAATAAAACAATGTTGGTCTTTTACTATAATAAAATAATTACTATAAGTTCTAATCTGCATTTGTATTACTATTAGCAATATTGTTAACTGAGACAAATGTATGTAAAATACAACTGATATGTAATATTTCCTACCTTTTGTCCTAGCGCTAAATGTGACTGACTCCTGTGGAAACACACCACTGCACTGGGGCACCAAAAAAAACCAGATTGAAAGTGTTAAATTACTTCTCAACAGAGGGGCTAACCCTAATATTCTTAATTCTAGTACGATGGCTCCACTTCATTTGGCTGTGCAGAGCCTATACAATGACTTAGTTAAGGTAAAGTTAGTTTAAGCTTATATGCATGCAAACAAATTAATATTAAAACAATCTCATGACTGTGCTTTACACAGAGAATTGTAAAAACATTTTATTGGCAAATTAGAGCATGAAATAATGAAATCTAGATTTTATAAGTGAGATATATTATATAAGTAGTTCTACGCATATTGAGCTGATTAGAATAAACTGTTCATGCACTGCTAAGCCCACAGCAGTGACCAAGATCTGATTGGATGCTCACCCAAACAACATCTCTCTGTCTCCAAACCCTATTATGGGCATAACTCAAGTCATTCCACTTCGTCAAAATTCAACCCAGTCCTGGCAGGGAAAGGAAGTCCAGGACTTCTTTTCCCTGCCTCCTCCAACAGCCACTCATTCCGACATGGAATTTTGAGCAAGTGGGACGATGCAGGTCATGCCCATCCCTACCTCCTACTTTTTGGATTCAGATTTTGAGAATAACCAGATCAGCCAGTTTCTTAATCAGAGTTTGTTTTTCAACTTTTAAGAGCAGCTTCATTAGTAGGCACTAGCTGAAAGGTTCCATGATATGGAGATAATAAACCTTATGTTATTCTATATCTGTAGATCTGAGTGTTATTTAAAGGCTGAAACAGGATAGTCAAAAGGTTTGCTGCCCTATAAATTGCTTTGAAGTCTAGGGGTGATTTACACTGCAGGTTGGCATATGAATTTACTGGAGCTCTGAATAGACATGAAAGGCATGATTCAGGATTCAGGGCGGCAAGTGATTTAGAAGCATGACTTGCCAAGATTTCTTGCTCCATGGAATAAACTCATTAAAGGAAGGAATGGGAGAATAGGTGATTCAGAACTTCTGTTGTAGCTAATCAAACATGGCAGAATATCCCTGTGAAAGAATATTCACCAGAAGTAACAAACAGTCTACTATCAATGTCTTTGCAAAGTATCATCTACAGTTGTGTGACAGCTGGTACATAAAGGTTAACAACCAATCAACGGTTACTGTTTTTGGTTGATAAAAATCCTTTGTTCTGGGCCAGATCTCAGTTCCATATCCTGTTGAGGTCCATCCTATTCTTTCTCAGCAATGCCAAAGCAGTGGTGTTTAGTCTCAGCTGGCAGTAGCAAGTAGATGAGTATGCCTCAATTAAAGATGAACCTAGACAAAACAGAACTGCTATTGCTTGGTGTCTCCTGGAAGTTTAATTCAGGTGTATTCAATTTATAGGATAAGGTTGTTCTCTGTGTGGCAATCATCACTCCCACTTCTTCTTGCAATCCCTGGGATAAGCCAATGAAATGCACTACACAGGAACCTTGACTAGCCAGAATAATTTTGGGACCAGGACTATGGCTGGTTTGAGATAACAGATCCAGCTGTGTACTGTGCTTATTTTACAGTGTACTATATTAAAAGATCAGTGTATTAAAATATGATTGGAAACCATGTACTTTAGTTTGTTACCTTGTAGATTTTCCACGGAGAGGTAAAGGATGTCTTCCAGTAATTATTATGTTAGCAGGATTATTCATGTAGCATCTTGAATAATGTTACCTTGTAGATTTTCCACAGAGAGGTAAAGGATGTCTTCCAGTAATTATTATGAAAGCAGGATTATTCATGTAGCATCTAAGTAATGAGAATATCCTGTAACTGGTACAGTGATGAGATAAAAGAGAGGCCAAACTTACATATCTTACTTTAATATTTAGATTTTCATTGAACACAGTACTACAGATATAAACCTGGAAGGAGAGGGTGGAAACACACCTATATTAGTAGCATGTTATAAAAATAATACTGAAGCACTGAAACTTCTGGTACGTATATCAAACCACTTGTCTCTTTTCATTTATAAATTTATATTTTAGGTGCCCTTATTTTGGCATGACAGAATATTTTTGTATAGCCTTTTTTGTGTAGCAGGTACTGGACATGATTAGAAGGAACTGTTTATGGCAACTGTGGAGAATATCAGAACAGGAGAATGCTTCTATATCTATAATGATGTGGGGGATTCAGGCAAAGTGCCTCCTTTTTGGATGGAAGGGTATTGTATCATAGCTACCTCTTAGTCCTTTGGAGCTTCTCAGTTCTGACCTTGTTGCCCCATGCAAGAACTATTATCGATTCATACTCTCTTGGATCCTCTTGCCTCTACCATCAGGAAATGGAAGATCATCCTAGCATCCCTTGCATCACTGTCAGTGCCTTCATGGTTACTTAAATTGTGAGCCAGCCAGCCAGCCACCCACCCACCCACCCATTTTTTAGTGACCAGAAGCACTTCATGCACCACTTTTGTATTAAGCTTATAACAGTGAGAAAGATCTGACTTAACATGAGAGGATACTCACCCAAATACTGTAATAGGGCTTTTTATTCCTCCACTTCTCATCCCACACACCACCATTAAGTTTTAGAAGATCCTCCAACTTTTTGGGTTAGATTTTGAAGGCAAACAGAGGAGGGAGGGGTGTTTGAACAATGAAAGCCACTCTGTTGGTGGGAGGAAGATACTTAGATACCATCAGTGTCTCTAGTCATCTCGGCCTCTGCTCTAGAAGAGATTCTAGTCCTGAACTGTTAGAAAAGTACTGATATCTAATACTGTTTTGAAATCAATGAGCATGTTATTAGCATGTGTAAGTGCACAAATGACAGCAATCCAGTAGTGTGTAAATGGGGGAGTAGGCTGCCAGTTCTGTATTTCTTTTGAAATTTATAAAAAATGATATCTTATTATTTGATCCCTGTCTTGCAGATTGAAAAGGGTGCTGATATACGTAAAGGAAACAGCATGGGCTGCATGCCAGTCCATGCAGCAGCATTTTCGGGGGCCAAAGGATGCATGGCAATTGTTATTAAAAGAGGTAAATGCATTTTGTAAACTGTCAATTCATGCTTATAGCAGCCAAATAGAATTACTCCGGTCCTGTGTTTTATAGTCTGCATTTAGACATTTCCATGTGTTGGTAAATACAACTATCAATTAGTATGAAAATGGTGTCACAAGGACATAGGAACACAGAATATGAAGTTGCCTTGCTTTTGTGAAAGACAGTTAAGATTATCCACCCTGTGGCTCTAACAATCTGATAATAAGACTTTGTTAAAGACTTCTTTTTATGGCTGTACTGGTGGAGAAGCAGGAAGCACGGATATAGTTGATAAACTCTTTGTGACTTCGGGAAAAGGTTTTTTAAACATTTGAATTGATTGGATTTTTAATTTTATATTGATCGGTAAATATACTTGCATAAATAATTCAACTGCTGCCACAAAGTTAATATGCGACAATATCTGAGAATAAAAGTATTGAATGTCCCATCTCCCTTTGGATTATTATAGCCTGCATTTTGTAATCACTTTTAAAATTATTTTTCTTAAGGTGAAGAGTTGGGCTATTCCACTGAAACTCATATCAACTTTACTAATAATGGAAAGTGTACTCCTCTTCATTTAGCAGTTCAAAGTGGAGACTTAGAAATGATAAAAATGTGCATTGAATATGGAGCACAAATTGATCTGAAGCAGGTAAGAGCTAACAAAAGAGCTATACTTTTATGTGCATGATCGAGTCAAAGTTTAATACTTTTAAAAATCACCATTGATCTCTGCCTTAAAAGTTAAATGAATACTGGATGCCATGCAGTTGGGCTGAAAAAGTTAACATGTAGTACTTTAGTGAAGCCCCTGCTCATGACTTGCATTAGACCCCAAGGAGCTCAAGTAGCCAGTTCAAGGTTGGCTCAGCCTTCCATCCTTCCAGGGTTAGTAAATTGAGTACCCAGCTTGCTGGGGGTGGGGAATGTGCAGCTTACGTTATTAAACTGTAAATTGTTCAGAGATTCCCTTAAACTCTATGAGGCAGTATGTAAGCAACACACTTTGCTTTGTTACATGGATTTGTTGCATAGGCTGAATATAGTTCTGATCTCTCTCTCTCTCTCTCTCTCTCTCTCTCTCTCTCTCTCTCTCTCTCATTCTCTCCCCCACCCCCGCTCCGGGCAGTTCTTTTCTCTCTGTGTGTGCATATGTGTGTTAAACATCAGGCCTATACAACCACCACATGCCAGCGTCTGTAGCCTGTCACCTAGTCTTAAATCTGAAAGCCAAGTGGTTCTGTAAAATTGGCCATTATAGACTTTTAAAAACATTTGGCACAAGCTTAGGAATGATTGCAAAGTTTTCTTGTGCTTTATATTTCCGTATATAGAATGACAAATGCACAGCTCTTCACTTTGCTGCTACCCAAGGAGCTACTGAAATTCTTAAATTAATGATGTCATCATATGTAGGCGAGGAACCTATCATCGATGCTTTAGATGGAAATAAGGAAACATTGCTTCACAGGTGAAACCTTCCCCTATTTTCATCGTGCAGTGGTACAGTACTTTATATAAAGGAATTAATTTGTTCTAAATGAAATTATGTTAAGCAAATTTTCCTTTATACAAATTTCCCATAGGAATGTATTGAAAACAGAGAAATCCCTAATTGCAACAATTTTTATGTTTTATGGATTCACCCCATAGGCGATTCTGTTAAGCAAATCTCCCCTATCTCCGGAATTTTTTATGTTGTACAGATTTTATGTTATACAAACAGTTCGTTATATGAGGGTCCACTGTATTGGCCACATTCCTCTTTATTGCTATTTTGTTTCAATTTAATTACTTATTTGAAGACAAAAAACCTATTGAGGAAGGTAATAAGGGTTGGTTCTAACATCTGAAAATCTTCATTGCGTGCTACGTTTCTCAACAGATTGTCATGGGAAGTAGAAATGGTGGCGGCAGAGGAAAGACGTAGTCCATGGTAGTTTGTAAGGAGGGATACAGCCCCCAGTTGACCCCTGTAATACAACCACTGTTAATAAATAACCTGGAATAAATAGTATATCAATCCCAAACTCCTTGTGTGTGGTGTTTTCATTTATTGATGGGATGTGCAGTAATCCTTCCTCCATTGCCACCATAAAGAAGAACAAGAAAGCACACTAGCAGCTAGAGCTCCTGAATAATAGCCACAAATGGCAACTAACTTCTTATAGTCTTTACAGCCTATCATAAGGCTAGTCTAATGCTTTTTTCGAACAGATCCTTGCAGTTTTTTAGACCTGACATTTTTGTTTGCTTTTATCTTTTTCCATAGGGCTGCATTGTTTGATCACTATGAACTGGCAGAGTATCTGATATCAATGGTAAATGTTTAATTTTAATTGAATCATAATAACATTTTCCATAAACAAATGTCAGGATGTATGGCAACATGTGTAAAGACACAATTGAAAGTAATTAATGTCCTTTTCAGTCCATACAGGAAATTGACGTAGAGATCTCTTTGAGTACTGAAGGAAGCCTAGGCATATAGATCACTGCAAAATGTAGGCCTCCCTTCTGAAGATACTCATGTAGCAGCAGCAGTATTAGTGTCTTCATTGTAGATCCCTCTGAGAACAATTAGCTGTGGGATGACTAATAAATGTCAATAATGTATAAATACATAAACAAATAAACCTCCCTCTGTTTTCCTTTATGTGTTTTAGCCCTGCTTAGCTTAACTTAGGGTCAACTGGCTGGCATTTCCAACTTCCCTGAGCAATAAAAGTTCTCAGGGCAAGTTACCAGTTTCCTTCGGAGGTGAACCTCAGTGGCCACATTCTAAGAGACATGTAGCAACTAACCATCATATGCAGAAAGAACCCTCAGCATTTTTCCATATTCTGTAAGTTAAAATGACTAAGGATATAAAGCCTGGCTTTATTTGTATTTTCATGGTAAACAGATTCCTTACTGTAGTAGTAGTGAGCCCCCGCCCCCCAATCTTGGAGACATTTTGCAATGCCTTCTTGAATGAACAAGCAAACAGGACTGGATATGAATGTAGCATGAAGCTATACTAAACTCTGTGACTAGTATCCTTTTCCATGGAGCAGTGGTTTGATTATTCAAAAGGCACAAACACCCTCCAGTAATTTTAATCTTTAAACAGTCCAAGCAGCAAAGTGACAGCCATTGCCCTTCTGTACAAATCATGTTGTTTGCATTATGTTCGTTATTGGTGCAATTTTGCTTAACTTGCACAATTTTTTCCATTTTTATTCTCTTCTCTAGTTCAGAATGTCAACAGGGAGCCTCTGTTCGGTACCTAGAACAGAGATAGGAAACTTTTGATTAATTATTTATATTAAATTTTACCAGCACTAGCTATTTATCCCATTTGTTAATTTATTTGATTTATTTTTCGATTTATACCACCAAGCTTAATTCAGAGAACAACTCCAGGCGGTGTACAATGAAGGTTAAAACAACAAAATAAAACTAATTTTTACATATATTAAGTAAACATAATAAACATAGAGCAGGCCTGCCCAACAGGTAGACCGCGGGCTACCAGTAGCCCACGAAGGGCTCAAAAGTAGCCCGCTGGCCACCAATAAAAAGTGAGGAGATAAATTCTCCACCACTCCCTCCCTCATCATCCCAAGGACCACCACTGCCCCAGCAAAGATTTGGGTCTGCCAGGCCACTGTCTTAGCCGAATGGGGCAGTTCAATGGCCATGGGGTGGTCCCCTACTCCCCCTGCTGGCCAGATGATCGAGCGTGGGCATATGCATGGTCAGCCTTCCCATAGGAATGCATTGAAAATCAATTAATCAATTCCAGAGGGAACAAATTTGAATGCATTCCTATGGGAAATTGCTGCTCTACTTACAATTTTTTTTACTTACAAGCATGTGCTTGGAATGGATAAAATTCGTAAGTAGAGGTATTAGTGTAGTAGCCCTCAGGCACTTTGGGCCAGAAAAAGTAGACCTCAGCCTGTTGAAAGTTGGACAGCCCTGACATAGAGAATAAATAAGCTTCCGACAGCATAATTTTACACCAACAATATTTTGTCGATTGTATTGTAGAAACAGGCACTTTGCAATTTTTATGTGTGGAACATTTGCCAGTGCATTGGTGCCAAGCCACTCTACTATACTTGGACAACATCCTAAGTTGGCTGACAACACAACGACATGTTATGATAGTCTGGCCAAGTCCTCCATTGATATCAACATATATACTGTATGTCTCTGTGTGTCATACTTGTCATACCATTCCTTGCATTGGTTTAAAACACCACTGATAAAAATAGACTAGGGCATCTGAAAAAAGCAGCTCTTCAGCATACAGTGGTCCCCCAGCCATTCGCAGTTCATATACTGCGGTCCTGCTATATCATGGGACCGCAGTATAGGAAAAAAATGCCCCCTGGGGTAAGGGGGGAAGGCTTGTTTCAGACCTCCCTTACTTACCCCAGGACTGGTGCCATTACAGACGGGCCTGCGAGGGCCTTCCTGGGTTTTCTAGAGGGCCCAAAAGGGCTTCCCTGAAAACTAGAAGTCACTTCCGGTTGTCAGGAAGGCCCTTTTGGTGCCACCAGAAGGCCTGGGAAGGCCCTAGCAGGCCCACTTGGGGCAGCACCAGGCTGGGGGTGAGTACAAGAGCCCCCAGCTAGGCGTCCCAGGCCTGACCCAACCTGCATCAGCATATCGCGGATTTTCAATTATCGCGGGTCTGGTCTGGTCCCTAACCCCTGTGATAGGCAGGGGGTCACTGTATTGTATATGGTTTCTACTTTAACTGTTTAAATGATTTTTAAAGATACATTTTTATTGATTTTTATTTTCAGGGAGCCAAGATTGATAGTGTCGACATCGAGGGTCGAACTCCACTACTACTTGCTACTTCATGTGCATCTTGGAAAATTGTGAATTTATTACTTTCAAAAGGTATGAACTGAGCAAAATAATACATTATGAACAATGGTGTTAGTTTATGCAACTACCAGTACTTCTACCAGTGGTCGATCCCTCTTTTCACTCTTTTTATTTAGGAGCAAATGTAGAATTAAAGGATCATCTTGGTCGTAATTTTTTGCATCTAACAGTACTGCATCCTGGAGGGTTAAAGCATCTGGATGAACAATTTTTGAAGGTAAAATTCTCTTTGTGCATGTTAAGAACAGGTGCATAGATTCATATTATTTTGGAATGAAACACTTTCTTTTTCATCATATGTTTATAGAATTCTGTTTATATTCCTAATAAAACATTTGAGCCATAGCGAGTGGTAAAGAATTATTCCCTATTTCTTTACACATTTGTTTCTCCAGGTTTTAAGGGGCATCTTTATAACTGCTTATCTTTCATCATACATCACTGTGCCTTAGCAGAGAAACCAATATAACAGATAGTCATGCAATTAAATACGAAACAGCTTTTGTCAGAAAATAACTTTCACAGTATGTTTTAATAGGTGCCCCCTTTTTATGTGACAGATGAAGCACATTAAAGATCTCGTGAGTGATGAAGATAATGAAGGGTGTACTCCTCTACATTATGCATGCAGACAAGGGGTAGCCCTTTCGGTGAATAGCCTCCTTCAATTGAACGTTTCCATCTATTCTAAAAGCAGAGATAAGAAATCTCCATTGCATTTTGCAGCTAGGTAAGCCTGGGTTCTGTTTCCTCATCCACATTGTGTCCCATGTGATGCATTTAATAATTTGTACGCCAATCTTTTATGCAGCTATGGGCGCATCAACACCTGCCAACGACTTCTGCGAGATGTGGAAGACACCAGGCTGTTGAATGAAGGAGACAAGAAAGGAATGACTCCTCTCCACTTGGCCGCTCAGAATGGCCACGAGAAAGTAGTTCAGTTTCTATTGAAAAGAGGTGCCCTCTTCCTCTGGTATGGCTCAAAACTTTCTTTTCCTTGTCTCATTGACAGCAAAATGAACACATAGTAATCTGTGTCTTTGTGTTAATTCAAGCTATCACTGAAAAAGTCTCACTGATGTTTTGGTATCTCATGCTCCATAGTGTAGTACATATGTGGTAGGCATGTGCCATTCTTTAAAAAAACAACAACCTCGAAATCCCAGAATTCTCCATTTTGAGAATCCCACTTGCCAGACCCACACCTAAATTATGCTCACTCAGAGGAAGGCTAGTTTGGGAATCTTCATAGCCTAGGACAGGCATGCCCAATCAGGCCCGGGGGCCAAATGCGGCCCTTTTTCAAATTTCGAGTGGCCCACGGCTTCTTTTCCCCACCGGCTCAGCCTGTCATGCATGCCTGCCAGTTGGCCTCTCCCCATACTGGATGGAGACATCAGCTTGCAGTTTTACGGTTTGCCTGCCCTCCCTGCCTCTGCCCACCCCACCAGCCACCAGCCCAACCTACCCGCTCCAGCTCCGTTGCTGCAGCATCCTCCCTGCCTCCTTGCATGTTATAGAGATTTGTCCAAAGTCCAGCCCGGGGGCCAAATGCTGCTGAATGATCGCCCCACCACACACACACACATTTTCACATTGACAAATCTGGCCCTCCTTGCAAAAAGTTTGGACACCCTTGGCCTAGGTTAAGTTGAACATCAGAGTGGCTTCTTCTTAGTCAATTGGAGGCTGAATCTTGGTCTGTACTAGGTTGTGAAACCTTAAAGTGAGCACAATTTAGGTGTTTGTCTAGCAGGTAGAATTATATACATTGAGAATGCATAGATTTTGAATCCCCCCCCACTGTGAATGTCTCATTCCTAATAAGTGTTCTGCTTATATTCTGCCCCATACCACTTAAAGTAGTCTCTGGGCAGTTTACAGTTTAATTACAGCATGCAGGCTACACAGTTTGGTTTAATTCATTGACAGATATGCAGTAATTGGTTGGTAGTAGCAGTGGCCATGGATAATACACAGCCACGTCTTTGTTCTTTGATGAAGATAAAATTGCAGCCGTGACACTATAGAGCAATGATAGCGAACCTATGGCATGGGTGCCAAAGGTGGCACTCGGAGCCCTTTCTTTGGGCACCTGACATTGCCCCTTCACAGCCACCTGTATTAAGGCTAAATTACTGTATTGGCACTTTGTGAAAAAAAATAGTGGCTTTTGAATCACAGTTTGAGCACTCAGTCTGTAAAAGGTTTGTCATCCCTTCTATAGAGTGTGGATTTAGTTTGCATGCATTAATACAAATCTGAGCAACACAATATTGTTAGCTTCTGTGTACTGTGAAAAAAAGATGCAAAGAGGGTTAACATGAACAGTTGATATTGTAAAACATTTTGGTTAATGCTATTAAATATGTTAACTAACGGGTACATCAAAAAGTTTTGTTTCCTAAAATTCTTCCTAGTCATAATGGGCAGATTCAAAATGTATGTTTCATATGCAGATTTTCTGAAAAGAAGCATTTTGGGAAGGTATGCTTGAATTCCAGCAAACATCTCAGTGCCATCAAGCTCAAGATAGCCACACAATCAGTGGAAAAGCTTTTCATCCAGCAGCAAAATGCATACAAATCTGCTGGGTGTTTATGCAAACCAGTTTATTATTATTTTTAAAAAAGGAAAGATAGTTTTTCATAGGACTTTTAAGAGTGCTATTCTAGCAAAATTTTAGACCCTAAATTCCATAAATACTTCATAGATAAGGGTAAATCAACTCTGACAGTTCTGCAGAATCAACAGCGAATCAGTTCCAGAAGCATGCCTGAGAAGCACTACTGTATTTCTGTGGTGCTTTGTGGGTCCACTGTATTGAAAGAGCAAGGGAGGTAGTAAGTATACAGAAACCTCACTGTAGATGTTATATTTTATGTTGGTAAATTTCATCAGATATACATTTCTTCCTTACTGGAAAGTCCTGGAAAGCAAATACTGATGTCAGATAATTGTAGATGTTCAGAACTATTGGGTTGATGCAATCTGCAATGCTATGTTCTGATTATGTTTAATCTGCTATTCCAAAAGTGATTATAAAGGCTGGACTGCTTTGCATCATGCTGCCTTTGGAGGCTATACGCGAACAATGCAGGTCATTTTGAATACGAATGTGAAGGCTACAGATAAAGTGGACGAAGATGGGGTAGGTCTCCGAACAGACTCAAACTATAATACTGTATTGCAAAGTATTTTGGAGACTGCCTTTGTTCTACTTTTTAAAGCATGGTCCATTTTCACAGTGAAATCATTATGAGGTGAGGAACTGTTGTAATATTTTCTCCCATGGAAGTAACACAGCAAAGTGAATATTTAGTGGATTATAACTTAGTATCCTCTCTTGCTTAAGCTATGAATTCATTTCAAAGTATTAGTGGAATTTCAGAGACCAAAAAAGAAAAGAAAAAACTGGTGTGCTCAGTATTTACAGACTGTGTTCACTAGAGTCTCATACTAAATCTTACCAGAAACACAAGTTACATGGAGGATGCATGAATGATCTTCCAACCTTAACCCTCCAGTACATTAGCATCAATACATGGAGGGCCACCACAGTGAGAACTGATGTCTTCTGCTGCACAGCCCCATGTGCACAATTGCTTATTAAGAGCAAGCTGCTGATTAAAGGTGATTTGCTACACAATGTGAGAGATCGATGTATGCTGAAATCATTAAGTGAAACCTTTAATCAGTGGCAGTTTGCGTCTGGTGATGACATTGCCATGGCTCAGGTAGAGCTGGGCAACAGAGCTTTAGGAAGTAGCTTCAATTACATTTTTGTTTTTTAAATTTTTATTTCAATGAAATGATATTTTATATATATATATATTTGTTGGGGATGGGAATAAAGAACACAGCTCTTCATCTTGCTGCCAGAGAAGGCCACGCAAAGGCAGTTAGATTGCTTCTGGATGATGGTGCAAAAATTCTTCTGAACAAATCTGAAGCTTCTTTTCTTCATGAAGCCATACACTGTGGGCGCAAAGAAGTGGTAAACACTGTGATCTTACATAAAAAGTGAGTACTTTAAAATGAATGTGAGCTTTTTGTATTGAATTTCAGCCAGGAGATTACTGTGATTGCATTAATTACTTACCAGTAAGTTAATTTGTGCTTTTCATTGAAATCCTGAGAGGAAGGGCTCTTTGGATAAAAGTTGATATGTTTAGCAAGTTTCATTTATTGTATTAATTGACTCTGTGTGTGTGTGTGTGTGTGTGTGTGTGTGTTCTGTCTTTCTCTCATTATTATTATCTAGTTCAGAGGCCTAATTCTATCTTTAGTCCTAACTAAAATTGGGAAGTACAGGACTTGTTAGTAAACATTAATGTTTAATGTGCATTCTCTTTTAAAGCTTGAAGTCAGGGAAAAAATGCAAATCGTACTGTCTCAATCCTGGAGCATCTCCCGTATTATATGTCAATGTAGTCACACTCTTAAGTCTCATTTTGCATTTGAAAACTCACTTAATTCTATCCATCATTTTTACACATTCAAATATAAGCCATAAATGATTTTTTTGCAATTTTTATTTTAAAACTTCCATACTGGTCTATGAAGACTATGTGCATCTTAGTCTAAAACTAGCCAAGTGAGAAGATATAAAAGGTGTCAGAGAACTGGAGGAAAAATATCAGAAGGAGGAAGGTTTGGAGACACAAGGACAAAAGAGTGAAATATAAGAAGGCCAACATCCTGTTGAATGAGCTGTAAATTGCACTAAACTTAGACCCATTGAGTCAACGGATATTTGTTGAGTAATTTCCACCACATTCCATTGATTTAAATAGGCCTACTATAACTCCAAGTCACCACTCATTCAGTGTCTCTCTTCTTCTGAGAATGACTCTGCTAAGCAACAGAATTTAAGCCAATGTGTATTCCAACACTTTACTGAGGGTAAAGAATGAGGATTTAAGCAAGAAAGAAACAGCAAGTTATAAGATAAATTTAAATACTGTATATTTATTTAGATGGGCATATTCCCTGCAGATGGTAGCAATGGTTAAGTTCATCCGACCATGATTTTATTGTCTGATGAAGTTGTGACACAATATTATGGATGACCTAGCAACTAATGATCTATCTCTTGCTATAGAAACATCTGCAGTTTAGTCAAGCAGCTGGTGTGAACCTGCATATTTTTAAAAAAACAATCTTAAGGTATAGTAATACATCTCTGTTCATTACATTCACAATAACTATTCTGACCCCCTTCAACTTATATTTTTCAGATGGGAAGAATCTATAACAGCATTTTCCCACCATTCGTCTACAAATAAATTTGCTATACTGGAAATGGTTGAGTATCTTCCTGAATGTTTAAAAGTGAGACTATATACAGTGAATATTTAAAGTTGTGGTAAACATAATAGAGTTGGATATGAAAGTGCCCTTGTATTTTTCATTCAAGGAAGACCTATTTTATCTCTTGTTTTGTAGCATGCAGAATGTGGTCTGTATGCAGTCCTGTGACAGCCCATATGTGGTCCTTCAAATTCCCTGGGAACTCTTGTCATCCCACTGCAAAATTCCAAAAAAAAAAAAAAAAAAATGAACGTTTTTACTCAAAAACCTCTTATAATGTCCTCTAGCAGTATGGGAGGCAGTTCTGCTGGATTTTGCAGGTGGTGCAATCCCTTAGGGTAAAAGAACAGTGTGTGTGCCCACTAGACATTGCTCACCTCTCCACAGGATGCTGTGGGCTCAGAGGACTGAACAACACAATTTGGATCAATAGGTCTAGTTCACCCCAGATAACCCTGAGCTGAATTTGAGTCAAGTTACCAGTGCAACTTAAGTAAAGCTTGATAGCAACTCATGAATCCCCA
Organism: Phrynocephalus versicolor; assembly: GCA_023846285.1. NCBI lineage: Eukaryota > Metazoa > Chordata > Lepidosauria > Squamata > Agamidae > Phrynocephalus > Phrynocephalus versicolor. The sequence goes on from JAHTLZ010000204.1 coordinate 34,525,990, forward strand.
TCCATGCCTCTGTTCTAGTACAGAGTTATTTATTTCAGGGTCATGTGGATGGACATGTTGTAATAACACCCGAATGGTTTAAATTATCATTCTTTACTATGTCTTTGATGTGTGTTTTGTGCAAATCCATGTATGCATAAAGAGTGCTATGCATTGCTCACTTGTTTTCATGTGGAAAACATAGCTGCATATAGTAGACATGGGGCCTGGTATAGTAAGGCATACCTGCCATTTTGTTCTAAAACTGAGAACTTAGGGGAAAGTGTGCTAGATTACACAAAAAGCCAGTCGAGTCCAGCACTCCACTTGCTCAGTAACCAATCAGAATGGGAAGCCTCAAGAAGAACATGAATGAAATCGTCCATGAATTTGTCTATTGATTTCTAAAGCTATTGGAGATGGTGGCCCTCACTAAATATGTGGTAGAAAATTCCACTTTTTGAAGAATAAGTCATCTGTCCGAATCTCTTGCTGGGCAGCGTCTTTAGATTATCAGTATTCTATTAATCAGAGAAATTGAGAAAACCATTTTACTTGTACCATTTTTGTCCTCTACCGAATAGTCAGAAACAGTCTAGGTTTTCCTCATAAGAGAGTTGCTTCAGCACCTTGAAAAATGGCTACTGGTTTCCATCCTTTTGCTTAATTATTTCTGAAAAATATTAATTCTTGTGTACAGCTAATAAATCCCCTATTTTTATTTTCTGCTGTAAACCTACTGTCTTCAATTAAATGAGATGATTCAAGAGGGGACTCTTGAGAATATGTTCCAAGTTATACTTTTGGCCATCTGCAGGAGTACCTTATCAACAGGAGTTTAGTCATCATATGATTCATATAGCTATGATGCATTTTTACAGAACCAACTAGTGGCTTGAGTCAGAAGATTTAGTGAAGAAAGTGTAGAAGAATTAGGTGCAAAATGTGCACAGTAGTCTTTGCATAATAAAATCACTTACAAATGACCTTTACAAGTGATCTTAGAGAAACCTTAATAGAATTGTGAAAATGGAACTTTCTAAATGTTTCAGCAAAGCATTCACTTCTTGACATTAATATGTAGATTGACATGGAATCATAGAATAATGGAAGGGGCCTATAAGGCCATTAAGTCCAATCCCTCCGCTTAGTGCAGGGATCCAAATCAAATGATATCTGACGGCTCTCTGATTTTCTCTTGAATGCCTCTAGTGCAGGAGTGCTAACCACTTCCCAAGATGATACTGCTTTTACTGCTCTAACAGAACTTTTTTTCCCTGATATTAATCCAAAAGTTGGCTTCCTGTAACTTGAGCCTATTATCATATGAAATGTACTCTGAGAGGACAGTTTCTGAAAAGGGACATTTTGAAATAAGTTTCCACATAGTCTTTTGTCCATTTACTTTCATTTGAATTTGAGAGTTCGTATCCCAGAAAAATCAATCAAATATTTAAATTTTGTGGACAGCCCACTTCAGTTCAAGTTTCCTTTGATGCCTCTTGTCGCTGATTCTCCCTTATTATATGGTGTTGTCTTTTTCTGGTGTTTTATTGCTCTTTTAGCCTTATTGTTAACCGCCTGGAGTTCCCTTGGAAGACGGGCAGTATAAAAATATAACAAACAAACAAACAAACAAACAAATAAATAAATAAATAAATAAATAAATAAATAAATAAATAAATAAATAAATAAAGTGACTAATGCAGAATTTTCAAAGTGGCAGCTGTACAAGCATAACAGACAAGAAGTAAAATTTTAAAAGAAAGGCAGAAGCATAAATAAATAAATAAATAAATAAATAAATAAATAAATAAATAAATAAATAAATGCTTTCTGAGGAAGTGTGCTTGATGCATTAAAGCTCACATTAAAATAGAGCAGTTAATCTTTATGGTGCAGCAACATTTTTGTCTTTTCTCTTGTTTTTGTTTTGTTTTGTTTTGTTTCTTGACTAGTGTAATTCAGGGGTATTGTTCTCTGTTACTAAAGACTCTTATCTCATTTTTAGACAATCTTTATTGCATAGCATATTTTAATTGTCTTAAACTACTGTATTTCTTTTCTTTCCCCCCTCTTTAAGTTAGTTTTCGATAATTGTATTATTGAATCTTCTGAGGAAAGGACTTCCAGAGACTTCTGTGTAAGTTGAAACCAAGGTTCTGTGTACTGCCATATTTTTGAGTAGCTGCTAAAGCATTTAGGCCAGTTGGATTTCTCATGCACTTAACACTCACTCTTGATGACTGGAATTTTATGTTGAACTAACACATGAGCCAGACTGGCTTGTACTAACCCACATTTAATGGTATCATAGATCATCCAGACAATAGTGTTTCAACTGTTCCTTAATAAGGATTCATCAAATGTAGTCACTGCATTTGTACGTTCCACTAAACTGTTATTTGACATGCATTGAATGGAAAGGGGGAATATGCACTAAGCCTTGCAACATCCCTTGCCCTGATTTGTTTTCTTCAGGGGCTGAGAGGATTTTGAAGACTTTTGATTAAACTACATCTTATCATGTCGTCTGGAGCCAGATGTATTCTTACCTTTTGTCATTTAAACAAGACATTTTCAATAACTATGGCTGAAGGTTGGATTGTATGAAACAGTTCATAGCCACAGAAAATTAATTTGTAGTAATAGTTTCTATTAACATAATTTTGGTGTTAATCCAAACAAACTGCAAATAAGCGAAATCTTCCCAATTCCTCCCATATATGGGACGTAGCTGGAATGGCATGACTACAAGCTACACTGTGATTAATTCTTATACATTCACATCATAATAAGCTATGCTTTAACCATAACATATAAATCCCTACATATGAGTTGTCTTCTGTACTAAATGCTCCAGATGGAAAGTGTAAGAATTACTTATGTAATAGAGAATAATTTATGTAATTTAAAGGTATTTGTTAAAGTATCTCAATTTTTCATGACTGTTAAGGCTTTTGAGGGTGGGGTGGGAATGAGAATGTTTTTGGCAGAATATGCTGTAGTAGAATTAGAGCCAGTGAAATGAATACACTGTCAGACTCTGGAGGCCTGGGTTCGTATCCTAAAATGATCATGAAAACTTACTGTGAGCTGGTAATGATATATCACTCATTCAATAGCTCATATACAGTACATTGGCAGTTATAAGGGGTTGCCATTGGTTGGAAGAACTTGATGGTACATACAAGTAACAACAAAGATATTGGTAATGAACACAAAGAACAGGCAGTAGGGAGAAACTATTGTCTATCAAATATGTTGATACCAATAAATTCTCAGAACTTCTGCTCCTTAATTGCTGGATTTCTTTTTGTTTCTGAGTTGTTAGTAGCCTATTTGCCCCTTTCCTATGTTTCTGTAAACATCATATAAAATATGGTATGGATAGTTTGTTGTTAAAATTAAACTGAATTATTCATGGTTCACACTTCTACAGGTTGAATATAACTTTCGGTATCTTCAATGCCCACTTAAGCTTACCAAGAAAATAAAAGAAGATGATGAAATATTTTATGAGCCACTTCACACTCTAAATGTAAGCTATGTTAATGTGATTTCAGATCTTCTGTTTTTGTTTTCTTTTTGGCATTACAGCTAATTGAGGTGATAGAGTTGCTTCCACTCACCCAAGCAACATGTATATTTCCTTGTATTCCTTCTTACTTATGTAAAGTGGCACTTTAATGGCTTTTGGCAGTTTTTTCATGCTGATAAGACTCCTAATTTTTAGACTCTTTTTTCTGCTATAACCAAAAGGAGTTGATCTGAATCTAGATCTCGAGGAAAAGTAGAGGTCATTAAGCTTTTCCCCCATATTGATATTTCAGTCCAGATAAGAATGAGCACAGAAAAGACCTCACTGTTGTTATGTGTCATAATATTTTCTTGGGTGTGTTCACACTTGCTTGTACACAAATGCACATTGATGCATCTTGTAAACTGCCCAGAGTGGCTTCCCATCAGATGGGCACTATACAAATCAAACAAACAAATAAATAAATAATAAAATGTGTGCATGCATTTGCACAGTGCATCAACCAGGATACAGTTAAAGGTTGTCATGAGTTATAGTATTTGTTTGCACATAATTCAGTATATTGGCATCTTGTTTTCTTGTAGGCCATGGTACGACATAATCGTGTTGAACTGCTCAGCCATCCGGTCTGCACAGAATATTTACTCATGAAATGGTAGGTAATTTTTCAGTTTTCCTATTCAGAAATGATTTTTTTCTCTAATCAGGTTCACTGGAGGAGAGAATGTAAACATAACATTTATTTTGTGACAGGGGACACTAGTTGATGGCAAGGACACAGATGAATTTGAGAAACCCTGTAACTGATATAGATAGACACAAGCAAATAACCTAAACATCAATAATTTGTTGTTATATGTTGCAAGTTGCTTCAGAGCTATGACAAGCCTAGTAGAGTTTACAAGGTGTGTAAGATGTTCAAAGAGTGGTTTATTGTTTTCTTGCAGACACAGACCCTCATACACACTCACATATACACCACGAGTTTCCATAGCTGAGCAGAAATTACAACCTACATCTCTTGAGCCCTAGTCTGAAATTCTATATGCTAAACCTCATTGGCTCTAACTAAAGCATCATGGATATTTATTTGTATGCAATTTATTTAAGCAAAATTGTTTCCAAGTGGGCACAACTTTATGATACTTGTTTTAAAAGATAGTACTTTTGAGCTTTATGTTTACCTGGTGAAAGAAAAAAAATGATCATTTTGTAGCACTATTAAACCCACTTTTCATTAAAATTTTGTTTTATAGGATGGCCTATGGCTTCAGAGCACATCTTATGAATCTTGCTGTTTATTCTCTTGGCTTAATACCTTTAACCCTATTGATCATCCATATCCAAGCACCAGACCGACCTTTCAACAAAACTGTTCACTCAGGACCTTTTGATAATCAGGTATCATTTTAATTCATTACTTTGGAAAGGTGGTTGAATCCAATAACCATGAAGAACATGCTGAGATTCCACAACACTGGAGAATTATTGTCTTCATGATTGCCTTGTAGTCTTCCAAGCAGCCTTTGGATAACTACAGTTGGAATATGGAAACATATATATCTTTGATTTAGCAAATCAGTTTTTAAACTTCTTATGGGATTAACAAAGTATTCTTAAAAATAACACATGGTTTTCAGTTGTAATTTCTGGGGCTTTAAACATTTGTAGATAATTTACTTTTATTTTTCTCTATATTGCCATATACTTATCTCTCTCTTCCAAGTAAAAAGAGTTTGGAGGGGTATATCGTTCATCCAGGATTTGATACACTTTGGAAAGCAGTTGAAGGTTGCCTGCAAAAAAATGCAAGCATTACAAAAAGCATGATTTAAGCCTAAGCTGGAGTTCATACCTCAAATTTATAGTGGGTACAGCTCTTGATTGAAAAATATTGTTCAGAATATTTTATTGAGTGATATAGAATTTGTTATTATCTAACATATGACACCTGGCAGCTTCCTATGTCACTCAAACAGTACTAAAGAAAAATGAGAGGTTTTTGTTACATTAACTTTCTTACCATATTTTTGTTCTTCCTTTGCTTTTTCAGGATTCATACTTCATGACAGTGTGCATGAGCTTGGTTTTCATCATGAGTATATTTGGAATTTGTAAAGAACTAATACAACTTATCCAACAGGTATATACAGCTATTGTGACCTTGCTTTCACATTTTTGAAGTGTTATCAGTATGCAGTTAAATTGCTATCTTCTAGAAGGAAAATACTCCTTCAGTTTGACACATAAATAATACAATGATCTATCTGTTTTAACTGATGGATAATAATATTTATTATGTTTATATTCTAGAAACTGAAGTACTTGCTGGATTATTCCAATCTTCTTGATTGGACAATTTATACTACAAGCATCATTTTTGTATCATCTTTATTTATTAGTCTCCCAGGTCAATTACAGTGGGAGTGTGGTGCAATTGCTATATTCTTGTCTTGGATGAACTTTTTATTGTATTTACAAAGGTAAGTCATAGTGCTAATCCTCCGATAACACAGGTGTAATATCCAATACAGAATATTTTATACAGTGGTGCCTCGGATAGTGAATTTAATTCATTATCTGAGGTAATTCGTTACCTGAAAAAATTCATTATCCAAAACATGGTTTCCCATAGGAATGAATAGAAAACCAATTAATCCATTCCAGAGCCTAGGAAAATGACACAGACACCTGTTTTTTTGCTCAAAACTCTTTATAAAGTGCACTTTAAAGGTACAGATGCAATGCAGCCTGGGATAATTCTTTTTTACCAATGCATACTGGAAATTCGTTATCCGAGGCAGCCCATAGGAAAATTTGTTATCTGAGGAAGTCCATAGAGAAAATTCATTATCCGAGGCAGACCTATACCTAGAAATTGTGATTCGTTATCCGAGGCAGCCCATAGGGAAAATTTGTTATCTAAGGCAGCCCTATACCCAGAAATTGTGATTCGTTATCTGAAAAATTCGTTATCAGGGGCATTCATTATCCGAGGCATTACTGTATTGGTTATATTAAAATTTAAGTTTATTTAATAAGATGCAATGGTTAAGTTCAAGAATTTACATCAGTAGGACCATTTTTGGGAGCTCATGTACTGCATTGTGTGCCATACTTTACTATATCCTGTGCTTACAAAACAGTCTAAATTCTTTTTTTTCTTTTTCTTTTTTTAGTTTTTCTTTTCTTTCTTTGTTTCTAATTAGTTTATTTATTTCACACAGTATAAACAAACAAAACAAGCAATTATTCCAATACTGCATTCTATAAAGTAAAGAGGGAGAAGGGAAACCAATTTACAATATTAACACAAACAAAATCTGTGGTGGACACTACCTGTCCATTTATCTATTACTAATTCAAAATTGTTAAGGATTCCACCATTGATCGGCCATCTGCAAATCTTTCACAATTTCTAGGGGCACTGTATAAGCATCTTTACATCTATTTCACCCCTTATTCATTTGTCTGCTTCTGGGCCCAGTCTAAATGCTAATGGAAGACCATGGAAAGCATCAGGGCTCCAAAAACATCAAGTACACCAGTATCACTGGTGTTTTAAAATCTGGATTCTCTTGTCAAGGAATTCAGAGATGGGTCAGTTATCTCCAACTAACTCCAGATTAATTTGTAATTAAACTGAAGAATTAAACCCCAAGTCAGTAAATAATTTAATTCATAGCTAACCAATCCAGATTCCCTGAAATACTTCTTCAGAGCAGCTTTGTTCAGCCAGGGGGTTGCACTGAATGTTTCAAGAAAACAGCAGTTGTGTGAGTCTAGGGTCTGACACATCATGAGTTGCTCTGGGCTGCAAAAATGTCCTGAGTGGAGTGGGATTCAGCTGTGCAGTTCCAGTTTTCATGGAATCAGTGTGTCCTTTTACTAGGGGCACTGGGAAAACTCTTAGTTCTCCCCATTCCCCAGCTTTTGAAGTTTACATGCTGCTGGATTCGTATTCATTTCAATAGATATAAGAATTGATGGATGAATGGATCAGGTCTAGAACAATTTTAGGTGAGAAAGAAAAGGCAACTCATCACAATAAATTTAGAAATACTTCATCACAGCATATTATTCTGCTACCGGGATACCAAAATCATGTATGCAATCCCCCACATCTACATTGGAAAAAAATAGTACTAATCACCATGTCTTTATGTATATCTTCCTAGATTTGAAAATTATGGAATATATATTGTGATGTTTTGGGAAATTTTGAGAACTTTGCTCCGGATCGGTATTGTGTTCTTCTTCTTGATGTTAGCCTTTGGGCTTAGCTTCCATGTTCTTCTTGGTTCACAGGTTTGAAATGTCTCCATTATTTTGTTTTGCTACAAAGTAGATACAGAATTTCATTTTACATAAAAGCTGATCCAGAAAGAAATAATGCAGTGTGTGTTTGTCACTTGTTCATAAAGCTTGGAAGGAATGGGTGTCACAAAGTTGTCCAGTAATCTCTTTCAGGCATTTTAAATGCAGTTGGCTCAAAGGAAATATACAGTGATACCTTGTATAAAGTAATTAATTCATTCCAAATGAAATTATGTTAAGCAATTTTTCCTTTATACAAATTCCCATAGGAATACATTATAAACGGAGTAATCCCATTTTTATGTTGTACGGATTCTCCCTATAGACAATTATGTTAAGCAAATTTCCCCTCTCTCCGGAAATTTTTATGTTGTACAGATTTTGTTATACAAGCTGTTTGTTATACAAGGGTCCACTGTAATTTTAAACCAGTATTTCTGACTTAGTTAGTTAACCAAGTTGATTGGTATCCAGTCCTGTAGCTTTATTGATTTTTAAATATCCAGTTTTATTGCAAATTATTATGTCAAGTCAGTTCTTTAATATTGTCAAAGATCAACATCCAAATGTACAGCTAAAACAGATTACAGTACAACATTGTCCTTTAACTAAAGTATATGTGCAAAAGTTAAAATATCCTAACAGAAATTGTAAGTACTGCTGGCTCAAATCCCATTTTAAAAGTTGTCCCTGGTAACTAAAACCATTAATTCATTGGAACCCTCCCCTCACATATATTTATAGCAGCTACTAGAAATGTTGCCACATCATGTAAAATGTCTGTGTTATGACCTGACAAAGGTAAAAGGGTATCAAATGCTTCAAAGTAGCCAAGGAATAATTTTAAGTGAGGCTCAATGAAGCTTCTCTGAATATAAGAGTAAAATTGGTACCTTGTATAAAGGAATTAATTCGTTCCAAATGAAATTCTGTTAAGCACATTTTCCTTTATACAAATTTCCCATAGGAATGCACTGAAAACAGAGTAATCCCTAACTGCGACCATTTTTATGTTGTACGGATTCGCCGCATACGCGATTCTGTTAAGCAAATTTCCGCTATCTCCGGAATTTTTTATGTTGTACAGATTTTATGTTATACAAACCGTTTGTTGTACGAGGGTCCACTGTAAATGAGATGTGTAGCCAGCTACGTTGGGCGTTCTATAAATGTCATGAAATAAATGGACAAGCTTGTGGTGGGGTTAACTAGACTTCTTAACATATCCTGAAACTCAACATTCATGTTCAACAATAGTCAATAGCAGGAAAGATTTGATTTAAATCATATAAATTTAAATAACAATTTTGATATTTAAAAATCAGAACTTTTTTTTACAATTTAATTTTTAATTGATTTTTTAAAAAATGTGATTTAAATCAATCTCCCCCTCAAAAAAAAAAAAAACATATTTTTTACCCATCCTGGTCAATGGACAATTCTCTTTGTTAAGTTTAAGAGAGCATTATGGAAGGTGTTTCTGGTTTCCGTTAAAAATAAATAATATCGGCTGAGTTGGTAACAGCTAGACATTGCTTTATTTATGCAGATTATGGGAGGGAAGAGAGACTAAATGTATGTGTGTGTTTGTGTGCCAGTCTGCAAACAGAATGACTGTCACACAATGTCATTACTGATAACTTTTATCTCTCATTTTTGTTCTGTTTTAGGAAACATATAGCACTCCATACCTTTCTGTAATGCAGACATTTGCAATGATGCTAGGAGATATCAATTATCGTGATGCCTTCCTTGAACCTCTGCTCACTAGGAGACTGCCTTACCCATTGCTGAGTTTTATTGTCCTTATTATCTTCTCTCTACTTATTCCAATTCTCCTTATGAATTTATTGGTAAGAAATAAATATTTAATATGGATTACCTAGATAAAGTTATTGCATAGAATTTTTTTTCTTAATTCAGAAAAGGAGAACATATTGTTGGAGTTATGGGTTTTGCAGTTAGCATAAATTGTTATATATACATAGCAGTTCAAGAAATGTTTGTCTTTTGGTCACTTTGTATTTTGGGAAGCTGCCTTTCACCCTGGGAAGTACAGTTCTGCAGTGGCTGTACTGGCTGTGGCATTTGAGAAGTGTAGTTCTAAAATGTTACTTTCCCAAGCTTGTAACTGCTGAAATAGCCTGGTTAACCAACCATAGTCTACACAAATTAGCAGTGACTTTCCAAAGTCTGAGGCAGAGGGTCTTTCCTGTCCTGAACATTTTAAGTGAACATACCAGGGACCAAAACCTAGAACCAATTGCATACAAATCATATGATGTACCACTGAGGTCTGGTCTTTTTTCTATATCATTTGTGGTCCTTAAATGCATACTTCTTGCAGAGCTGACCCAAAAGATAGCAAGGAGAAGCAATTCCCCTGCCAAATAACTTCCTGTTACTCATTTGCTACTAGAGATGGGCATGAATTATTTTGTAACCAAATCCCTGAAGTGTATTTATTATGTTGACTGTGATTCAATTAGTGTTGGCATTACTTTTCTGGTCAAATATATGGGTAGTAAATAGATATGGGTACAAACTGCTGGTTCTGCAGTTTGGGCAGGTTCTTTCTCAACCAAACAATGTTGTGGTTCCCAGCCCCACCTCCTCAGGCAGGCACCCAATCTGGGGCAACACCCTGACTTCACTGTCCTATCTCCTCTGGACCCTGCCTTTGAGGAGCCACCTTCTGAAGGAGGTTTGGCTGCGAAATGCCAAAAAAAGTGTTCAGTTGGGAAACGAACCAGCACAAACCACCTAATCGGCAGTTCGTGCTTAGAGATGGGCAGGAAATGTTAAAATGTTGTTTCGTTTCATTCCATTTCATCCCTGCCTGCATTTTGTTTCATTCCATTTCATACAAAATTTTGAAAAAAAATTATACAAAATGAAACAATAACGAAATGTTTCATTCCTCTGGGGGGCTTTTACTCACCCCCTCCTCCTGGACTTCGGCGGCTTCTCAGCTCTGGTGGGATTTGGCGGCAGCAGCGGCCCTTCCTGGCCAGTTTCCTCTGCAAGGCCAACCCGCGGGGTCTTGACAGCAACAGTGGCAGCGGCAGGCGCTGGAAGGTCTCCCCGTGGGGGCTCGGCAGTGGCGGGCACCGAGAGGCTTCACATAGGGACCCCTTTTACAGATGCACCCAATTGCAGGGGAACAAAAAATGAAAGGAAACGAACCCAACATTTCCAGTTCGTTTCATTTCATTTTTCTTTAAAAATTAGTTCGTTTTTCATTTCATTCTGAAAAAAAAGACAAAATGAAAAATGTGTTTCATGCCCATCTCTGTTCGTGCTTATACTTATTTGCTACTCATACATTTGACCATGTCAAAACTAATTGAATCAGAGTCAGCCATAATCAATTCATTTCAGGGCTCTGATTACATTGTTGTAAAGCCTGGTCCCTCCTCTCACAAGCAAAAGCCAGCAAATTTAGATTTGGGTGGATACAAGCATGCAGCTGTTCTCAGAAATATCTGTACAGCCAGAATCAGCAAGGAGAACCTTATTTTCCCAGTGGCCTTTTCCATTCCTTGCTTTCCTCATTTACATTCTATTGGGAGTGCCATTGGTGGAGTGCAAGTTTTTATTGGAATCTATGGGGATTATTCCATTGGTTCAGCGGTAGGGCAGCCAGTGATATCTTATTCTTTCAGGTTTTCCATTAAAGGACCATTTATGATACCTGACTGCTTTTTTATTTTTTTAATTATCATTGGATGAATGTTTTAGCATGGTTTTTAAAACTCACCATGCTGAACATTTTATCTGTTGCTTTCCATAATTAATTTTTGAATTAATATCTTGATTTTGCTCTCTCAAATAATTATTTTTACTTGCATTCTGAGTCAATATGTGTTTCACATAAGCTAAAAATGGAATTTTATGTAGTGTGCTGGGTGGTAAACTTTGAAGTTATTTATCTGTTTAGAAGTAATTGTTCCTGTTAAGATATGTTTATGGGAAGCAGAAATGAAATGTGTGGAGGGGAGTATGAAAATTAAAAAAGATGTTGATTCTGCTTTGCATTTTATAGATTGGTTTAGCTGTTGGGGATATTGCAGAGGTGCAAAAGTTTGCAGCACTGAAAAGAATAGCAATGCAGGTTAGTGATGTATATTACAACCCAAAAATGCACAATCACTTAAATGTGCTGTGAAAGTCCTCCTCTGTGTTCCACCACTGAGAAGAGTTCATCAGGTGGAGACATAGAGCAGTAACTTTTCCCAGTTTCTCCACTGGATAAGATGCTGAGGTGGATCAAGATTATTAGCAGCAGCCAGATAAATAAACTGGTGGGTAGGAGGAAGTAAAAGAAGTCATGAAGAAGGGGGAAGTTGGTGCATGTGATCAGATGGAAACATTTTCTTTCCTACTTTCTATTAAAATCCAAGATATCTGGATAAGTCTTAAAGTATCTATGTGCCACAGTACATATTTGTATTTGAAGTAAATTTGACGATAATAGAGCTTTGAAATGATGACCCCTCTGCAAAAGAAATTAAATCCCTTGCATTAAGGCTGCTGACACTGATAACATGGACTTCCGACTAAAAGATCTTTATGTAGGACACTGGACAATATTCAGTCCCTTATTTTTTTTTCTGGCATCATTTATAGTGGCTAATTGCTGCTAATTCACAAATCCCTGCATGGCTTTCTCATTACACATTAGCTGTTGTATGGCTAAGAACCCTAACCCTGTCCAAAAACATATGATCACCACTGCCCAGACTTCCCAGTTTTAACAGCATGCATACATTTAAATCAAGAAGTGAGTGCATACTGGAGTGTGGTGGAACTATTTTGTATCATCATGTTTTTTTCATTTTCTGCAGTTTCTAGTTTACATTAAAAATAAATATTCATTTTCTTTAGGTCAGTCTGCACACAAACCTGGAGAAGAAACTGCCATACTGGTTCCTCAGCAGAGTTGACCAAGAAACTATCACTGTATATCCTAACAGACCAAGATATTGTGGATTCATGGTAAACTAGTTTAAAAATTCCTCCCAAATTCTAAACTTGATCCTATAATTTCTGCCATGAATCTAGTAATTAGTAACTATTCACTCAGTTAGTTTCCTGTAGAAGTCAGTATTAAAAAGTCAGTTAGCTACTCGGGTTAGATTTCTTATTGATAATGACACTGTAAAGGTTTTCATTTCATGCAGGGAGGGAACATACTAAACCATTTGTTCTTTAGATCCTTATGTACAGAACAGAGTTGAAAGAGTGAAGAAGACTAACCACTTGTCCCTGCTTCCTCTATCCCAAAAGCTATTCTGTTGGCCAGAAAGAGAACATATGAGCAGTCAGATAAACACAGTTACAATCCTACATGGAAAAGCAGCTCAGTCAGTTTTCCTGTCAATAGGGAAGATTGCAACTGCATTCATCTAAAACATATTTCAGTCTCTTAGATCTTCTTGGTCAAAGATGTAGAGGTCATGGATGGAGTAGGAATGACCATGTGCATTTTTGTATCCTCTGCAAGTCTTTCTGTTTTACTTCAGCTACATAAAACGCAACAGCCAGATAGCTAACTGAACCTGGTTAGAGGGATCACATAACCCCCTGTTACAGTATCTCCACTGGTTGCACAATTCAAACTTCTGGTTGTAATATATAAAGCCCTAAATGGCTTGGGATGAAGCTGTCGCAAGGACCCTTTTCACCCTACCCAGGTGTTAAGATCATCAGGGGAGGCCTTATTCCCCCTACCTTGAAAAGAGCATTTGGAGGGTGATATTGTGCAGGCCCTGGTGATCTCGAGGATCGACTATTTCAATGCCCTCTATGTGGGGTTGCCCTTGACCCTGGTCCGGAGGTTACAGCGGGCATAGAATGCGGCGGCCAGGCTGGTGGTGGGTGCCCGTAGATACGAGCACATCACCCCAGTCCTGGCTCGCCTGCATTGGCTCCCTGTTGTCCTCCAGATAAGGTTCAAGGTCCTGGTTTTGACTTTCAAAGCCCTCCACGGCTTGGGACCAGAGTACCTGGCAGAGCGTATCTCCCAAAGGGCATCCGGTTCCAGACCCACGAGATCATCGTAGGCACGCTCACTGAGGGTGGCCACACCCAGAGAGGCGCGGAAAACGCGTACGCGAGACTGCACCTTCTCTGTGGTGGGGCCTTCTCTTTGGAACCATCTCCCCAGTGAGCTGCGCCTGCTGGAGTCCCTGCCTGCCTTTAAGAAGGCCTTGAAGACCCTCTTTTTTAGAGAGGCCTTTGGTGACCTTGTTTGTTAGTGTCTTCCTTTTTTTTTCCCTCCCCCCTATCTGACTCGCCGTTGCTTCTATTGCGCGGAGTCTTATCTGATTGTTTTGTGTTTTTTTATTGTTGTTAGCCGCCCAGAGTTCCCGTTGGGAAGATGGGCGGGATATAAGCATATAAATAAATAAATAAATAAATAAATAAATAAATAAATAAATAAATAAATAAATAAAT
>JAHTLZ010000204.1:34540295-34561536 GCA_023846285.1 Phrynocephalus versicolor
AATAAATAAATAAATAAATAAATAAATAAATAAATAAATAAATAAATGGCCTTCTGTTATCCATTCTCATTTTCATGGAAGTGGTTTGTTTCCACAGAGTGTGTTCCAGTATTGCTTTGGATGTAATTATACAGCAACAGGTACACAGAGTGTTGATTCATCATTAGAGCTAGAAGTGCTGAAACAGAAATACAGGTACTTGTTTGCATGTTCTTTTAATGTTTGTTTGATTTTTTAAAAATGGTCTTACATATCTTGTTAATGGTAAAATTATTTCACCAGTCTTGTCACTTTTTGGATTTAAGGAATCATAACTTAAAGTAGATACATTATTAGATTGTGATTGTTTTTATATAGCAGAAAGAAAGATACTTTCAAATATTAATTTTATGTATCTTTGACTAATTAATGTAAGAAATGTATTTTTCATGTTGCTTATAGCAGTAAAAAGCTTTAGAGAAAGAACTCTGAAAAAAAGGACCGTATGTCTGACTGGGGTAAATTATTGCATACAAGGCTACTGCAGAGTTCATCACTTCCCTTCCCTCCCCCAGGAGGTTGATGAAATACATGACATGGCTGTCTTTGTCTCAAGGGTTGTGAACAGCTAATACTGTAGCATGATTATTTTTAATTAATTCATTTGTGTGTTTTAGGCTGAAGGACATTACAGCATTAATGGAGAAGCAGCACGAGCTCCTTAAACTAGTTGTTCAAAAAATGGAGATCATATCCGAGGCAGAAGATGAAGACACAAATGATTTGTTCCAGCACAAGTTTAGGAAGCAACAGCTGGATAATAAGAACAGCAAATGGGATACAGTGTTAAAAGCAGTTAAAGCCAAATGTACCTAGCTGTGCCAGAGTGTTTCCCATGAAAACAGTGGGCACTTAAGTGATGTGCTAGTTGGAGACATGAGCTGCCACTACAGGAAAACAAGCAGGGTGATGAAAGTTTACCCATAATCTGCAGAGGTAGGAGTAGGGGCTGATTGCATTTTGAAACTGTGCTTGTTCGATCCACTGGCAGTCTCAAGTAGTAAGTAACTTTTGCCTAAATCATTCCCTTTACTTTCTTCCCCATCCACTGTAAGTTATCTTGTGGCAGCGGCTGGTTCCTCGTGCCAAAAAAGCTCACTTCTCTGTTCAAGCATAAGTATCATAGAGTCAGTATATTTCTGCATCAGACTTTCCTAAATTTAGAAACTCTTCTCCGTTTGCATGGGTATAGTATCAGTGGAGTTTACATTAGGTACAAAATAGGTCCCTAACTGGCACTTACCAGTATATGAAAATGTAATCTTAGCTTCTTAACTTTGTATGTATTCAAGTTCAATGCAGTGATGACCATTAACAGCTTAGCTATTCATACTCTGTTTAAACTAACCCAAAGATACACAAATGGCTCTGGAATGAAGGTGATAAACTGATGGCCATAGAACGAAGAAGAAAAGCAGTGATTTAATGTGCTGGGCAACTCTTTTTTAGAACATTCAGTTGGTATAAGTCCCGCTTACTTAACACTTCATTGCGTCATTTTGCCTTTACATGAAAGCAATACATCATCTCATAGCCTCCATCTTCGATTTTTCCAATGTACTTAATGTGTTATCTATCTAGAAGCTGTAAGTGCTTTAGAACACAGCAGCCCATGTATTGACAGGTAGGACTTGTATTATTGCAGTCTTAAAGCAACTGTATTGTTCACCAGTTTACGATGCTGACTTTAACATATAAAGATCTAAAAAAAAACCTAAATATATGAAAGAACACCGCATTTTTCCTGTGAGCAGTTCAGGTTGGTAAAAGAGGCCTGTTACCTTTAGTGGCAAACTTGCAGATCTGTGCAGCAGTGATAGATGAAAGGGTCTTCTTCATGGTAGTCCTTCTCCTACTAGATGCCTTTGGCAAATTGTACTATCATACTGTTATCAAGTCAAAAAGCACCTTTTAACCCAAGACTGAATGATATAAAGCAATTTTTTGCCCACCCCAACCCTTTCCATGTAATGAAATTATGTATGGATTTAGCGTAAATGTTAATTATATTTTAAATATTGTTTTATAATTTTATTATATATATTTTAAATATGTATTTGTCCCTCCTTGGGACTTCAAGGTGAAGGGTGGGCAATATATAAATAAATAAATAAATTACTCCTATCAAGTTTTTCACTTCTTTGGGATTTGCGGGGTGAGAAGAAAGAGATTGCAAGAAGAGATGCTAGAGTAAAGAAAGTCATGCAAGTCTTTTAATGAAACCTGAGTGTGTGTGTGTTTGTTTAAGGGTGTGACTACATTGCAATATACTCTTCCAATTACTCTGGTTTGGTGTAATGCAAATCAATTCTAAATTTCCCAGCTATATGACATTATTGAAAGCGGCGTGGGGGACTTGCACTTTTCTTTGAGGAAATGTATGTTATTTAACACCTATCAGGAAGTTGTTTATTTTAAATCACTCCATATTACCTTTAGAACTTTAGTGGTTAAATGCCTGTACTGCAGGTAAAACTGTGCTCACGACCTGGGGTTCAATCCCAGGTAGCAGGCTCATGATTGACCCAGCTTTCCATCCTTCCGAGGTCTGTAAAATGAGTACCCAGCTTGCTGGGGGGGGTGGCAATGTGTAGCCTGCATACTGTAATTAAACTGTAAACTGCCCAGAGACTACCTGAAGTGGTATGGGGCGGTATATAAGCAGAACACTTTGCTTTTATTTATTTATTTATTTATTTATTTATTTATTTATTTATTTATTTTGGTTGTGTGAACAAATGTGTCACATTTCGGAGGAGGAGTTCCCTATCCTGATATCTTGGATATGTGTTTGAGGTGGTGCAAAATGCTGTCCCATCAGGAACTTAGTCATTGTATAGTATAATCTGATAACTGCAGAGCCAGAAGGGACCTTGTGGATCATTGAGTCCATCAAAGAGGCATAGTGGGGAAATGTATTCCCAATCTCTGGTTCCACAGCCAGAAACCTAAACCACTGAGCTATCTAGCAATTCTTACTATGCCTGCTGTCCGAACTGTTTCCCTTTTTAAAAAAATGTACCATTCAACTTTGGTACTAAATCACATAGGTGATGGGGTCTTTCTCTCTGCAACATTAATGCAGTACTATGTCACTTAGAATAAAAAGAGAAAAAATAACTTTGGACAAGGCAGAATGCAAGGACAGATGCATTGGTGGATGAAAGGATCTGTTTAAGGCCATTTCGAGAGTGGTGCATTTATCTGAACCACATCAAATCAGATCAGCTGCCCAACGAGAATGGCCTAAACAACACAGAGGTTGCATGACATGAATCATACAATAATACCACAACACAACTCTTGGGCAATGTAGTCATACTCTTATGTTCTGATCTCATAAATACTACATTGGGGAGCTGGCTAGGGGATTCTGGCAGTTATCGTTCAAAACAGTAATGTTTCCAAGCTCTGACCAAGTCAGTATAAGTTTTTCATACATGAGTATGGAGATGTGATGCAGGTTATGGTAGCACTTTTTTAATACTTGAAAGGTAGGAGGAGGGGCAGGATATGTTCTCGACCATCCCAGAGTTCAGGACTCAAAATGGCTCACATTACAGGAAGCCAGATATAGGATGAATATCAGTAAAACTTAGCTGTTATAGCAGAATGAAAATGGAACCAATTACCTCTGAAGGCGATGAGTGTTCCAGCACTGGAAGCATTTGCTTTGGATTGGATTCCTGCACTGAGCAGGGGGTTGGACGTGATGGCCTTTTTGGCCCCTTCTAACTCAATTATTCTGTGATTCTATGAGTATAAATTTCCCAAGCCAGAGGGCAAAATTGCATTCTATATTTTCCCAAAGCAAGCAGTTTAATTTTTCTCAATGTTCCCCTTTGGAAGCAGAATCTCCCAGGAAGTTTTAACATCAAACAACTTTGAGATAAATGGGAGATGGCTTATCTTCGTCACTAATTTTTGGAACTTAACATACTTCTATATGTACCATATACGACACTACTTTTTTCCTAAAATCGTGACATAAAAAAATTTAAGGGTGTTGTATACATAGAAGTAAGCCTTTCCCAGGGGTGGGGTGGCATGGAGGTGAAACCAAACACACTTTGCTGTTTCCCTCCATGATTTGTTTTTTGCAGGATTGAGCTCTTGAGTTCTCCCCCTCCCCTCCACCACCACCCCTGCTATTTCTTTTCATTTCCCAATTCTAAACACTCCTCTCCACTTTGGTGAGTTTGTTTTTGCAGGATTAGGCTGTTTCAGGCTTGAGCAGCCCATTAAGAAATGCACTCTTGGAAAGAAAAGAAAAAAGCCAAGCCTTTTCTTTTTTTCCCCTAGCAAATGAAAAGGCATTTCTTAATGGGCTGCTCAAGCCCCAAGGAGCCTGATCCTGCAAAAAACAAACCCACCAAAGTAGAGATAAGTGTTTAGAATTGGGAAATGAAAAGAAACAGCAGGGGTGGTGGGAGTGGAGGAGAACTCAAGGAGGATTTATTAATTTTATTTTTGGGGGGTCTAAAAGTGGGGAGCGTCTAATAAATAGTAGTGTCTTATAGACAGAAAAAATATGGTACATATAAATGCTCAATGAACTAGCAAAAGCATGCATATTCCCTGAATGATGGTCTACCTATTATGCGTCTTTTATATAAATCTACAGGATCACATAGACTTCGTGTCCAACCTCATTCTGTAAGCCAACTTGGCTCCTTTTTCCAAGGAGAAAGGCAGGGTAAAAATACTCAATAAATAAAATAAATATATGCTTTAGAATTTAAACCTCAACTTAAAACATTTTAAGTCTGTGGTCCTTTCAGCACTGACAAAGTCGTAAGCCCCACTGAAACCTGGATCTTACTTCTGAGTTAAATATGTTTTATGATTATGCTGCTCTGTATCTAACTAGGGATGGTTGTCCAATTGTCCAGTATAATTGTTAAAATTAAGGTGGTTACTTGGAAAATGCTAGAGTTTATTTCTGGGTCTCCCATGCTTCATTCCCATTTTCTATTTTATTTGTTTTCATTTCTATATTTGATTATAGTGGGGACCCCTGCAAACTCAAGCAAATATATATGCAATGTTTTTCTATCCAAATAGCATGCACATTTCAGATGTTGTCACAAAAATCCACTTTAAAAATATATGCAAATTATCCTCTAATGTTCCCATTGCTGTATCCTTCATCTAGAACTATGTTCATGTTTTTTCAATTCAGAGTTCCCTGAATTATTTATTTATTTATTTAAAGGCTTATATCCCGCCCATCTTCCCTGGCAGGAACTCTAGGCGGCTAACAATGTTAAAAACACAAAAATAAGTAAAAGAACCTCCGAGCGAGAAGCAACGGAGGGCAAGATGGCGGCAATAGATAGGGACGGGGGGGGAAACTAACTGATAAGGTCACCATAGGCCTCTTTAAAGAGGAAGGTCTTCAAGGCCCTCTTAAAGGCAGGCAGGGACTCCAGCAGGCGCAGCTCAGAGGGGAGATGGTACCAGAGAGAAGGCCCCACCACAGAGAAGGTGCGGTTTCGCGTGAGCGTTTTCCGCGCCTCTCTGGGTGTGGCCACTCTCAGTAAGCGCGCCTGCGATGATCTTGTGGGTCTGGAACCAGATGCTCTCTGGGAGATACGCTCCGCCAGGTACCCTGGTCCCAAGCCGTGGAGGGCTTTGAAAATCAAAACCAGGACCTTGAACCTGATCCGGAAGACAACGGGAAGCCAATGCAGGCGGACCAGGACTGGGGTTATGTGCTCGTATCTACGGGCACCCACCACCAGCCTGGCCGCCGCATTTTGCACCCGCTGTAACCTCCGGACCAGGGTCAAGGGCAACCCCACATAGAGGGCATTGCAATAGTCGATCCTAGAGATCACCAGAGCCTGCACGACTGTACTTGTCAACAGTTTCTTAAGCAAAGCAATGCAGTGCCTGAGAAATGATTTGCAGATTGAAGTTTCAAAGTTCTCCATGATCCCATAAAATGTTTCATTTATTTTGTCAGCAATTTGGTGTGCACTGCTTTTTGTCCATTTTAGGAATGCATCCTGGAATGACAGGGTTGGAAGGGTTGTATAAGACCATGGAGTCCACCTATAGCTCAGTGCAGGAATTCAAATCAAAGTATATCCTTTTAAAAATCAGTTAAGTAATATTAATGAATCCAGCACCCGGAAACTCACCGGGGAAGCCAAACTGACAAACTATTTAAATATTTCACTTACCTTGAAAGCCCTCATAAGGTCACTATGAATTAGCTTCAACTTGAAGGCACATAACTAACTAACCCATGAATAGGTCAGATTAACCAAAGATTTTTCATTCATTTTTCCTGTTTGTTTCTACTACTGTAATTTTTTTCATAGAAATACATTAAAAACCAATGGGTCCCACATTCAAGAAGCAACTTGTGCCTCTCCAATATGAATAACAATTTTATCCAGTACATGTGTTTCTAGAGGAAATCCTACTGAAGTCAACTCAAGTCTCTCTTAACCATATGTTTGCCTCATAAATATTTATTTATTTATTTATTTATTTACCACCCATCTTCTAACCTGAACTCTGGACAGTTTACAATAATACAATAAAAATAAGAGTGCAAACAACAATAAACATAATAATAAAAACATATTAATAATAAACCGGCAGGCAGTCTAATTTTTCTGGTCCAAAAAACCCAAACTATTAAATTGATGAAAATCATATGAAAAATAATAATACGTTCCTTCAAGTCAATTCTGATGGATGGTTTCACTTTTCAGGTTCTTCTAGATAGAGCATGCTTAGAAATAGCTGACCATTTCCATAGTCAAGTATTCCAGTGAATACTTGACTGTGTAGCATGTCCAAGACAACACAGACTGACTCTTCCTGGATGCACAGTAGGAAACTGAATTCCCAACAAATGTCTCCGTAGCCAGATTCATAACTCACTGACTTCTGATAATACAGTAACAAAATACTGAACTAGGAAGTAAATATTCAGTTCAGCTATAGTCCTTCATATTTCTCTTTGATTTGTCATAAAGATGGGCTTTGCCGTATAAAAATTACAATATTAAGAAATAATATGTGTTTAGGATAATATGGCAATATATGTAACTACTAATTGCTGTTGAAATTATGTGGTGTTGTTTTAATAAAGCTGCTTATCCCTGTGTTTCACATCAGTATAAGGACATTTCTGTTCTGCCTTATAATATTTCTATTGGGATTCGAAAGTGCCCATAAGCGGATTTGTTCCTGCTTTTTGCAACTGTTAGTATACCAGTTAGAAGAATTCTAGCCTACCCTTCATCTTTGCCTCCCCCATGTCACATAACTCATTTGTAAATACTGCACTTAGCCTAAATCTAATATAAATTCCAATCTCGACCCTTCAATTTTATTGAACTGGCTAAAGCAAAAGTACCATGTTTGTGTCTGTTTGTGTCTTCTCTTGGTCCTGCAGAGTATTGGGGGGAGGTGGAATCAGCAAAATGTACAGTGTTCAGCTGCAAAGTTTTACAGATGGGAGGTTCCAAGTACTTCAGCTGAAATATTCTTTTGTCCCACAGTCCTGTTGCATTCGATCAGCCCTCTCCATTGAAGTTCATTTGTGAGAGTGCAAAGGGTTATATTTGTGGTGTTGTCAGGCCATCATAACAACACTAGAGGGCAGTGAGTGCTAGTATTTCTTATGGGACATTATCTGGCGTTACAACAGTTGTTTAGATGTAAAAAAAGGGCTCATCTGAGTAACTTTAGTCACAAAGCAAGCTACAGTTTACAGTTTAAAGGCTGATATTATAAAGCAAAAAATAGTGACATTTGACACTTCTTGGGAAAGTGTAAGAGTGGGTCATTTACCATGTTGTAACTTAGTGATGTTTTCTTTTCTCCCCTTCCTTAAGCAAGCAATTTGGGATGGTTTGTTTTTGTTCTGTTTTTGTCTCTTCCACTCACGAAGCAGCTGTTACAGAGGCTGGGAATGTGGAAAACCATCTGTAGCCCACCCCACCCCTGAGAAGCATAGCTAAAGTTAACCTCAGAGCCACTGCTTGGCAAAGAGGGCCATTTTCATTAGCCAGCGTTAGCTACTACCCAAAGCTCCCAGCAGTTCAATTTTATTTTATCTTCTGTGACTTATATGTAGAAGGTTCACGGCTCAGGAAAATTTACAGCAACTGCTTTTCTGCAACTCAGGGTGACCACACAACTAGGCAATTCCCAGTATAACTACATGTCTGAGTACTATTATTACCTCAAGAATATTAACATGGCTAAGGGGGAAAGTGAATAAGAAACTGCATATTGAAATTTTCTAATAAAAAGATCTAAAAAGATTTTAAAGATTATGCAACTGAATGTAGGTTGAGACAGATTTAATGTGCATCAAACAACACTGACAGTAGAAAACTCACACACTTTTCAATGTGCATTACAATTGTGTTGCAATCAACCCAACAAACAATGTGTTGAACATTGGATGAAGATGATATCAGCTACTGATTAGCAATCAGAAGGCGCCAGCCTAAAATCATGTAAAGGTTTGAGACTCCAACATTGTAAACCTCTTTGTTATGACCTAACCTGCTCTACTAAAATTTATTAAATGTAAATCGCCTTTGGGATAGCTCAAAAGTGTAAGCATCACTGCAATACTGTAAAACTATTTGATATATTTTTAAAGTTAATATTGAATGGATGCAATCTTCTAATACAACTGTGAGACACTCAAGATGTATAAAGAAATGTTATTTGGAGATGTACATACACCAGGCACATTATAACAGAAAGATAAAATATGGAAATAAAACAGAAATTTGCAAATAGCTTGAGTTCAGAGAGCTTATTTATTTTAATGAGCCACTTTGATAAGAACAGAACAGAAACAAGTTCAGTGAAAAACTGTGTAGAAAAACAAGATAGTCAAAATACTAATCATTATTCTTTGACAATGAATTCTTTCTCAGCCTGTACTAAACTACAGAACAAATTAACTATGATGACCAAAATTATATTAGTTACATCTGCCAGCCTAATATAATTGGCATGACTCTTTGTTGCCTGTAGCTGAGCCTTTTGGTTCAGAGTGTGTATAGCAAAACATAACAAGACTCTTGTATTTGGCAAATTTTATAGGCCACAACTATTGGTTTCAACCAGCAGTACTGTGGCTGAGTCATTGGGTTGGATCCAGTGCATCAAAGAGCCTGCCTGCCACTTGATGCATTCACATTCCTTGAGGTCCCCTGGGAATGCCCAGTTCTAAACAACTGAAGTATCCCCTAGGGCAGTGGTGGTGAACCTTCGGCACGCCAGATGTTTTGGACTACAACTCCCAGAATTCCAAGCCTAGATTGCCAATGAGAAAGGACTGTGGAAGTTTTGGTCCACTACATCTGGAGTGCCGAAGGTTCACCCTAGGCTAGGGTGTCAGCCCCATCAGTATCCTGTGTCCATTTTAAAGTTGTGGGACCCCGAGGGGCGTCAACCCCATCAGTGGCTCATGCCATAAACAATTGCTAGGAGCCTCCTGCTGTCCCCTCATGATTCAGCCTGTGGCCCCTCCCATCTGATGTGTCCTCGTCAGCTGTACTTCCATACGTGTAGTTTCTTGCCTGCTGCTTTATCTTCTTGGATCCATTCCAATGCCTGTAAAACCGCCAACCTCCCCTAAAGCTGTGACAAAAAACTAACAATTCTACACCAACTACACATTTTGCTACTAAATTCCATTATATGTGTGGGTGGGCTTGGATTGCTCTGTTTTCAAATCAAAAGAGGGTTGCCACTTGTGGCTTTCCCTTTTATATCTGGCCAGCCCGGCCCATTGCAAGCATGTCACACTCTCCAAGGGGCCCAGAGAGGCCAGTGTCACATGCTCTCACCCAAGCCTGCCCTTTGGCCAGGCCCCTATACGTGACGTGGTCCTCCAGGTTTCCCTTTCCACATGGTGATTGCCATTATTCATTGTTTGACCCAGCACTGCACCAGCAACAATCAGTGTACCCAGTAAGTTGGGTCCTTTTCCTCTTTGGTGAACTGCTACAAGTTAAGAAGTTAGCACCAGCATTTGCTGTTTTATGCTATGATTTTTGTTAGTTGTACTCAGTGGGCTTCTAACCAATTTTATGCAATTATAGTAGCTGTTAACTGGAATTTGAGTCATGGCAACTAGACTTCATTTTTTCCTTGAGAGATCAAAATGTTTCGCTGCTCATCCAAGCGGCTTCATGAGTTTGAGGGAAGTTAGTGGCAAAACCTCCAATTTATAGTTTACCTTGATTGCACATCACCCTGGTCTGAATAGGCTCATAAGGTTGACAGTGGCCTAAATAGAGTCATTGGGTGGACAATGGCCTGAATAGGCTCATTAGATGTACAATGGCTTGGGGTATGTGAAAGTCCCACCTATGTAACCCTTCCCAACACCCATTAATTATGGGTCATTAGCTGTGGCCTTCCTGGTGGAGGTATGAAGTGCTTCTGATTTGTTTGGGGATGGTTGAAATAGCAGCTTGATAAGTAACAGAGAGATTGTGGCTGAGTCCCCCACCTCTGTTGAGAAAGGAATTTCCAATACACATTGCTCCTCTTGTGTTTTGGTGTCATTACCTTTGAGTGGATGAGTATCTGCCTTAGTATGTTTGTGGGTTTGAAGTAAATAGGGGTGTAGTAGAGCAATATTGTATATGTGGTCCAATGCAGTGAAGAGTGTGCAGACCTCTACACTAGAGACACTAAACAGCCATTAAACAGGACAATCAACACGGGGTGGGGGAATGCTCAGGAACAGAATCAACAGGACAAATGGCACTCATTCAAAGATGAGGATGTACACATATTAGACAGAGAAGAGAAGTGGTTTGAGAGAGGGCTCAGGGAAACCATTCATGTGAGCATGGACCACCCCACTCTCAACAGAGGTGGGGGGTTCAGGCACAATCTGTCTGTCTGTACTCATCATGATGCTCTTTCAAACATCCCCAAACAAATCAGAAGCACTTCACACCTACATCAGCAAGGCCACAGCTAACCCCATATTTAATGGGTGTTGGGAAGATTGCATAGGTGGGACTTAAATGCACCTCCGGCCATTATACATCTAATGAGCCTATTCAGGCCACTGTCCACCTAATGATCCTATTCAGATCACGGTGATGTGAAATCAAGATGAACTACAAATTGGAGGCCTTGCCACTAACTTCCCTCAAACTGATGAAGCTGATTGGATGAGCAGCAAAACATTTCAGCCTTTCAAGAAAAGACCAGTTGCCATGAATCAACCTCGAGATAACCTCACATGGATGACTGAAAATCTTCAGACAGTAGGTGTTAAATGTGTTTCCAGTGTTAATCAAAATCAGTCAATACCACCACTGGAAATTCAGAAGATGAAAGAATGTCATGCATCACCATAAGGATGAAGTAATGTGCCCAATACAATAGGACACAGAAAAAAGGAAATGAACCCAGAATATTTTTAACAGATGAATTTCAGAAAAGAAATGTGTGGAGTAATAATGGGGAGAAAAACCAAATCCAACCAATACTCCCAAAGCGGACAGATTATAAAAACATTTACATGACCCATGGTCATACAAAATACTTATTAAACAGAAGTCTCACAAAAAGAAGCAAAAAAGAGTATCAATAGCTCCAAATGAAATCACAGGAACTATTAATATGCACACATGAAGGACCAAGTTGGCAAGGGTGATTTTTGAGAAAGATTTGAAGGCATATCTTGCTAGCAGAACCTCAGTTGGTTTACTGGATTCCATACAGTCCAAATTTCATTGTCTTTGGTTGAAAAGTAAGGATAAACAGTTTGGAAGCAAACATTATATAGATCATGGATTAAATTAAATTAATTTAATTTAAAATATTTTACCCCACTTTTCTCCTTAAGAGGACCCAAGGTAGTTTTCATTGTTAAAACAACAGTGAATATATTAAATACTAAAAAGGATATAGATAATCCATCTAATCCAGGACTCCCTGAAACTGAAAAACCACCACCCACTCCACTCTAGTACATTGCTCAAGAATAGAATATTAGAGATGCATCAGTAATCACTGAGTATTGTGGGATCCAAAGAGAATCTTTTCAACAATGATCTTACTACTAGCTCCATTAATTTCTACCCTGTTGGAAGAAGGCATTTACCACTCCTCCTACCCACTCAACCAATCCCTTTCTGGCACATTTTACAAGCCAGGAATGGCAAAGGTCCAGCAGACACGTGGTCGCCTGTATCTCTCCAAGGGTCCTATTCACACCCTGAACCTGCCGAAACTGAAACTAATCCATTAGCATTAGGCAGGCAGGGGCCACAGTTAACATTCACTGAACCTAAATCAGCTACAGTCTCCAAGGCCGTTACTTCACGAGGTGCCTCGCTTCGAATCGACCTTGCCTTCGATTTGAATTCGGAGGCGGTCACGTGGTGGTCACGTGGTCTCCCTTCGCTCCCACCCCCGTTTCTCTGTACTCACGCGGGGCATTTTTGGGACCGAATCGATTACTACCTCACGTGCTCCCTTCGCATTAGAAAGCTGATTTGCAACGTCCGGTTCCACTCTCCTTTTATTTTTTTAAAAAAATTTACTCGGCGTATCGATGCATCAATGCTTGGCTGTCATTCACGAGTGGTTACTGTACGATCCTGTGTTTTCTGCTCCTAATTTATATTGTTTTGTCCATTGATTCCTGGCATCATTGGCAGCCCCCCCGCCCCCGCCGCCGCTACTCGGGGGGAACCCCGCATGGCACAGCCGCCCGCCCTCCGCCGCTTGCACGCTGCCTGCCCCGGGTGCCCTGCTCTGGCCGGGCGAGGCGGCAGCGGCTCCTCCTGCTCCCGCCGCCGCCGCCACCGCCGCCACCGCCGCCGCCGCTACTCGAGCGAGGAAGTAACAGCGCAAAGCGATGAAACGACATAGCGATGTATCGATATCCCTGTTTGAATATTTTTTAAAAAAACTTGAAATAAAAGCCAAAAACCGAGACCACACGTGACGTTGGGAGCGAAGCGAGATGCGAAGCGAAAAGATTCCCGGCCCTTGGCAGGGGAATCACTCACCCCGGTTGGAGCACGGTAAAGGGGGCGTGGTCGGGGTGACGTCGCAGCCAAAAAGGAGGAGCGTGCGGACTGAAGCGATCGGTTCGCACAGAAATGATGGCTTGTCGCGAAGCGAGCGGCTCGTGAAGTAACGGCCTAAGTCTGAATGAATCCAAGCAATTCTGCCTGCAAAGTATTGTGCACATTTTCCACAGTGAACTATAGTATATTCTACATTCTCTTCCTTTGGGCCATGATGTAACAGCCCTAGACCAGTTGTAAAATATAGGAACTCACAGGAGGATCCAGTTGAGGCCTCATGCAGCTAGCAGACATCCATCTCCTTTTCCCACACAAACCCATTGCACTCTCAATGTCCGCTCCAGAGAGCAGGAAACCCTCCAGAACATATTTTTGAGGGTAGGAAGCAAACAGAGACAGAATGAACAGATCCTGCTGTGACTGCATGGAGAGGAGAGAAATTGCCATCTTCAAGATTTGCTTCTGGGCTTCTTCCAACAGTGCAAGTCCCATATTTATACCAATCCATTTTCTCCACTTCCACAATTATGAGAAGGTGTTCTTAAATGCTGTCAATGAATGGTCCTTTCAGCCATTCCAGTTACTGCTATAATTACTTCTAAGCAGAGAAACATACATATACCATGGGTCTCCCATGTCCTACCTAGTTGATTCATGCTTGTGTAGCTAGCTACAGACATTGAATGACTATCATTGGGGTGATTGCTGGATTCAAGGAATAAGCATACTCTAAGTATAAAAATGGGAGTTGCAAAAAAAAGGACCACGTATATGAACTTCATCTCCATCTCTTATTGAAACAGTGATTCATAGAAGCACGTACTTGTGTGCTGGTTCATCCTCTTAAGTGCTTTCCTGAATCTGGGCCACAGATCATGAAGTCAGCCTTTGGAAGGGGAAGTTGGGTGGAGGAGATGATGAGGTGCAGGTGAATAAGTGGTTGGTGCCTGAGCTGGAGAGCAGGAATGAGGTTGATTGTTTGGAACTTGAGAAAAGACGATGAGCAAAATAATGTTGCTAATAGTTCTTAGGGTAAAAAATAAGAAAGAAAGAGACACATGCTGAGAGAGTTCAGAGTGAGGTCAATAAAACAAGAACACGCACCATGAGTCACAACTTCACTCTAAGCAGTTGTAAAATCATAATCCAGCTTCACGAATGCACGCAGCAGCAACCCCCGGCGAGTCCTGTGATACTTATAAAGTGTGCAATATCTTAAATGATACCTGTATTTTAACTGCCACATATGAGGGCATTGGTGTTTGCTGTTCTATTATTTCAACTATCAGCTGCTGCTATGAGCACCACTGCTTAAAAACAACCAAAGACCTATTACTTTATGTGGAACCCATTTGGATTTATGTCCTGATCTTAAAGACATTTGGCTTGGAAATAAGTCTCAGTGTAAGCTTCTGTTTGGCAATCACAAGACAGCTGTCTTTGCCACTTGAGCAAGTCTGTAGTAGGTTACAAAATGGTGCTCCAAGATCTTAACTCAAGCACATTGTTTTCTTCTTTCTTTGCCCCCTCCAAAACAATTACATTCTCATTTTTCCATCAGATGAGTGTTAACCATTACAGACCATTCCAGATGTCTGCTCAGAATTATAGGGCAATACCACAACTACTGGGTGTAGTTTTGATAGCGGTAACCATGCTGCCTTCTGCATCTAGAACTCCATCTTACTACTGCTCTGTTAAATCCTTAACAGGATGCCTGACTTTCCAAGGTCAGAGATGTTTGGACCAGGAGCCTATGTTTGTCAGTTGTCATAGCTGGCATTTAAAGGCTTAATTCCAGAAGGAAACCAGACAATCGAAGACTCGCATTTCAAAATTCAACTGGGTATCTAGGTATAATTATTTTATTTATTGTAATAATTCCAGACCACCTCAGCTTCTCTGCTTTCTATAAGCTTTAATTCTCTATGTTGTTTCTATTGCCCATATGATACTTGCCCATGAAATACACAAATCTTCCCAAAACAATGCTGTAGTAAGGTCCTCATGAGCAAATTACAGCAAAATAGAACAAAAGTACACCTGGGAAAGCAAGGTGTTGATGTTGTTTTGTCCCACTTTGGCACTGTTGAAGCCCTGAGCTGTGCAGGCACTAGAAGACAATAGTAGTATTATGGGTGCTGGGAAAGTCGAACAATGTTCTGTGTGCAGGGGCTGTGAATTAGCCGTAGTGTGAAACAATTTGGTGTGCACATGTTAGTTGAATGCTAGCATTACTGATGACACCCAGTCACATAGCTTCTTCTTCGTGATGCAGGGATTAGATAGGAATCTTGGTTTTTTTTAAAAAAAAAAACGTATCTAGAGAAATTCATGCCAATGACATGTATGAACAAGTCCTAGGATGCATCTACATCAACACATCGCCCTCTCTTCCAGTTTATGTTCAGAATGTGAAACCTAGAATTGTTAATGGATTCAAACAGTTTGAAATGGATGTAGTCCATAAAATTGCTTTCAGTGCAGCTAAGAACATATGGTAATCCAACGGAGTTGAAGAAGAAGACTGTCATGAGCATTACAAACCACTTTTGAATTTCTCACAACTTTTAAAGGCTGTTTGCAATTTGAATTTGCTGTTTGAGAAACACAAGACTCAAATCCTTCTTTTAGAACAAATTACACCACTCTGTGGATTGCAGTCATGTCTATCTGTGAATGATATAATCTATTTAGGACATATTCCAGCACTAAATTAAGAATATGTAAACCCCATTGATTAATAATAATAATAATAATAATAATAATAATAATAATAATAATAATAATTTATTGTCAAATTACATGTGTACAGTGAGATTAGCTAAACCTATTTCAAAATAAAGTAAGCACAACCCCAACTTTTTCACACTCTGATTATAATCAGTGTCTGTGTATGTCTCAGTGAAATCATAAGTTTCAGTTCAGCATAATATGTTATTAGAGATGGGCATGAATAAAAAAAAATGGCATTTCGGTTTGTTGTTTGTCGTTGAGAGGTCTGTTTCAGTTCGTTTCCATTTGTCGTGAATTTTTGGAAAAATTTTGTTTCCGCTTTTCGTTTTTTCATTTGTCGTTTCTACCCGCCTTTTGCATGATTTTTAAAGCAGTTCCGTGCACGGGCGTCCCCCAACACCCCAGACCAGAGGGAAAACACTAAAAAAAATGGATGCTGGCAGAGACACAGTATAGACTAGGTACGCAGGGAGGCTGCAAAGGCAGCGGCGGGCGTTGCCCAGGGTGCAAGGCAGCCGCAGAGTGACTGCACTGCGGGGCAAGGGAGGGTACTCACTGAGAGGTACGCACGCATGCGCACAGGGAGGCTGCAGGACTGAAGCTAGAGTCACAGAGACAGCAATCCCACCCTAACTCCCACCGGAGACTGCAAGGAGGATGGGGGCTGCCAGAGCTTTTTATGCCCTCTGTGGCTGCCAGACCTGCCCAGTCTGCAACCTGGGCATACTATTGGTTGAACATGATCCCATCACACGGCTTGCCTCCATTTTGGGGCTGGTGGCGACATCCATTTTAAAGGGAAAAGAAAAATACATCGTGATGGGAGAAGACAAAAACAAACGTTTAAGGACCCCAACCCCCTGGTAGGTAATAATTTCAAATAATTGTCGCATTATCGCTGCGTTTTTACAGATGTCCAGGGTGTTTTAATACCCAAGAAATCAATCAATATTAGGCATCTGGGAGCCATTTTGGGTCGATGTCCCCTAACTCCCCTTAAAGGGAAAAAATACAGCAATCTGAGAAAAGACATAAATGCACCTTTTAAGGACCCCAACCCCCCTGGTAGGTATTATCAGACAATATAAATAATTATCGCTGCGTTTTTACAGATGTCCAGGGCGTTTTTTAACATTTAAAACAGCTCATTTCATTGCGCATCGCCATTAACGGAAACGAAACGTTAACAACCACAATTTTCATGGTTCTGTTCATTTTGTTGCATTTTCATCACAATTTTCGTTTGTCGTTTCGTTACGTAACGGAACGATTAATGAATAACGGAAACGAAAAAATGTTCGTTCCGTGCCCATCTCTATATGTTATGCTTCCACTTAATTAGTGTTGTATCAGGTAATAATATTTCTGGGTCCAGAAACGTGTGAAATTGGAGCAAGACAGATTTAAATTTTGTAATTCAGTTTTACTACTACTTCATTGCTAAGAAGAAAAAAGTTAATGTCTATAGTTCCTAAGAGCATGGTTTATCTCATGTTTGACTTGCAAAGGATCCAAGGTTCAGGTACAGTCATCTCCAGTTAAAAGAACATTAGATGTATTTCTAGGAAAACCATCTGACTTGAGACATTAGATCTGCTGACATCTGGACAGTACTCAGGTGGAGGGACAGATGGGCTGACTCAGAAGGAGAAACCAGCCCCTCCTTCTAGTGGCACTCTGGGGCCATGTTGCATTTCCAGTAACCTCAGGGTGAATTGATCTACTGACCTCCATGCTTCAGCCTACCGAGCAAATAACACAATGTGGCAAGTTCATTTATTCATCTTGGATAATCTTTGATATATTTTTCTTTTGGAGACAACCACCAGAAAGTATTGGCTCACACCCGAGGTTTTCATATGTTTGGTGGCACACTTCTGGCCTTGTCATCATTGTGGGTTAGTCTGAACCTGATCTTTTGAAAGCCGTTTCAAAGTTAATGTGTACTTCCTCTGTGCTACTCCCCATTTAATAGTGAATTAAGAAGACTGTTGAAGGATTTGTTGATAAGCACTTTCAATGGTAAACAAAGGAAAATAATCCTTCTCATTGCCAAAGAAGAAATGGATCTGGTCTTTCAGGCTGTTGGTTTGAATCTACAGCCTCCTGCAAGCCTGGATTTAAACATTAGTCAGAAATATATGGAAACATGCAATTATCTCCTTCACTGACACCTTCATGATCTCTACCCTTTCTTTCATCTCCTCTTCCATTCCTTTTTCTGGATCTTCATCAGAAATATCCTGAGTGATGCCTGTTAGCAGCTGCAACCCTGCCAACACTGTGAGTGATCTCAGACATCCTTCATAGGTGTTCAGCTTCTGTATAGCCCTGTACACCATCCTTCTCTGGGTCTGTTCTCTCACACAGAGGGCAGCCAGCCTGAGGGAGACACGCCATCTTCCCTCTAGCCTTATGTGTTACTTGGGCATATATTTTAAAAGGCTCTTATACGTCATGGTTATTATCAGAATGACTCATTGTGGGTGACTAAAGAAGAGTCTCATCTCCAGGGTTTTCTGGGTTTAGACAGCATAAAAAGTGTTGATGAATCTTTATGGGACCCTTATCTTCTGTTTTTCAATAGCGAAACTCAGAACTGTGTTTGAAAAAGACTGTTTATATATATCATCAAAGTTGGGCAGGAAATGTTGAAGACAGCACAGAGGTGCCCAAGAAACATAATATTTGTCCTGGAATATTGCACTGATAGCCTCACTTTCGTTTCAAGGAGTGATAGATGAACTGCAGCCTGAAACTCTGTGTAAATTGTGCAGTACAATTTACTGAATGTAAATAAAATTACATTCATTCAGTTTAATGAATGTAAATTCTGGTTACATTCATCCCAAGTAACCCTTTTTTTATTCTTCACATGACCTTTTCTACCACATTTTCCAGTAATGCTTTAGCATGCATATACCAAAACAAAGCATCACTACAAAGTCTTCAGCACATTTCCTGTAGGGATGTTCCCGTCTGAATCACTTTATAGAAAGATAACTCTATATTTAAGAACGCAAATCCAGAAGGCCTGCTGCACAATAATGCAATAGAACAAAAGTAAAATTCACATGGAATGCATGGGATCCTTGCTATGTTGTTCAAGAGAACCTTGGGATTCCTTGGGGCTTGGTCTAGACTAGGGATGGATGGGCACAAAACAGAAAAATTGTGTTTCATTTCATTCCATTCTGTCCCCCTCTGCATTTCACTGCATGTCAAAAAAGAGTGGAACTGGAAAAGGTGCAGAAGAGAGCAACTAAAATGATTACTATGCTGGCGGACCTCCCTTATGAGGAAAGGCTAAAACATTTGGTGCTCTTTAGTCTGGAAAAAAGGCACCTGAGGGGGGATATGATTGAGACGTACAAAATAATGCAGGGCATGAGTAAATTGGATAGAGGGATGCTCTTCTCCCTCTCACAAAATACCAGAACTAGGGGGCATCCACTCAAACTGAGGGCTGGGATGTTGAAAACCCTTATGTTGGGAAGGGCGTATGTGAGTGCTATACAACTTGAGACTTAGTCCAGGAAAGAAAATGCTGGATGTTCAAGATGGTAAAATGGCTGCTTGTAAATCGGGTCCTGAAAAAATTGAAGCATTCCTAGTTTCAAGTAGTCTAATGGATTTTTCAGCTGAAGATGATGACCAGGAAAGCATTTTAAAAGCTTGCAAAGAGGTTGTTATGGGAATGTGCCAGGGCATAGGATCACTGGTGAAAACAGACATTTCCACATAAGATAGTTGCCTGAAAAAGAAGCGCAGTCTCCTATATCTCCTTTGAAAGGTATACCGAAGAGAAAATTTCAACAGATGTAGTCTGCATGATGTGCACACCTGTTTAAAAAAACACTATTCTGCCCAACTATTACACATAAAAACCCTATTTCCTTTTTCACATAGTTGCTGTGCTTTTAACTTGATAAATGCTGGTTTTAGCCAACAGACATATAACAGTCTAAACCTGTAGGAGTTCTGTTGATCACCAATGTATTTCTGGACTAAAAATATATATTTTTACCATTGGCTTTCCATTGAGGCTATGTTAGAGATACCAGAGGTGCACGTCTTCTTCTCTGTTTTTTTCTTTTTTCATAGTGGCAGAGTACAAGGTATTGCTTTCAGGTGCTGCTACTTACCTTTAGTAAGGATACTGAGATTACATGGAAAGACTGATTTCAAAGTGTTGATCATGTTCATTCTATTTTGCCCAACTCCAAAACACACATACACACTTGATGCCAGATAGAGCTGCTGGCTGGAA
Organism: Phrynocephalus versicolor; assembly: GCA_023846285.1. Classification (NCBI taxonomy): domain Eukaryota; kingdom Metazoa; phylum Chordata; class Lepidosauria; order Squamata; family Agamidae; genus Phrynocephalus; species Phrynocephalus versicolor. The sequence continues at coordinate 34,560,396 of JAHTLZ010000204.1, forward strand.
AAAATACTGGAAGTTTGTTGAGATATTGCCATCTAAGTGGATAATTACCAGTTGCCTCCTCTTTCCCCCTCCTCTTTATCCCTTGAATTCTAATAATGCTAGTGACTGGAGAGCTTGACACTTCCAAAAATCACGTAATCTACAATCTCAAAATGCCTGCTTTATAAGACATGTGCAATGGACAGAGATGAGTAGGAGGATATTTTCATGAAGGCAATCAACAGATCAATACAAGATTTTCCATAAATGTTTAAAAAAAACAATACAATGAGAATAGAGGGACATAATAGAGAAAATGGCTGTGTTGAATCCAGTTGTGTAAATAACAGAGCTTGAAGTGTTACTTGGGAGACCTCAGAAATGGTTTCGGGACTATGCTTCCCAGAATCTTACAGTCTTGGAAAGCAAGCACAGAGCGCAAATTCGTAGCTTTAAAGTTGTCAACTTAAATACTATGCTATAAAAAACTCCATTTAGAATATACTTCCTAGACATTATATAACAGATGCAAGTATCAGCATAGACCATTTTATTTTTTGCACACCTCCAGTTATATCATGCACTATTAACTAGGAACAGCAGTTTCATTTCCCTTTGTACCACATCCGCCTTGGCATCTGCCAAGCTTCCATAAAACTGAACCACAAATTACATGAATGGGTGTATTTTTTCTGTTCTTTCTCAGACACCAGATGTTTGACTAATAGCCAATCCCTATTGTTCACAAGCCAGTATGTTAAAAAAGCACATCAGTTGACATTCCCTTTGTTAGATTATTCCATACTACCTCCTATGATGTCTTCATGTCCTCCTAATAACTTTATTGGTTTGATTCCATTTTAGTAATTTTTTAAAAAATACAGTGGACCCTCGTATTCTATAACATTAAATCCATACAACATAAAAAATTCCAGAGATAGGGAAAATTTGCTTAACAGAATCGTCTATGGGGTGAATCCGTACAACATAAAAATGTTCGCGATTAGGTTTTATTCCATTTTCAATGCATTCCTATGGGAAATTTGTATAAAGGAAAATTTGCTTAACAGAATTTCATTTGGAGCAAATTAGTTCCTTTATACAAGGTACCACTGTAATAATAATAATAATAATAATAATAATAATAATAATAATAATAATA
>JAHTLZ010000204.1:34561546-34600955 GCA_023846285.1 Phrynocephalus versicolor
TAATAATAATAATAATAATAATAATAATAATAATAATAATAATAATAATAATAATAATAATAATAATAATAATAATAATAATAATAATTCCATGGTAGATTTATCTATTTCACTGTTTTTTTTAAAAAATGCAAATTTTGCTTTTCCAAAAAGGCCAAAATCACTATCTAAATAAGTTAGATAGATAGATAGATAGATAGATAGATAGATAGATAGATAGATAGATAGATAGATAGATTACTTACTCATCCCCAGTTCTATGTATAACAGCTAACTGGACTGGAATGGCAGTCTGTTTAGGAGATAGTACCACCCATGGTACCACAGACCAGGAGCAGAGCTTGGAAGATTTACTTTTTGGAGTAACTTTTCTGCAAAAGCTACTTGCCAAGCTTTGACTAGGAAGATTAGGCTAAGTCTCATGGCAGATCTTTCCTCTAATAGAAAACAATAGTTGTGTCTGAGGGTGTGAAGCTGAGAGGCTGCCAACTAAGGTTGTTATCTCACATTTCCCAATAGCAGGCCAAATCACAACTTTACCTCTTTAAGGTCAGTTCCTCCTTAGATCTTGTTGCACTCTTTGTCCTAAAATTGAACAAACAGATGTCTTTGTTGCTAAGAAGGTATCTGTCATCTATTTTTTTAGTCTTTCTTTTTTGCATTTCCCTGTTGTTTCCCTGTATATTAAACCTGTGTGTTAAATTCTGGCACACTTCTTGTGTATTAATGTTACAGTGTTAAGCCTGAAATTTAAATAACTGTCTTAATATAAGGTGGATGCATTTGCTAATTTAAAACTGGCAGATGTTAATTCAGCAGTGGCTTTGGAGACCTAAATAACTTCCACTGATGTAATGGTACCAGGTTACAACAATTAGCAGCATATTATCCAATGGCAAAAGCACTTAATTCTCTGTAGCATCATCCTTAGAGATTTGGGATTATTCAAACTGCATTTGCCAAAGCTGCTCTCCTGAGGACTGTGGAAGCAAGCTAATGTCTGTATTTATTGTTTGGAAAGCCTGAACTACTAGAACTGAGACTGAAAGGAAGCAGGGAGTAGGTTTTGCTCTCTGAATAAAACACTATGGTCAGGAGAAGGAATCTCTTGGAATGCTAATGATGTTGTTGGAAATAGAGTATTGACATATATGGATTATTGGGGGCCCAACAGACAGAGAGATGAAGCCTTTTGTTTTCTCCCTCTTGTATTTTCTAGATCCATTTGTTAGTCTCACCACTTTCCTTCTTCCTGTGAGATCACTTCCAGTTTGCATCAGTTCTGGGAGGTATAATCCCAAAAAGTAATGTTTCCACTTTTCTGATTCCAAAAAAATAAAATAAACTTTAAATTATATAAATAAGGTATATAATTACCCCACTGGGAAACAAAAAAGTTGCATTAGACCTAACAGAATATTTATAACTGTCTTCAAGATAGTGAAGCTTCTAGGGCTATGAACAGTGTCACGTATGGTTCCATTAACGCTGCTAGATCTCAAGTTTTGGTCTTAGTCTCAGATTTGGGGGTCAGTTCTCCAGTTTCGGGCTTTGGCCTTATCTCTCAGGGAATGGGATTCTGCAAACCTGTCAATCGTAGATGTGGGGTGTGTGTTTGTTTTGTTTTGTTTTGTTTTCCCGACTATTTGCCTGTTCTACAAAGACTGCTGCTGGAACAGACACAAGGGGTGGAATTTACTTATGCTGGCATATCTTTGTTGACATAAAATTTAGTGATGAATTACTACCAGTTAAGAAGACAATGGCAGCTCTGAACTGGCGTAGTGCAGGGAAGGAGCTCTTTGCCCAAGCACCGGTCTGATGTCACGTGTGTGCAGTCTATTGGCTGCTTGCAGGGGCGTTAGTTTTGTAAGGCCTCACCAGGTAGCGAGAGGCCTCTTTCTGATCCAGCCATCTTCCCACCCTCCCTCCCATATAAGAGAATCAGATTAACTGGTCACATAAGGGCCAGATGGGAATTTTTGGCTGCTAAGGCCCAAGGGGAGGTTTATAACTGGTCACAGTTGGTGGGTAGTGCAAGCGGTAAATTTAAGTCAGGTGAAATGTATTGGATAATATTCCCTAGTGAGTTAGTAGCCCTCAATATGAATTAGGAACATTAGGATCATTAGGAACATTGGGAACATTAGGTATTAGGTATAAATAGATTCAAAGATTAGGAATGAGGGCTGCCCAGACTGCAGGTTTTGGGAGGGCGCTGAACAGGTGGGCAGCACCCTTCTAATATTAGGGATCATTAACTGATCCGCTTGTGCTACATTCAGCTCCCCTTGTTTAAGGGATGTTTAGCAGCTGAACTGAGTGAATTTCATATCAATAAATTGTGGCCCAATTTTAATCCAACGTATGTGTCTCACCTCTTTATTTCCAGGCTGGGTGGGCAATACCTGTTTCTCTTTGAAGTACACTAGGTCATGCAACTGCTGTGTGACAAGAAAAATCAGCACTACCTTCTTATGTGCTGGCAACTCATTGCTAAAACTCTTCCCATTGGGCATACTCTAAGGGGCATAAGAGACAGGATTATGGCCAGTTGCCTTTAAAATCCATTGTAGATTGGGATGTGAATGTCACTGAGCCTCTGGGGAACAGTGACCATGCTGCAATCTCCTTTGCCATGCATGTTGGAGGAAGAGTGTCAAGCAAATCAGACATAAAAACCCTTGATTTCCGAAGGGCAAACTTCCCTCAGATGAGGAAACTAGTTAGAAAGAAATTGAAGGGGAAGGTTAGAAGAATCCAATATCTTCAGAGTGCATGGAGCCTGTTTAAAACAACGGTAATAGAGGCCCAGCACAAGTGCATACCACAAAGAAAGAAGAGCTCATTTAAGTCCAAGAGGGCACCGGTATGGTTAACGAGTGGAGTTACAGAGGCTCTAAAGTGCAAGGAGAGGTCTTTCTGTAAATGGAAATCCTCCCCAAATGAGGAAAATAAAAAGGAACACAAACTCTGGCAAAAGAAATGTAAGAAGATGATAAGAGAGGCAAAGAAAGATTTTGAGGAACGCATGGCTAGCAATATAAAGGGTAATAATAAAAGCTTCTTTAAATATGTTAGACGTAGAAAACCTGCCAGAGAACCAGTTGGCCCTCTGGATGGTGAGGGAGGAAAAGGGGAGGTTAAGGAGGACTTAGAAATTGCAGAGAAATTAAATGAGTTCTTTGCATCTGTCTTCATGACAGAGGACCTTGAGCAGATTCCGCTGCCTGAACGGCCCCTCTTGACTAAAGAGTTAAATCAAATTCAGGTTAAAAGAGAAGATGTTTTAGGACTAATTGATAAATTGAAGATTAGCAAGTCACCAGGCCCAGATGGCATCCACCCAAGGGTTATTAGGGAACTGAGAAATAAAATTGCAGATCTCTTAACGGTAATATGCAACTTGTCTCTTAAAACAGCCACAGTGCCGGAGGACTGGAGGATAGCGGATGTTTTTTAAAAAGGAAGGAGAGGGGGACCCGGCAAACTACAGGCCAGTTAGCCTTACATCTGTCCCAGGGAAGATGGTGGAAAGCCTCATCCCAGAGAAAATCTTAAAACACATAGAAGAACAAACCTTGCTGAGAGAAAATCAGCATGGCTTCTGTAAGGGTAAGTCTTGCCTGACAAATCTTTTAGAATTTTTTGAAAAGGTCAACAGGCATGTGGATTTGGGTGAACCGGTGGATGTAGTCTATCTGGATTTTCAAAAGGCTTTTGACACAGTCCCTCACCAAAGGCTGCTGAGAAATTTGCACAGTCAGGGGAAAAGAGGGCAGGTCCTATTATGGATTGAGAACTGGTTGAGATCCAGGAAACAAAGAGTAGATGTCAATGGGAAATTTTCACAATGGAGAGAAGTGAAAAGCGGTGTGCCCCAGGGATGTGTCCTGGGACCGGTGCTTTTCAATCTGTTCATAAATGACCTGGAGACAGGGATAAACAGTGAGGTGGCCAAGTTTGCAGATGACACAAAACTTTTCCGTGTGGGAAAAACCAGAAGAAGGATCTCTCCAAACTGGGGGAATGGGCTGCGAAATGGCAAATGCGATTTAATGTAGCCAAATGTAAAGTAATGCATATTGGGGCAAAAAATCCAAACTTTATCTATCAACTCATGGGCTCTGAGTTATCCATGACGGATCAGGAAAGAGATCTTGGTGTGTTGGTGGACAGCTCCATGAAGGTGTCTCCCCAATGTGTGGCAGCGGTGAAGAAGGCCAATTCCATGCTAGGGATTATCAAAAAGGGGATTGAAAATAAAACAGCTAACATTATAATGCCATTATACAAAACAATAGTAAGGCTACACCTGGAGTATTGTGTACAATTCTGGTCACCGCATCTCAAGAAAGACATGGTGGAACTGGAAAAGGTGCAAAAGAGAGCGACTAAAATGATTACTGTACTGGGGCACCTTCCTTATGAGGAAAGGCTAAAACATTTGGGGCTCTTTAGTCTGGAAAAAAGGTGCCTGGGGGGGATATGATTGAGACGTACAAAATAATGCAGGGCATGAGTAAAGTGGATAGAGGGAAGCTCTTCTCCCTCTCACAAAATACCAGAACTAGGGGACATTCACTCAAAGTGAGGGCTGGGAGAGTAAGAACAGACAAAAGAAAGTATTTTTTCACCCAGCGCGTTGTAAGTCTGTGGAACTCCCTGCCACAGGATGTGGTGATGGCATCTGGCCTGGATGCCTTCAAAAGGGGATTGGACAGATTTCAAGGGTCAGATGCAGGGGGGTGGTATCAGAAGACAGATATCTACTCTCATGCGCTCCCAGGGGCATCTGGTGGGGCCACCGTGAGATACAGAAAGCTGGACTAGATGGGCCGTTGGCCTGATCCATCATGGCTCTTCTTATGTTCTTATGTTCTTATGTAGAGTCTTTATATTGTCTGTCACCCTTTTGCAACATTTTGTTTTGAATGGGTGCAGAAGGACACACCATCCGGAAACATCATAAGAGTCTGCCCAAGGTTTCATGCTTTGGCCCTGAAATCTTAGCGGAAGGGATGGGTCTGTCCTAAAAACCTTAGTTGAGGTGGTTTAGCCTTCAGGTTGAAAACACTTACCAACACATGCTGTTTTGGTTGTTAATATATATGTTCTAGTCTAAATATCTGCAAATCAAGGCTGACATGGCCCATTTTTTTCTGTCCAGAACAATAGGCAGTGAATAGCAACTCTTTCCTCAAAGGTAAGGTTCAATGTGGCCAGTCAAGTTACTTTGTGATCCTTCAAACATTTTTTTAAAACCCTCTCTTGCCAGTTTAAAAAAACCTAACAATTTAGTAAGTACAAATAAACACACTAATTTGCCTTGTCATGATAGGAATATCTGCAGTCTGAGGCAGAATGCACAACAGGCCCTACTGCAACTAAAACAACAATTGCACAAGCAAGCATCTGGGACTTTTCCTGGGCCCAGTTTGAGGCCAGCAGTGTGGGAATGATTCATGTGCCCCCCCCCACATTTTGGACATTCTGAGGACCACCCCTGGTGCCTCTATAGTGAGGGTAGCCCCTCCTCTGCCCACCGGACAATCACAAGGAGCCGTGTGTGTGTGTGTGTGTGTGTGTGTGTGTGTGTGTGTGTGTGTGTGTGTGTGTAGAATACGCCTAAGTAGACCTGAGTTTGGACATTTTCACTCTGGTCTGAGCAGAACATATAGTGTAAAATCACTCAGCTGCAGGCCTAGCTACAGCCTAACAATCACTCACCCATCCTTTCCTCTGGCATATTGTAGCCCTTATGAAACTGGTTTGGGTTATCGAATGCCTTTATTCTGCCATAGATTTGTTGGGGCATTTTTGACAGAGGAACAGATCCCAATCGGCTAGGGAGAAGGCCAGCATGTCCATGCTGCTCCTTAGGATGTCATTCCCTTAAGGCAGGGGTGTCCAAACTTTTTTCAAGGAGGGCCAGATCTGGTGACGTGAAAATGTCTGGGGGCTGACAATTCAGCTACATTAAGACATGCAAGGAGGCGGGGAGGACACTGCAGCAACGGAACCGGGGGCAGGTAATCTGGGCAGGTGGCTGGGGGAAGGGTGGGGGCAGGAAGGGCAGCCAAACCATAAAACTGCAAGCTGACATCTCCATCTCATATGGGGAGGGTCCAGTTGGCAGGGATGCGTGACAGGCTGAGCTTGCAGGGAGAAGAGGCTGTGGGCCACTCAAAATTTGAAAACGGGCCACATTTGGCCCCCGAACCTGACTTTGGGCATGCCTGCCTTAACGGATCATGGAATGAAAGCGAACAGTCAGTCCCAACTCAGGGGCTGTGGCACTGTCCATACTCCCACATGACAGGTGGGGGCCATACACTGGCTTTTATCCATAGAGTTAACCCTCTTGCCCATCAAGGAAGGGAAGAGTGTCCGTGAGCTCAGTTGATTGCTGCTGGGATCTCTCCTCTGTGAGAGGGCCAGTTCTATGGCAGCTGTAACCAATAAAATTGAGGCCAATTTTTTCCTGATAAAATTGTGGTATCTTGTGTCCTTTTTCTCACCGGGGCCCTCTTGCAGCCTTCATTTTGCAATACTTTCCCAATATCAGCCAAAGAGTCTGAACTCGACAGACTGTATTTCAATCAACGGTTTGCTGCCCTTTTCAAAATAAGATAAGCTATCCTCTCATAGTTTATGATGTCAGCAGGTCCCCTTGATTGAAATACAGTTTTGAAATCCACCTCTCCCTTCCTGACTGCAGCATAAATGGGGGAGGGAGAAGTGGGGAGGGGGAGGTTGTAGATTTTGAAAGACAGCTGCGTGAATTAATGAACTGATGTGAGAATCTGGTTTGGCCATGAGCCCCTTTAAAAGTCATATGGATGACCTCATAAAAACAGCCCCCAAATGCCCGCCTGCTTGCCCTCTAACTTGCTTGTAAAACAAATCTATCCCTTAATAACTCCAAATGCCCACATAATTCAGTACACATTTTAAACCAAAATTATTGCTTCATAAGAGAGGATGAAAATTTCCCATGAAAAATACATTTAGTCGGCACAGGCAAGTATAAATTCAAATTGTTATTTCACAGTATGCACACATTTGCTCTCTGGGGAGGGTAGAATATCATTTTTTGCACCTGCACTCCAACAGCAATCTCATAAGATTTCAGCCATTAACATTTTTCATTAACACAGTTCATACAGAATTAATATAACCTGATTTTCACCAACACATTCTATATTTAGGTCTCCCTTCTCACACTGTATTAACGCGGAACTACTAGAACTCCAGAAACTGAATCTGGAGATCTAATTAAATGGTTTTGGCTTGGAATTTTGTGAGATAGGTGGGTGGCCTCTACAGGAAGTATTTTAGGATGTAACTGAAGTTAACTGCAGTTAAACAATCAAGTATGTACTGTATTTTAGTAGCGTATTTTAGCTCGTGGTTGGTGGCATCCATGACAGTTTTCCTCTTTCTTCTTCCCATTTAACATGGTGTGCAAAAACACACTTTGTATCAAACTCAGCTATGATTCTGAGTAAGTAGGTGTGCAGCTTGATCTAGTTTATTTTCGAGTACCCATGCATAAGAACTGGTCCTTCACAAATGTACTTGTGCATACTCACTTTAGTTAGGCCCCACTGGTTTCTACTGAGAACAGGTTGAAGTGGAAGAGCACATACTTGGTATGCAGAACACTACTGATTTGGTCCCTACATTTTTCATTTAAAAATAGAGTATAAGGGATTAGGAAAAGATTTTGTACCAAGGATCTTGGCAGTACATTGTTAGTTAGAGCAGTAAAGTAACCAAATCCTCTCACATCGGCTTCCTATGGGTCTTACTCCTTTCGTAACAGGCAGGAAACATGAAGGATAGATATGTATAAATAAGTATGACCAGGCCCACTGAGTTGAATACCTGGCTGAAGAGCCAAAGGTTGAGTTCTTCATTGTGCTTCAATGTGAGAAGAGCTGAGTTGTGTAGCCTTGCGCAAGCTGTACAGTGCCAGAGCATTCTCAGAAGAAAGGAACGGTAAACCAAAACACCTTAGAGAGGGTTGGTATGAGTTGGAATCAACTCAACAGCACACAGTGTATTATTACAGTTAAGTATGACACAATTATTATTATGGTTAACAATGTGCAAGATATGAGGAAATACAGATTAATCTTAGTACCCACCAAATTCTCATGTATTCATTAATAAGTTCCTTCTGTTCTGCTTCTGCTTTAATCTCCATTTGCTTCAGGAGGCCAAACTGTACAGAAAATTGAATTAATTGTGTACATATTTACCATAAAAATATTTATTTATAATGTATGTATGTATTTGTTTATATGCTACTCATCTACTAGCAAGCCAGAAATTTGGGTGGTTTACAAAAGCCAGACACATCAAATCCAATAATAATAATAATAATAATAATAATAATAATAATAATAATGGTGATGATGATGATGATGATGAGCACAAAACAGAAAAACAATGTTTCATTTAATTCCATTTCATCCCCCTGCATTTTGTTTCATTTCATTTCATACAATTTTTTGAAAAAAAATGTATGAAATGTAACAGTAACAAAATGATTCCTTACTGTACTCACCTCCTCTTCCTCCTCCTCCTTCTGGGCTACGACGGTGGAGGCTATGGCGGCAGGCCCAGGCTGGTGTGCCGGGACTGCTTGCCGGATGGCTGGCAGGGCTCCAGCAGCGGCTTTGGTGGCTCTGGCGGCAGCGGAGGAGGGGGAGGGACACAAGCAGGGAGGCATTTTACAGAAAAAAATATGAAATGGATTGTTTAAAATAAAAAACCCTTGGTTTCGTTTCATCTGTAACGAAATGCTGCTTCTTCGGCTTGTTTTGTTTTTTTTCATTTCATTATGTAATGAACCAATGAATCAGCAATTGATTTTTTTGTTTTGTGCCCATCCCCAACAACAACAACAACAACAACAACAACAAGCATAAACATAATATAACATAACTTTTGACAGCAACAGCTAAATCAAATAAATTAACACCTGATGGGGCAGGAAATCTCTCACATGGGGAGGATGTTCCTGAACATCTCTTTGAAATAATTCCATTTTAAATGAAACATTTCAATAACCTCAAATATGTCTGTGAAGATTCTCAGTCATCCAGGTGTGTGGGTGGGGTGGGGTGTTTGTTTTGTTGCTGTTTTGATAAACTACCAAACCTGCAGAAAGTCCTGTATATTTAAAACAAAAACAAAACAATTTACCAAAATCAAGCAACCTTTGAGACTAACAAATTTATTTCCATGTGAGTTTTCATGGACTAGAACCCATTTCTTCAGATCATAACCCACAAAAGCCTCAGGCTGGTAAGTTTTTATTTTGCCTTGCTTTTGTTGTATATGCTGAAACAGACGAACACTGCTATTTCTTTGGTAACTATAAAAAAGTCAGTGGCTGCTTTGTGCTGCTGCATTTTATAGCAAAATCTGGTTGGCAGACTAAAGAGGAACAGCTGCAAGATCATAAGACGTATGTTTTAAAAACTATGAACTAGAGCCCTGGTTAAATGATTGAGTTTAGCTATAGATAGGAATGAGTATTACAAAGCTTTCAACTCTGGGATTATGAAAGACATTTGACTTAAGAAGCAGAGGGGTGCACTGAAAGATTCCATGCAGTAAACTGGGGGTTATAGTTTGGCATCTAATTTCACAGGTGCCTCTGCTTTTCCTGACATTGTAGCCCTCTTCAAGCAGAGCTTGGGAAAAGTTCCTTTTTTCAGCCTAATACTCCCTGAATCTCCCCGCCAATCAAATACCATAATGGGAATTCTGGTAACTTCTTGAAGCTTTGCATTTAAGAAAGGTGTCAAATGTTCTCTTTCTTGTGATGGTATATTTCTGTTGACATTAATTTCCTATATGCTTAAATATTAACACAAAGCACACACACACATATATATAATTGACCATGAAGGCCAATTAAAATAGGTAACAGTGTTCTTTTTACCAGGCCTGAGAATATCAAAATCACTGTCTTGGAGCACTTTAATCTTCTAAACCATCAAACTAGGATATAGTCCTCTTTGGCTCATAAGGCCAAGAGATCATGCATGAAGAATATACAACATGCAGTTTTATAGGCACTATTGTGCTCAGTAACCTTTGCAAATTCAGACCCTGCCCTAGAACACATCCAGTTTTGCTCAATATAGAGAAGGCTCAACAGCAGCAAACACATTATTGTTGTGGCTTTCAATCACTTTTCATACTGAAGAATCTTAACGAAACCCCTTTGAGGGAAATGTAGAACTCCTTTGAAGACATTTGGAAACTCATGGTAATATTATAAGTACCTCTGTTTTTTCAAAGTGGTAGTATTTGATACATTGGCTCAGACATATATCCCAAGTTGCCTTAAAGCTCATCCCATGTTTATATGTGTGTATGTATGTGATTTGAAGTAATTCGGAGACCTGATTATTAATACTGGTTCAGTTTTACACTGCTTTCCTAGGATTCAAGTGTTAATTCTCTCCCACCCCAATTGTGTGTGAAATGTATTTATCTGTGGAGAAATCAATCAGTTCTGTCCATTTGAGCAGTTCACATCTGTGATGCTTGCCTCTTTTTATAAGTGAGGCACAGAGAATTCCATAATCCATGTGGAATAATTTTAGCCCAAATGAGCCTTTTGTATCCTTCTTTCATGGAGATTGCTTTAAAATAAGGCACACATGTTTCATCAGTAACAGTACCCACAGTGAGAAAGGGAAGTATGACATTGTTTCTTGAATCAATCATTCTTGCATATTTGAAAAGAGTAAGATAAAGTGCCTTGAACCTTAGAAATCACAACTCTTTTTTTTTCTCATGAGCTGGAATGCATATCTTCCCTGTGCAATAAGTGGCATTATTTTCCTAATGGTGGGTTTGCATTCTGTTTTTTAAACTACTATAACCTTAAAATCTTGCAAGCTCTGCAGTAGTGTGGTTTGATTAATCAAGGAGGAAGGAAGAACCTCTTGACTTTATACCAAAGGAGTTGTAGAAAAGTTAGGGTTGGTTGGTTGGTTGGTTGGTTGGTTGGTTGGTTGGTTGGTTGGTTGGTTGGTTGGTTGTTGTTGTTGTTGTTGTTGTTGTTGTTGTTGTTGTTGTTGTTGTTGTTGTTGTTGTTGTTTTGAAATGATTGGAAATAAGGGAAAAATAGAAAACAATGGATTGTTTTGAAGAACTATGTTTGGTATAGGCACTTTTCAAAACATCTTGAAAAACTAAGAGCACACCTTTAAACTTGGATGAAAAAGCAATTTGATCTAGTCAATAGTAGAACAACAACCACAAACCCTTGATCTAGTCAATATTACAACAACACATTCCTATACTAATATTTACAAACCACTGAGTTTATACTTTTTCAGCACAGGAGTGTCTGCTTCTATTTCCTTATGTATTATTTCTGCTAGGAGGTAACGATCAACTGCTTACTCTGAGGAATGATACTGATATTTCTCCTAGTGTGTCAATGTGAGCCAAAAGCTTGGGTTAGCTAGACACGGGACATTAATGGTTCAAATGTCTGCTCAACCATTAAACATACTGGGTGGGCTTTGGAGAGTCACTCTGGCTTTTACCGCATACTGTTAAGACAACTAATGAATGCATTGCATATACCAGTGGTGGCAAACCTTTGGCACTCCAGATGTTTTTGACCACAACTCCCACAGTCCTTTGTCATTGGCAATACAGGCTCGGAATTCTTGCTGTTGTGGTCCAAAACATCTGTAGTTTGAAACATCTCCACCGCTGGAATGTACTGTACATAAAGATTTGTGGATGGGAGTAATTGTATGTGGCTGTGGCTCACATAGGAAAGACTTGGGAAAGGATGGAAGCTTATGGTGGGTCAAAGGCACTGCAGGAGCATTGTTACAGGAGTCACACTGAGTTGGAGATTTGAGAAGAATGTTATTTGAGATATACAGCTAATTTGGATAGTACATTGTGGGGGTGGTCAGCCTGCTGTAGTTACTTGTAAGCTTTTCAAAGAGACATTAATACTGTTGGAACAGAGCCTCAACACTTGTAGAATAATTTGGATGGGGGTAGGATGATAGCATGACTGTGTTTATTTCCACTTTCCTTTCCTAGATCTCTCTGTGGATTGCTACTTTAAGGCTCTTCCTTCTCTGTTCTCTGAGATCACTTCTTGCTTCTTATAGCCCTCCCCCCAATCTTCTCCTGGCTCAAATGGTTGTTGGCAACCTGGTACATCAGGAGCTGCAGAGGCTTCTGAAACTAAGTCTGTCTCAACCTCAAGTCATCCAGGTGAATTTATCTGGAAGTTGAGTCATGGCTACTGGACTTCTTTTCTTGAGATATTGGGCCTTTTTACATGACCCCTAAGATCCGCTGGTCCCTTAAATTTGGACCAGAGATCTTGGGGGTCTGTCGCTCTTCCTTCCTCCCCACCACTCCACACGTCTTGGCTGCTGGCTGCGTGAGGGGAGGGAGGGGGAAAAAGCCTTTAAAACGGACAAAAGAAAAAGCCTTACCTCCGGTGCCTGCTCCGAGCCCCGGTGGGAGCCACGATTACTTCCTGGTTCCTCTTAAAGGGGCGGGAGGCAAAAGAAAAACAACAAAAAGAAGCGAGGAGAGCCAGCACTCTCCGCATCCAAATTTTTCACCCTCTTCAAGCAGGTACAAGAAAAGTGCGCTGGGTCGCGCTTAGGTGGGTGGGGTCGCAATTAATTGTCTGCAAACTTCAGAGCTGGTGGGGAAACATTTTAAAGCTCCGGAGCTTGCAGCCATTTGCGGCGGAGTTTAGGGGTCGTGTATAAACGCCCATTGAAACATTTCACTACTTATCCAAGCAGCTTCATCAGTCTGAGGAGAGTTGGGGCTTCTGAAATTACATCTGGAACTCTTTTTCTCCAGTTTGACATCATAACTGGATTTCTTAGTCAATATTTTTCCTTTTTTGCACCAGTCCCTGGAGTGATTATTTCTCCTTAACACCTACAAGCTCTGCACTTGATTGTTCCACTCTGCCAGTAAGTAGCATGTAATCATTACAGATATAGGTTAGGTGGTCCAACTCTACACACATTTAATTAGAAGCTACCTCGTATTTTCATTGAGTTTGGTGTCCTTTACTTCCTGCGCTGAAGGTTCCAAAGGCAAGAGTACCGTATATCTTATAAATTTTATCAATGAGTTCAGTTGTTTTGGCTCAGTAAAGCTTGAAGGATTGATTAACAGAATTTGAACAGAAGTGGTGTCACAAGACTTTTAAGTGGCACCCCACGTAAGGCAGAAAACACACACACAGTTTAAATATATTACTTTTAAGTGTGCACCTGCAGAGGCAAGCATACACAAATTTTCTTCCCAAGCAAATGATTTAGCAGCAGTTCATTCTTCCTTCCTCAAACAGGAACATCTGTCCAGGATCAGTGATGGAATCAGTGTGCTCCAAATCTTATTTTTCTAAGGCATAACACTTAATTTTCCCTTGGGTAAACAAACCCAATAATGGATGAATTCTGTGGGATCACATGTCATTAAAGTATCAGTGAAATGCAGACTTTAATCTATTTCAGAAGTGGGACTAGAAAGCTCCCGTTATGACAGATGATTTCTAATTGCTAATGAGTCCATTATGATATACTTCATTCCAAGAAGGTGTTAGCATCTTAAGAAAGCTATCGAGCCATTGTTTTATGGTTGTTGAGTGATTCTTTATATTTCAAATGCTTTGAAGTCTAATCCCATGAACCACTATTCTGGGAAAATATTGTTATGAAAAGACAGAATGGTATTTATCATAGTGGCAAAGGGTGTTACACACAAAATCTCAACGTTGAGCTTCTTTTCTATGGCAGAACCAATTTGAGCCAAAACAGGATAATGGACAGTAGAGCACAGTGAGAGTTATAGCAAACAAATAAGTGATTCTTTTAGTTCCCACTCTCATTTTATCTTGCCATTGGGTTGATGGTGAGGAAAGATGGTTTGGGCTGATGGAAACTGGTTCATCAACATCTAATAGGCCACACCATAGAAATCACCAGTACCACTACCACCACCATCCAAGGAGATTTCAAAAAAGCCACAAAACAACTAAAAAGAGCCACAAGACTGAGGATAGTACCTCTAGATAAGTTTCTTTAAAACTGTTCCTGCCACTGCTAGGTGTTTCCAAGAGTACAGTAACTCTTTACCATCATGAATACCCAACATTAAGACTAGAGTAATGAAGGTCTGTATTTGTACATGAGCAGGTATCTAATACCATTACAGTCCAAAGACTATGATCTCCATTCTGTTTTTCATTTGCACTTTTCCACCTTTGGTAATGTTAAATGTAAGGTGGGAAGGTTTCTTTAGCAGTCAGATATCTTATTGCACTTCTCATTAACTTTTTAAGAGATGGGTTTGAAGAAATAAACCATTATTTTATTGTATGAATCTTATCTGAGTCCTTAGTTTTTTTATTTTAAACCCTAGTGAACATCTACTGTAAGATGAAGGGAATATTTAGATAGTGCTGCAAAGTTTCCTGTCCAATTGCTCTTAAATTTTAACCTCAGAAAAATACGCTGGAGTATAGCAACTACACTGGTCAGTATAGCACCTTCAGAAACTTGTAGCTGATCCAAATGGTATTATTCCCAAATGCTCAAAAATCCATTAGTATGGATATATCATATGTGTGCATTATTTTATTTCCACTATTTCCTATCTTGCTAATCGCTGCTTCTTCTCTTGTTTCAGTATTTCTCAACATTATTCTGTCCTATATCTTGCTGTTATAAAATATCGGCTTTGTGGTGATAAACCTGAAAATGCTTTACGTTTAACTGCTTCGTTTTGGATATACTTTTTAGTACTCCAGAACTGGATTACATTTTAATTTTCTTTTGGCTACTGAAGTACATTTTATTTTATTTATAGTTCTTCCTTCTCCCAAGACTAGGAACCAAGGTGGCTTACCAAATGGTTAAAGACCAGACAATGCTAAAAATTCCGTTACGTAACGAAACGAAAAACGAAAAACGGCTCAAAACTGGAACGAAAACGGAAACGAAATGACTAATTTCGAGCCAATTTTCGTTTTTCGTTACTGGAAAAACACTTAATGGAGCTAAATGGGAAGAAACGAAAAAAATTTCATTTTCGTTTTCGTTTGTCGGTTTCGTTACGCAACGAAACGAAAACGAAAAATTTTGAAAATTAGCTCACGAAAACGGAAACGAGCCGAAACAGACCCCTAGACGAAAACAAAAATGAAAACGAACAATTTTTCTGAGTCGTGCCCATCTCTACTAAAAATGCAATATACTATAATATTAAAACTCAGTTAAATACATAATGCCAGCATCTAACTGATTTTTGCAAAATATACACATAACTTACTCTGTATAAGTTGCTGAAGTGCTGGGGCATGTCTTGATTGTGTACCTAGTAATGTTCCCAACTGCACAACCAAAGTGCAACCTGACACCTCATCCATTCGTCACAGCAGGTTATCCAGACTTTACACAAAGACCAATAGGACTGGAGCCATGCATATTTGATCACTGAATTTTAGCGCAATTTAAAAGCATATTGTAAATTCGCAAAAATAAAAAGTTACAGCATCCCCCATTAAATGATCTTTCTGAATAAGGTTGCCATGTTTCTTACAAAGTAAGATTTGCAGTCATTCTCGGCCTTGTTTAGGCCAAAGTCATAAATACAATATGAAAAAGGTACAGGCTGAATCATGGTTGGATGAGTTGCATAAGGAATCTTATAGGGTTGTGTGTGAAGAATTGCTTTCAGGCTGTGGCTCCCTTCCAATGGGCCTGAGAGGGGACTGTATGCCCCCCATCAAGAATGAATGGTCTAGGCAGTGATGGCAAACCTTCAGCACTCCAGATGTTTTGGATCATAACTCCCGGAATTCCAAGCCTAGATTACCAATGACAAAGGGCTGTGGGAGTGGTGGTCCAAAACATCTGGAGTGCTGAAGGTTCACCACCACTGATCTAGAGCAATATTTATTTCATGTTGCTCTAACATAAAGCAATGTGCTGCTTAGATCATCATGCCCATAGCACTTAAAGTGCTCTGGGTGGTTTACATTCTTAGTATGCAGGCTATATATTGCCTCCCCCTCACCCAACCACCCTAAGTTTGGTACTCAGTTTAAAAAATTCAAAAGAACAAAAGGGTGATTCAACCTTGATCAGTCTACCTGAGCCCAAGATTGAACTCAGGTGATGAGCAGAGTCTTCTCTGAAGTACTGTAATTTAATCATTGCACCACAAGGCTCCTCCTTTTATATTTTTACAAAAATATGAATGGTTTAGTGAAAGAAGATGGCAAGAATGTGGAATACCTACATCAATTCTTTATGTTGATGTTCATAAGATAGGAGGTATTAGATGACTATCAGACCTAAACTGCTACCTCATTATTAACATTTCCCCACTATGAGCAGAAGTCCCCAAATCACAGAAAGAACTACCACAATGTGAAACAGAATTCTCTTACTCCTCAAAAGGCAAATAAGGATTGCATTCTGCAGACAAATATATTTATTTAGACTATCTTTATGGTGCAACTTTTGCCATCTTTTGTTATGACATGGAACTTCAGTATATAGCTATATCTAAAGTACATAGGCTCTAAGAGTGGATTAGCACAAAGCATAAGATATACATATGCATGTATAAATACAGTAATCCCCCGTTTATCCCTGGGGTTAGGGACCTGACCTGACCCGCAATAAAGGGAAATCCATGTTATGTGGCTGCTGGGTTGGGACAGGATTTGGGAGCCTGTTTGGGGCCTCCTACACTTACCCCAGACCTGGTGTTGCCCTGAGTGAGGCTCCAACGGGATTCCCAGGCCAGTTGGACGACCCAGAGGTTTTTTCAGAAGCGACTTCTGGTTCACTGGAAACCACTTCAGGGGCCTCCAACGGGCCCAGCAAGACTGTTGGGGGCCTGCTCAGGGCAGCGCAAGGCCTGGGGTAAGTGCATGAGGCCCCACACAGGCCCACACAGCTTGCCTCAGGAGCTATTGTAGTTCATATACTGTGGTCCCGCGATATACTGGGACCATAGTATATGAACTGCAATATAGTGGGGGACAACAGTAATACTAATCATGTATCTTCAAGTTAATTCTGACATGGTGATCATTTCTAGGGTTTTCTGTGAGAATATACTGAGAAGTGGTTTCCCATCCCCTTCTTCTGGGGGGTGCCCTTGGTCTGGGCAGCTTGCCCAAGGCTACACAGGCTGGTTTTTCTCCCAGGGGGGCAGAGTGGAGAATTGAACTGCTAATCTCTGGTTCCGCAGCCAGATGCCTAAACCATTGAGCTACCCAGCCAGCATGTATGATGTCTATATATAAACATATTATTCCTGCCTGTTTCCAGTAATACATATCAGCATACTATACCAATTGTAAAGAAAAGAGGCAACAGAACAACTGGCATGCTTTTTACTTGAGTGCTGCCATTGCATGCATAAAGACTAAAAAATATTTGTCAGGTTACAGTGATGGGTGAGCCACACATGTATGCATTTACATCTATCAAATATCATGTTAGAAAAGGGGCTCTTATTAATTTAATTTTAGCCTTTTTAAAAATAGTGACATAATTCTACTAGCTTTTAGCACTGGATTTTATTTCTAGTTGTGTAGATTTTGGATCGTATAGTTCAGAAATGTTATGAATATGATTATGTAGTGGAGGAGGAAGAACAGTCAGGGGTCATATTTTCAATGAATCTTCCAGATGACAAATTAGACAAATAATGTAATCTCCATAATGCTCTATTATAATGCTCTATCTGCATTATAATCTCCCATTGCCTTCAGTTGTGTTCCAAAAAGACTGGTGTAATTAATAGAAACTGTACCATGTTCTGCTTTTCTTAATGCTTAGTAGGTTGAATAACTGCTTTGCTACTTAACAATTCACCTTCCACTGATATTACTGATAGTAAATGCTTATCCCATTTTGCAAAAAAAAATTGCTACATACCTTACTCCTTTGAGACCCTGTAGCATTACAGCTATACAGTTATAAAAATGATACTTCTAATCTGGCACACTCAGCAGTTGAAAATATTACTTTTTTCAAGGACAGCTTTCATAATTTCCAAACAGCAACAGGTCATGTTGGCGAGGTTGTGGGGTTTTTTTGTTTTTGTTTTTTTTGAGTTTTTGTTTGGCCCCTGAGTGTGTCAAATCAGGTGTGATGGGGTATAACTTCAAAACCACTCATTATAATAGTTTTCCCTTGTTTCTCAACTGAATATTTCACCATACAGTAAAATTTTGAAAGTACTGTCTTTTGGTAATTAAACTTGATATGCAACAGTATTTCTCCTCCACTTTGCTACCTACATGGACATTTTGATTACAACTTTTGATTGATTAGGAAATATTCTAACGTTTGAAAACCTCCATGACAAAGTACATTGTTTAAGATATTATGTGGACAAAATGTACATATACATTGTCTAGGAGGAAGGCCAAGTAAGATGCTAGTTTGCCATTAGAACGTTATGAAACATGATAAAGTTTTTCCCCCTTCAGAAATAAAGTTGCCAAGTTTACACCATCTCAACGCAAACAAAGCACATGCATATCTACTGACGACTAAGTAACAACTCAGCAAATGCAAGCTATTTTTCCAGTTCCAGAATGAAGGAATTTCACATCGGGATAAACAAACACTTTTTGTAGCTTAAGTAGGATCTGCTTCTAATGACAGACATACTGTGATGTCTGTTTTGACACAGAGAATATGCTATCTAGTTTTATGCATTCCTTGCAGCTAAAGCAAAGCAGTTTAAACTCTAATTAAAAATAAAAACTTTAAACTACAGAGGATGTTGGCTGGAGATTCTGAGCCTTGGAAGGTTATCTTTAAAAGTATCTTTTCTGTACTTGAGTAATACCTTTTTTTAAAAGTATCTTTTCTGAACTTGAATAATGTTCAATACTTGGGAAGGCCGTGTGGATTTCAATCCCCACATCATCTTTCCAAGAGTATAGTATACTGATGTTCTTCTCACTTTAGACTTTCCATTTGGACCAGTGTAGCTGGAAACACCATGCAGAGCTTTGTGCTCATTTAGATAGATGCCCCATCAGAGTAAAAAGGAAACCATTATTCACTTTTTAAATGTTCCCTTTAGAATCAGCTAAAACTTAAAACTGGTTTGATTCCCATGAAGAAAGACAAACGGCCTCAAATAAAACCTTTGAGAGTTGTAGTCGGAGACTCCCTGTTAATACTTCCCTGCGCCAATATGGAATTTCAGGGTGCACTAATTAAATGCAACGAGTGCAAAAGGTCACATTAGGGTGGTGTGCTGGCGATGGAGTTCTCAGATAGAGTTGCTGGAAGGAGGCAGCCCTGAAAGAAACACCTGGCTTGAGCTCTCAGCAATGCATTAGTTAGAAATGGGAGAGAGACGCAATCCCACAACTAATGAGCCCCAGGTGAAAAGTCTGTTTTAACTTGGTGGGGCCTTTTTTGAAAGAAAGAACAGGGGAAATCTGAATATTCTGATTGATGAGAAAATTGTTTGGCATCCCTAATTGTCCCTTACATTAAAACACAAGGCTTTGTTTCATTTTTCCCATTTAAAGCATTTAGGCTGCCAGCCACTAAGAACACATGTAATGAGTAATGAGTGAAAGGAAGGAAAAGAAATTCCAGACATCTAAGTACAGGAGATAAAACCATGCGCTGCATTTTGTGTTGGCCGAGTGTTTATGAGTTACAACTATGTAATGGAAGTCTTTTTCTTTTTTTCTTTTTTGCTTCAAGGATCTTACTAAGGATGACTAGAACATGGGAGCCTACAGCCTAGCCTTAACCTTGGCTAGAAGTTGAGCTTGGCTCATTTGATTTTAAATTATGGACACATGTTTACCCATTGCTCCATGTGGGTTCCAGTGCAGATAGTATTTGCAAACTGTAAGGATCACGGCCAAGACAATAGACATCTGTGGCCAAATCTAGATTTAAGAGTGTGTTTTTCGCTTTGTGGCTCTAGATTGAATGATCAGAGCTTGCAGGTATAAAGTTTTGAAGAATAGTAGGTCAAAGGTACTGCTTCATACACCACACAAGGGTAGAAGGCCAAACTCCCTACCCTATTATTTATACTAATTCTAGGAAACCCAGAAACTTTTTAATTGAAGATGTTTGAGTCAAACAAGATTCAATAGGTAGCAGGTCATGCAAAGCACAGCTTCACTGAGTGTTGAAAGATATCTGATTGTCAAAGAATGTGCCTTCAAACAGCTCCATATTTTGCATTTTAGAGAGTTTGTCTGTGTGCGATGGTTTGGAGGAAGGTAAAAATTAACTTGTTGATCTGATTGCCCAGCCTTGTGTCTCCTTTAAAATTATGCTGTGAGAGGAATGGGTGCTAATGAAGGCTACTAGCAAGTAACATTCATTTTTCCTGATGTTTTGTTGACCCCATATTTCTTTTTTATATTGCCTGTTGTTGCTAGTAATGCCTACCAGTCCATTGGCTTTCCCATTCCTCCTGCCCACCAGTGGGGAAAGAGAGGAATTACTGGAAGAGACATCTCAGAAGTCACCTTAGCTGTACCATGACTGGAATCATCTGTTGCTGCCATTTTAGATGCCCAGCACCATATTTTGAAAGGTTGCAATTTTTTTGTCCACCTGGGGCAAAGGATGCAGCAATAAAGGACAAAGTGGTTTTGATGGTGTACTTGAAAGTTCCCCGTTCATAATAGCCCTATTCATGTATTAGGCATCTGTTCAGGGAGGATCCAGCAACAGCCGAAGAACAGACACTAATTGTTGTAATTCCCAGACCCCTCATGGAACAAAACAAAAAAGATTGCACATCTTAAAGATTTATTTCCTTTCTTCTCACTCTTCCTTGTGAGTAGAACTCCTGTGACAAATCTGGAATGATTTGAGAGCAAACAACAAATCTGATCAGACTAAACCTACCACTTTTGTTTGGTGGCCGGGATATCTTTAATATTGATATTCTTGTGTTAGAAGCTGTGTGCCTATGGAGAGGGAAGAGCTTTCTCATGTACATGAGGCTTTTACTTTCAAAAAGTAATCCTCCACAGTTAATGCTATAGAAACAGTGCTGGATTGGAACAGGTAGTATATCCACTCCTCCGCGTCTTTCTTCTGTAGGGATTCCAAAAGCTTGAACAGGCTAGCAAGTCTCTTGAGTCATAGAATCATAGAGTTGGTAGAGACCTCGAGGGCCATCCAGTCCATCCCCCCTGCAGGAACTCCCAGGAACCTTCCCTTCGAGCCCATGTTTATTTAGGGCGCTTTTACACGACCCCTAAAATCCGAGGCAAAGGGCTCCCAGATCCAGAGCTTAAAATTGTTTTCCCACCAGCTCCGGATTTAAAAAAAAAATAAGTACGACCACACCCACCTAAGCGCGTCCCAGCACATTTTCCAAGTACCTGGTCTCCAAAGGTGAAAAGTTTCTGATGCGGATGTAAAGCAGTGAGTGCTGGGCTCTCCTCATCTTTTTTTTTTTTTGCCCCCGCCCCTTTAAGAGACTGGAAGAGACTGGAATGCTTCCCGGGGCAGCTCCTGACAGCAGAGCAGAGGGGAGCCTGCATTCTTTTCTCCCCTTTTTTCTCCCTCCCCTCATGCAGACAGGAGCAAGGGAGTGCGGAGGGGTGGGAACACAGGAAGAGTGACAAACTCCCCAAGATCTCTGGTCCGAATTTAAGTTGCCAGTGGATCTTAGGGGTCGTGTAAAAGCACCCTTAGTTTCACAGCAGGCATCCTGCCAAAAAGTGTCACCACCACCACCCCGGTTGGGTGCCCAATCATACACCCTTAAATCAAATCCAGGGGATTCTGCCAAAGGTAGGGTCTGGCTGCAACATATAGCCTGCTTTCGTCTTTTCCTGCTGCCACTTTCCAAGTCACGTCCGTTCTATAAAGTTCTCCTGCAAATGAGAAAACTCTCTCCTTTGGGATAGCTTGACTCTGACATGGCAGGCATTTTTAATTTTTCTTCTGTGTTTGGACAGAGCACAAGGAAGGAGAAGTGGAACCCCCTCTTCCTCTGTGTTTTCTCACAATCTGATTTTTGAGCTCTTACTGTCACTCCAACCCCCTCCTTTCACCTGGAAGTCAAAGTAACTGGACAGCCTCCTCACCTTATTGCATCTCAACCCCCTTCTTGACTCTCTTATCTCTGGGATTACCGTACCTCCATGAGTTACCCAGTAAATTGCTATTTTATTATCCTGTCTCAATAAAACTCCACTTCTGGAAAAGCTCTGATCTCATAGATATTCCTCCCTAACAGAAACACCCTGTCTTAAATAATCCCAAACTGCTCAACATGTACTGTACTGTAAATGGAAAACATGCTAGTTTCTGAGCCATTTCAAACAACAGACAGCAACCTGTCCTCTGGCAGAATAGAACGTGGGACATGGTGATAAATTGTTCAGTAAATAAGGTCTGGTACTTTTGAGTTACATGTATGTTGCTTCCCCCATCCCCACCTGCCAAAAATCATACTATAGAAGCTTATTCTCTAAACACGGAACACTCCATAAATGTATGTGATAATCTATGTGAAGATGCACATTGTAGTACAACCTCAGTGAACACAAATGTTCTAGTTGCCTAAACAAAGTGGACTTGTTCATGAAAATAAATAAATAAAAATGCTAAAGGTGCCACCACATTTTTGTCTTTTTTTTAAAATGACACAAAACTCCTTGTTTGCTCAAGAAGGTTAACACAATGACCGCTTGCTCCCTAGAATGTTATACTTAGCAGTCTTCCCAGTTAGATGTGACAGAAATTAAAGAATGAAGAGACAGAGTGCAATATTATATAATTTTCAGATCCATGGTGTAGGCACTGGATTTTCATTTTTAAAGACTGAGCTTCCATCTGCACATCTTATACTAGATATCAATTTATTATAATAATAATATAACATTAGAACTGCAGTGCTGGAAAGGGTCATATGGCTCCAGCCCCAGGGGCAGGCCCCACAGCCAACGAGTAAGTGTCTGAGCTCTCCAGCACCAGAAGTTCACATTCTGTTGAAATGAATGGGGACCACCATGAGCAAAGGCATAGGAGTGTGTATCTCTCTCAGACCTTCAAAACCTATATGTAAATTCACCGGAATTAATTTCATACTTCTTCCTTTCCCAGAAAGGAATGCTAGTAATAATGGGCCTTTCTGAGTTCCACTGTCCTATCAAAAATTCATTCCATGAAATGAAATTTTCAGCTGTTTGGCAGCTTTTGCATGTGCTAGCTTAGGTTAAATATATTTGGCTAGGATACAGAGTCTGTCAGGGTGATGCTGTTGTCATGGTCCTATGCTGCTTGATGTGAGCAAATCCCGAACTTCTGGGAACCTTTTGCTGTGTGCTATCAAGTGTGGAGCAGTCGATGATGCGAGTGCCTCAACCCCAAATTCTAAATTTATTGTTTGTAAGTCACATAGTATTATAGTGATGTGTGATATACTACATACTAATGATGTTATCATCCCAGTGTGCATGTCCCCACCCCAAACTATCCAGACACTGGACAAAAATTGTCCAGATAATGTTGTTTTATCCCCAACAATTCTGCTTATGGATCAGAGATATTTTGTTTTGTTCCAGAGGGCACAGCTTGCTCTCTCTGTGCTCCAAACTCTCTCATCAGCATTATCTCTCCTTTCCTCTCTTCTCCTGGCCCTAAAATGCCACCCTTTAATGACCGTTTACAAAATTCTCCAAACTAATAATGATAAATTATCCCATTATCATTAAAAATGTTGTTGTTGCTTTCGAATGTTATTATTAAAATCTCCCTCTCTTTCATGCTGGGTGCCTAACTAGTCAGCTGTATCAGCCTGCTTTAGATTTATTTATTTCATACGGCATAATAGAATGCCGCCTTATTGCATAAGACTTTGCAACACAATATAAAATATGTATACAATGTAAAACATTAAAAATGCATAATACAAATAGTGAATGATATGTGAAATCATTATGGATGAGCAATTACTAAAGTTCCTAAGCCTAAGATCAGATGTCTAATTCATTTAACCACTGAACAGCAGTGCCCTCAAAAGTAAGTCATTTTTGCCTGGAGACCAGGAATCTTCTGTAACAGGTGATGTGAGTTTGTTCTGCATGGTAATAGCATGGAGAATGAAAGTGATTGGTTCAAAGTAGGGGCCAATGGAATGCTTTGGGAAGGTATAAAAATGTCAGCAAATTATAAGAACATAAGAAGAGCCATGCTGGATCCGGCCAAAAGCCCTTCTAGTCCAGCTTCCTGTATCTCACAGTGGCCCCACCAGATGCACCTGGGAGCACACGAGACTAGATCTCTGTCTCCTGATACCACTCCCCTGCATCTGGTCCTTGAAGTACCCCAGATTAAGCCTGGAGATTACACATCTCCATCATGGTTTGCAATGGAGGAGGGGGGCAAGAGAGAAGTGGGAAAGTCAACTCTCCTCCTATGCACTCCCAAGGTCCTTTGTCACTGGCAATCTAGGCTTGGAATTCTGGGAGTTGTGGTCCAAAACATCTGGAGTGCCAAAGGTTTGTCACCACTGCAAGTTAAATGTATTTTGTTAGCTGTTGGTTAAAGTTAAGAGTTTAGCAGAAAAACACATAGTATTTAAGACCAGAACACTCAAGTTTCTTGTTTGTTCCTGAATAAATCACTTGCTATATTTCAATGCCTACTGAATTGACTAGGAATAGTGTTGTTGTTTTCAAATATTTAAAAACTTTCTGGGTAGGCGCGAGTGTAGATTAAATGGTAGCAGCGGAATGAGCTGTGCCGCGCATCCCACCTAATACTCTGCTAGTGAAATAGATTGAGGAACATGGTCAATTGCCATGCCTTCTAAGGGGGCATTCCGTCTCAGGGTGATGTAAAGTTTGCAGGATGTGCCCACAGACTCATTTAGAATTATCAGCCAGCACTTCACTTGTGTGTCCAATATTGGCACCTCTCGTGCTTAGTTCAAATCCGTTGAAGTGCTGTCCAGTTTTCCTTGGAAGACCAAACCCATCAGGCATTGTACTGGATCAGAAACTAAATTAAACAGAGAAAGATTAAGGCAGGAATAGGTGTCTGAATAGTTCGGCAAGATTGTTTAAGAATTGGTTCTACATTTAAGGTGGAAGCAAAATGTCTTGGGTCTGCATTTTCTTTCATTTACATGCAATCAATTTATTTCCCATCCTTTCCAATGCAGCTAACAAAAATATTGTGGCACCAAACATTTGGAGAAGATTAATACAAAGTCACACTTAAAACCATCATATGGAAGCAAAAACAAAGAATGTTCATTTTGCACCTCAAAGACCAACAAATTTAATATACCATAGACCTGCTCTTGATAGAAATAACCTCATTTGAAATGGAAGAAGAGTGGGGAGAGGATGGTGACAGAAGCTGCTAAAAATGATAAAAATGGAAAATATTATTCTTGGCGGCCACTTGGAATGTTGCTTTGATTCTTCTCTTGCCTTCTGTCCTGCACTGACAGCATCTATAAGAGGAAATGGCAGGTAGGTCCCCCCCACACACTGTTTTGTGGAGACAGATGGAAAGATAGTGGAAAGTACAACTGCCAGACAGAGGGCGTTTATACATGACCCCTAAACTCAGCGGCAAATGGCTGCAAGCTCCAGAGCTTAAAAATGTTTCCCCACCAGCTCTGGAGTTTACAGGAAATTAAGTGCGACCACGCCCACTTTAGCGTGTCCCAGCCCACCTTTCAAGTACCTTCTCTCTGGAGGTGAAAATTCTTTGTTGCGGTGCAACGATAGTGAGTGCGGGGCTCTCCTCGCTTCTGTTTGCTGTTTTTTGGCTCCTGCCCCTTTAAGAGCTACTGAAGAGCTACTGGAATGTTGCCCCGGCAAGAGCCGGCAAGAGCAAGAGGCAGAACGAGGCAGAACGGAGGTGAGCCATGATCTTTCTTCCTTTTTTTCTCCCTCCCCTCACGCAGCCAGCAGCCAGGAAGTGCGGAGGGGGTGGGAACACAGGAAGAGCGACAAGCCCCTAAGATCTCTGGTCCGAATTTAAGTGGCCAGCGGATCTTAGGGGTCATGTAAAAGTGCCCACTGTTGTTCTTGCATTTCTGATTTCAGCTCAATAGAAAAATCACTGTTTTGGAGTATAATTGGTCAAGTGTGTTCACTTACTTGAACATGTTATAGGGGTTATCAGGTTATAATATAATGACCCTGGTCCGGAGTAGTGTATTTTTTTCTTTCTTTTTAAATTTTTATTAAAGACCTTTATACAAAACAAACGTTTGTTGAAACAAATCTCATATAATATTGGTTTCATTTTTATTTATTCTGTTTTATGTTTTTCTTCACCTTTCTTTTCTTATTTTGAATGACTGCAGTATTACAGTATATTGTGTAGTAGTGTATTCTTTCTGATTGTGTCATAATTTGGGACATGTATATATAATCAGGATTTGCATTTCCTTCTTGTATTGAAGCTTTAAATAAATAAATAAATAAATAAATAAATAAAAGTGGCCTAAATCAAGCCTTCACAAAATGATGGAATTGCTGCAGAGAATATTTGGATCAGTTCAGATTAGTACAGGAATATATTGGCCAAAACTTCAGCCTTGGAAAATATCTGCAATCCAATGTATGTAACTCAAGGAACAGCAGGGGTCGGTTGAACCCAAAATGATGTGTCACAGTAGAAACTAAACACTTAGAGTGGGACTTAAAATTAATAGTCTCCTTTTCTAGCATGTTGCTCTTCTATTTATTCAGACTGTGGAAAATATATATACACAAACCTTTCAAAAATTATTAGCACCTACTAATATCTCAATTTTTTTTTTAAATGGGGCAAGTTCTGGGCATTTAGCCAAGTGAGAGAACAGTTGGCTAATATTTCCTCTTATTTCTTGCTTGCTCTGTTACTTTCTTATGTCCATGTTAACAACATTTAGACATTAGTGCTACAGTAGTTGGAAGATTGGGGAAAACTCACAAGCGAGGCAGGTATCCTATTTCTTTTCACTCAAGAGATTTCACTGCTTGCATTAAATACAAGATGGTGTCCGTTTGCCCTTCTTCTCCGCAGAAGTTGGCTGGACTTGGAGATGTGACATATCTAGGTTTTCAAGGAGACAGTGACCTGCACTATCCCTCA
Source organism: Phrynocephalus versicolor (assembly GCA_023846285.1). Classification (NCBI taxonomy): domain Eukaryota; kingdom Metazoa; phylum Chordata; class Lepidosauria; order Squamata; family Agamidae; genus Phrynocephalus; species Phrynocephalus versicolor. The sequence continues at coordinate 34,588,723 of JAHTLZ010000204.1, forward strand.
GATTTAGGAGGCTCAGGAGACATTGTCTGGCATACCCTGCTTTGTCCTGTAACAGATGCTACAACAATATGAGAAGATTCTTAGTCATCAAGGTCAGGTTATCCAAAAGCTGAGTCATGGCAACTGGACTTCTTTTCTTGTTTCTTTTTTTATTTGTTTACTTTTAAAATTACATTTAATAAAAACTACAATAACAAACATAAAGCAAAACCAAATAACAAATGTATAAAAAAATTAATCATAATTAACCTCCCACTCAGGATTCAGACCAAGTTTACAAATATTAAGATATCTGTCCATCCCGTTTATTTCTAGAAATACAGTACATTGAATCTTCAACTGGTGTGTATCCTTTACCTTTTTAAAATACATATGCTAACAATTTATCCCATATTCCATTAAAATTGTTATATTTTCTTCAGTCCCTTCCTAATTTTAATTTCACATGTCAATTTATCATTAATGGCCATATTCCATAGCTCCTGATACCTATACTTCTTTGCTTGTGAGCTCAAAATATTTTGCTACTCAACAAAGTTGATGCGAGGCTTCCTATTTATAGTTCAAATTGGGTTCACACCACTCTGGTCTGAATAGGCTCATTTAGGTAGACTGTGCCCTGAATAGGCTCGCTGAATAGCATCCCCCAAACAAATCAGAAACACTTCAGATCTCCACCAGGAAGGTCACTGATAATAATCCATCCTTAATTGGTGATGGGAAGGATTGCATAGGTGAGACTTTCACATAGCCCAGGCCATTGTACATCTCATGAGCCAGCTACATGAGAGTTTATCCTGCTCTGAATCCTAACTGGTCACTCATAGATCCCATGACATGCAAATTGATAGGATCATTTTCTCATTACAACCACTTCTAGAAATAACTGTTCCATGGAATCATCTCTCCTTGTAAAGCAGCAGAATGTGTTTGCGATTTGATTGAGTGCTCCTTGTAGAGGGCTTATCCTGAGTTAATATGAGCTGTTCACCTAATAACTTTCAGAAGTGATCCCATAATTGAATCCATGTGACAAAGTTACATTGTAATTGGTTAATTTGCATAATGTTTCCAAGGAGGAACATATAACAAAGGTCCTAGATTCCAATCAACTAATGTAGTCATAATGTGATAATTCCAAATGTCCTAATACCATATTCTTAACATTGTTGAATGTTTTTACATTATAGTCCACAAACTGTATTAAGATATTTAAAAAAATAGCCCTTTAAAACCATCATGTGTTCAACTTGGCTTGTTTAGAGAGCACTGATTTTAGCCGATTCCTGCAGCTCTGTTTTGTGCATCTACTTTCACAAATATTATCTTAGTGCCCTGAATCTAAGGGCCTGTTCAAAGGATATATGGATGGTGCCGTTTGGTACAGTTTGGTGCAGGCCAAATTATAGTGTCCACATGTGTTTCTACTTAGATTGATCCATTCTGCCCCTATAAGAGCCATCCTGCTCCTTTTTGGCATAGAACTAGGGGCTTCTGGGTTTGTTGGTTTGTTCGTTGGTTGGTTATGATTTATCACCACAGGTCTAATAATTGCATTGTGTAGCCCATGCAGATGCCCAAATGAAGCTGACATTCTGAGGAGACAACCTTGTGATGCATTAGGTGGGTTGTGACATTTAAAGGGAGGACAGAGCAACCCTCTCCTCTGTCTTCTTCTTCTTTTTAATATTTACCTAACCGGCACAGCGAAATTCTAATACCATGCTAGGTTGATGTATTGCTTTTGCAGTATGCTACTTATTGACTTTAATGGAAACAACACAAAAAAGGAAAGTCATCCCAGCCAGCTGAACAATTGGTATGGGAGAAGGTGGGGAAGGGGACTGCTTGACACCATGGGCTTCGGCCCAACAAAGCAACACAGCCAGAGCAGAGTCCCATCTGAGTGGCGAGGTGGGGGAGAGGGGGAAGTCATTTGCCACCAATGTATCCAAACTTCACCCCAATGTTGTCCTTCCTCTGCTGCTTGCTTCCTTAGCTTGATGTATGTATTGCTGAATAAACCTGCATATGAGTCAACTGGATAAACCTTGCTCATGAATAGGACAGGTAACCTGCTTATGAGTGGACCTGCCATCCAAAGACCTGCATGGAGCCTTCTTGTGGGAGAATAAGCATCCCCAGTATGAATGGAAGGATTGCTTGAGTGAGAGAGATTTATTTATTTATTTATTTATTTATTTTTGAATTTATACCCCGCCCATCTTCCCACGGGAACTCTGGGCGGCTTACAGAGCTGAAACAGATCAGCAAATGCATAACAGTCAATAAAAACACACAAGACAATCAAAACATATAATTAAAATTGCAGCATAGATTTAGATTTAGGCGCCCTTGTTAAAGTCTAACCTCGCTGCTGGTCAGTACGCTCATAGTGTGAGAGTCGATGGCGAAAAAAAAAAAAAAGAGAAGGGAAAAAAAAACAAGAAAAAAAAAACTATTAGGCTAGGTCACCAAAGGCCTCGCGAAATAAGATGGTTTTAATCGCTCTGCGAAAGGCCAGCAGGGACTCTGCAGAGCGCACTTCGCTGGGGAGGCTGTTCCAAAGGGAAGGGGCAGCAGCCGAGAAGGCCCGGTTCCGTGTAAGTGAACGCCTGGCCTCTTGGGGGGTGGGAACCCGCAGCGAGTGCGCCCGCGACTGCCGAACCGGTCGGGCCGAAGTTGACCGCTGGACGATCCGCTCTGCCAGGTAGTCAGGTCCCAAGCCATGGAGGGTTTTATAAACTAAAACCAGGACCTTGAATCTGATCCGGGCTGCAACGGGTAGCCAATGCAGCCGAGCCAAGACCGGGGTGATGCGGTCATAGCGACGCGCACCCACCACCAGTCTGGCTGCTGCATTTTGCACCCGCTGCAGACGCCGGAGGAGAGTCAAGGGCAGCCCCATGTAGAGAGCGTTGCAGTAGTCCAGCCTCGAGATCACCAGCGCCTGCACCACTGTTCTCAAGGAGTCCACGTCTAGGTAGGGACGAATCTGGGCAATCTGGCGGAGATGGTAGAAAGCAGTCCTGGCCACGGCAGCCACCTGGGCCTCCAGGGACAGCGCCGGGTCCAGGATCACACCCAGATTACGAACCCTCTCTGCCAGCTGGAGGGAAACTCCCTCCAAGCTGGGGAGAGGGCCTCCATAACCAGACGGGGAACTCCCAAAGAACATCACCTCGGTCTTCCCAGGGTTGAGTTTGAGCCTGTTGGCCCTGGTCCAAGCCAAAACCGCCTCCAGGCACTGGTCGAGGGTCCGGACAGCTTCCACTGCAGAGGTGGAAAAACAGAGATAGAGCTGCGTGTCATCAGCGTACTGATGACAACGCAGCCCAAATCTCCTGATGACCCCGGCCAGCGGTCTTACGTAGATGTTGAACAGCATGGGGGAGAGAGACGACCCCTGCGGAACTCCACAAGGGAGTGTCCACGGGGTCGACAACTCTCCGCCATGCTGCACATACTGGAACCGACCCTCCAAGAAGGACCGGAGCCAACTGCGAACAGTGCCTCCGATACCCACCTCAGAGAGCCGGTCCAGTAGGATACCGTGGTCGACGGTATCGAAGGCCGCTGACAAATCCAGGAGGACCAACAGGGTAGAGCAACCCCTGTCGGCCGCCCGGATTAGGTCATCTTGCAGCGCGACCAGAGCTGTCTCGGTCCCCCGGCCAGGCCTGAAACCAGATTGGCAAGGATCAAGGCACCGTTGTTCCTCCAGATGAGATTGAATGCGCACCGCGGCCACCCTTTCGATGACCTTGCCCATGAAGGGAACATTGGCGATCGGACGGTAGTTGGCCAATTCGTCCGACGCCAGGCCCGGTTTTTTCAAAATGGGCTTAACCACCGTCTCCTTCAAACGAGAGGGAAAAACCCCCTCGCGGAAGGAGGCGGTGGCGATGGCAGCGGCCCACTCGGGCATGCTCCCTCCGGCAGATTTAATAAGCCAGGATGGGCAAGGGTCGAAAGGAGTGGTCGCGGGACGGCAGTGGGCGATAGCCCTGGAGGCTTCCAGAGGGGAAACAGGCCCAAACTCAACCAGTTGAGGAGAGCGGGGGGGTGAGGGAGCTGGGGATGGCGAGGGAGGGCTAGTGCTACTGGATTCAAAGCCGGCACGGATGGCCTCTATTTTAGATCTAAAAAAGACCGCAAAATTCTCGCTACTGAAATCAGTAGGAGGAGGCCTAGCCAGACTAGGATTGGTGAGGTCCCGGACCACCCGGAAGAGCTCTGCCTGGCGGTTCGAGGCCTCACCAATTCTCAGGGAGTAATAAGATCTTTGAGCCTCCCTGATCGCTCGCGAGTAGCGCCTAGTCTGGATCACAACAGCGGTCTTATTCATCGCCGTCCGGCTCTGTCTCCAGATGCTCTCCAGTCTCCTCCGTTCCCGCTTCATCGCTCTTAACTCCTCCGTGAACCACGGTGAAGTTCGAGCTCTGCCACGGAGGAGACGCTTAGGGGCGATTCGGTCGACGGCGCCGGCAGCTGACTCAAACCATAGGTTGGCCAGGGCCTCGGCCGAATCGTCAGCCAGACCACCAGAGAGCTCCCCGAAGGCTTCCCGGAACCGGGCCGGATCGAGAAGCCTTCGGGGGCGGGCCCAAACAAGGGGCCGTTGGTCCCCGCGAGGAGGGGCCGCCATTGCAAGGGAGAATGACAACAGGTGGTGATCTGACCATGACACAGGAGAGGAAACAATGTCCCTCACCTCCAGATTGGAATCCCCCGACTTGGAGGTAAAGACCAGGTCCAAGGTATGCCCAGATCTGTGGGTAGGGCAAAAAACAAGCTGGGATAGATTCATGGATGTCATGGTTTCCATGAATTCCAGAGCTGCACCGGCGAGCCCATCACCAGCATGCACGTTGAAGTCCCCAACGACTAGAAGCCGAGGGGACCTCAAGAGAGCAGCGGCGATGAACTCCGAGAGCTCTGGTAGGGATTGCGCTGGGTTGCGGGGAGCACGGTAGCCCAGCACAATGCCAAATCTATCCCGCTGTCCCACCAACAGGTGTAGGCATTCTAACCCTGGACTCACCAATGTCGAGGCCCTGGTCACTAAAAGGGATTCCCTGTGAACAATGGCGACCCCTCCCCCCCTCTGGCCCTCCAACCTGCCTACTCCCTGAACCAGAAACCCAGGTGGGCACAGCTGGGCGAGGGAAGCTCCCCCCTCTGAGCCCACCCAGGTCTCCGTGATACAGGCCAGGTCGGTCCTGCTGTCAGCGATGGTATCAGAGATGACAGCGGTCTTATTATGGACCGACCTGGCATTGAGAAGGAGACAGGTCAGGTTGGAGGCGCTGGTGGAATGGCTACCAGACACGTGGCAGTGAATTGGGGAGTCAGAACGCGGGACAGGCACAAGATGCCTGACCCTAGTTCTTCTCAACCGACCAACTCCCCAATTCCGAGCGCATCGTCCACGACCCAACACGGTTGGTATATGAGTCCCTGTTGTCATGGTGACCTAGACAAAAGGAGAGGGGAAAGGAGGGGAAAAAAAAATAAGTAAAAAAAAAATACAACAGATACTAGGGTACAAACAATACAATACTGGCAAAAATAGCTAACAAACAATAACAGATAATAACCTAACAAAGTAAACCAACTAGCCAATATAAAAGCAACTAAAATAGAGGCAGCTAGGCAAGCTGCCAAGTGGGAATACAGCACACCTGGGATTGAGTAGGATGGAAGTAACCAGGTGGGTCCCAAGGCTGGACTGATGTTATCAAGGGCACAGCAATTGGCAGCTTGCCTGGAAAAAAGACCTAATACCCTACAACAATTAAAGACCAAGGCAAAATAAATAGAATGCACAACAAAACATAAACCAATAAATTAATATAATAGGATAAAATAAGGAAAAATAAACATAAAAAGTTGGGACATAGGCCAGGTGCTGATGGTAAGCCGGGTGAAGGGGGGGAGGAAGGGCAGGAGGGGAGCCAGGAGGGGCAGGGGGGCTACAGGGGGGATGAAACGGTGGAAAGAGGAAGCAATAAAACTAGGAAGGGGTGCAAAAGGGATACAATCCGCAGTAGTGGGGCCACTCCATCAGGGTTCCCAACCACCACCACCCCACTCCTCCCCCCTCCGATCCCCCCCCCCAGACCCGTCCCGGTCCATCGGCGCTGGTCAAAGAAACAAGCAACGGGAAGTCTGGTTCATGCGGTAGGGTCGGGATGAAAGAAACGGCATGTAAATCCCAAAGTCCCTTAGGATGGAAAGGGGGGGGAAGCGCCGGTGGCCGAGAAACCACCCGAGTGCCCAAGCCGCCGGTGGCCGTTCCTGCATTAGAAGTATCGATCAAAGGCAGGTGAACTCCGGCGGCCGGCTTGCCGCCCGAGAACCGGGTCGAGGAGTAGTAGGAGCCGGAGCTAAGGGCAGCCAGGGGAACTCCAGGAACGCTCACCAGCGGCCGAACCGCCGCCCGATCAACCGGACCAGAACTCACCAGCCCGGAGGTCACCGGTGGTGGGACCACTGCCCGATCACCCAGTCCCACAAATTCGCCGGCGGCCGATACGTCGCCCGGTCGCAAACGCCGGCAGCCGGCAAGTCCCTCCGAGACGGAAGCCAGCCATAGATATGGCAAGGTGGTTATCGGCAGCAGGAGAATGGAGGGAGGCAGCCAACTCGACTTCTTGATCGTCGGCATGGCGAGGCGCCCGGTGTAGACGGGCGGCAGAACCCAGCAGACCTCCGGCAGGACTCCGGTAGTTGATGGGACCAGCGAGCCAGGCTCCGGCACACAGCAGACCTTGGAGGGAGCCAAGACGGCGATCGCGAACCGCAAACCTCCAGGTCTTCAAGACTGCCAAAGGAGCGAGCCGGACCACAGTCAGAACTCTCTCCAAAGCACAGCTGGAGATCGAACCACGGACAGCCGGTGGACTCACCGCAAGGTAGGTTTTAAGAGCGACACAAGAGGGAAGGGACACTCAGCGGGGAAGTTCCTTGGAGCAGCGGCGGAATAGATGTTAAGTCGTGGGATGACAGCGCGGAAGCTCGGCTGCTCGGGCCAGATGTTAGGTTCCCGAAGCGGCCGGTCAATCGCTTCAGTTCACTTCAGTCGCTTCGAGTCGCCCAGCTGAGCCCCTCTTAAGCCCCCTCTCGACGCCCGGTGATGTCCCCTGGCCAAGCCCGGCAGGATCAAAAAGAAAAAACCATTTTCGGCAGCGCAAAATACAGAAAATAGAGAAAAGTGTGAGAGCACAAGGGCGCGCTGGAAGAACCGTGGCAGCTGCCGGTCGCCATCTTTATTAAAATAGACCACACTGAAAATAAGAACTTTTAAAGTATGAATCAGATCATTCCAAACTACCCTGTCTGAATACACCCCTATGCACACTAACAGCAGAGCTATTTCATAGGACTTAGGTTGGTCGTGTTGAATGTAAGTCCCACTGATTTTAATGTCACTACTTGATGTATGACTAAATCTGGACCGAATTCACTTATTTTTTTACTTCCAGAAAGCAGACTCAGAACATTTTTAATACTAAAACAAACACAGGAAAAGGTATGAAAAGGGGTATTAAGTACCAAACATGTTTTAGTTGCTTTGTAATTTTCTGCTTTTTTGCCCCAGACATACAACCCTGGGCAGATGAAACTCCTAAATAATATAGTAAAGCTCTCTCCTAAATCAAGACTATCTCACATTTAATCCAGATTTCTTTCACACTTTTCATGGGTAGATGGAGGGGAAAGGAAAATATCTGCAAATATTGGAACAGGAATAATTCTTTGTGCAACATGTCTTACCTTGCTTTGGTTGGAAGTAGGTGGGGGGTTGTATTTGTGTGTGTTTCCTACTTCAAACAACTTCAAAGACATTTTGACAGCCTCTCCATCTTTTTTCAATCTTTTGAGGTTCTTTTGATTAAAGTTTTCCTCTGCCAAACTGCCATACTAATAAATTGGCTGGCAAGGAAGACTGTTGAAATATCAAGAGACCGGCTAGTGGATTATTGCAACTGTACAGGTCTTCCAAAAGGAAGGAATTACACTTAACCTGCCTTCAACCATCTTGTCTGTAAATACAGTAAGATGACCTCCTACTGCATTTCTCCTGTCCATCCCAGGAGAGATAGATGTCTCCCTCCATTTATTTCTGCAAGGAGGAAATTGGAAAGAAACCTTGTTCTCTAAAGCGGCAAGAAATATCTTCATCAACTAATATGTGCACACATATGTGGATTAAATCCCATTGAATTCTATACGGCTTAATTTGAATAAAGAAGGTGTAAGAATATGGCCCTAAATGTATTTGCTTAGAAAATAGCTCCTTTAGTATTCATGGATTTAGGATTAGGGCTCTACTGATAAGGACTGTCCTGTTCACTTGGAAGCAACACTCGCTAATAGGGAAACAGCACAGCATAATATGGTTGTGTTGTTGTGAATATAGATCAGATCATGTAACACACGAATTTCCACTATTTTAAAACTATGTTTTCACTCCTGGTGTTCAAATGTTTCAAAGTGAATGTCTGGAAAATCAAACATTCGAGAAAACTGTGTGGTCTTGATGACCAGTTCCCAAACAAAAGCAAAATGATTTGCAGATTGAGGCACTCCTGTGTTTGAATAAACAGAGTCTTTCCCCGCTTAAAGGAGCTCTGCATCTAGTGACATAGTAAATTGTATATTTTGGCCTTACAGTACATAAGCTTTAATCAGAATCAATTCTGGCCTTATATATCTTGCTACACTGGAACTTGTATCAGACTGACCTAATTTTTAGTGGATTGCAACTGCGGATATTATTAATGAAACTGTCTATTTTATTTTGAGTTCAATAGTAGTTCAGCAAGTAAATGAATTTAGAAAAATAAACTAAAAGGTTGGCCAAGAACCAGCAGAGTACTTGAGCATCCATTACCAACAGAACTGGGCTGAACAGAACAGAACAGAACAGAACAGAATAGAATAGAATAGAATAGAATAGAATAGAATAGACCTCAAGGGCCATTCAGTCCAACACCCTGCCATGCAGGAACCCTATCACAATATTTCCGACAGATGGCCATCCAGCCTCTGCTTAAAAACCGTCAAAGAAGGAGACTCTACCACCCTCCGTGGCAGCATATTCCACTGCCGAACAGCATTAACTGTCATGAATTTAATCCTAATGTTCAAATGGAATCTCTTTTCCTGTAGTTTGAGACCATTGCCCCGAGTCCTAGTCTCTGAAGCCATGGAAAACAAACCTATATGACATCTTTTCAAATATTTAAACATACCTATCATATCCCCCCTCAGCCTTTTTTTTGAAAGGCTAAACATTCCCAATTCCCTAAGCCATTCCTCATAAGACATTTCCTCCAGACCCTCAACCATCCTGGTCGCCCTCCTCTGCACCCGCTCGAGGTTGTCAACATCCTTTTTAAATTGAGGTGCACAGAACTGGACACAGTACTCCAGGTGGGGTCTGACCAGAGCAGAATAGAGTGGGACTATCACTTCCCTTGATCTAGACACTGTGGTTCTGTTGATGCAATCAAGAATCACATTGGCTTTCCTGGCCACCGCATCACACTGCTGACTCATGTTCAATTTGTGGTCCACCAAGACTCCCAGATCCCTTTCACAGGTACTATTTTCCAGCCAAGTATCCCCCATCCTATATCTGTGCAATTCATTCTTTTTACCTAGATGTAGCACCCTACATTTCCCTCTATTGAAATCCATTCCAGTAGCTTTGGCCAAGCACTCTAATCTGTAAAGATCGTTTTGGATTTTCATCCTATCTTCTAGGGAATTAGCAAGCCCTCCCAATTTGGGTATCATCTGCAAATTTAACTGGCATACTCTCTATTCCTTTTTCCAAGCCATTAATAAAGATATTGAATAGCACTGGACCCAGAACAGAACCCTGGGGCACACCACTGGTCACGTCTCTCCAAGCTGAAGAAAGGCCATTTATGATCACCCTTTGGGTGTGATCAGTCAACCAATTACAAATCCATCTAACAGTAGCACTATCTATTCCACTTTCTACTAACTTCTTAGCAAGAATACCATGGGGAACCTTATCTAAGGCCTTACTAAAGTCCAGATAAAAGCATTCCCCTCATCCACCAGACCTGTAATTCTATCAAAGAAAGAGAACAAATTAGTTTCGCATGACTTGTTTTTAAGAAACTCATGTTGACTGCTTGTTATGACAGCATTGTTTGTTAAATGATTACAGACTGCCTGTTTAATAATCTGCTCTAGGATCTTTCCAGGAATTGAAATCAAGCTGACTGAGCAGTAATTATTTGGGTCCTCTTTTCCCCCATTTTGAAGATGGAGACAACATTAGCCCTCCTCCAATCGACGGGGACTTCCCTGTTCTCCAGGACTTCTCAAAGATTATTGCCAATGGTTCTGAAATTACTTCTGCCAGTTCTTTTAATATCCGTGGGTGTAATTCATCTGGCCCAGGAGACATAAATTCATTTAATGTTTCCAGGTGTTCCTGTACTAGCTCTCTACCTATTCTATGTTGCAATTCCCATCCTACCTCATCTACTCTTTGCCCCAGTGGATCTCTTTCTTCCTTTTAGGAGAAAACGGAGGCAAAAAAGATGTTGAGTAGCTCTGCCTTTTCCTTGTTTCCTGTTAGTACAGTCACCCCCCTGCTGATGGCGGGGGTTAGGGACCCACCCCACCTGTGATGGATGAAAATCCGCAATATGCAGAAGCGAGTGGGGTGGGACCTGGGGGCGGGGGATGATTGTGCGCCTGTCCGAGGCTTTTCAGAGGAGTGGGGGTGGTGGTGCGGAGCGACCCAATTGCCCCCCCCGCTGCCCCCCACGGCCCGAGGCTTCTCAGAGGAGCGTGGGGGCAGCACGGAGTGACGCGGTCGCGCCATGCCGCCCCCCCCCCCACGTGGCACCGAGGTGCAAGTACTGCAATCCCGCGATGCAGTGGGACTGCAGTACCTGAACTGCGAAATGGCGGGGGGAGGTGACTGTAATTGATTATCATTGCCACACAGAGAGCCTATCATTTCCTTATTTTTCCTTTTGCTGTGGACATAACTAAAGAAACCCTTTTTACTATCTTTAATCTCTCTGGCAAGTCTAAGTTCATTTTGCACTTTAGCTTTTTTAAACACCCCCTTGCATATATTAGCTGTTTGCTTATATTCCTCTTTGGTGCATTTCCCATTTTTCCATTTCTTGTACTTGTTTTTCTTTATAGTTAGCTGAATTGAAAGTTCTTTAGTAAACCATTGTGGTTTCTTTAGACCTCTACCATTTTTTCTTCTTGTCAGAACAGTTTTAGTTTGTGCCTTTAATATCTCACTTTTAAGGAACTCCCATCCATCTTGGACTCCCTTCTCTTTCAGTGTTTCAGTACATGGAATCATTCCCCAAGTTTCCAAAAATTAGCTTTTTTAAAGTGCAGGATTCTTGTCTGACTATGCTTAGCTTCACCTTCCAACCGTATAACAAATTCCAAGAAGGCATGGTCACTTTTACCTAATGACCCCACCACTTTGACCCCTTTCATCCCACTACAATCCTCCATCACCCCTCAGACCTACTTCTGAGGATTTTCTATGCCTCTTGAAAAAAAAATTTTTAATGTTGGATGGGGTTAGTGGGATGATGGAAGAGGGATTGTCAGCTGCAATAGAAAAAGAGCTGTCTAGTTGAAGTTCACTGCTTGATCTTGGGATTTATTTATTTATTTATTTATTTATTTAATATACTGTCTGTCTTCCCAGGGAACTCCGGGCAGTTAACAACACGGGTTAAAGCAACCAATTAAAATACAATATAACAGTACATCAAAGAATCAAGAAGGAATTTAAAAGAGGGGGAAAATAAACAAATAGAGGTAAAAAACAAAATAATCGGAAAGTGGCATCAAAAATTGAATTAAAAAAAATTAAAATTAAAGGTTGCCAAATGCCTCCTGAAAAAGCAAGGTTTTAAGTGCTTTTTTGAAGGCGGCCAGGGACTGTGCAAGGTGCAACTCACCCAGAAATTGGTTCTAGAGCAAGAGGCTCAAAGTTGTGCTTTTCATTTTTTAAAAATACATAACTCAGCTTCCAAAAAAAAAAAGGAAATGAAGGAAAGAACTACTGTAGCAAGGGCATCACTAAGCACATCACAGGACACTTGTTTGTAGTAGGTTGATCAATAGTTTTTTTGCCCATCTATGGTGGGAATACTGGCACTGTAAATGCATTTATAGTCAAAAAGGTAGTTGAGTATCTA
>JAHTLZ010000204.1:34600965-34644087 GCA_023846285.1 Phrynocephalus versicolor
AGCCATTTGCCGCGGATTTTAGGGGTCGTGTGAAAAGGCCCTATGTTGTCCTTCCGGAAACAGGCAAAGACCTTTCTTTTCAGGCAAGCTTTCCCTGAATGATGGACTACCAGGTGTATTTTATATGAATCTATGGGTTCACATAGACTTTGTGTTTATGACTACTTATAACTGTGTTGCTTTAATGTAATGTTGTCTATTAATGCTGTAAGATGTCCCTCAATTCCTTGTTCTCAAATACTTGAACATGTCTTAATTGTACTGGACTGTATATTATCCCTCATTGCTGTAAGCCGCCTTGGGTCCTTTCCCAAGGAGAAAGGTGGGGTAAAAATACTCGAAAATAAATAAATAAATAAATAAATAAATAATCTATAACAACTGTTTGAATGAATTGCAGGGAAATCAGTGCAGAAACAGATTGTTTTATGGATCACATACATAACATTGCACTATGGCCTTAAGAATTTTTTTATGCATGTTTAGCCCTCTTGAAGTATATTATTATTGGTGTCTTTAGGAGGCATTTTTGTTATCTGCTTGTTTCCAAGAGGATATTCATTTTGTCATTCATATCACTGGTGTGTGTATGTCAAGGGAAATCCCTTCACATCTGTAGAATGAACTACATTTAGTTCATGGCTAAATGAGATTAATTTCTTTCTTTCTTTTTAAAACCAAATATTATTTAGACAAGGAGACAGTTCTGTTACTTATTTAGGTAGCTCTTCTAAAGTCTTGTAACTTTCTACTAAAGTGAGTTGAGCTGCTCCTAGAGCTCACCCGTTACATATTACAACATTTGTTCAAAGCTGGGGAGGGGGAGGCGTGGCAAATGGCCACATTCTTAAGAACTTGTAATTGAATGAAATCTTGGAATTTAGCAGATGACAAGTTCAAGGATGACCCTATTTCACTAAAGCCCAGTTGGAACGCATAAAGCCATCTGATTTTCAGTTTTCATGTGAAACGTTTTTCGAGCAGAAGGATTAATGAATGCATGAGAATGTGTCCTTGGATTACGATGCATTCCTTCAGAATGAGAATAAGAAATATGAGAAATATTAGAAAGAAAACAAATGTGGCATTGTTAATTTCTCACTATGTGGCTGAAATACTTGTAACTAAGTGTCCATAACATGACTTCAGTACTGGTTCATTTTCTCACAAATGCCAGGTGCATTTACTGGAAACAGTTGTAAACAGTACATGATTCTGCTAAGAAACAGAAAAAGAACATGAACTACCATTAAACTCTCTTTAGTCCTCTATAAATGCTATGAGATCTTCTCTCCTGGAACTAACAAGATAATAAATTTGAATTGACTCACATTTCTAACATAGACAGCAAAGCTCTTTATTTATGAGAAGGCCTCAGTATCAATATGAACAGTGTAATTTGATGTTACATGATTTATTTATGAAAATTGTAGTTAGTTAAATTAAGTTACTCAACTCTATGTAATTTGAAACAGAGGCACAATCTCACAGATGGTGCTCAGAACCTTGTTTACAAGTAGCTGGTTAGAGCAGTTTTGGTGTTTTGGCAGAGAGATTGACAGGAATCTTTTATCTGTTTATTTTAAAATGACCAAATTGTGAAATTTAGAGTTAAACAATTTAGCAGCTGTTCCATTAGATAATTCTTGGCTAAAGGTCACCTTACAATAAGAATGGGAATATATTATTATGTAAAGGAAAAATATAGCTTTTAAGAGAAATCCATGCACATTCCAAGCCTCCACAAAGACTGCTTATATATATAGTGCCAATAAAATAAAAATAAAAATCAGGTAGAAAAGTTCAGGGAAAGACAGAGACCAAAGTGGGTTCGCTGACTGAGTTCCAGTCAGGTTTTTAACTATGTTATTTTTAATTCTGGTAGATGCCTAAATTTACTGTCATTGAGTACTTCATTCTATGGGCTTTCTGCTTACAAGGGGACAGCACTGAAATTAGCTGAAATATGCAGCTACCTTTGAAAGCTTGGAAAATTGTGTTTCTGAACTAACTCTTCCAGAATTCCTCTAATATTAGCAGGAGAATTCTGGTAGCTATTATCCAAGGAACTAATTTTTCTATAGCCTGCCTTAAACCTGTCATCTGCAAATAGGTTAAAACATAGCACTTGCAGAAGAACCTAGATGTAGGTCATGTGTAGCCTTCCAGACATTGCTAGCCTGCAGTTCTCATTGGCTTTAGCCAGCATAGCTAAAAGCAAGGGGTGTTATATGTTGCAGACCTATGGCATCTGGAGGACCACATTTCCTATTTCTTCCAGTGAGTTCAATATGGGTTACTCACCTCCAGCCCCATTCTCAATAAGCACATGTGTGTGTGTTGTGTCGTGTTGTTACAGTCATGACCGACTCTTCATGACCCCATGTCCATGGAGTTTTCTTGGCCGGAATACTGGAGTGGTTTTCATTTCCTACTCCAGGCACCTACAGCACCTGGTATTCCCTGGTGGTCACCCATCCAAGTACTAACCAGGGTCGACCCTCCTTAGCTTCCAAAATCAAGTGAGATCGGTTGTGCTTAGGGCATCTAGGCAACTTAAAATGTGTGTGTGTTGCATTGTTACAGTTGTGACCGATCCTTCGTGACTCCATGTCCCTGGAGTTTTTTTGGCAGGAATACTGGAGTGGTTTGCCAGTTCCTACTGCAGGCACCTACAGCACCTGGTATTCCCTGGTGGTCACCCATCCAAGTACTAACCACAGCCAACCCTGCTTAGCTTCCAAAATCTGGCGAGATTGGATGTGCTTAGGGCATCTAGGCAGCTTTAAATAAGCACACTTCTACCTAATATAGTTTCCTTAGCATGCACTGAATTGCTGTAGAAGTCCACAATCCTAATTTGAGTTCAAGCTAGATATAGATATGAAGGTCTTTTATGATTTCTTTGATTTAGATGGTCTCTACAAAGTGGCGAAGCATTATTTCACATGCCCATAAGAATTTACAAGACTGGCTATGATTGAGTTGAGAAGCAGTTGTGAAAAGGAAGGAGGAGAAGCACTGAATTCACTGCTTAGCATCAAGAGCTGGTGTACGTGAGAAGGTATTTGCAGACATACTCCCCTGGTTTTGTGGCCTTACCATGGTGTGACATCGTTTTGGTGATTAGCATCTGACGACACATTCCATCAATGATACATATTTCTTGTTACCGCAAGTCCATTACTTACTGGTAGATCATAAATTAAGCTTCAACCCTTGCTCTCCAATGAAAGTATTTTATGAAACAGCTCCTGAGTGAAGTGTTGGGTGTTGCTTCGGTCTAGATCAGATTTTCCTAAAAATATTTATTGATTCATAAACACTTGGAAACATTTCAGATAATAAATTTCTGTGTTGTGTTTCTTGAGAGTGTGTGTGTGTTGAATTGATATTTGCTTGAAAAATCCACTACATTCTATTCCTGTTATGTACTGGATTTTTCAAGCAAATACCAGTTAAGCTCCTCCTCCAAAATACCGTAAATTGCGGACATGGGGCATTAAAGTAGGGGAGCAGCAGGATTAAGGCATTAAAAACTCACTATTCCATACCATGATCCTGATTTTGATCAAAGGCCAAACTCCTTAGTATTGGTAAATCCCTGTGATGTGTTGCTAAATTCAAGCTCTGGAGAAGATAGGACTTCCTGGGGGGCGGGGGGGGCAGCAGGGGATGGTGGGGGGCCGGGGGCAGGGGATGGCGGGAGACGGCGATGGGCATGGGGGGCGCTGATGGGCGGCGAGGGCGGGGGTGGCAGGCGGACGGTGACAGGCGGTGGCGGGGACGGCAGTGGCCAGCGGCAGGGGCCCGGCGGGGGGGCAGCAGGCTGGCCAGTGCCCCCTCTCCATTTTGGCACCCTAGGCACCTGCCTAGTTCACCTTAATGGACGCGCCAGCCCTGCTTGGAGGTTAAAAGCTGTCGATCCTGGTGTGAGTTTCTCAGTTCTGCACATTTCATATTAATTTGCTTTTGTTGGTGCTTGCTCAGCAGGATTATTTATTTGGTGATTGGCTCCATTGCTCAACTATGCAAACACTGTGCAGTCTTTAGAGGGAAAACATTTAATGACATCTTTGTTCTCTTAATTAAATTGTTCAGGACTTGGGAGAGCACAGTTTTTTAAAAAAACCATCCTGACCTATGAAATATACTCATTTTAGTTGTGCAAAACCATGATTTTGGGAAAGTAGCCATCACAGTGGCTTAAATTCTGTTGTGTACATTTATACACAACTTTGGTTCTGCCAACTAGATTCTAGACAGTGTGTGGGAAGAGAGAGAAACAGCAAAAGCTATGGAGCTGCTCTGGACCTCTGAAAGTGTAAGGAATCCTTCTAGAAGGCTAATGGGAGAAACAGTGGTTGCTGGAATATTAACATTGCAGAGGTGCTCAATATGGGTAAAGAAATGCAAATATTGTAAAGTTTCCCATACACTCATGCCAAAGAAATCAAAGACCAAGAGTCCATGCTGGAAGCTCTGAAACCTTTGTACCTAAGAGATGCATGTGACCTAAAGAGAGAGGAATCAATCCTGATAGAAGAATAAGATGCTTTGTCCAATGATCTGACAATACTGAACAACTACCAACCAGTATCTAACATCCCATTCTTGAGGAAAGTACTAGAGTGGGTTGTGGTCTCACAGCTCCAGAGGTTTCTGGATGAGATAAACTACCTGGATGCAGCTCAGTCTGGCTTCGGGCCCACTTATGGGACTGAGACGGCACTGGTTGCCGTCTTGACCTATGCAAGGAAACGGATAGGAGATCTGTGTCCCTTTTGGTTTTACTGAATCTTTCCGTTGCTTTTGACACACTATTGACCACAATATCCTCCTGACTCATCTCTCTGAAATGGGATTTGGAGGCACTGTCTTACAGTGGCTTCAGTCATTCCTTCAGGAGAGAATGCAGAAATTGGTGTTAGGAGACTCATGCTCAAGACCACAGCCACTGACCTGTGGGGTCCCTCAGGGTTCTGTTCTGTCTCCCATGTTATTGCACATTTATATGAAACCACTGGGAGAAATAATCTGGAGTTTTGGGGTTAAGTGTCACCAGTTTGCCGATGACACCCAACACTACCTCACATCACCTCTGGATTCCAAGGAAGCTATTTTGATTTAAGATCATTGCTTAGCTTCAGTAAAGAACAAAATGAAACTAAACTCAGACAAGACAGAGATGCATCTGGTCAGTTGAAAGGGAGATCAAGGGATAAAGGTGCAACTGGTATTGGATGGGATTACCCCCAATTGAAAAAAGAGGTACATAGCTTGGGGGTGCTCCTGGACTCACCCTTGAATCTAGATGCCCAGGTTAGAGCCTCGTGGCGCAGTGGTTAAATGCCTGTACTGCAGGTAAAACTGTGCTCACGACCTGGGGTTCAATCCCAGGTAGCAGGCTCAAGGTTCACTCAGCCTTCCATCCTTCCGAGGTCGGTAAAATGAGTACCCAGCTTGCTGGGGGGGGGGGGCAATGTGTAGCCTGCACACTGTAATTAAATTTGTAAACCGCCCAGAGACTACTTAAAGTGGTATGGGGCGGTATATAAGCAGAAGCAGAACACTCACAGCTGTACCCAGAAGTGCATTTGCACAATTAAAACTATTACTCCAATTACATCTGTTTCTTGAGAAATCTGCTCTGACCAATGTGACACATGCCCTAGTGACATCCCGGCTGGGCTATTGCAATGTGCTCTATGTGGGGCTATCGACTGAAAGTCTCAGGAAACTTCAATGGGTCCAGATTGCTGGCTGGGGCAGGTTACAGAGATCACATTACACTCCTACTGAAGCAGCTCCACTGGTTGCCAATCAGCTACCGGACACAATTCAAGGTGCTGACCTTAACCTACAAAGCACAAAACAGCCTGGGTCCAAGCTACCTCAACAATCGAATCTCACATTATGGTGTTTAGGTCATCAGGAGATGCCTTTCTCTCCATCCTGCCACCTTCACAGGTGTGTCTCATAAGAAAACATGAAAGGGCCTTCTCTGTTGCTGCTCCCAGACTTTGGAACTCTCTCCCGCTGGAGGCCAGGACTGCCCCATTTCCACTGTCTTTCCAGAAGCAGGCAAAGACCTTCCTCATCAGGCAAGCTTTCCCTGAATGACAACCTACTACATGAATTTTATATGGATTACCATGCATGATTACATTGAATGATTTCATAAAAATGCCATTGTTTTTCATGTGAGTTTCCACTCCTCATAATGTTTTTTTTTTCCGCATACTCTTTGTAGCTTTAATGCAGGCATGTCCAAACTTCGGCCCTCCAGATGTTTTGCACCACAACTCCCACAGTCCTTTGTCATTGGCAGTGTAAGCTTAGAATTCTGGGAGTTGTGGTCCAAAACATCAAGAGGACCGAAGTTTGGGCATGCCTGCTTTAATGTTACATTTTAATTGTTCTCAGATGCCTCTTCTAATTCTCTGTTCTTAACTTGAACATGTCTTAAATGGTCTTGGCTGACTCCCTCATTATTGTAAGCCACCGTGGGTCCTTTTCCAAAGAAAAAGGTGGGGTAAAAATGTTTGAAATAAATAAATAAATAAATTTCTAAGTCTGTGCCAAATGGGTGCTGTGAAAATAACAACCAAAAATAGGGGTGAGGGAGAACACTGAACACCAAAGCTACCTTGTTATTCTTGTCTATGGTGGTTTATGTGGCATCCACTCTGCTCTCTGTTTCTTATGCACATTTGATGGCATTTTGAGCTTAGCCACCACGTGATATTGCCCAGTCAGGGAGTTCAGAATGAACATAGAGACAGACTTACCTATGTGATGAAGCAAATTGACCGCAAAAGCAGGAAACATGGCCTTCACTTTGAATGTATGCTGTACTACTAACATTTTGCTATTTTGTTTGTACTGTGGCTTCTTTGTCAAGTTTGCCCAAATGAGTATGCTTTGCAAAGGCAGAGGTCTCTATCTGGTTCAGCATCCCTTCCGCATATTTCAGAATCTGATATTGGCCTCTAGTTTTATCCATTTGTGTACAGACTGAGTCTAATAGAGGGTAATGGCGAAGTTTGTGAAAAGTGTAGGTTTCTTAATTCACACTGACAAACACAGCCATGCTTGCTGGATCACGGTGGAAATAATATTAATAAAAAGTAAATGTTATGATGACTTTGTAGCTGCCTTACAACAGTGCAATTGTTAACACCATTTCACTTATGATTAATTAAGTTAAGTTATAACAGCAAGATAAAATGAATGTCCCATTTTTGTGCCTCAGAAAGGATGATCAAGGGACTGGAAACCAAGCCCCATGAGGAAATACTGGAAAAATGGGCATATTTATTTTAGAGAACAGAAGACTGAGGGGCAATATGAAAGCACATTTCAAATATTAGAAGGGCTGACATACAGGTGATTGGCATGATCTGTTCTCAATCATTCCACAGTGCAGGATGCACAACAGTAGGCTCAAGTTAAGAAAACCCAGCTTTTGGCTGAAATATCAGGAAAACCTCCTAACTGTTAGAGCAGTACAGCAATGGAACCAATATCCTCAAGAGGTGGCTATTGTTCCAACACTGGAGGCATTCAAGAGAAGTTTTAACGACCATCAGATATCATTTGAGTTCTATTCATGCATCGAGTGGGGCATTGAACTTGATGGCCTTGTAACCCCCTTCCAAATTTGTCATTTTATGATTCTATGAAGGAGAACTCCTCAGCAATCTTTGGGATCAAAACTTCTATCTGTCTGCCTGTTAATTTTGATGAGAGCAATCATAATGGTATGCATGCAGAAACTGATTAGCTGTATTTAAAAACAATACATGTTCTGCTTGACTCTGTAAGCTACTGATGACATTTCATTCCACAGTCCATGATTGCCATAAAGTCAGGCAGTACTATCAGTTTTAAAGGCAAGATGTGTTGCTTTGCAAGCCAGATGGTTTCCAGATCTGCTGTTGTCACTCATTAAGATAGTAAGCCAGACTTATGTGAATTATGCTACAGTAAATATTTTATGTACTAGATATACTGGGGGGGGGGTTCTCAAAGAATTCTCTGTTTGGTTGCCTTAATCATTTCAACATGATAGTTTTCCTTGTGACTCTGTCAGATTTAGAGCACATTTGTAATAAAGCATACGCAAGAAGCAAAGCAATCGAAACCCAAAGTGTGAGCCCTTTGTCCTTTTATCCTATATATGAACTTGCCAGAAAGATATCAAGGCAGAATCTGGCCCTCAAATGCCAAATGCAAAATCCCATGCAAAATTCTCATAAAATAGTAAGAGGAAAAACTGAAATAGACAGAGTCAAAATATGTCATTATATTTTTGATATCATTCCAGTGGTTCTCAACATTGAGTAACCCAGGTGTTCTACCACTGCAATTCTCAGATACCCTGGCCAGCACAATTGGTGGTAGTGACTTCTGGGAATTGTAGTCCAAGAAATCTGGACTACTGCTGTTGCAATCCAACCACCATCCATTTTAGCCATAGATCTAGCAGTGAAGGCTGATAGGAATAGCAGTCATAACTCGGGGTGGGGGGGTGGGCACATGTTCTCACATCAATAGATGACATGAGGTTGAAAGTAACTGGTGAAAAGTAATGCTGCTGCATTTTCAGTAATGAAGACAGAAAACATTTCAAAAATAATGGACAGAAAACATTTCAAAAATAATGTGGCAACTAGGTACAAATGTATTTTTGTATAATTTTTCTATTTAGTATTGTTATATAAATATTTTCAAAGTTTATTTTAAAACATTTTCAGAGATGCTTTGAAAGGAAATTTTCAAGTTTTATGCCATTATCTTCCAAATTCTAATTGTAGGGACAGGCGGAGATAGATAGATAGATAGATAGATAGATAGATAGATAGATAGATAGATAGATAGATAGATAGATAGATAGATAGATAGATAGATAGATAGATAGATAGATAGATAGATAGGCTTATTTTGAAAGTGAACTTACCATAGGGCACAAGAGAATATTTCCCTATATAGTATTTTTCATATGCTGCCAAGACCTAATACCTAAGGTAAGGAGCTACTTGTTGTGATTGAGTAGCAAAATGTCTTCTAAATGTGTTTCACATTCTGTATGATCTTATTGAAGACTCTGATAGATACTAATGACCATTGAACTTGTTAGTGGACCTCCTTGCCTGGCATGGTCTACCCCAGAGGCTCACAAACTTTTCCGCCCATAGACCACTTGCCATTTTTTTGTTTTCTATAGACTCGCTGCCTGCCTAATATTGACTTTTCCTAAACTTATTAACTTCAAATGTGTTTTTGACAGCCGACACAGTGCTACTCACTTTCACAGGGGCTTTTGTAGCATGGACAATTATAAAAAAAAGAAAGAAAAACATGTATAATGTTTATTCATACCTTTATTGAAAAGACACAAAATGCAAGCAAACATTTGGATTTGGAATGAAACAAATAAGAACCTAATAAAATACTTACATAAAATTAATACACAAATAATGCTGTTAATGGGAGGGATGAGCCTGATGCTCTGATAGCAATTGTTCAATATTTGGCTTCAAATTAGTTAGGTATAGTCTTAAATCTCCACATTCAGTGATTTGCAATTGACTTCTTTTTTTCATAAGAAGATTGGCAACCACGCTAAACCCCCTTTCCACAAAGTATGAAGATGGAAAACCTATCAAAAACTTTCTTGTGATAGTCCATAATGCAGGATAAGCAACAAGTATATCTTTCTGAAGACAGAACTGCTGATACCCCATTCTGAACTGCACCTTAAGTTCTTCATTACTGCTTATTCCAATCAGTTCTTCTTGTAATCAATGCCACCATATGGATTGATAATCCACTGGGGTATTTCCATAGTCAAAACATCCTCAAACCTGGTTTTAAAGTCTGTGCGAAGGACACTTAAATGTTGAACATAGACCAAAACATAATGATCCTGGACATTTGTCAGTGACAATTTGGGAAACTGGGAAAATTCACGCCGTCCAATGTTTTGCTTATTAGATTAATTCTGGCAAGAAAAGCTGCAATGATGGACTTTGTTTTTATTAAATTCAGACTGTCATCTTGTAAGTGCAAGTTAACCTCGTTAAATTTAGTAAACAAATCTGTTAAATAAGAAATGTCTGGTTTCCATTTGATTACATTTTCTTTCAAAATGGGATCTATAGCATCCAAAAACTCTAAAACCATCTCAAAATGTGAAAAAAAACTTATCAAACATAAGCCTTTTGAGTAACTGATTAAAGTCCTCATGATTTTCTTCACACAACTGTGTAAATAACCTAGAATCAACGTGTTGATACGGATCTTGTTTACTGCATTTATGACAAATTGAAGAGATTGATGCAATTTGATATAGTGAATTGCAAACACCCTGGGTACATTTTGTTTTAAATGGCTCATAAAACCATGATAGCACCAAAACATGGCTGGTTTGCTTCATCTGCTGCTGATGATAGTATTTTATTTGATAAAGGGATTGCTTTTTCCAAGAAATAATATTTCAAAACATTGAATATTGATTCACCTTTAGTATCTGTTGTTAAAGTTCTCACAAGGAGCAGTTCTTCATGGATTTTTTGGTCCATAACAAAACAAACATATGCCAATAATAGTGCTTCATTTCCAGGTAAAGTTGACTCATTTAGTTGAATAGAGAAATGGTTCATTTTCAGATAATTACACAAGAAACCTTCAACATCATGACTCATTTCAACAATACATCTTTGAACTATGTTTTTGCTCAAAGGAATTTTTTGAGTATATCATATACAGGCTTGTGTAGAAAAGTTTTTAAAACCTCTACAACAGCTGGTAAAATCAGCTCTTCCCGGTAGTATGAGATTTTCCTGATTTTGCTATGAGTCATGAGATATTATAAGATGCCCGCAAACCATCATAGTCTCTTTTTGATGTTGAAGCAAACATACTGACCATGGTTCTCTTCTGAAGTTTTTATTTCAGTGTTTTAAAGTATGTCAAATCTTTATCTGTTTTATCAGGGTGACACCTTCTCAGATGATCCTCCAGCTTGCATGGTTTCATAGCATCATTTTAAAAACTCTGTTGCACAAAAGGCACGTGGGCAGATGTTTGTCCAACAGGGATGGAATGAAGCCAAAGTTCAAATAATCAACACTATACTGCCTACATTTCTTTTTAGCCTCAGCCATGTTGAGTAGAAGTTATCTGTTGATAAAAATAGAACTATTTAAATAAGACAGATCAATTCAAAATTGATTCCTGCCCAGACAGCATACAAATATTTTAAAAACACTTTAAAATCATTTTTGTAACATTGAAAATATTTTTAAAATATTTCTAAAAGTGTTGGAATGTCTGCAAAAATAGCTGACAGAAATATTTCTGAAAAAAATATTTTGAAATATAGTGTGCTGTTTGGGTGGAGTAAATCCTTATTTAAATCTTTAGTTAGGTAGATATAGAGAGAACATGGGATAAAGAAAATGCTTTTGTAGTGGTACAGTGTAAGTGATGCTGGTGCAATTCCAAAGGGTGTGGACTGAGATGACTGGGTCCCTGGTTCAATCCTGGCTGTGCCATGTACCAATGAATCTTACATAATACTGATTACATATCAAAGCAAATTTTCCCATAAGAAATAATGGAAACTCAGAGGATTCGTTCCACAGCCCAAAAATATTTGTTTACAATACTATAATACAAGATACTTAATAAAATACAAAATACAGTACAGTACAAAGTACAAAATATAGTACAGTACAAAGAACAATGACTTGCATTTGAAAACCTTTGTGGCAGGTGCAGAGGAGGGGGGTTATTTTAAAAATGGGGTGAGGTGTGTGTGTGTGTCCTGGTTGTGGGGATGGTGGCAATGGTGGTGTGGAGAGGCCCCATGGAGGTGGCCTCTTTGGGAGCTGGAGTTGATGGGGGGTGACAACTGTTCCTTCCTTTACTGAGCCTGTCACCCTTCCTTCAATTCTGTTGCTGCTATTGCCTGAAACAGAAACTGAAACAGAAAATCACCCACTTCCAGCAGGAGTGGGAAAGAGGGAGAGATGGCATTGGCTTAGAGCACTTTTGATTATGTGGCACACATGAGAGTGCTAGTATATCAAGACACTGCTTGTTAATGGCAAAAATGTTCAGAAATGTTTGCTCGCTAATCAAAATGCTTGTAAACCAAGTTACTCGTTAACCAAGGTACAACTGTAATTATAGTTGATTTGAATTTCAAATGACCATGATTTGGGTACAAATATCTGTCATGCAGCTGTAAAACATGACTCCCCAACCTTTGCAAAATGGACATTAAAAACATGCAAATGGTGAGGATCAAGTTCTGATAAATGATAGAATACCCCCACACACCACCCAATGCAAAATAGACTTTTAAGGTATGCATACCACTAAGATCAGGTCCCTACCTTTGCACCTCTTGAGAAATGCACCAAAAAAGTTTCAAAATTTCCAAAAACTGCTGCAAAAACTTTCAAAAATGGTGCCAAAATAATTTGTGTTAGGTGTCAGACATTTGCAGAACACCTAAATGTTGATGATGATCTGCCTAAATGGAGTCCACTCACATGGACCCCCATTTATATTTTGTGGACCCCTATTTTTTTCCTCACTGTCATAGAACCCCTGCAAGTCAAAATAGAGCCCTGGGGGTCTATATAGTCCACTTTGGGAACCACTGGTCTACCCTGTCTAGAAGCATAATCATCATTCTACAACCTTGGAGATAAATTACCATTGTTATCTATCATGTGATCGTTTTTTATGCCAAGTGTCCTGAATGGGCCTTCTTATGTAGGAGCCTGTGTCTGTTAAGCCTATAATGTCCCACTGAATTCTGGGTACAAACAAAGCCCCCATTCCAGAGCTTACTTCTTACTTTGTTTTCATTTTTATGTACTGTTGTATTGTTCTTTTGAATCAAGTGTTGCTACTCCTGAGGTAGCTGATTTGTAGCTGCTCCTGAGCAATGAAAATGAGGACATGGAACAATTTCTGACAGAGTACCTCAGATGCACCCCTCCCCTAAAAATGTTGCAACTGGGAAAATTCATTTCCTGGCTGGAGTATTTAGATGTCAGTCATAAAACTAGACCCTTCCTCCAACCGACATTTTGCTTTTATGGAAACCTTGCCTGTGAAGAGTTCACAAATATAGAAAATTGGGAATATGGATCCAAAGTACCTTTAAAAGTTTGAGACCTGCCATCTCAAATTTGGGCTGCTTTAGAGTAGAGTACACGCAAAGTGGAATGCTTGGGTTGCATCCAAACTGAATGGACACCGTAGCCACCTGTGGGGGTGCATTTTCCCCACTGTTAAAACATTACAGCCTGTTGTAAAAATGCAATATCTCCCCACCAGATGTGCTGCCTTGAGGTGGATTGGGAGAGAAATGTTGAATCCTACAACATGATTCTCTGTGAATACCCTTCAACTTCCAGATCTCAGGGAAGAGACTATACAAAGACTGTGATGAAATCACCTTCTCGGCTCTACTTTAAACATTTCAGCTATGAAAAATTAAGTAGGAAACCTGAGAGGGAAGATGGATCTTCTTGTTCCTTCCTTCTATCAGACACATCTGGTTGGCAGGTGCAGGTTCTCAGTATCAGGGCTGCCGCCATTGTATCTCAAATCAATTGTTCACCATATTTAATCAATGTCAGCCTTGTCAGACTCCCTGTTATTTGAAAAGGAAATGTTAGATGTGCCACCTCAAATTTATTTAAATCATCACTATAGCATTTTATATACATTAAAGGTTGCAGCTGTTTATCCCACTGTCTTGGTTACGATTATTTATACCCAAGCCACAATCATTGACCCAGTTATACAAAAAGCAGACATATGTAAGCAATCCAGTGGACAGAGGCATGCATAAAATTGTGCTATAAGGCTGCCATTTTATCTTAATACACTTGGACACAGTAGGATGCACTGCAAAGTTCTCAAGTACAAGACTGGGACTTAAAGCCTTTCAGATCAAATGCTAAATGGTGGACAAGAAACTGGAAGATACAAAGCAATACACATGCACACCTTGTCTGAAGCTGGATTCTGTTTGACCCTGCCCTTGGATTATACTGGTCTTAGTTGAAATTGTATACCAATGCATGTAACAAGCAACCTGTGTCGTGTGGGGTGATATGCAAATAGATGATATGTGCTTTCTCACCTATAGGAGCCCTAACATAGTTTTCAAGTTCTCTGATACGTTTAAGGACCAATTTACTATTGTCATTTCCCACTGAGTTTCTACTGACCAGGTGGCATTTGAACCCAAATTTCCTGTTGATTACTCACATATTTCATCTACTATCTTGTGTAAAGGAATCCCATAATGGGATCGGGCAATTTTAGCCTCTGCCCAAGCATCCACTCTATAATAAATCAACCTCAGCTGATCTATGCAAGAGGCTGGAGACTTTCAAAGCTCTGTGAGTCCATCTATTTTGACTTCCCAGCCTTTCTAGGTTTGTTACAAGCTTAAACTTACCAAAAATATTATTAAGACACCTTCTGTACAATTAGAAGCATTTACTGAGGCTATTGGACGTTACACAAAATATTGCTCTTATCTAGAAAATAACAAAGCTGATTTCTACAATAACTTGTCTTCAGGCACCAAAAGAATCTTCTCGTCGTCTCTCTTCCAGCACAAATCAGACTGTCCATTAGCATGGGAAATATAAGTCACATGGAATTCATAGACCATTCAGATTCTTCTTGCTTCTTTGCTGAACCCTGCTTACATCTCCAGCAAGCTCATGTTTACACATACTGCAGATAAGCACACAGCTGCTGAAATGAAACTACATTTTAATATTCAGTGTTTACATTTGGCCTAACTAACAGGCTTCCCTACTTCTAATCCCGTTGCACCCCACATTGGTTCTCATGTAGTGAGAGAGAGATCGAATCTGATATCTTCCATCTTGTATTTTCTAATTAATCATTTGTTGACAAACAGATTGTTACTCTCAGGCTCTACTTTTTTCCTGCTTTAAAGTTTAATTGTTGCTGCTCTCCTTTGTTAGGGAGGTGATTACATCTGGCATCTCCATAATGGCTACCTGTGTACAAAGTCAACTCTAGGAGCTTCTGTAATTAAGTTAGGAATCCTTCCTTTTGTACTATCCATGAAAGATTCCCTTAAAATAATGAACTATGCACTTTTTGCCTAATTACCAGTTTTCCGTGTTGCTGTTACTGTTCAGTAATTAAACACTCAGCACTGTGCTGGTGCAGTTTGCCAGTATTAATAACCATGTGACTCTCCTAACTCCCTTATTCTCTGGCTTAACTTTGCTGGTTTGAACCGTATACTGCTTCTTGTTCCTTGATCTGGATAGGATTTAGTTTTAGACTGATCACACGAGGAATAGGCCACAATCCTGACTGTTTGTCAACAATCACAAAATGCATAGGAAAATTTACTCCAGCCTGACTCCAATCTGACCCTAAAGTGGACTTCTTTGGTCCACCTGTAAGGCTTTTACATGTTGAGACCAGGCTGGAATGATTCCCTGGCAGACAGAAGGTGGGTTGCTTTGAGGATCACTCAAAGTGGCCCTTTCTTATGTGATCAACCACAATCTTTAAGCACTGTGGTGCAGTACCTATGCATCAGTCTTTGCTTTTGAACTCTTACTAAACTTTTCTAGTATGAAAAGTTGGGCTGCCTCTTGACCCTATTTCAGATCATCCTTCCCTGAGATGCCTGTGCTCTGCTTCATCCCAACTAGCTCAGACTTTGGCCTGTGGGGAATCATGCTACAACAGCCTGTCTGACATAAAGCAGGGCACACCATTGTGAACTGTCACAACAATCCTACGAAATAGAATAAGCCGAGAAATAATTCCTTATCCATCATCAGCCACAGACTTTGGATGAGAACCAACCACATTCATGTTTAACGCCCTATCAGCTGAGTGCATGTACTATTCAGACTTGGAGATTTTGTTTGTAAAGCTTCCACCAGTATATCACACTAGTGCTTACCATTACTAGCTGGCAGAGTGGCAAATTTGAGGACCGGACTTATTTTTAATCTTCTAGAGCAATGGTTCCCAACCTAGCCTCCTCTAATGTCATTGGGCTAAAACTCACAGATGTTTTCACCACTAGCTGCGCTGGCCAGAATTTCTAAGAGTTGTAGTCCATGGACATCTGTGCAGCCAAGGTTGGGAGCCACTGTTGTAGAGCACTTCATCTTATTTGTGTATAGATTCTATACTGCTTAATTCATAACATGATGATGTAGTCTGTTGCTTACAAGCACTCATGCCAAAATCAATTAATCACACTCTTTGATTGAGCAGATGCTGAGGGAAGGGGCAGGAGGGATTTTATTGGGGTGTGTGTGTAAATAATGGTGATACCCAGTGGACTGTATCTCCTTCAGATTTTCTGAGTCTGAGATCAAGCTTGTTTCCCCTAGTTGTTTTTTAAAACACATGGAAGGACATGTCTGATACATCCATGTTTGTTTCTGTTGCAAACAGATCCATTTAAAGTGTTCCAAAATGTTTCTTTCTTTGTCCAGGAGTGACCTCCCAAATGTTCTGGCATTTGAAACCCTGCTAAGCTTTTGCAGACTTAAGGTCCCGACTTCTTTTATTGAGTAAATCCATCCCATCTTTTGTTTTCCTCCTTTCAACTTTACCCAGCCATTTCTCTCTTCCCTTGATATGTCCAAAGTACAATAGCTTCAGTTTAATCATTTTTGCTTCTATACAGACTTCAGACCCTATTTGGTTTAGGACCCACTAGTTTGTCTTTCTGGCATCAGTCAAGGTACTCCTCCAGCACCGGATTTTGTCTGAATCAGTTTTGCTCTTGTTGACTTTCTTCACTCTCCTGCTCACCACATTCAAGTGTTCATTGAAGAAAAGAGGGTGTTATTTCTCAGCGAGAATTGGAAGATCAGAACAGAATCAAGGGAAGAAGAAGGGAGCGTTATAGCTTTTTCTGCCACAATACACAGGGAGAGGAGAAAATGAAAGATTTCTATCCCACTCTTTATCATCTTGGCCAATTTGTTTCAAGGGGGGGAGCTGGGAAGAATCAGATAAGACCAAACACATTTCTAGACACCTTTAGGATGAACCCAATGATCACTGAATAAAATGCACGTGGCCTTACAATGGCTTTATGAAGAAAAAGCTTTTCCGTGAGTTCCCTGCCCCCTTCCTCTCACTCCTGATTGACAAAGAGAGCAGAATCCATTTTCTCACACCACAAGATATCCATTACACGAGAACTTTCTTCTGGCGCCAGGAGGTATTTTAAGAGTTTGCTTGCTTATTCCATAGGGGATAGTGTGCTGAAAGTTAGGGATACCTAAACAAAACAGCCCATTTGGAAAGTTCAGAGGGAAAGGAGCAATTAATAAAGACACTGCTCGACCTGCATTTTCTTTCCTCCTCCTCCTCCTCCTCCTCCTCCTTCATCATCATCATCATCATCAACATCATCATTTTAGAACTGAAGATTGTAAAACGGATAAGAAAAACAAGTCGCTTCTCTTGCAACAAGCGGATGATACGTTGGAACGACCTACAAAGCATTCACTGCAAAAATAAATACTGTACATAATAATTGAACAGGATTTTCCCCAAAGCTACATCCCACTGTGTTGAACTTTAAACGGCCTTTAGGATTACAAACCGGAATATTCTTACAGTGTAAGCATTGAACAAGCTATGAACAATAACCTTTCTATAGAGGTTATTCCCAGGTAAGTAGGCTTGCAAAAGGACTTGCTTGTGGGTAAAAAGTAGTTAGAGGATCACACTATGCAGTTCCATTAAGCCTTGCGGGAAGTGTCCAATTTGTCAGGACAGTCAATGACATCACACCCCCAAACCCACACACATTTGTAGTAACTCCTCATAGTAGGAGAGGTCATCTG
Source organism: Phrynocephalus versicolor (assembly GCA_023846285.1). Lineage (NCBI taxonomy): Eukaryota > Metazoa > Chordata > Lepidosauria > Squamata > Agamidae > Phrynocephalus > Phrynocephalus versicolor. Next base: position 34,618,881 of record JAHTLZ010000204.1, read on the forward strand.
AGAATACATCGTTGTAGTGTGTGTTCCCTCTGTCCTGTTGTGGATTTTAAGAGTAAGATTCTGTGCACCATACTTGGGATGCTGTTCTTATGTGCCGACTGATGGGGACCCATTGAATGAACCATCACCAGAGAGTAGTTTTTTTAAAGAAGTTTGTCCAGTTCTTTGTAACTTCACTGCTTAAAAGAATAAGCAGAAGGATACAAAATACAAGCACAAACAGGGAGGAGGAAAAAAGAGGAATGAAAAGAGAGAGAAAATTGTGTGGCCACTTAAGCCCCATAGACCCGAATTCACTCTTGATACTTCATAGCCAGTGCATTCACATTTCCTTCGCTGTGGCCTCATTTTCTGTCTCCTGAGCAGAAATGCCCAGATTTTTCCTACAGTCCAGCACTACTTCTTGTTCATTTCAGCGCCGCTCCTGGTTCCTGCGCGGAAGACACGGCCAGATCGATCCCTGTCCTCCTCCTCCGCCCTTACTTGTTTTACCAGACACGAGTCCAGCCCTTTGCTTTCCTCTTCTGCTCCACACCCTTTGGCGGACCAAGTCCCGGTAAATGCTTCCACCGGACTTTGGGTGTTGGAGGCGGAAGGGAGGCCGCGGACTGGGATGTTGGCACACCTGGTCTGGGCGGCGTGTGCCAGGAAGAGACAATCTACCTAGCTGTGCACATTAAATGAAGAAAGGATGGCGGGCCAAAGCTCTCCTCGGCGAATATCCCCGATTTGGGATTCTGCCTCTCTCCCCACTAAGAGTCTTCACCCGCAAGACTTCAGCTCCGGATCCCCGTGTTAGTTTTAAGGACGACTTCTTCAGTACCCCCCCCCCACACACACACCTTCTGCCTCCACAGCGCCCAAAGATACGATGGGAGGCCTAAGCTGGCACTCTGTCATCCGGGAGAAGCCAGGCTAACTTTTCCGCGCGGGAGGAGGGTTGTCTCACGGTGGCTGCGGCCGGAAGGCAAGGGAGCCCGGATCCAAACAGTTCGGATAAGGCCGACCAGTCTAGGCTCGGGCTTTTCAGGAAGGACCGTTTTTTCTGCACAGTTTTCCGAGCAGGTCAGCTGTGTGTCCTGAATGATCTTGTGCATATCAGATTTACGCGAAGAGGGGCGGATCACGTTCTCCCCTGTCCAGCCCTCCGGCCTCAGACCCCCATCTGTTCAGTGTTATAGAAGTCCACTGCAAAGGAATGCCCTCGGAGGGTAGCGGGACTTACTCCAATTCTCTGTTTGGTCTTAAAAGCACTTGGATTTCATTGGGGACGTTGTTTGTCCCTGCTTGTTATCTATAGCTTGGGATTAATTTCACCACCAATCATTGGAACGATACTTCCCGGGAGCAGAACTGGATATCAACAAGGAGTTTAATGATCCTTGCCACCCATCCGCTTGTGCCCAAATACAGTATCTGATTTGGGGCCACGCATAGGGCCGTGGTGGCTCAGCGGACTGAAAACTGTGTGCTGTTAACCTAAGCTTCTGCCAACCTAGCAGTTCGAAACCATATAAATGCAAATAGATAAATAGTCATAAAAAGGGGGAAGGTAAAACTGTGTTTCCTTACAGCCAAGCCGACCACGTGGCCATGGACTTGCGGAACACTGGCTCTTTGGCTTAAATACTGAGATGAGCACCCCCTAGAGTCCGACATGACTAGCACGCATGTGCGGAGGGAACATTTACCTTTTATAAATGTATAAATATTTGTCATGTAGTCCCACTCTTATGTCTGAGGAAATGCACTGGTCCACCCAAGTTCACATTGAAATATAGTAGTGAGTCTCCAAGATGCCACAATGTTTTTGCCTTTTTCGTTTTCTTTTGTTTGTGAATGAAACGCCCTATGTTCGTATGTCATGGCAACGTTTGACGATCGTCAGAGAGGGAGGGAGGGAGGGAGAGAGAGACAGATCCCAGAAATTGTGGGAAGCAAAGTGGAAGATCCACCCAGGTTTCCGTCTGAAGAAGCGTTTTGTATGTCTGTGAAGATTGTCAGTCATCCAGGTGAGTTTATCTGGAAGTTGAGTCATGGCATCTGGACTTCTTTTTCTTGAGAGACTGAAAAATTTCGCTGCTCATCCAAACAGCTTTGTCAGTCTGAGGAAAGCTAGTTGCTTTTATGACAAGAGGTCAAAGTGAACTATAAAATAGAGGACTTGCAACTAGCTCTCTTCACACTGAGGAAGCTGTTTGGATGAGAAGCTAAACATTTCAATTTCTCAAGAAAAAGAAGACCAGTTGCCATGACTCAACTTCCAGATAAGCGGTTTGTATACAGTAGTCAGAAAGTTTGCCATCCTTTAGACACACCCTCCTGTTGCTTTTCTTCTTGTTGTTTTTAGTAAGGTCACATTATCTTCAATGGGAAGTTCAATCGCACATTTAGGTGATGATTGGAGATTGAAGAAGCTGCCAGAGCCAGTATGGTTTACTGGACAAAATGCACCACACATGGTTAAAATCCCCACTGGGCTATGGAAACTCAGTGGGAACTGCCAGAGTTAAACCATTCATGGAATATCTCACATGCCCTCCCCAACATCCCTACTAGGGCTTAGGATAACGTTAGGATAATGTTAGAGTAGGACCTGATGGCACAGAAGAACAAAAGGAACTGGCACCAGGCTCTTTCATTTTGAAAAAAGTGTAACTGGGATGTAATCCTAAGCAATAGTGGAGAAAAGGGCCAGTTCACTTTGCCTCAAGTGAAATGTTGGTGCTATGTTGGAAGGGGGGGCAACAACAACAATATTTCCTATTTGGACTTCTGGAGATCCTAGGGACAGAGTACAGAGAAGAGGTGTAGGATTCCCCCAAACCTACAGAAATGGAACCCACAGTCATCCTTGGATGGGGACAATGGCTATTGTGTGTCTGTGTTGTGTCCTTACAGTCATGACCGACTCTTTGTGATCCCATGTCCATGTGGTTTTCTTGCCAGGAATACTGGAGTGGTTTGCCAGTTCCTACTCCAGGCGCCTACAGCACCTGATATTCCCTGGTGGTCGCCCATCCAGGTACTAACCATGGCGGACCCTGCTTAGCTTTCGAAAACAGGCCAGATCCGACGTGCTGAGGACAGCCCTTCAAGTTCTGCAAGTCCCGCGGAGGCAATTCCCAGGTGAAATAAAGCCATCCCCTCTCCACCTTGGGGCTAAAATCTCAGCAATCTTTTCTGGAAAAGTCCAGGGCCAGGCCTTTGCACAAATACGGTATACAGTACTGTAGTTGGCACCCTTCAGCGAACAGAATTGCTTTTGAAATTACCTAGCCGTGACGCCCAGTGTGGCATAGAGACTGACGTACCCAGGAGGAGACCTGGGTTCGAATATTTACTAGGCCATGGCAGCGCACTGGGAGTTTGAGAGATGGTAAAACCACTCCATAAATACTGTATCTCACCTTGAAAATCCTATGAGGGTCGCTGTAAATAGGTTTCAACTTGACGCCATGAAAAGAAGCACATTAGCTAACACGCAGGAAGAGTTAAATATCTCCAAGTAAACCCCACAGATGTCTATTAATATGGCTTCTTTCAGCGTGGGTTTTACAAGAGGATCTGCCCACATAGGATCTTACTGCGAGGTAAGGCGGGGCGGGGGGCAGAGCTTAATGAGAAGACTCACTCACCGCGTAAATCGTATGCCTCACTTCTGGAAGCAATGCCCGACTGCATCTGTTGGGACTTAACCACTAGGCAAGGGTGTATAATCAGTTTGCACTGCCTCTTCACAGCTGGACTAGACGCTAGCTTGCCTGTACTGCCGCTAGGGGCTGGAGGAAATCCGCAAGCAGTTTCCTCGTGTGGAAAGGTCTGCGCAGTCCTTCTCCTTCCCCTTCTTGTTAATTCGCAGTCTTGTTACACGTCACCTCGAGTTTGCGATCTGAAAATGAAAACATTAGGGTTTCCTGCCTTTTCTTTTCTTTCTTTCTTTTTTAAAACATGTCTCGCTGCTATTAACCGTTCTCAGCATTCCATCATTTCCTACTTCGATCTAGGTTACAACAAAAACAGTAAAACGGCCCGTTTAAAACGATTTCCCTAAAGCTCCTTCCAAGATCTGAAGAAAGATAGTTCCTCTTCATAGCGTAACCCAACTACCCCAAAGAGAAATGACCTTATGAATCCACGCGAGCTGCGTGCGCCTGCCGTTTTGGCGTCGCCTCCTCTCTTCCAAGCGACTTTGCTTGTTGGTCTCCATAGGAGGCGAAGGGCCAATTTAACTCTTGCCTTGGTTTCTCTACCTTGCTAGTCAATTGGTGTACGGATCACCTCTCTTGACCTAGTTGCTGACGGTGCAGAAAAAGGAAAGCAAGCAGCCAAGGCAGCGCTAAGGCCCCGTTCACACGTGCATCTACTCCACTTTCAGACTCGCAGCTGCAGGACTGAACGCCGGAGAACAGTGTGCATTGATCTATTCCACTTACAGTGGCATTTTCATAGAGAGCCGCAAAGCAAATATCTGTTTGTCTCGACATGCTGTTTCCCCTCTCATCAAGCCGCTGTTTTATCCAGGGAGAGGTAGGTAGGGAAAGAAACTAAAGAAAAGATCCAAGCTTTTAGTTCGGTGTTTTAGTTTGCATTCATAGTACAGTAGCATCGTCTCCAAATCCTACGAGATACTAATTCCCATCTATCTGGCCTCATCTTGAATACGACGTCCAGTTCTGGATACCACACTTCAAGAAGGATGCCATCAAATTGGAACAAGTTCAGAAGAGGGCAACAGGGATAATTATGGGCTGGAAAGGAAAGATTGGGCGAACTTTAGCAGCAAGAAAAGAAGGCAGTGGGGCAATAGGATAGCACTTTTAAAATACCCGAAAGGCTGTCATTCAGAGGAGGGACAGGACCTATTCTTGATCAGCCCAGAATGCAGGACAAAGAGCAAGAGACTCAAGTTACAGGAAGCCAGATTTTGGTTGAATATCAAGAAAAACTTACTAACTGTTAGAGTAGTATTACAGTGGAACCAATTGCCCCAAGAGATGGTGAGTGCACCAACATTGGAAGCATTTATGAGAAATTTAGACAACCACCTGACAGATAGCATATACTTGTAGTCCTGCCCTGAGCAAGGGTTTGTACTCCATGGCCTTGTAGGATCCTTCTGACTTAATGACTCAATGATTCTGATTGTGATGCAGGTGTGCCTAGAGGCAACTAAACTAAGTTCCCCCAACACATAATATCTCCCCAGTATGTTGAAGACTGAACCTGTCCCAAATTATGAGGGCATAAACCTTTAGCCCCACATTGGGGAGGGGTCAAGGACACAGTCACTGTTGGAACACTGGAGTTTGGAATCCAGAGCCAGAACATTCTTGACTGTAGTGAACATAAATGCGATGAGAGGTCAATTTGCCAAGGGAGTTGGGACCAGAGACCAACCCCACCTCATCCACATATAAGGCACATAGAACAAACAGTTATCAGAAATAGAAACACCATTTATAATGTCTAGGGTGATTCATTAGGCATCAGTGATCTAGAAAGGATGGTGTATCAAGGAGTGCTCTTTAAGCCACCAACCAACCAACCAACCAACCAACCAAACAGACAAACAAACTGTAAACTTTGAACTAAACTTCTGGGAAAGACAGCTTCAGATGGCTCCTTCAACCCAATGTTTCAGGGGAAGTATCTCCTCCAGGCTACTAATATATATTATCATAAACATTTATGTACACCTGTCTTTTTATGCCAAGATCTAACCTGAGAGTTGAGCACCTAATATTAAACACACTTACATGGAATAAGACTGTGCACTAGCTGTACTCAAAAGCAGATTCACTTAAGTTCCTCTGAGTTTTATTTATTTTAGTTGTATTTTAGAGTATTTTTACCCCACCTTTCTCCTTGGAAAAGGACCCAAGCGGCTTACAGCAATGAGGGATAATATGCAGTCCAGTACAATTAAGACATGTTCAAGTATTTGAGAACAAGGAATTGAGGGACATCTTACAGCATTTATAGACAATATTACATTAAAGCAACATGGTTATAAGTAGTCATAAACACAAAGTCTATGTGAACGTATAGATTCATATAAAAGATACATGGTAGTCCATCATTCAGGGAAAGCTTGCCTGAAGAGAAAGGTCTTTGCCTGTTTCCAGAAGGACAACAGAGATGAGGCAGTTCTGGCCTCTAGTGGAAGAGAGTTCCAGAGTCTTGGCACAGCAGCCAAGAAGACCCTTTCTTGAGTTCCCACAAGACATATCTGTGAGGGTGGCGGGACAGAGAGAAGGGCCTCTCCTGATGACCTTAACACCTGAGTCGGTTTACACTGTGAAATTCGATCTTTGAGGTAGCTAGGTCATATAGCGCTTTGTAGGTCAAGATCAGCACTCTGAATTGTGCTTGATAGCTGATTGGCAGCCAGTGGAGCTGTTTTAATAGGGGTGTAATGTGATCTCTGTACCAGCTCTACACACGAGCTACAAAACTCTATCTACTTAACAGGGTGTAAGTCTCACTGAACTCAGTGGGCCCATCTTTCTGTGTAGACATGTATAGTACAGTATAGTATAATATTGTTCAGCATGCTTTTCTCCTGGGTCAAACTGCAATCTTACAGCCACTTAACTGGAAGTAAAGACCAGTGAATTCAATATAAGCAGAAATATATACACAGCAACCCTGCTGCATAGTGCTAATTGCTATTGGATAGACTGCAACTTAACTCTGTGTAAATGTACAATAGAGTAACAGTATGCTAGAACTAGTATATCATAATAGAAGTTGTTGAATCTTTTTCTTCAGTAACATTGTAACTCCTGGTGTGCAACTGGAAAGGATTTATTTGTAACTGAATGGCCTCCCTATCCGGGATCATTCATTTTCAAAGGTTCCAAAGGTTTTCTAAACAGAACCAGTTCAGAGGAGGGCCATAAGTTTCAAGAAAATTAGGTGAATCTTCTTGTAACACAGAGATTCCAATAACAGCATCTGCATGGGAAGCCTTCTACCAAGAGATACATAAGGAACATGATAAGATGGACTCTCCAACAAATTTTTTTTTAGGAAATATAAATGACTGCCCTAAATGGCCCCCAGTCAGAATGCAGGAAATTAAACCTATCATACAAACATTAAAGAATAACAAGGCTCCTGGAGAAGATCTCCTACCCCCAGAACTTTTTAAGGAAAAGATAGATTGGTGGGCAGCCGTATTAGCCGGACTGTTCACGCATATAAATAACACAGGCTGCATGCCCAAGGGATGGAGCACATGTATAGTGGTCCCATTGTATAAAAAAGGTAATCGAAAAGATCCTAATAACTATAGACCAATCAGCCTAATAGATATTACAGCTAAAATTTATGCTAAATTCATCTTGCAGAAACTAGAAGAATGGGCTGATGAAAATGCCATATTTGCTGAAGAACAGGCAGGTTTTAGACGGGGAAGGAGCACTATCGACAACTGTTTTATTTTACTACACCTGATATCAAAATATACCTCGAGGGGCGAACAGATATTTGCGGCTTTTATAGATTTAAGTTCAGCTTTTAACTCTATTAACAGACTTATTTTATGGAGGAAACTCTTAAAGACAAATATTGAGAGAAGGCTTTTACATCTTATAATGGCTCTATATACAAACACAAATTTACAAGTTAGAACAGGCGCCAATCAGGCCTTAACTAGCAAGATTGCCACATATAAGGGAGTACGCCAAGGTTGTATTTTAGCTCAATTTCTTTTTAATTTTTATATTAATGACATAGTTTCTTGTATGGCTCTGCCGGAATACCATATGCCAAAAATATTAGACAGATCAGTAAACTTGCTTCTCTATGCGGACGATATGATTTTAATGTCTACAACACCAGTTGGGTTGCGTAGACAATTAAGAAAATTTAGTAATTATTGCCAACAAAATGACTTAGTCATTAATAATAGCAAATCAAAAGTTGTGGTATTTGGCAATAAAAGGAAACAATATAAGTGGTTTTTAGAGGGCAAGGAAATGGAACAGACTGGGATATATAATTACCTTGGCATAGTTTTTTCCTCAACAGATTCCTGGTCTCACCAGATAAAGAAGAATGAAACAAAAGCTTTAGTAGCAGTTAACTCCCTGAACAAGCTACTTAATTATAAATATCCTGGATCCCTCCAACCAGCTATAAAAATATTTAAAGGCAAAGTACTGCCCATGCTATGCTACGGCGCAGAAATATGGAGTCTTGGAAGCAGTAAGAAAGTTGAAAAGGTGCAAAACAAATTTATAAAGGGAATTCTAGGGGTAACAAGAAGTACACCGGCCCATGCGGTCAGAGCAGAACTAGGCTTGGTAACTGTATATGATTTATGTCTTGTTAGAGTATTTAATTATTGGATCAAGCTATGCCAGATGTCTGATGATAGGTTGCCTAAGATGTGTTTATCTGAACAAATGACTAACCCTGTAACTAAATCTTGGTTTAAGAATTTTTCACAAATGCTTACTAATCATGGGTTAAGTGTTGAGGCTCTTAGCCTAAGTAAAGCTAACTGTAAAGTTGCATTCAAACAAAGAGTGTATGATATTAGAGCCCAATCAGATCTGGCTGCCCTGGCCTCAGTGCGATCCCTAAAGTGGTTATCAACATCCAAGACAATTTTCCAGGCAGAAAAATATCTCTTCTTCTCTATGAAAAGACAGTATCGTACTGCATTCACTCACCTTCGTTTCGAGCTAATGGACTCAGCAATGTTACAAGGCAGATATCAAGGTATACCAGTACAAGACAGATTGTGTATTTGTTGGGAGGCTAAAGTGGAAGACTTGGCACACTATGTATTGCACTGCCAACTGTATGCTAATATTAGAAATTTCTACTTAAACCCCTATCCTAGATGCTGGGGGAATTGGGATGATAAAAAGAAACTTGCCTATTTGTTATGTGGGAGAAATAATCATTTAACACATAAAGTTGGAATTTTTGCAGTAAAAGCAGCAATGCTGAGGAAACAGGTGGTTAGTAAAGGTGTGATCTAGTTGGATCAAAATATATACTAAATGTGAATATATCCCTTGTAGCTCTTGAGCAAGAACTATGTGATATTATCGTTTTAATGCATTGTACTTGTATATTTATTAGTATTTGGATGTGCATGGTTTTTGTTGTTTTAATCTTGTGGCTTTGAAACGGTCTAATCGACTTATTCAATAAAGAATCTTTGGATTATCAGGGACTGGAAACCACTAAACTAGGAGGAGAAACTGAAAAAAATGGGTATGTTTAGCCTTGAGAAAAGAAGCCTGGGGGGTGGGGTGGGGGTGATATGCTAGCATTTTTCAAATATTTGAAACACTGTCATACAGAGAAGATCTCTTCTCTGTTGTACCAGAATGCAAGACATATAACAATGGGCTCCTGAGAACCCAGCTTTTGGTTGAATATCAGGGAAAACTTCCTGTTAGAGCCCTAGGACAGTGGGAACAACCACCTGGCAGATACCCTTTGATTAGTATTCCTGCATGGAGCAGGGGGTTGGGCTTAATGAACTTGTATGCCCCTTTCTGATTCACTATTCAATAATTCTGTGACTCAGTGAGTTCCATTTTACAGACCTGGACTAGAAACTAAGGCTTGTCTGAGAGGCCTTTGGCCTAAATCCAATTGCTAGGCCCAACTAGAGCAACCCCAAGGAACAAACTGCTGAATGGATTTACTTATGGTGACCTGATTGAAGTTTATAAAAACATACACTGTGTGGACAAAGTGGATACAAAAAGCTGGTTTCCCTATCGCACAACACTAGAACTAGGGGGCACTCCATGAAACTTTTGGGTGCTACATTTCAAACAAATGAGAGAAAATACTTTTTCACCCAGAGGATCACTGGTCTATGGAACTCTCTGCCAGAAGAAGTGGTGACAGCTGTCAGCCTTCACAGCTTTAAGAAAGGATTGGACAAGTTCATGGAAAACAAGGGTATCAATGGCTATCATTATGGATGCCTAAGGACAACCTCCAGGTTGGAGAGAGAGGCAGGATATTTCTCAGTGCCATTTGCAGGGAATCTAAGCAGGTGAAGCCATCTGCTTGGGAATACCCTGAAGTAAATAGTGAACCACTGTGTGAGACAGAATGCTGGACTGGATGGGCTGTGACCTGTTCTAACAAGTCTGTTTTTATGTTCTTATGTGTAAATCCTATTGAGTCAACGAGTCTAATCTGATTGAGAAGAACTGTTCTAGGTGTTCAGTCTGTCTTTTGCTTGAGATCTCTTTTCTCACCAAACCAGCCAAAGCATTAAGTAATTCATGCCCAGGGAAGAAAAGGACCCGCTGGAAACCGACCTAGTTGCAGAAGCACACCCAGAACAGAGGACCTTTGGCGGGTTCCAGCGGCAGGGCTGCTGCCCTCCTGGCTGCCTCGTCGTGGCCGGTCGCGGAAGGAAGAGCTGTTGACAACGGGAAGGACGCTGCCGCGCTTCCTTCTCCACCGTCACTCAGTCTTGGCTTTTTCCTTGGCCAGGCTTGATAGATGAGAGACAGCTTCGGAGCAGAGAGACCTCCGCTTTCTAACAAGCTGCAGTCCCGGGCACGTCGCCTTTTTAAGCTTGACCCTCGCCCGCGAAGTTCAGCCCACGGCGGCGGCGGCGGCGGCAGAGGGAGGGGGGGAGAGGGAAGATCGGACACCGGAGCTTTGAAAGCCGGGCAGGCACCAAGCTTTTTGACCGCTGTTTAGAAAAACCCGCCGCTTTCCTTCCCATTAATCTCGAGTAAGGAAGGAGTTCAAACTGCACCTGTATAAACAATCCGCCGAGGAGAAGGGGGCGGAGAGGGCTAGGAGAGGGAAGCGCGGCTGTGCCTCCGACGTGTGCTTGAGATGGAGAGTCCAGGGGAGAAAGGATGGCGACCGGGACGAGCAACGCGACGCTGCCAAACCACCTGCTTGGGATGAAAACGGGGGAGAGGGAGGGGACGACGACGGAGGGCCCAGTGCAGCGCCTGCCAGGCAGCGCCAGCGTTGGCTTCGGGAAAGGGGCTGTAGAGAACGCGGAGAGGGAAGCCGGGAGGAGTAGAAGGTGGGAAGAGGGCAGGCTAGGAAGGAGCCCCCCTCACCCCCCTCGGCACTTCTTTGAGCCCAAAGCTGCATTTCCCCACCCAACCCCCCGTCCCAAGAGAGAACAGGTTGCAAACAAAGGCAACCTGGAAGCGTGTTGGTTTTGCTGTGGTTGGGTTTTATCACCATCATCACCACGAACGATTTGCCAGCTTGCGGGAAGCTTGTGCCAAGAGAGAGGGGAGAGGAGGAGGAGGAGAGGAGCCAAGCGGGCTTGCCTGGTGGGAAGAGGAACGGAACGAAAAAGACTGCCGATGCCGCGATCCTGACGGGCCGAGAGATCCAACTGCGGCGGCCCTCAGGGGGTCCTCCCTCCCTCCCTCACCTGCTCCCTTCTAGCCCAGAGGCGTGGGCCTCGCCAAGGGAAAGTGGGCGAGGCACCTCCTCTCTTCGCTCCTTTTTCTGCCTTGGAGGAAGGGGGGTGTTTTTTAAGCCGCCATGCCTGGGGCAAATGCTGGAAGGGACCCCGGCGTGGATCATCGAGTCCGGCTTCTGCCAGGGAGGCACAGTGGGGAATGGATCCCCTCAACCTCCGACATGAGAAAGGGTGCCTGGGATTTGAACTCTTTAGAAAAAAAATTGAGGGGGCGGAAAAGGCATCACATTTCACAACAGCGCAATTGAATCGAGTAAGTAAGTTGAGGATGAGGCCACAAACACGAGGTCGCACTTCTTTGGTAGCTTGACAATCACCAAGTGAGAGCTGGATATGAATTTCACCTAATTGGAAAATACGCAGCCACCTCATGCGCAAATGTGAGACTCTGGGGTCAATAAAATCAAAGGTTTCTGCCTGGTAGCTAAGTGGTTTGATTGGATCTTTCAAAGTCTGTGGAAGCCAGAGATTGGGAGATTCCACTGTGCCTCCTCCATAGGAGCTGGACAAAAATATCCATCCAGTCCCTCCCAGCTCTGCAGATCAAAGATTATATTTCTCTAAGCAAGTTGTGAGAAAGAGTCAGAGTAATGTAGTGCAGAGAGTGTCAGGCTGGAACCCAGGAGCCTTGAGTTCACATTTCCTCTGGGCTATGGAGCCTCAATGAGGGGTGGATGTTGCTGATAAACCCGCCCTTTACATTTCTAATGTGGTTTGGAAATTATTCAAGTGGATGAAACTCAGACTCTCCCAGGCTGCTAAGATTTTAATATGAATTAAAATGATAGGGTTATGGTTAATTTCTAATGTACACATGAAACTGTTTTGCTGCCCACATTCCACCAAAAAAAAAATAATGCCATCTCTTCCAGGTTCAATTAGTGTTCTGTAACAGCATGTAAAACTTGACCAAACATCATAAAAGCAATTGCTCAAATTGCAAACGTATCTCTAGACTCAAGGAAGGAGTTGAAAAAATAAGTTTTTGGTGATAGAAATACTTTGAAAGATCAGGTTCTTGGAAAATCCATCCAGAAAAGGTTCTAGAAAGCATTTCGTACTTCACCTTTGTGGTATGTTACAAGTCACTCAGATCACTAACTTGTATCTAGGGTTAGGGTAACCTAGGGCTGGTGTGTGCCAAACTCATGAAACGGCAATATGTAGTGAGAGTCCAATTTCGTGGCCAGGATTATATCTGGACAAGGGCAGAACAAAACCTGTTAGCAAGAACAAAAATTAAGGGCACTCTAATGGTCAAAATGCAGGCTTTGGAGCCATTTAAATATCTCTGATTGATCATTTAGTTGGGGGTAAAGAGAACTATGCTAAAGCTTTTACAGTACTGTATAAGCACATGACATGACATTGAGGATTTCCCTGGTAGTGGCGGTGGTAACAGAGTCGCAAAATGCTGTCCAGGTGATGTCACTTGAAACACTATTGGCACACAGAATATTTTGGCACACAGAAAAACCTGATTGTAATTATGTGATTTCTTGTAACTTGTTGTAAGCCGCCCTGAGCGGTCCTGCTGCCAGATGGGGGGGTGGTATAAAAATGTAATAATAAAGAAATAAATAATGAAACACGGAACCTAGAAATCAGTCATGGTTTAAAAAAAATCTTCTTGTAAATGTACTTCCTATACTGCCCTGTTAAGATGGCACAAAAGATCCGATCAACTCTCAATCCAGCCAAGATCATTCCAGGAATCAACTGAAAAATGTCCCAGGATGTGGGGGCTCCAGCTGTGATAGAAGTCCCTGTCTTAATGGGTCCATCAGGCCCCTTTCTCTTCTTCACTTTGCTTTTTCATCACCACAAATATTTGGTTATTTTATTCTGTTGCTTCCAAGGTGCAGTAAACTGTCCCCGTCCCCCCTCCCCATTTCGGGATGTGAGGGTATCCTATGATTGTTTTTTACTGTTTTTACTAGAATGATTGAACACTTTGGACCATTCATACCCGCCTTTGACAGCTGTGGAAAACAAAATAAATTGAAATAAACAATAATGTTATATGCTGGTTCATGAGTGGATCATACCACAATGTTTTTATCCTCTCCATTGTCGCTGAGGTTCCACTCCATTTAGCAGCTCAGGCACATAATTTAATTTTAAGGAATATTTAGTCAGATTAAAAAATAGATGAGGGGTCCTAAATTTTCAGCTAGGAAGGAGTGGGTTTTATGATTTGGGGGTGGGGAAAAGAGAATTATTCATATTTAATGATCTTGCTTCTTTCTTTCCTCTTCCCAAATTCCGTCACTCAGATGTAAAGATTATTACCTAGAATCGAACAAGGAGATATTGACACAATGGTGATAAGGAATAAGGATAAGAAATGGCTAAGATCATTCAAATTACAGTAGTTTCTGCTCCAAGTACTGTATTGTTTAAATGCCTGGGATGTTGTTCATTCTAGAAGCAGTACTTCTGTTCTGCTAAAGTAAATACACAGTCATTGGGTGCATCACCAGGTTTCAAGTTTTATAATATTCCCCCCCTCCCCCAACCGTAGGATCTACCATCTGTGAATATACAGTTGTAGGTGATTCTTTGGTGGTGGTGGTGGGGGTGGGGGTGGGGAGTCCTGCTTCTCCTTGACTAAAAAAAAAAACTAAGGCCCATCGAAGTCCACCTCCCCTTAAAAATTTCGCAGACTGAAATAAAAGGGGGTTGTTTCCAAAAAATATGTTTGGATTTGGGTGCTTTCGTTCTCTTATTAAGCTATAACAGACTTTTAATTGCTCTCTTCGGTTCCCCTTCTGATAAACCCTACCCTACCCCCTCCGCAACCCGTTTTTAGATATAAATCCAGGTTATCAAAATCAAAGGCAGGTGCGAATCCATTTAACCAATTTTACCTGAGTGGGTTTGTACGTGCATGCAGGTTTCAGTTCTGCCTTTGATTTTACGTTCTTTAGAGCCATGTTAATTCATTGCACCAATGAAATTTGAGAGCAATGGATTCTTTCCCCCTAACCCAGTCCTGCCCCATAGCTTACTAGGAGGTAAATCCCACCAATTTTAATGGGACTTAACATTCGTCGCAAGAGAGAGCGCATTTCTTAAAGCAAGTCCAAGGGGAGGGGGTTATATAGGGCGAAAATTCAGAAACCAGTGTACTTGAAACAGTCCGGACTTTGCGTCCGATAAAATCTCATGGGGACCAACCATCTTCATCCAGAACACACCGCTTTGGAGTTTTACTAGAGCCTTCTTAGGAGGTAGAGAGATTGAGATCAAAACATACTGACATCTTTATAATCGGGTGGATATTTCCGAGGCATCATCTTGGCCCCTGTGGGACACAGAGACGTTGCACTACTTATACCCCTTTGATCTGAGGGTGAACGACTCTTATGTTCCAATCGTATTGTGGATAAAAGTCATGACGTTTTAAATTATCAGGTGTTTCAGTCATATGCGCTTCCTCAAAACCGTTCACTCTCTTTCAAAAGTTCTTATAGGACTGCAGCTCTCATCTGCACAGTGATCATTCTCCACGAACCGTTTAAGCGGCGTCAGGATGAGTTGGTCCATTCACCCATCATGATCCTCTCTGTACTGTGTACTCAAAAGATCCCCTCAAGGGTTCAAATTGCTGAAAACTGCAGGGCGCATCTCTAGAGCGCCAGTGGCGGTGCATCCCACCCAACCAGGGCACCCGAGGGTGGCGCCGGCGGAGAAAGCCTCGGCACTTGGGGCGCTCCTTGCGCTTCCCACGCGCCTCTCCGGGAATTCAGAGCGCGCGCTCGGGCTCATCCTGCCTCCGGACGCGCCCAGACTTTCTGGGGCAGGTCTCAAGGGGTGGGGAGGGACGGGCCGATGCACGCAGAGCCCCCGCGCGCGTCGTAACTGGCTATGGGGAAGGGGCTCATCGTTGTTGCCCCCCCTTCGCCCACGCAGATAGTTTGCCCCACTTCCCCCCAGGCATATATATATGGCTCGGTCACCTCCAAGTCCGCAGGGCAGTTGCTCTGGGGCGCCGAGGAGAGCGGGCGTGGTGCGGGGCGGGCTCCCGGCTGCCCCCCTCCGCCCCTCTCGCCTGGGGGCGGGTCATGTTGACGGGCTCCCTGAGTGACGGCGAGGAGCTGCCGGAGATGGACCTGAGGGGGCTGCAGTTGGACTACCCGGCGCCCTCGCGCTCCAAGCGGCGCCCCCGCGGCCAGGCTTGCCCCTCGCTCGGCAACTCCTCGGCGGCCGAAGAGGAAGAGGAGGAGGAGGAGGAGGAGGAAGAGGAGGAAGAAGACGAGACCGCGGCGCCCTGCGGCGGCGCCCGCAAAAAGAAGCGCGCCCGCGGAGCGTCGCCCGCGGTGGCGCCGGAGGGCGGCAGCGGCGGCGGCAAACGGGCGCCGACCACGGGCCGGCACGCGGCGGCGGTGCCGGCGCTGGCGGAAGGCAAGCAGACGCAGCGCAACGCGGCCAACGCGCGCGAGCGGGCGCGGATGCGCGTGCTGAGCAAGGCGTTCTCGCGCCTCAAGACCAGCCTGCCGTGGGTGCCGCCGGACACCAAGCTCTCCAAGCTGGACACGCTGCGCCTCGCCTCCAGCTACATCGCCCACCTCCGGCAGCTGCTCCAGGAAGACCGCTACGAGAAGGGCTACGTCCACCCCGTCAACTTGGTAAGCGATCCCCAAGCGGGTGTCCGGGGCCGCCCCCAGAGTGGCTTCCCCCGCATCCCACAAGAACGGCGGCTGGAGCTCAGGAGACGGGGGCGAAGTGATGGGTATTTACAGGCTGGCACCTGCTGGCTCTTGAATTCATTTATTTTATTCATTTATTTTTATACTTGTTAACCGCACCGACTTTCCCAAACCGAACTCTGGGCGGTGTACAATAAATTCAAGATGCCGCCTAATAACCTCTGACGTGACTAGCTTGCTTTTTTGAAACCATATTTTGCCTAGAATCCTGTTGGCTTGTCATTAAGTGCAATAGTCGCTATTGCAACAGCCGGTTTCCACTAGTTAAATTGTAGCTTGTGTTCTACCTTGCATGCCGCCTTATCTGACAGACAGCAAGGGAATAAACGCCCTTGCTTACCTTAGCATCATTTAACTTTTGGGCAGCAGTTAATTATATTTATATCCCTGAGTTCCAACCACCGTGTGTGTGTGTTGTGTCGTGACTCCATGCCCATGGAGTTTTCTTGGCAGGAATACTGGAGTGGCTTGCCAGTTCCTACTCCAGGTGCCTACAGCACCTGGTATTCCCTGGTGGTCTCCCATCCAGGTACTAACCAGGGCTGATCTTGCTTAGCTTGGGTCCCTTTAAAGCAGGGGTAGGGAAACTTTGGCCCTCCAGATGTTTTGAAGTCTGAGAATTCAGAGCCCATACTGCCAATGATAAAGGACTCTGTGAGATGTGATCCAAAACATCTGGAGGGCTAAAGTTTCCCCACCCCTGCTTTAAATAGAAAGGCAGGATAAAAATATTTTAAATAAAATAAATCATATAGAAATGTGGCATTCCAAGATGTCTTGCCCTCTCCTTCATCCTTTTGTCATTCCTTTGAGATAGATCAGGCTGAGTCAGATCCAGTGCCTCAAGGTCATCCTGTGAATTTTCATGTCCATCTATAAACAGCAGCAGCAGCAACAGTGGCAACATATCTAGTTTTGTAAAATGAAGCAGATGAATTCTTGATAACTTCCTTGGATAAGTATAAGTGGAGATGGCTTCCCAATCTCGAACAAAACACTCTTTTCTAAGGGGCAGCCAAAGCTCCCTTTTGAGTCTTTGGTTGTGTGCTTTTCTATGTACATAGGAACATGATTCATGCAGAGTCAAAAGAAGAATGTACAGCTGCATTACACCTGTGTGCACAGACATAGGATTTGCATTGGGCATAGAAATGGTGCAAAAGTTTTACTACCTATGAACCGTGCCAGTTGCACATATCAAATGGTGATTCAAGCATAGTTTAGGAAAATTATCATTTGATCTATATGATCTGTAGCATCTCTCTACCCACAGGGATTCTGGCGTTTTCTTACTCTTCCTTCCTTCCTGGTTGATTTGCCATTTACGGAAGTGCTGCTTTTCATGAGAGTTCCATGAGGTCCCAAGATCTGGGACTTGGTGCAATTACCCACAAGAGGTTAAGTATTCTCTCCAAAGACAGTCACCAAGCGATGGTGGCACTCCAGTCTGTAAACTCTGCTTTAATGATGTAGGGGTTGTAGGTCCTGATACATGGATTTTTCAGGTCCAGGACTACAAAAATGGAATGCTTGTTTTCTTGATTCTGGTTTTGATTCTGATTTCAATTTCTGGCCAAATCACCCTAGTCCTGTTGTAGCCACCAAGAGTAGTTAACACCTCACCGGTGTGCCCCTGTTTTGCATAAAAAATAGTGTGGCATGTTCAAATGAGCTCTGCTCAGCTGCTCAGCAGAGCTGTGCACATCCAGAGGCATACTTGCATATGCCTGAGCAGAAGGCTGTGTTTATATATTCAGCCTTTTCTTGATTGGAGTAATTTGTCTGCCATCTATAGACACTAATGATGACCACTGGCTGTGTTTTATACATTTAATCAACCCAGTGACAATATACTACAAGAATAATGACAGGACTGAAGAGTTTGATGGATTAATTAAAAAATAATATATCATGATATTATCTTGACTCCCTGTAGCGTACAGTACATTCCTAGAAGTCAAATTATAAGGTAACCACCTTGGAAAATAAGCGACCTGCAGGCACTGTTGTAATATAGGAATTCCTTCATTGCCTCTTTTAAGATCACACTTGAGATGCACACAGTAAATGTTTCATAAACTCTTCTTTTCTTATGCATGCTTAGATGACAAACACTCTTAAGTGTCCTGGCTGAATACTTTGAAATATGCATCCTCTCCTATGTAACTGCAAGAGTGTTAGGATTAGTGCAATTGATATAGAGAAGTCCAAGTTTATGTTGCATTTGCCATAATAACCCAAAGAAATGTGAAGATAAGAGGGGGGGACCCAAAAAGAGAAGTAAACATAAAAACTAAACAAATAATAGATCAAAGAGCACAATAATATTTATTGAATGAGCTACATTGGAATGCCGGATTTGCATCCGCAGTTGCTAAGGGTAGATTATAGCCCTGTGGCCTTTTTGAGAAGGGAAATTCCTAGTCAAAATGCCTGTAATTGACTGCAAACACATGCTTTAAATTTTCTGAAGATCTGAAGGAGAGCATCATGCCTCTGCCTAAACATTTGCAATGGCAAAATAGTCTTCTGGGTTATTTCTAATTATTTTGTTGTGGCCCTTTAGATTCTGATAAGGAACCATAAGACTGCTGTTGACGGTGCAGAAGGAGACGACAATGTTTCAAGTTCTCATCGCATCAGAAATGTTTCATACAATCCCACGTGTATTTGTATTCCTTTTAAAATATGTTTTCATGCAACCCTTTTTGCACTCGTGTTATAAAGTATGTTGGGAGATGATGACAGAAGTTCAGATATTTATATGTTGTCGTTCCTCTTTCTAACACGAAATGCTATTTCCATTTACAGACCTGGCCCTTTGTAGTTTCAGGAAGACCAGAATCAGACCCCAAAGAGGTGGCAGCTGCCAACAGATTATGTGGAACTACAGCTTAATTGAAGTAAGCAATCCTTCTGCCGGATAGGCCTACAAGCCACACTGACTTCTATTGGACCAAAGGAAACAGAGGCACAGGAAACTCAACACTGTTAAATTTTAAAACTGACTCGTTTGTTTTGAAGGAAAATGTACTTGAAGCATAAAATAGAGGAGGAGAAATGCCCACAGAACTTGTTGCTGCCGCCAAAGCAGCCCCGTTGAAAGGCCTTTCCTGCAACATTCCTTAAAGAACTTTCCTTAAGTATTGTGAGTAACTGTAGATGGAACAAAGTGTAGGTTGTACAAGACAGTGTTAACTTGTGTGTCAAAGAAAAGTGGCATTCAATACTAGTCTTTAAATGCAAATTTTATAATATATTTGAATGTACGTTCTTGGCAGCTATACAATAATAAGACTACTTCTTTCATTTTGGCCAACATTTTAAAAACTGAAGATGAGGTCTGATAATATCTGTTCATTTCCTTCACGGAATGTTTCACAAGTGCATTAAATTTAATTATCTGGATTTAAACCAAGCTCAAACATTGATGCTGAAGCGAAATTTGATTTTAATAAAAATGCCACACATTAAATAGGGTATAGATTGAAGTCATAGAGAAGTTATTGTTGGATGGGGCACTTAGTCGTATTTTTGTAATGAAGATGTTGTAGAGAGAATTTTTTATGGGGTACCTTCTTCCCAAATGTGTGAACATACCTTAACCTGAAGCAGGAAGCCTGTTTAATTGAAACTGGGAAAGGTATGCTTTGGTGAAGGTGGCATTTGACAATGGAATAAGAGGCTAAAGACATTGCAGGTTGACCCTATCACCAAGCCTTTTGCTCATATGAAATATTAAATTGTGTAGTGTTCTTTTTGCAAGTGGTACCATAATCAGTATTTCAAATATAAATATAACTCTATTTTTGTATATTATATTAAAAACTTTGCTGAAAAGTTACTATGAGTGGTGGTTTGATAGCATGCAACTGGTACACAACAACAACCCTATAACAAAGGTTCCCCCTGCACATGCATATATAGTAAAGGTTCCCCCTGCACATGCATGCTAGTCGTGTCCGACTCTAAGGACTGTGCTCATCTCCGTATTCAAGCCAAAGAGCCAGTGCTGTGCAAGTCCATGGCCACATAGCTGACATAGGTGCAAGGAAACACCAGTTTACCTTCCTGCTTTTTACAGTGGTACCTATTTATCTACTTGAATTTACATGCTTTTGAACTGCTAGGTTGGCAGGAGATGGGGTTAACAGCTCACTCTGCTGCGTGGCACCAGGGATTCGAACCGCCAGAGTCTCCTGGAGATACACTTGGCCCTTTTTATGCATTTTTTTTTACAGCCCAGAGGTGTCAAATAGATCTAGTGCTTTGAAGAAAAGGGAAGGCCCTAAAATGCCCATGAGAATTTTTAACAAGTCTTTACTTGATGATAAAATATATATATTCAAAGTAGGTGCCAGGTAAGCCGTTTCAAGAAGGGCACTTGTAAATGGTTTGCTACCACTGCTACTACTGTATCCTATTTTTCTCACTTGGCAAAGGGGCTGAGAAGTCAATCAGAAAAATACTAAAATCAATGTATCAAACAATGTCTTGCATAGGTTCACCGTAGAAAGGGGCACCGATAATTGTCCAGATTGTATTGGTCTGTATTTGCCATTGTCCTTTACCACTTGGTATGCTGGCTGGTGCTTTTGTGCTGTGTAGCAGCATTTTAAAGAACCATAGGTTCCTCATCTTTGAAATTAAGGATGTGTAGTAAAAGTTTTTGGAGTATGATTTCCAACACCTATTTTTTCATTTGCAAATTGAGGGGCGCCTAATTTACAAAATCAAGCACATGCTAAAATAAACCTGACCATCTTAAATGTGTCACAAAGCTCTTTGTTACTCAGTTCGTATAATGGTTCTCTGGCTGGCCTCCTGCAATAAAATCATCGAAAATACAGTAGTGCCTCTTAAGATGAATTTAATTTGTTCTATGGGCCAATTTATTTTGCAAAAAATTTATCCTACAAAACACGGTTTAACATGGTTCCCATAGGAATGCATTGCATTTGCCTTGCGAGGCATCCCATAGGAAAAAATTGTCTTACGAGGTTTCCCTGTCCCCAGAAATTGCATTCGTCTTATGAGGTTTTCATGGTAAAGGGTATTCGTCTTATGAGGTACTACTGTACTGTTGTCTTTACATTCTTGCTATTTTATTTGATTTTTTAAAAAGTAAGCAGAGACGTTAGCGCAACAATTCTCTTAGGTGCTGTATGATAAGCTTGTTTGTGGGCCTTGCCTATTCCCTGGATCTGGGCCCAGCTCTAATTGTTTAAGGACCCCAAGAGGTTGGAAAAATAAGGGAAAGGATGGAACTGTTTAAATGGTCTGCAATGGAATGAGTGGAGAAGATTATGAAGCACTTAGTAGGGCTAGATGGAGGCAAGGAAAAAATTAGGAATCAATTGCAGAACTTTTATTTGTTGTTGTTTAAAACAGAATGGCCCTATATGGAATAATCACATTGATATCATTTGTGTTGGTTGAAATGTACAGCCCATGTGGGTTCCTAGTCTAAAAAGTTACTTTCCAGAGCAGAGAAAGGGGACCTTTGCCCCCCCAAACCATCCCTTGCCAATGGCCATAGCAGGTGGCACTCAATGGGAGACGTAGTTGAAAACAGCTGGAGAAATAGGTACTGTCAGGGGCTGTTGCAAAGGCTGCTAAAGAGATATCTCAGTGATTGTCTGCAGTAAGGGGGTGGGCAGAGTCCTGGGCCAAATATGCCCCACGAGCCTCCAAGGAGTGTCCTCACATGTTGCCAAAGGGTTTTAAAAAAACTTTCCACCAAAAAAAGAGGTCCCAGAAGGAGCAAATGAAGTTGTTGGGATGGGTTGGAAGGCTGGACAAAAAAAAAAATCAAAACAATCAGAGGTCTGGTCACTGCCCATTTTCATTTGCCAATTGTCCCCCTCCCCCGATTTTCAGGCCTGGTGTAGCTGCCTGCTAGAGGTAGAAATTTGTCTCCTAGGACTGTGGCGAACATGCTCTCCTCCTCCTCTAGATAAATGGAGCAAAAGTGTAGGGATCTGCATTATAATGGGATACATGTTTCCATTCTATATCCCCATAATTTTTACCAGTGTATCACTGGGGAATGAGGTACCTTGTTTCTTTTGTATGAGCAAAAGCAAAGCAAAGCAAAACCAAAGCTTATATACTGCCCCATACCATTTCAAGTAGTCTCTGGCGGTTTACAGTTTTAATTACAGTAATGAAGGCTACACATTGCCCCCACCAGCAAGCTGGGTACCCATTTTACCGACCTCGGAAGGATAGAAGGCTGAGTCAACCATGAGCCTGCTGCCTGGGATTGAACCCCAGGCCATGAGCACAGTTTTACATGCAGTACAGGCACTTAACCACTGCGCCACGGGGCTTCTAGAGCAGTGGTGGCGAACCTTTGGCACTGCAGATGTTTTGGACTACAACTCCCACAGTCCTTTGTCATTGGCAGCACAGGCTTGTAATTCTGGGAGTTGTGGTCCAAATCATATGGAGTGCCGAAGGTTTGCCACCACTGTTCTAGAGCATACAAATCCTCTATCCACCTATTTAGCAACATAAAGTAGCGGCAGTTTGAGATGTTATGATAAGAATGCATGGCCCTCCAGGTGTTGTTGGACTGGCACTTGCATCATCCCTCATGACTGACTGGGCCGGGTGGCACTTGCAGTGTGACAACATATGGAGAATTCCAAGTTTTCCTACTCCTGCTACAATAGGAAATGTGCCCCATATGATTCATGTAAGCATTCATGTTCTAGTGGCATAAGTAAAGTGCAATCCTGTGCATATTTACTGAAAGGTAAGTTCCGTAGGATTTCTTTCTTAGGATTGTACCTCTGGTATGAAATGGGAACATGCAATGGACAACCTTTCTGTGTATCTGAAAATCTGTAACTGCACAGCCAGTTATTTAGACCATTCATTGTCATGGGTCTTTGAGTTAATTTGAGGAAGCTAATGGAAAGGAAGTTCCCTGGCCTTTCACTCCAGCCTCCAGTTGCAGACCTTTGACCAGCTTCTGAACAATTCTGGATGAAAAGACTGAGAGGTTGTTCCTGGCAACTCAGTGCAATGAGATACCCACCTTTTCCACCATCTGATCTTACCCTGAGTCTAGAGCCATGATG
Organism: Phrynocephalus versicolor; assembly: GCA_023846285.1. NCBI lineage: Eukaryota > Metazoa > Chordata > Lepidosauria > Squamata > Agamidae > Phrynocephalus > Phrynocephalus versicolor. The sequence goes on from JAHTLZ010000204.1 coordinate 34,642,133, forward strand.
AAGTACCAAATCCAAAGCTTGAAGCATCCTGGATCATCCAACCTTTGCTTAAAATCTCTCGCAATGGCTGTCCTGTCACCTTTCAGCTCTCTCTCTTCTAGGCTGAACAAAACATACCCAACTCCTTCAGTTGCTTCTCACTGGACATACTTTCTAGTTCCTTCACCATCTTGGTCACCCTCCTCTGGCTATGCAAATTAGATATATCTATGACTCCTGAACATCTACTATCCCCTGCCTATCTAGTGATGTTTTCCGTACAGCAGAAGTAGTATTTTACAAGGCCTACCCTACATTTCATGTGTCAAGAAAAAGACGTCTTTAGACTCTCCTTCTAGTCAGTGTGGATGTGTTGTGTTCGTCTTCTTATGCGCCAACCCAAGCTTGTTATGAGCTTATCGGTTTTGGAGGAAAGGCAGCCTTATGCGGTGATCAGAATGTTGAAGTAGTAATTGAGAAACTCAGATTCAAGTGTCAAACCTTTAAGTCCCCCACATGTCTTTGGGGCAGACCCTATTTCCCCAAATAAAAGAGGCAGCAGGAGAGAGAATAATTCCCAGTGGAAAAAATGGAATATAAATCCACTGGATGAGCTCCTCAGCAGCTGGGTGAAGAATGAGCATCATGATGTATCTTGAAGGACCCCTATCTTTCAAATTACTGTTCAGAAAGATAAACCAAACCTCTGCTTTCAAGGAAAAGCAAGCAGGGTAGAAGTTTTTGCAAAGTGTAAATCAAGGCTGCCCTCTAGTGGGTAAAAGTCAGAAAGCCAATCTAATGTTTGAGAAGGAATATTTGCTATTTATTTTCAGGATTTGTTGTTTTGAAACTATCTACTACCACATTAATTGCTTGCATCCATTAAAATAAATCCATTTGTAGACTAAAAGTTGCTAATTTAAGAAGGTATGGGAAATGATCTGAGTTTGACAATTATCCTTAATAAACTTTTTGGCTCACATTTCAAATTGAATTTACTTTGATTCAAGAGAGCACAAGACAATCTGACCTAGGCAGCACTTCGTAAAACCTTTTTCAAACAGCTTAACCTAAATAGCATCAGTATGAGATAATGGTGGACCACAGACCGGGAGGCTAAATTGCTAGCAAAGTTGACCCATTCCTACAGCTTTTAACCCAATCCTAGCTATAGTATATTTATCTGGAGATAAGGGTCACTTGTTTCTGTTGGACTTATTTCCAGCTCATATTGCCTTTGAATTTTCAACCTGATCTTTATAGTTTCATAGAGGTAAATCCACTTATATTATAATAATAAATCCACTTATTTTATAATAAGCCACCTTGGGTCATTTTCCAAGAAGAAAGGTGGGGTAGAAATACTCTAAAATAAATTATTTTAATTAAAAGTTTTTCAATTAAGAATAAACAAGCTTTTTGTTTTTAGAGGTTGCAGGGCTCTCACACACTCTCTAGTAATGGAACTACATATCACAGGGACATAATTCTACATTGCTAGGTGATTTTGAGAGGTGTGGTAAAAAGTCTACCAAATTTGGAGCTGATATAGTTTCTCTCCTTTAACTTTATTGCTAAGTTTCTGCAACTACAGGTAGTACCAGTCAGGGATGTGGTTCAAATTTGGGATTTATTCAGATTCGGAACTGGAGTGGGGGCATCTCTCAATTTCCAGAGTGTTCCAAGGCAAATTGAGGATGCCTGAAATGGCACTTGGATGGAAGCAGGTCTCTATGATGCACTCAATTCTTGGAAGTTTAAAAGGCTGAGAGTTAAAATCAAATCATCTTGGAAAACAGAAGCTAGACTAGAACAGAACCAGAGGGCCAAAGCAGAAGGAGACTGACAGCTGAGACGCCAATAAGAAGCCCACCTTATCTTGGAAATTCCAATCCCAGAGCCCTTGGGAAAGAATGCTTTAGTCCATGGTATCTATCTATCTATCTATCTATCTATCTATCTATCTATCTATCTAT
>JAHTLZ010000204.1:34656575-34706485 GCA_023846285.1 Phrynocephalus versicolor
GTGTGTGTGTGTGTGTGTGTGTGTGTGTGTGTGTGTGTGTGTGTGTGCAGGCACAGCCACGGCCATCACTAGGTCTTATTATCGGGGTAGGGCTTATATTTAACAAATGCATAGAAATCCTGCTAGGGCTTATTTTTGGGGTAAGTCTTATTTTCGGGGAAACAGGGTAATATCCAAATGCAATTATATATCTCAAAATGCAATCAACCTATACAAACCTGTAGGATAACATATCTGGTAAAGGTTAAAGTTTTACATGGATTTTTAATGGGGTTGCAGTTTATATATTTATCCTTATGGGATTCCCAAAATGCTTAGATGTATGCTCAGCAAGTCTTGGACGAATGTGACAGAGCTTTCATCATCTACCCGCATACAATTCATTACAGCTTTTTGTTTCTAAAACATTGATATCTGTATCTAAAGCTAAAGCTAATCAACAATACAAAATTTTTGGTTGATCTGACATAATACTGAATATTGTAGATGGTAAGTGATGGTGTAATGTGGTGTACTGTATTACCTAATATCTTAGACTTGTAAGAAGAAAAGGCAAGATATAAATGTAACAGAAAAATAAAGTAATGTTTACAGTACTGTGGGCTCTGTTTTCTTTTGGTTGTCTATTTATTTATAGTGCACCCTTATAGAAGTCATCTTGGAAATTTGCTACTGTATTCTATGGCACTTACTGAGTGGACATAGGTATGTAGACCTAAGGGATTTTGTGCCAAACTTTGAGATGGCCACTGTGTTGTAGTGGATTCTGCGTCAGTCTAGGACAGTGATGGTGAACCTTTTAGAGACTGAGTGCCCAGACTGTGATTCAAAACCCATTAATTATTCACTACGTGCCAATACAGCAATTTTACCTGAATACAGGTGGCTGTGAAGGGGCAATGTTGGGTGCCCACAGAAAGAGCTCCAAGTGCCACCTTTGTTACCCGTACCATAGGTTTGCCAACACTGGTCTAGGACTCCAAAGACCTGAGTTCAGTTCCATGCTTGGCCATGGAAGCTGACAAGGAGTAATGATGACAAAATGACTCCTTAAATATCTCACATGTCTTGCAAACTCTACTAAGATCACCACCATAAATCATAATCAGCTTCACAGTACACCAAATGGAAGCAGCAGAGTTTAGTTATACCACAACATAGGTAAAAGTAAACATAAAGGTTTCCCCACACATGTGTGCTAGTCATGTCCGACTCTAGGGGCGGTTGCTCATTTCCATATTCAAGCCAAAGAGCCAGTGTTGTGAAAGTTCATGGTCACATGACTGGCATGACTGCAAAGAAACACAGTTTCACCTTCCCGCTTTTTATGGCAGTACCTTTTTATCTACTTGCATTTACATGCTTTCGAACTGCTAGGTTGGAAGGAGCTGGGGTTAACAGCAGGAGTTCGCTCCGCTGTGTGGCACCTGGGATTCGAACCACTGAGCTGCTAACTTTGCAGCCGACAGTTTTCGGAGCCCTAGTCCATTGAGCCACCATGCCACAACATAACAAGCAAACAAAAGAATAAAACAATTCATACACAAAGATTAGACAAAATATAATGCAAAGAACAGGAGCACATCAAGAGTAAAAACCCAGGAAAGCAAAGGAAACCATAACGCAACACATACAACATGACGGGCCAGGTGAGCCTATCAAAATATCTTTGGCCATCTGTGATGTTTCAGGTGTTGCTCCCAAGAGTTTGTGCACTCCTAATGGCAAGTATTTCACTGGTTCCTGATGAGCAGTAGTTGTGGTCATAGTTGTCATAGAAAACTCATAGGCCATGTATACTTTATATAAGGGTATTTAAGTTGCTCCTTGCTATGAGGTAAAAGCACAGATGTAATTTAAGAGTGTCCGCTTATGTCAGGATTATGGGAGAACAGAATCCATGCTTGTTCTGCTGCTTCTATCAGCAATTCTGATCAACCACCGGCGTACAAAGGCTGCTCAGTCTGTCAAGACAGCAGCAAAGCCTTGCTTTCCAAACCAGCCTTAGCTTGTCTTGGGGTAGGAAACAATCAGGATCTTTCTAAGTGACAATGTTTGATCTGCTCCTCAAGGTCAATAGGAAAAGACTGCTCTATTTTGATCAGGTGACTTTTAAAGACTTCCTGACATGCCAGGCATGTGGCAGAGATGTCATTCATGAAGATGATATGGTTACCTGTTCGGAGGTGCAGCGGCAGGGCTGACAGCCTGTCCTTTGTGGCAGCTGACATCTCAAAAAGGTCATGCTGAGCGGCTGCAGACAGACACATCAACTTGCAGCCAGGGATGGTGCCAAAGGTGCTTTCCTTCGTACAGGCTGGATTCCAGCAGTTTGTAAATGTTCTGATCATTTTGTCTCCTGCTAAAGGCATTTTTCTGTGACTGGCATCTAACACTTTGTTTCTGGCAAAAAGTGTGGCCTTACTTTGAACAGAAAAGTACGCCAAAGAAACCAGAGGGAGATTTTTTAGATGCATGAGAAGGAGATGCAGAAGTTGGCTGAGGTGTTGCTTATAGAATCAGTCTGGGTTCCTTAAAAAAGAAAGAAACCATGGATAAAGCAGGGTAAAAAGTGTTCTGCTTATATACCACTTCATAGTGCTTAAAGCACAGTCTGGGTGATTTACAATTTATTTATTCAGGCTACACATTGTCCTGCTCCCCTAACCTCACCAAGCTGGGTACACACATTTTACTGACCTCGGAAAGGTGGAAGGCTGAGTGAACCGTGACCCTGCTACCCAAAATTGAACCCTAGATCATGAGCACAGTTATGGCTGCAGTACAGCAGTTTGACCACGGCGCCACAAGGGTAAAAATAAACAAGAGTACAGTATATTGTATTAATCAGCATGATCTAACAGCCTGTAAACATTTGGACAGGCATCTTATGTCATAAATGGGGGGGGGGGGGAAATAGATCTTTGGATGAAAGTGGTGCAACGCCGGATAAGAATTATTCAAATATATCACCTTGCAAATTGGAAAATGCACTGTACACAATTTTAGGTGAGCCCAGCAAGAACAGCAGCCCCTGCTGGGACAAAAAGACAACAACCAATTGCTGGGCATGTATTGTCCCTTGCCTGGGTACCAGCATTAATTTTCTCCTGGCTCTGGACTGCTTTTTTACTGGCTTGTCTGGCTTTTACTTGGATACTGGGGACAAGTACAGTATCAGGATTCCATGCCTATTTTCCCAATTAGTTGGCCAAGGAGCAGGCTCAGTTTCCCTTCTGATCGTTGTCTGCCCTCCTCCTATGTCACCAGAAGAGTCTGCCCTTAGGACACATCAAGGATCTTCCCCCTGGTTTGTTTTTGGTTCTGAAATCCGAGGGAGTGGGATGCTGCTCACCTGGCAACCTTAGCAGGAAGAGAAGACCGGCATAGTTCTCAGCTGGAGGTGGTGGTGGGGAATTGTGCATGGAAAAGTGAAGGAACAGGGCATGCTCGCTGTGGTGGGGTGCCAACAGAGGAATGTGTTGCAGAATTCTGAATTTTGGCTAAACTCTAATAGCTTCGCAGCATAATTGCAGGGATTAACAGAGCAGAATTATCTCCAAAATTACCCAGAGGCAACCACTTCTATTGTCTCATCAACTGACACAGTCTCGATAACTCACTCAGAGACATTGATAAGAAAGAATAAAAAGGTTTCATTTAATCACAATGGAATAGATCAAAAACAGTACACTTCTACAAAGCATGGGTGCTTACAGACTTTCAGTCGCAGACCTCAACAGACTTATCATTTGCTTCCAGCAGACTCCCGCAGACTACGCATTTAAGCTGCACTAAATGCAAACAGTATACTAACCTCCAGCAGACTAAGAGGGAGGAAGAAAGCATGGCTTCTTTGGAATCAAAGGGAGGAAAGGGATAATTACTGCTGGATTGATTGACAGTGATGGTATCTCAGAAACATCCCTCCCAGCCAATGCTAAAGATAACCCAAGGTGTCAATTAATTAAATAATGAATAAATAATTAATGTGAATGGAACCTATTACCTCAAGAAGTGGTAACTGCACCAACACTGGAGGCATTAATAGAAATATGGACAACCACTTGGCAGATACCCTTTGATTTGTATTCCTGCATCAAGCTGGGGGGTTGGACTTAATGGCCTTGTAAAAAGGTAAAGGTAAAGCTTCCCGCTGCACATTCATGCTAGTAGGGGCGGTGCTCATCTTCATATTCAAGCCGAAAGAGCCAGTGTTGTACAAGTCCATGGCCACGTGGGTAGCATGGCTGCAAGGAAACACTGTTTTACCTTCCTGCTTTTTACGGTGGTACCTATTTATCTACTTGCATTTACATGCTTTCGAACTGCTAGGTTGGCAGGAGCCGGGGTTATTAGCGGGACCTCACTCTGCTGCGTGGTACCCGGGATTTGAACCACCGTGCTGCCAACTTTGCAGCCAACAGGTTTTGGAGCCTTAGTCTGCTGAGCCACCACTCTCCTTCCAACTTCACTATTCTATGATTCTAGGTATGAAATTTGAGTAGTAGTTCCCAAGTGAGTTTCCATGGCCAAGTGGGGATTCATAGCCTGCTCTCCAGTTGTCCTAGTCCATCACTTTATCTACTACTCCACGCTGGTAATCCCACAATAAAAATTAGATTCAGACAATAACTTTTCAACAGAGAATATCCATTCAAAATAATTAATCAAGCATGAGATTTAGCTGATTTGTTATGTAGATAGGAATAAATGACTGGAGATTTTTTGTTGTTCATATGACAATATTGCTGGCTTGATCCAGCACTCACCATGTTTACAGGCTCTTCAAAATACAGTACTCTTTACAAAAAAATTGACACAGAAGTGGTGATGCTGCCTGGGCCATTCTAGAAATAGTCATTTGAAAAAGTAACTTTCCAATATTGTGCAGTGGCCTTCAGCCAGTCCCCCCATCCGAAATGTGATAGTTCTTCTCACATGGGCTTTCAAAAGAACCAAGAATTCTTGGGCGAGTACTGGTTCATCCCTACATTGACACTCTTCAGGAGAACAGTGTGTTTGTGAATGCCTCTTCCAGCTGTGAGTTTCATTTCGTACTGTATATTGTGTTTCCAAAGAGACAAAAACATTTTGGCTTCTCCAAGATCAGAGGATTTCACTAAAGACAGTTCTCTGACTGAGCAATGCATGTGCAAAGGCTAAGCATGTGATAGAATGCCCTGTATAGTATTTCTAGTCAACATTACTGTGTATTTTTGAGAATATGAGGAACATTACTTTGCTGGCCTATACCCCCCAAAATCACCTCCAATGAGCTCTGGCATTTTTTTTTCCTTCAAAGGTGTTCCAGAAATGGGGTCGCAAGGTAAGTCCACAATTTTCTCCCACTCCAGACCTTCATGTTGTCTTTCTCTTTTTCTTCTTTGGTTTTACTCCACCTAGTGGACTCTGGAGGAACACAACCTGTGTGACCCAAGAAATTTCTGTTTCCTTGAATGAGAGGCCCTAAAATCCCCCCCCCCCCCATTGAATTATGATAGCAGCTATTCCGTGAAGTAACTCCCAGATCTCACTGGGTGCTGCCCATCCAGATTGTTGGACATTAGATGTTCTTGAGCTGGAAGGGTTTCCTGGACAGGCACAGCTTGGTGAAACCACAAAGTCTCATGGAACTGTGGTGTCTTCCTAGAAATCAGGGCTTGCCCAAGATATTCTGCTGCCTGAGTCAGAGTGGCAAATTGCACCTCAACTCCCCAGCCCTCCCCAGGTCAAGGTGGAAAGTACCTGAAGACAATCAAGTGTGGTACCTGAAGCAGAACATCTCACAAGTAAAAATGAGAGATGGGCACAAAACACCAAAATGACATTTTGTTTCATTTTTCATTTCAAATTGTTTCCTATGAAATGATTTTTTTTCAAACAGTTTCATTTTTCATTTCATTTCATTTTGTTATTTATTTATTTATTTATTTATTACTGTTTTTTACAGCCGACCAGCCTGGCCAATTGGCGCTTTTTAAAAAAACATGTGCCGATCAGCTGTAGTGTGGGCCTGGCTGATTGGCACTTTTTAAAAAAAAAAAACAAGGCCTCCTCGCCAGCTCGGAAGCCCTCCCCGTGGGGGTTTGGTAGCAGCAGTGGCCATGCCGGGCAGCAGAAGGCCTCCCTGGCCTCAGGTAGGGGAAGGCACCGGACTGGGAGAACGAAAAACAAAATGAAATGAACCAAAACTTTTCATTTCATTTCATTTCATTTTTCTTTGATGGGTCATTTCATTTTTCACTGCATAAGGGAAAAAATGAAAAATGAAAAATGAAACAAAAAATCATTTTGTGCCCGTCTCTAGTAAAAATGTATTTCTAATACATGAATCTTTGAGGAAAATGTGTCAGTCTGTATCAAAAACAGTGTGAGACATGGAATACTGAAATGCCTGGCTTGGCATAAGGTTTTATGAGAAATGACTGCTCTATAAAAGCTGTGTAAATAAAATTTGTTAGTTTTTACAATGCTACAAGATTTTGTTGGTTTTGCTATAATACTGTACTTTAAAAGAACCAAAAATGTGCTGTCCTCTCTCTCCCCAAAGATTGTCTGCCTCAAGCTCAACTCATAAGAACATAAGAACATAAGAACATAAGAAGAGCCATGCTGGATCAGGCCAAAGACCCATCTAGTCCAGCTTCCTGTATCTCACAGCGGCTCCACCAGATGCGTTTGGGAGTGCATGAGACTAGATATCTGTCTCCTGATACCACTCCCCTGCATCTGGCCCTTGAAGTACCCTGGTTTAAAGCCTGGAGATTACACATCTCCCTCATGGTTTGTAACCTGTGATGGACTTTTCCTCCAGGAATCTGTCCAATCCCCTTTTGAAGGCATCCAGGCCAGATGCCATCACCACATCTTGTGGCAGGGAGTTCCATAGACTTACAACGCGCTGGGTGAAAAAATATTTTCTTTTGTCTGTTCTTACTCTCCCAGCCCTCAATTTGAGTGTATGTCCCCTAGTTCTGGTATTTTGGGAGAGAGAGAAGAGCTTCCCTCTATCCACTTTACTCATACCCTGCATTATTTTGTATGTCTCAATCATATCCCCCCTCAAGCGCCTTTTTTCCAGACTAAAGAGGCCCAAATGTTTTAGCCTTTCTTCATAAGGGAGGTGCCCCAGGCCAGTAATCATTTTAGTCACTCTCTTCTGCACCTTTTCCAGTTCCACTATGTCTTTCTTGAGATGCGGTGACTAGAATTGTACACAATACTCCAGGTGGGGCCTTACTATTGTTTTGTATAATGGCATTATAATGTTGGCTGTTTTATTTTCAATCCCCTTTTTGATAATCCCTAGCATGGAATTGGCCTTCTTCACCGCTGCCACACACTGGGGAGACACCTTCATGGAGCTGTCCACCAACACACCAAGAACTCAGTCTCGGCCAATGATAGCCTCATGGCTCTGAGTTTCTTTCCTCAGAACTGCTGTCTGTGTGCCAACGTAGACATGCTGAAGGTGCCCTCTCTGCCAGGGATATGCCCTTGCGAACAGTCCTGCTTGTGAGAGATAAAGATGACCTCTTTACATCTGAGCCTTGAGCTGGACTGTTGCGTTCACAGCTACCCCATATTTGGGGTAGCCAATGCTAACATGTTGGTATAGACATCTGAAAGGAGTTGTGCGGCACAAAGAGTTGTGAACATGTGTCCCAGCTGTGCAACGTGTCAACATGTGAACAACTGGTGTGGGCGACGTTCAGACATGATGACTATGGGGACCTACAGTTTCTAAGATGGACAGCACAACAATTTCTGGATGTGAGAAAGAAAATATATACAGTGGTACCTTTACTTACGAGCAATTTGACTTAAGAGTGGAAAACCATTGGTGTTTTAATTGCTGCCTTACAAATTTTAGATGTGGTCTGTTCTACTTACAATTTTTTTTTTAAAAAAATCAATTTTATTTATTTATTTATTTATTAGATATGGCTGCTCTACTTACAAGTTGTTCCCATCTTATGAGCATGGATTTGGAATAGATTAAACTCATAAGCAGGGGTACTACTGTATCTGATCCCCTGTGGATTTCACAATCCTACTGTATTTCTTGTAAAGGCATGCAGACAGCAAAGCATTAAGCCTTACCCCTACTTCCCCCTTACCTGTCTCTCACCCTTCTTCCTTTCCACATCTTGCCTAATGAAGAGAGTGTCTGCACATTGGTCTCTTCTTGCACCTTTTGCGATGGCCTGATGGAGGCACATCACATCTAGATTTGGGGATTTTTTTTTTTTGGGAGCCAACTTAGCTATCCCTGTTTTCGTTCCTGTCCCACGGGCAGATGTGGGAGGCTGGGATTGCAATGTAGTGCAGGGCTGACTGGAACAGTTCCACTTTGGCATCAACGGTAACTTTTGAACAAGACATCTGAAAACCCATGATTTATCACAACTCTAGAGCATGGTTAGATTAATTTATAACAGCAAGAACATAAATTGGAACCAACAAATACCATGCCAAAAATGATAAACAAAACCAGTACAAAAACCAGATTCAAAACAACATCCCACTCATACAAAAATGGAAAGCTTTTCTGAATAGAAAAATCATTAGATTCCACAAGGGCAGCAAAGATGGGGCTGGTGGGGTCTTCTGTGGAAGGGAGTTCCAGATTGGGAGTGAGGAAGAAGCATGGCCGGTCAAGTGTCTCCAGAAAGCACAACTGTAAGGGTGATGGGATCAAGAGGATGATCTTAAAACCTGTGCAGTATTATTAAAGGAAGAGGCATTTGAAATAATTACATCCAAGCTGTTTAGGGCTTTATAGGCTAAAACCAGCCCTTTGAAATGTGCCTACAACCAGATCAGCAACCACTGTGTGTGATGTGATCTCTGTAACCAGCCTCTACTAATAATCTGGCGGCAGTGCTTTGGACCTGCTGGAGTGTCCCAACACTTTATGGAGGCAGCCCCACAGAGAGTGCTAGACAGTAACCCAGCTGAGATGTAACTAAGGGAGCTTTTACACGACCCCTAAGATCCACTGGCAACTTAAATTTGGACCAAAGATCTTGGGGGTTTGCTCCTCTTGTTGTGTTTCCACCCCTCCGCACTCCCTTGCTCCTGTCTGCGTGAGGGGAGGGAGAAAAAAAGGGAGAAAAGAATGCAGGCTCACCTCCACTCTGCCCTCGGGAGCTGCCCCGGGAAGCATTCCAGTCTCTTAAAGGGGTGGGGGGGCAAAACAACAACAACATCAGAAGGCGGAGAGAGGTTGGCACTCACTGCTTTGCAATCCGCATCAGAAATTTTTCACCTTCGGAGACCAGATACTTGGAAAATGTGTTGGGACGTGCTTAGGTGGGTGTGGTCATACTTAATTTAAACAATTTTAAGCTCCGCAATTTTAAGTTCCTGAATGGAAAAGGTAGCGGTATATAAATGCACCAAATAATAAATCTGGGAGCCCTTTGCCTCGGATTTTAGTGGTCGTGTAAAAGCGCCCTAAGGCATGTGTCAGGAGGAAGAAATGCCATCTTGTTAAAGTACTCAAAGACTGCTGACACTTCTGTTCTACCCCATATCCTCCATGGCAGTGAGGTAGAGGCCAGTGTGCTTACTATGATGACTCCCACAGTGCAAGAATACCTCTTTCCCCAGCGATAATCCTTCTCTGACAGTTCTTATTTTTTACTGTTCTTTGTTGTCAGAGAAATGATCTTTGCATTGTAACATTTTATAATCCGATACAGTCAGATAATATGTTATATTCGTTTTTAAACAATCTGACTTCTTCCTGAACCATTAAGGTGAGGAATGACTTTAGGCTAGTTACTTTGTCAGTTTCTGCCTGATCCATCTCATTAGGTTGTTGTTTTGAGATATAAAAGTGTGAGTGGGAACCATATGCCTTTGAGCTCACTGGAAGAGAGGCCAGATAGAAAAGGCATCAATAATAAATAAATAAATCACCACTTTGCTCCGGGCAAGACCTGAAAAAGATTATCAATCCTGCAATTTCCATTATGCACACATAAATCAGCTTCTGGCCAGGATGCTTCCTTCACATTTATAAAACTAGTTTGCTTTTTCCAAAATCTCAACCTAAAATGAAAATTTGCCATTCTTCACAACTGGGTTAGTACAGAGACTCGTCTTTGAAACTGTTGAGCTGACATTCATAAGAAGGTTTATTAATCTACTCTGAAGGATTTCCTCTCCACATGCTGTCTGTCAAAAACAGTAATGAAGATGTGCCCAACCTGTTTTGTTCAGGGTGCCAGATGTTAAAGAGTCCAAAGGGATTATACATAGGTAACACCAGTAATATTGTTTCCATTGACTGTAATAAATTACAGTGCTGTCTTCTGCTCTGGACTGTGGTGTGAAACACCATGATGAGAAACACCTGCCAGCACCAGATTGTAAAAGACAAGTATTTGTTACTATTCAGCTTGTGCAAATGACTGTCATACATCATTTTACATTGTAGAGACAAATCTTTGAGAAGAGGATTGGAGAACCTAGCTGTTGCTCCCAGCATCCCTCATCATTGGCCACGCTGGGTCAGGATCCTCTAAAATAGAAATCCATAAACATCGACATGAACCTACATTCCTCAGCTTTCATGCAGGATGAGTTATTGCCATTTCTGGAGAGCAATGATTTCCCTTCCTTTGTGTAGCAAGCATAACAGAATTCCAAATACAGTAAGCATAGCAACCACAATGCCATCATCATCATCATCATCATCATCATCATCATCATCAACAACAACAACAACAACAACAACAACAACAACAACAACAACAAAATACACACCAGTGCTTAATTTTGAAGGAGTGTTTTTACAGTATAAGATACATCCTTACATCATTTGGCACATGGAAAAAGAAGCAGCAATCATTTTGTCTTTTGGCTTCAAGAACTATGTAGTACCTCCTTGGTATTGTCTTGATGCTTCCAACTTTCAAGAAGTCAGCCTTTACTTTAGCTTTCTGATAGATACAAAGCACTATACAACCTGGGTCCTAGCTACCTCAAAGATTGAATCTCACAGTATGAACTGACTCGGGTGTTAAGGTCATCAGGAGAGGCCCTTCTCTCCATCCCACCACCCTCACAGGTATGTCTCGTGGGAACCCATTAAAGGGCCTTCTCAACAGCTGCACCCAGAATCTGGAACTCTTTCCCACTACAGGCCAGGAATGCCTCATCTCAGTTGTCCTTCTGGAAACAGGCAAATACCTTTCTCTTCAGGCAACCTTTCCATGAATGATAGACTACCATGTATCTTTTATATGAATCTATAGGTTCACATAGACTTTGTGTTTATAACTACAGTAGGACCCCCATATCCACTGATTCAGTTATCCACAGATGGCAGAGGAAAACATCAAATAAATAATTCAGCAGCCACAAAACAAGCTACTGTCACAAACAGCAGCTGTAAAGCAAGCTACTATTGTAAAACAGCAGCAGTAAAGCAAGCTACTGTCACAGACGGCAGCTGTAAAGCAAACTACTGTCATAGAACAGCAGCTGTAAAGCAAGCTACTATCACAAAACAGCAGCGTGGGGAATTTTTGGTGTTTTATCTCTTATCCACGGTTTTCTTTATCCACGAGGTCTGGAATCAATCCCCAGCGGATACCGGGGTCCTACTGTACTTATAACCTTGTAGCTTTAATGTAATGTTGTCTATCAATGCTGTAAGATGTCCCTCAGTTCCTTGTTCTTAAATACTTGAACATACCTTAATTGTACTGGACTGTATATTATCCCTCATTACTGTAAGCTGCCTTGGGTCCTTTTCCAGGGAGAAAGGTGGGCTAAAAATACTCTAAAACAAACAAGCAAGCAAGCAAGCAAGCAAACAAACAAACACTAGCTTCCTATCAAATATATGCATATGGGGCATCAAAACAGATAGGTACTTTTCACATTGTGAAATCACACAATCTTGGAGAAAGAGAGTTGCAGTGCAGGGGATCTAATGTGTTGGCTGTGGATCAAAGGCTTCTGGGCCCTGACAGCTCAACTCTAATACCTGTTGACGGAAATTGGGCAACGAGCTAGTTTTCAGCCTCAGCTACCTCCTAGGATGAGAGGATAATACAGAGTAAATGAAAAGCACAAGGGCTAGTGGGGGAGTGACGAAGAGTGTGGAAGTAGCTATTTGCAAACAATGCCATGATTTAGAATATTTTTCTGTTGGGAAATGAGAGCTAAGGCTAGTAGTTAAAGTTACTTTCAGGTGCAACATGTAACAGGTGAAATAGTATGTAGTTATTTTCAGAAATCTTTTGTACAAATCAATTATTACATGGTAATAGAGTATTATTGGTTTTGTCTGTTGTGTTTTTATGAACATTTCCTAACTGTGGAATCAAAATTTACCACTAGAGGAGCCAGAGAGTATTTCCAAATAAAGCTCTTGGTGGGAGACCCATACTTGCCTACAGACAACCTCCCAACCTCAAACAGATACTAATGTACATAAGACTACAAAACAGCAACACAGACAATGGAACTAAACCTTGCCACAAACCCTGATGCCAACTCTGCCCACACATCTACTCTGGCAACACAATCACAGGACCCAACAATGTCACATACAATATCAAGCACAACTTCACCTGTTCCTCAACCAATGTGATCTATGCCATCTTTTGCGAACAATGCCCATCTGCACTCTGCATTGAACAAACAGGACAGTCTCTAAGAAAATGCATCGATGGACACAAGTTTGTAATAAGAAACCACAATACACAGAAACCTGTCTTGAACCATTTCAATCTACCAGGTCACTCCTTCAAAGATCTGAAGGTCACCATCTTAGAACAGAATCATTACAAATCAAGAATTCAAAGAGAAACAGCAGAGATAAAATTTATATGCATGATGGAAACACACAAAATGGATTAAACATAGGCCAAGGTTTCTTGAGTCATCATCAAATGTAATATTACTAAATTGCCACTGGGTTTTTTGTTGTTGTTTTTTGTCGAAATTCATCTCCCCAAAAAGGTAAAAACTTTGTCACTCTCCCACTCCAACCCTCCCCCCCTGCTCTGAACTGGAGTCTGTTTTTTAACAAATGGCCATAAAACAACACCTTCAAAACCAACTCCCATCTTCCTCTCCCCCCTCCCCATCAATCCTCACCACAGCTGTGTTTCTATGGGAATTTACAACCGGGCTTGCATGCAAGTAGGCCTACAAACAACAGCCAAGGTAAATTTGGTATGAAACATACCCTGTTTCCCCCGAAAATAAGACATCCCCCCAAAATAAGACCTACTTACAGTTTTGCCTCTCGCTGAAAAATAAGGCATCCCCCCAAAAATAAGGCCTCCCCGATAATAACAATAAATGTGTACAGTATTCTTCTTCATGGAAAAATAAGACAGCCCCTGAAAATAAGACCTAGCGCATCTTTGGGAGCAAAAATTAATATAAGACACTGTCTTATTTTTGGGGAAACACACTATATTCCATTACATATTATATTGCATACCTCATTCTGCTGTATTCTGCGCTATATTAAAATATGAAAGTTTTGTGTCTTTTGTATCTTTTGTTTTGTTTTATTTTTCTTTGATTTTTGCCTGGAATTCTTGAAAAGACTAACACTGCTACCCTCTCCAGAACTTATTTCCTATTGGTAAATGGTATTGCAATGGCACAATAACACAAAATGCAAAAAAATTACTTGCACGTATGAGCAATAATAAAGGCAAGCTGGCTGCCATGAGGTAATGAATTAAAGCAGCAAACTCCTTAAAAAGTAGTGTTTCAAGCTCTGTCTCTTGACTACAGATGCCTCCGTATGCTACGCTGCCATTTTACTTCTATCATATAGCCTTCCTCCTAGTCCTGACTATCGCGTGCTTTGTGAGGGTTAAACAGACCCTGTCAATAGCAGGATCATTGCTGTTGTTTTTGAACACCAGGTGTGTGTGTGTGTGTTTTTTTAAGGAACCACCTTGCAATCTGCAGTTGTTTCACTGAAAAAGAAATTGGCTGTAAAAAAGCTTCTGCTACATTGTCCTGTATGGGCCATGAGCCTGCACCAGTAAAGTGTATCAAGTTATCCCCCATTTGATAGACAATCAGTATACCTGAGAGCTGGCCTTTTCTGACAAGGTTACTTCATCTGATGGAGTATCAAATGGCTTGCTGATTATGCTGACTTCAAAGGCCACGGGCGCTGATATCTTCAAGGTGGTCTGTAATGTTCCAAGTGATGAGGCCACCTGTCATTGTGGCTGCAAAATTAAAGAGAATCTGTTGGGAAATGAAGGGTAAACTTCCTCTATTTCAGATTAGCTTGATTAGCCTTGAACAATTTAACGTCTACAGTTCAGCCTTGCTACTATGGGAAAGGTAGTCTTCACATCTCTCTCTCTCTCAAAAAAAATCTTCATTATTAAAGGGAGCTTAGGTCTATGCTGTTTTAGTGGGGAGGAGAGGCTTTGTTCCTTTAGCGTTCACAATTTTGGGTGGAATGTATCTGCCGTGTGTGGCATATAAATGCATGAAATTTACACACACAATACTCTCCACCCTCACAAAAGTTGACTTCCACTGTCATTTATATTATTGCCAGCCTAAAAGAAGGCAATGGTGGGAATAATTTCAAATTACTAATTCATTGAAGCCAAAAGAAAGTCCACAGGCCATTATCTCCAGTCCAATGAAATGAAGGGTACTTTCCAGAGCCTGGGAAAATAGTTTTGGTCTACCCAAAGGATTGTGGAATGGGAGTCCAAGAAGTATTTTTAATAAGCTCCGTTATTGTCACAGAATGCTTCTCCATGCAAGTCATAATGAAGTCCGTCCCTGAAGTGTCCAATTGGCTGTTCCCTTCTGAGCCGTTGAATTCCAGGAGATCCAATAGGATGAAAAAGGAGAAAAGAGTCTCTCTCTGTGTGTGTCTCTGTCTCTGTCTCTCTCTCTCTCGTTACACTAAACAACACGTAAGGGATCAATGCTGCTGCTTTCATGGGTGTAGCAATATGTACATAAAATTCTTTGCTGATACAAGAATTTATCTTGCAAAATTCTGATCTTCAAATGTATTGAAGAGCAGAATTACTTCTTTCTCCTTCCTGCTTATGTCAACAAACTTCCTACTTATCACACACACACACACACACACACACACACACACACACACACACACAATCACAGTCCCACCGGCCAAACCAGCTCCATAGAGATTTGCACGTTGAAGTCATACTCTTTACCTTTTAGGTTTCCCCCACCCCCTGCTTGTACTTACATTCATTCTTGCAAACATGACACTTGCCCAAGGCCTTCCAAAGCATTCCCAGCCAAACCGGCTTGATTTTTTCTTTCCAGATCCACTTTTCTATTGACTAAGATATACTGCCTTTCCTATATTACAGTGGTTGGGCAGGGGTGGGGGAGTTAATAGTCATATACAGCAAAACACCAGTCCCAATATTCAGTTCATAATCTTTTAAAACTAAAGTCCCATGACAGGTAATCATTTTCTGTATATTGGAGGAGTCAGAAAAATTTAGTTATTAGTCACACGACTAATGGAACTGGCATAGAGTCGTTTCATGGACAATTATGACTTAATACAATTACTTCCATTGAGTGAAAATGACATCCAAAATCAGAAGCAGATATCAGAACAGACAGATTAATTATGACTAAGCCTACAACTTTCCTTGCCTGGCCTTTGTCCTTCCAACATTTGGCTTCATCGCAAATGAAAAGACCTGTCTGAATCGAGGAGAATGAGAAGCTGGGCCTCTGACCCCTAGACGGACCACCAAGATCAAAGGCAGTCCCCATATGTGTGAGATACTATCTTTTTGAAGCAAGTAGCCACAGTGTTTTGTGATGCAGTCGTGTGGAAACATGCAAATAACCAAGTTACCAAGTGTTGAGAGAAGGATGATTGAGGCAGTGGCTTGGAAGAAGCCAGACACTGGATGGAAGAAAAGAGTTGGCTTTAGTTTACCTGACAGCCACCAACACTCTGGCGTGAGGGAGCAAATTAGCAGGATTAAGTAAACCACAATAACCCAAATTAGCAGGATTAAGTAAATATTGTGGCCACATTCTAGAGAAAGTTAAGCATGCCCTGTGTACCAAGCAATTTGTCACAGCAAGCCATCATGTGTTTTAAAAGTCAGCATGGCTAGAGCCAACGGGGAAGTCACAGTTTTTAAGTATGATGTGCAAAATATAGCTACAGACTGCATTAAGCTCCCTATACATTAGTAGTGGAGCATACTACAGGCTCTTTCTCATTACCTATTAAGCTATCGTTACTCATCTGGGAAAGAGCATACTGCTCATGCTCAGAGTGTCTGTGAAGATTCTCAGTCATCCAGGTGAGATTATGATAGGATAGCATAATATTGTTAGAACATAAAATTTCTACAGTAGTAGTCACAATTTTATCAACACCTCTGACCTTGTGCGGAAGTTGAGTCAGGGCAACTGGACTTCTTTTCTTGTGGGATCAAAAGGTTGCATTACTCATCCAAGTAACTTTGCCAATCTATTTAAGTAGAGGCTTTACCAGTTCCACACACACACACCAGTGATCTTTCTTGGCTGAGTGGGGATTCAAACCCAGATCTCCTGTCTCCTAATCCATCACTCTATCTACTATACCACACTACCTTAGCATACTTACTGCTTTCAGAATGGGTTTTGAGCCAGCTCTGAGCTTGGGCATAAATAGCACTTTTGTGCATGAATTGAAGTGAGCTAAAACCTTAAACTCTTCTGCTTTTCTGCAGAATAACTTTCTATAGCAGGGCTATCTTCTCTGGGAGCAAAATTTTGTTATGCTGATGGATTTTTGGCCTAGAGGAAGGGGGTGGAGAAAAGGCTTGATGCTGGGTATCCATATGCGTCATTCTGGGATTGGGGTAAAATTTTGTAAATCCACCAGGTTTGCCAATTGGAACCACATTGAATTAAAGTGCTATTACCTGGTGGATGCAGTCTTGCCCTTTGGTGTTGAGAGTCCTTTTGCCTCATTCCAAGTTCATGGGGGAATGTCAGTTTTTTTCTTGGTATCTTCACAATTCCATCAAAGCAAAAGGGGGATTGAGCCGCGTGGCCATCACAAAACACAACTGCAAAAATAGGTTACACAGGAGATAACTTTATAGGCCACTATTCAAAAAAACAAAAACAAAAAACACCAAGGAACATTGCAAGCTTTCGAGTTTAAATAACTCTTCTTCAAAGTAGGTCCCAGAAGTTCAGACATGGTAAAAGATGTGCTTTACCAGGATGTAACTTTTAGATGTTCTTAAAATCTATGGCGACTGTGGATGGTGTTGCAGCTAGGGCAAAAGTCTTGTTAAGAGGCAGGAAGGGCAGTTGTAAAAGCTGCTTCTTAAGTCACACCCTCATTCTTCAAACAAAGGAACATACTGTAGGCCATACACCGCTCCCACTGCCTTTCCTGCCTCTTACAAGACTTCGGCCGTTACTTCACGAGGTGCCTCGCTTCGAATCGACCTTGCCTTCGATTTGAATTCGGAGGCGGTCACGTGGTGGTCACGTGGTCTCCCTTCGCTCCCACCCCCGTTTCTCTGTACTCACACGGGGCATTTTTGGGACCGAATCGATTACTACCTCACGTGCTCCCTTCGCATTAGAAAGCTGATTTGCAACGCCCGGTTCCACTCTCCTTTTATTTTTTTAAAAAAATTTACTCGGCGTATCGATGCATCAATGCTTGGCAGTCATTCACGACAGAGCGTGGTTACTGTACGATCCTGTGTTTTCCGCTCCTAATTTATATTGTTTTGTCCATTGTTTCCTGGCATCATTGGCAGCCCCCCCCGCCCCCGCCGCCGCTACTCGGGGGGAGCCCCGCATGGCACAGCCGCCCGCCCTCCGCCGCTTGCACGCTGCCTGCCCCGGGTGCCCTGCTCTGGCCGGGCGCCGCCGCCGCCGCCGCCGCTGCTACTCGCACGAGGAAGTAACAGCGCAAAGCGATGAAACAATATAGCGATGCATCGATATCCCTGTTTGAATATTTTGTAAAAAAACTTGAAATAAAAGCCAAAAACCGAGACCACATGTGACGTTGGGAGCGAAGCGAGATGCGAATCGAAAAGATTCCCGTCCTCCGTCAGGGGCATCACTCACACCGGTTGGAGCACGCTAAAGGGGGCGTGGTCGGGGTGACGTCGCAGCCAAAAAGGAGGAGCGTGCGGACTGAAGCGATCGGTTCGCACAGAAATGACGGCTTGCCGCGAAGCGAGCGGCTCGTGAAGTAACGGCCTTCTGCCCTGGCTGCTACACCATCTTCCAGTTCTTTGGAACTATGGAGGGCTATTTTGGTTAGGATGTCTGCACCTGGAATTCAGCTGACAACGGAATACATGCTGTAATCTAGCTTTAATTAGTTAAGTATCTTATTTGGAAAAAAAATCTGCCATATAAGCAAACAGTTTATAATTTATGTGACTTTCATTCATCCATTTTCATTGGACACTGCACAAAGGCACACAAGACTCTTGCAGATGAATTGTCATACAAAAGGTTAGCAGAGAATGAATATTCCTGTGATTTTTCTGGTGCCTTAAAACTAGCCATCTTCTCTTAGTCAGTCTTGGAAGGTCCTTGTTCTGGAACTAGGCACAAGGTAGCAGCCGGCTTTTCCTTTATTGGTTTTTCTGGATAAGTGGAAATTCAAGCTGTGGGGCAGCTAAACCCGGTATATTGTTTTCCAGTGACATGACCCCTTTTTTGTGGGGGGGGGGAGAGAAAGAAATTATTGGGGAGGCTGGAGTACAATATTTTCAATAACTATTTTTCCTATCAGAGTCATTTTTTAATGTTCACATTCCTTTGTTTCCGATTCTTTTGCTAGCTAAATTATATTTTATGACAAGAAAAAATACCTGTTTTATAACTGTTTTTAATTATATTTGGTGTTTATTTTAAATTGCAAATTGCACAATGGCCAGAGTTCTCTGGCACATCTATGGCGGTTACTTCACATCCATCGCGCAACTACTGAAATTTGTCTCAACCACGCCCCCAGAATGGGTGTTAAGCATGACAATACTGTACATGTTGCTGAGGTAGGTTTTTCCCTTGTCACTCTTTGTTCCCGCTTTCTGTTCCGAGACAAGACACTGTGTAGTAACGACTGTCATGCAACAAAACATTTGTTTCTTTCAGAAAACTGTGTCCAGGGTTTTGGGGTTTTTTTTTGTTTTTTTTTACTTTTCAGAAGCGAAATATTGAAAAAGTTTTTTAAGCCCCCCCCCCAAGGAAAAAGGAAGCGACACAAACTCTGTGTTTGTCATGGTACAAGATCGTGAGGTAACACTTGTCTCGAGACGAGTTATCACGACCATGGGAACACTAAAACAGGGACAAAACCACATGATGGCGACCAACACTGTCACAGGACAAAACTAGTCATTGAACAAAGAAGGACATGAAGTAACCGCCTGCGTCAGCACAAATCAAACTCCGTTGTCATAGAGTTCAGGGATAAATTCAGAGCTGTCACTCTACACAACAAGCAGAACACAACAGGTCCTAAAGCTACTGCATTCTTCCTCCTCCTCTTCTTCTTGCATTTTAGACCATTTCAAATGTCTGAATAGGATTTCACTGTTGGTTCATGCCCCCATCTGGGATTTCAGATGGTGCTTGAATTTAGGCAATGGTTGATGTCTCCTCTAAAAAACAGAAGACCTGGATTGCAAAAGATTGCAAAAGTTACTAGAGGGAGCCCATCTCATCTCACATTTTGTGACCTGTTATTTGCAGAGTTTTGAGCAAAGTAGGTTTTGAACTAAAACTGGGCAGCTTGAGACTTATTGATTTCCTTAAATGCTGCACTGCCTTTCCCCTACATTTTGAGCAGAGGGCTGAGTAGCACTAAAGACACCTGGCAAGTCCATTCATGGAGTTTTGGCTCTGATTGCATACTGAATTCTCATGAACTCTGACACGGACGATTGTCCATCAGCTTGCATTAGCTGCCCCTCCCATCTGTAAAGTATTCCATAATTTTCTTATTATGGCAAAGAAAGGAAATATCAGCCTAATTTTTTTACTGCTTTTCTGCTTATGCAGCACATCTTGGCTTTCCTGTTTAATACTTAATGCCGGTGTCCTGGAAGAAACGAGAGTTAGCTGTTTCCCTTATTTCTTTGGCTACCAAACTGTTTTCTTTAGGATAATAGAGTTCGTAAGCAGCTTCCTGTTTTAAAGACATTCCAGGGAGTTATTAGTGATAGGAGCTGCAGCAACATCACATGGGTTTGCTTCTTAAAGGAGTCCAGTGTTGCTGCATGTTCATTATAAATGCCACCAATATCATCCACTTATGAATACAGACACAGCTTGGTGTTCTAGCAAGAGAAGCTTGTTTTTAATTCATTCAGCAACTCAGCAGTTGCTTCTCCTTTGCAAAATGAAACATGGAGGATATGGTCGGAAGTGAAAGAAATAGCAAGCAGAGGAAAAAGAAGGAAAGCTACCCCTTAACTGCCTGCCCCAGTGCCCCACAACAGTCAGCTTGAAGGATGTTGTAGTTGGGAAAGGGAATAAATCTTTACCCTTGGGAGAGACCATTCCCAGTTTCAGGAGGTGTGATGAGATAAACAAAGGGAGGAGGAAATGAATCAGGCACCTTGTCTTGGACAGATATGTTGCACAATAAGACATTTCAAGGCAGAGAGTACATCATTTTTATAAAGTATTTTAAGTACTTTGTTTATTGGAAATATTTGTTTGTTTGTTTGTTTGTTGGACTTTTAAATGCCAAGATCTTGCATTTTGCAAGGTAGTGACCACACTGGCTGTGGCTTTCTAAGCTATTATATTGCCATGCTGGCTGTGGTATTTGTAACTGTAGGTCAAGAGCAGAAGGGAACCAACACCAAGTGTGTCCTGTGGGCTGCAAAATCCAAGGGGATTTGGAAGGTTTAAAGGTCCTTGGGGGGAGGGGGAGAGAGAAAGAGAAGGGGGAAAAAACCTCCTTTGAGAACATTTTTAAATGGTGAAGTTTGACTTCAGAAGAAGTGGTTTTCACTTTATACTCATAGTACCTGTATGGTCAGCTAAAGACTGCCACCCCCTCCAAAACCAGAATTGTCCATTGGTCCACTCCTAGTTTATGGTTTTTTAGAAACCTCAAACGTAGCACATGAAGAGGACTGGTGGCACAAATTTGTCATCCAAATCTCATGAGCTTGCCATGTCCTGGTCAACAGCATCTTTGCACTTGCAAGTTAGCTGACATATCTTAAAACAGTTTTCAGAAGGGGTGTAGCAAGGAAGGTTGAATGTTTGTGAGCTGAAGTGTATGTCAGGAGAAAGGAGAATCACTTTTGGGACCACAAGGATGGGACAAGTAGTAGGAAAACATCTGAGGGGCATGATCCCATCAAAGGTAGTCAATTAACTGTTTCCTCAGGCCTACATGTGCCTATAAAGTTGTCACTGATGGTGCATGTGATACCCTTTATATATAAAAGGTAGTATCTATCAAGGTTAAAAGATCTCCCCAGGTCACCCTACTCCACCCCCAGAACTGGTTTGCATTTCATATCCCAGAAGCTGCAGCCAAGGATAATGGTCCTTGTAGCACAAAACATCCAAAAGATATGAGATTGAGAAGGCTATTTAAAAACAAACAAACCAGAATTTCAAATACTGGACATTGGAGAGGATAATATATCTCACACTTATGGGTGTATGTGCTATTACATCAGAGCACCAATGCAGGATATTAAAAGTAGTTAAATTTTCTCTGTTGGTGTGCCACCAAAAGGACACCAAGTAAATCAGTTGAATGGTCACTTCTGTCCCTTTTCAGCCAATCACAACTGCAGTACTTTTGAGATTTGATTTATTTCACATTTAAGGGATCCCAACACAGTATTGCAGCTAATATACCATTTTTGAGATTTCCGATTTTCTCCGTGCGGAATTTGAAGGCAAAGAGCCAAAAACTACAAACCTAAAGGCTCTGGATTATGAAATGCTTATTCATGTGGGTGACCATATGTGCCTAAACAGGACCACGTGTGTGAAGCTCCCAACCTGTATTTGTACAACCAACGAATAATTTATAACTCTTTATTTAGAGGTATCCCTGAAGCACAAGGGATTATCCCAGAATTTAGGGATATACTATTCAGAATTTTAATTCTAGACTGTTTTCAGTTCCGTTCAAATGTTGTACATTTCCTTTCATTAGCTATCTATATTTCACTTATTTGAAATAAATGCCTGGTTCTAGTCACTGAACAATACCTGGATTATTCATCGTATCCAATATGGTTTAAGAAAACACGACCATGCATAATACCTCAGGATAATAGGAAGCTCAATTTAGTAACTCACTACCTTAATGTAATGACCTTTTTCCTCTGAGAGCTGCCTTTGAATCCAACCCAAACTAAAGCAAAGGAAACTCATTTTGACTGTAATGGCTACAAGCAGAATGAGATTGTGCTGACAAAATCCTAGTCTTTTTAAAATTTATTTTTACCATCCAATACATCCAGTTTCAAAACTCATCTTCAACGTGGAGGGGAAAGGATGATGTCATCTGTGCCTCCCAAGTTTATATTGTTTTATCCCCCCCCCACCCCACACACATGAAAGCTGTTTCTTAGTACGAAAGCTATTCCACGGTTTGAGGATATAAATTTTGATTATAAATATCCAAGCAAAGTTATTTCCTAGGTTAGTAAGACTAAATAAGCACTTTAGCAAACCACACATCCTAAAGTGCTCTCGTGTAGACCATTTACCAGAGACCGTCATCCTCTTCATTTCCTGCCTTTGACATGTGCTTAGTTAATTCATCCATTTTGTGTATGTTTCACACATTATAGGAAGCCAGGGGAGCTGGGTTGATGGCAGGGGTTTCAGCTGTTAGGGATCCAATATTAACTGTGGCTGTCTGTCTGTTGGCATGTTACACTCACGTTCAGTTATAGAAGCTTGCCATTGTACCATTCCTACTCAGCAATGTTAAATAACACGTAAGGGCATTTTCAAAAGAAACGACTGTGGCGATTTATTCACCTGCGATTTATTCACAGATTTTTCAACCCCAAGGGTTGTGACTATTTTCTAAGCTTACAAAACTTCATTCAAACACAAAATCAAGATGGAAAAATGATAACAATTGCTAACTTACAGGTTTATATGTGCTTTTGGTGTGTGGGATTGTGCACATAGAGCTATGGAAAACTTTACTTAAATCAAAGAAAATAAATAAATTTACTTAAAACTAGAAAAGGGAGAAGTTACTTTTAAAGATTCTGGCAGTTGTTATTTTAAAAAAAACATTATATTTTCCCTATGACGGTTCAGGGTTACCGTGTGATGGAGCAGGTTCTATGCTGCTCCTTTTCCATCTAAATGTAAACCTCATCATAAGATTTTGATGTCAAAGTGGTGCCCCCAGTCCTCTCCATGTGCTGCATTTGAGGTCTTTGAAAATATTCTGGACCATTCTGCTTTCAGCACTCTAGATGTTTTGGTGCACAAGTCCCATAGCCCTTTGTCATTGGCAATGCAGTATTGGAATTCTGGGAGTTGTGGTCCAAAACATCTGCATGCCGAAGGTTCACCACCACTGTTCTAGACCACGCTAAACAGGATTACCTTGAATTGTGGCAGGTAATTTAATGTGAGTCCTGTGCGTCCACATGAAAGAATCAACCACACCATATCACAAGCAACCGTATGTAGTATGATCTAGGGCCAGATTTTGCAAGTTGAAAATGTGTGGGGGCCGACCATTCAGCTGCAATGGGCCCCTGGAATGGACTTTGGACAAGTCTCTGTAACATGCGAGGAGGTGGGGAGGATGCTGCAGCAATGGAGCTGGGGGTGGGTAGGCCGGACAGGTGGCTGGGGGGATGGACAGAGGCAGGGATCAGGGCCAGCACTAGATTTTTTTGCACCCTAGGGGTGGTGGTGGGGTGGGGGTGGCGGTGGGGGTGGCGGTGGTGGCCGGGGGCAGGGGGCAGGGCGGCGGCAGGGGGTGGGGTGGCAGGGGGTGGCAGATGATGGTGGACGGCGACGGGCATGGGGGGCGGAAGGCAACGGGCATGGAGGGTGGGCAGCGATGGGTATGGGGGCGGGGGGCGGACGGCGGTGGCCAGCGGGGGGGCGGTGGGGGGCAGCAGACTGGCCAGCACCCCCTCTCCATTTTGCTGCCCTAGGCAACTCCCTAGTTTGCCTTAATGGATGCGCCGGCCCTGGCAGGGAGGGCAGGCAAACCATAAAACTGCAAGCTAATGCCTCCATCCGGTATGAGGAGGGGTCAGCTGGTGGGGATGTCTGACAGGTTGTGCTAGTGGGGGGAAGAAGTCACGGGCTGCTGAGAATTTGAAAACGGGCCGCATTTGGCCCCCGGGCCTGACTTCGGATATGACTGATCTAGACTAATGTTTCCAATTTGGGTAACCCAGGAGATCTTGGACTGTAATTCACAGAATCCCTGGATGGCACCAACTGTTTTGTGGTTGGCTGATTTCCACCTCTCTTTAGTGGCTAGGCGGATTTGCTCGCATTCTGTATAATTTCTGCCCTTTGGATACATAGAAATATAAATCTTCCCACCCCAAAAACTGAACTGAGTAGAGCTACAAACAATATCTTCTCTACTTTTGATGTTCATATTTAAAGGGGGGGGGTTCATTGTGTGGGGTTGGAATATTACCGTGAAATGGAAGGCTTCCTGTACCCACAAGGTTTGGTAGATCACAATTCCCAACCAATCAGAAATCACACAACAAATGTGATGTCCTAGTGACTTTTTGCAGTGAATCAAATGAAGTTATGAAAATATATCACAACGCAAGTGAAAATGCTTGAACATAAAAGAAAAACAATGTGGTGTGAATGGATGGGTAAACACTTCCCACAGTTGCAAAATGATCAAAACAGACTATTTTTAGCACTGTCATTATAAACTACTATAGTAATCCCCCGCCTATTAGGGGTTAGGGACCCGACCCAGCCCAAGATAATGGAAAATCCATTATATGCGGATGCTGGATTGGGTTGGGACTTACTTGAGGTCTGGTGCTGCCCCAAACAGTCCTCCAAGAGGCTTCCTGGGCCTGTTGGCTGCCTCAGAAGTGGGTTCCAATGATTCCCAAAGCGATTTTAGGGAACCCCCAGAAATCTGGAAATATTTGAGGATAACTTAGTTATTAAGCTCTGAAGAGGCCATGGGTAGTTAATTGACAAAATGTGCTGGGAATGTGGAGGCAATCAGGGAGTTTATTCTATTGTATTAACTCCTTAATTGCCTCCATACTCCCAGCACAGGAGCAGCGAGGGGGAGGGGCAAAAGACAGAATGGAGCAGCGGAGGGAAAAACCCTGCTCTGTTCAGCCTTTTGTCCCTCCCCCTGGCTCCCAGCAGGGATTTTTTGACAGGTTGGGATATGTGGGGGAGGAGGGGTGCCACCACTCCAAACCCCAACCTCAAAAAGCCCCAGCTGGTAGGCGGGGATAACAAGGAAGAAGTAAGGAAGGAATGGTAAATTGAAGCACTGTTTGAATTTACCTCTGCCTCTATCTCCCATGCTCACCTTCCTCCCCGGGTGGTTTTCTGGACAGGGAAGGTTGTGGGCCATGGGGGCTGCCCCACAGTCCACAGCACTCCCTGTCCAAAGCAAACACACACACTGGAGGAGGAGTGGCAGGAGAGAAAGGAGCAGTCAGGCAGGGAATTTTCTTCTGCTTGGCTGCTCCTTTCATCCTACCCCCACCTCCCAGCTGGGATCAAGCTGTCAAAATCAACTGGGAAGCGGTGGGGAAGAGGCTTTTGAATCTCCCACCACACCAGCTAGAGCACTGGTGCCATCGGGGATTCATTTTGTTTTGTTTTGTTTTGTAAGTAATTAAATTATTTTGAAAAATTTCAAAATAATTTTTCATTATTTTGAAACATTTTGTTACAATATGAAATGAAACGTGGAGGGATGAATTGGAATAAAACAAAACACAGTTTTTCTGTTTCGTGCCCATCCCTAATAGCAACCTAAATAGGGTTTTCAAAGTAAGTGGTGTATTCCCCCAGTGAGACTCCATAACTGAGAGGAAAATCAAACCCTGCTCTCCTAAGTCCTACTCCATCAATCTATTCACTACACCTCACTGGTCACACCAAAACATATGGTAACCTTTTTAATTTTTATTATTTATTTATTTATTTATTTATTTATTTTTAGGGAGAAGCACAGTGACAAACTGAAGCCCCAAGCTTGGCTCTATATCACAATACTCAGCTCATGGAACTATACAGCCAAACGTTTATTGTCCTGATCCTCAAATCAGGAGAGAGGGAACGCTTATCCAATTATTGTAAATATCTGGTTGAATTTGACAGCACTTCTTCTTTGATGGCTCTGCCATCATGTGTTGAATGAACTGGTCCACAACACTATAGCTGTATGACAGTGCATCTATGGGCATTTATACACGACCCCTAAGCTCCGCTGCAAATGGCTGCAAGCTCCAGAGCATAAAAATGTTTCCCCACCAGCTCTGGAGCTAACAGGAAATTAAGTGCGACCCCGTCCACCTAAGCGCGACCCAGCGCACCTTTCAAGTACCTGCTCTGAGAGAGTGAAAAATTTTGATGCGGAGAGTGCCGGGCTCTCCTCGCTTCTTTTTGTTTTTGTTTTTTTTGCCTCCCGCCCCTTTAAGAGGAACCAGGAAGTAACTGGGGCTTGGAGCAACTTCCACCGGCACCGGAGGTAAGGCTTTATTCTTTTGTCCCTTTTTAAGGCTTTTTTTCCTCCCTCCCCTTACGCAGACAGAAGGAAGTGCGGAGTGGTGGGGAGGAAGGAACAGCAACAAACTCCCAAGATCTCTGGTCCAAAGTTAAGGGGCCAGCGGATCTTAGGGGTCGTGTGAAAAGGCCCTTTGATATTGTGCAGCAGAGCAAATCAATATTCTACAAGGCAATTTTTAAAGTGGGGCAGACCAAACTAAAGCTTACTTTTAAAACTGAACTTTGGCTTATCACCAAATTTGGCACAGATGTAGAATACCGTCTTCTCTTTCTTTGTGACAAATTTGGGGAGGTTTTGGGCAAAAGGCTTTTCAAGTTATGATTTTTAAAAAGGTAAAACTGTCACCCTGTGCAAATTGACAAGGCCAGTCTTATTTATCTATAAAAATAATAGTTGGTCTCATCAACTTTTCTTTAATTTGGAAAGTATCTGGGCTGCAGGTACTCAGATATTGGTTTTTTGAAAAGGTCTTTCAAATGGGAAAACAGCAAATTTGTTATAAGACTAAACATGAGTGGGGCCAGATGGGCAGGGTATAAATTTATTATAATTTTTAAAAATAAATGAGTGGTACAGGTTTGCCAGCAAGAATTTTGCAACCTGATACATTGCAAACATTTGCGGGCAAGGGAGGAAGATATTTGAAGAGCTACGTGGCAACTAGAGATGGGCATGAAATGAATTCTTTTATTTCGTTTTTTGTTTTTTGTTTTATTTCAGAACGAAAGTAGTAAGGTGGTCTACACGTTATCTTTTTGTGCCAGCCACCATTCGCAAAAAGACACCAATCAGGAGAAAATTGAGAACTTGATGTCTTTTTTCATAAATTAACCACTTCTCACCTAAGCACAAAGCAATTGTCAAGGCTGTTTTATATTTGTTGATGTCTATTCAGCATTGAGTATTTATTATTTCAATTTTGGCTGCAGTTCACAGCACAAGTAACAAGCTGACATTCATAAAGCTTAACTGCTGGATCAGTCATGTGGTTTAAGTCCCTGACTGCAGAGGCTGGAAATTTGAGCCCCCACTGTGCCCCCTTAACTGGGGCCTAACTATGAGGAACAATTTGTGCAAAGAAACAATTCAACAGCTAAAGGGAGAAAGAGGATGAGTGAAAACAAGTGAGAAAGGGAGCAGCTACTATCCACCCTTCTTTATCCCTCAGTTACCAAAGGACCAATCTACACTGATTTATGGGGATTTGTCATCAATCACTTTTATTCAACCACTTAGACATCAAAACATCCTTTTGTGTCAGGTACATCCAGCTCCCACCACCACCACCACTGCAATAACTATTGAGAAACAACTTGCCTAACTTCTCCAGATGTCTACCTTTAAAATGTTTTCTTCCTTTTGTTATGGCAGAAGATGGTATGCATCACTGAAACACAAGCCCTGTTATGCAGCTAGCCCATCCAAAGACATTAAACGCTAAACCAGAATACAATAGGTCCATGCCTTGGAATAAAAGATGGCTCAGGGGATTCCAGATGCATTTTTATTGTGTGATTGTTCTGCTTCATCCATAGAATTTTACAGAGTTTCCAGATGATCTTCTTTCCATTTTCTTCACCTAGGTGTCCTGCGATGTGACCAGAGGAGATATATCACCCAGGAATTTTGAGATAGGGGCATCCGTCTCCTTGGACCAGGAGCCTTATCTACACAAATGTGTTCCCACAGCTTCTTTTGTCTTTTTTTTAATTACAAAAGAAAAAAATCACTTAAGAGGGAAGGGTAGACAAGCTGCACAGTAAATTGGACTGGTAACATTAGGAGTCATCCATCTAGAGGCATTATTTCTTTCAGGGGCATGCTGTGGGGAGGGCAAGGGGGCAGAGCACCCCAGGTGCAGCAATTAGGGAGTGCCAAATGCCTACCGCTGCCTGCTGCTGCCCCCACCATCTCTGATTACTCCCACGTAAAGGCACGGATGCGCCTGGCACGCCTGGGCCACCCCTCGCCGCTGCCGTGGCATTCTGCCTTGCCTTCCTGAACCTTGCCACCACTTTGGCCGCGGGGGGTGGCCCAGCTTGGTGCCCCGTCCGCCCAGTGGGATGTGAAAGGCCCCAAGGGCGCCGGGGCCACCACTGCTGCCGCCACCACTGTTGCTAAACCGGGCCATAGAGGGGGAGCAGGGGATGTGCTGGCCGGGGCTGAGGCTTGGAGCTGCCCAGAGGGGGGTGAGCTTGGCGGGTGACCTGGCTGAGTCTGGTGGTCTGCTTGCCACCATGCCCTGCTCTGTCCAAGGTGGTGGTGGGGGCAAGCGGGCACTGCGGGAGGAGGGGACGCCCTTCAGGCAGCTCAGGCAGGCTGAGGGGGAGTGGCAGCAGAGTGGGGGTGGGGGGTTGCTCTCCTGTGTGTTGACAGGGGGTGCAAAAAACTGAGTTTTGGCCTTTGTTCTGGAAGCCCTAGCTACGCCTGTCATTCCTTTGCTACTTACCTCCTGTACGTACTCAGCCAAACTACCTATGTCTGCTTAGATAATAGAGCCTTGTGGTGCAGTGGTTAAAACACTGTACTGCAGCCAGAACTGTGCTCAAGACCCAGGCTTCAGTCTCCGGTAGCCTGTTCATGGTTGACTTAGCCTTCCATCCTCCTGAGGCTGATAAATGGAGGAGCCAACTTGCTGGGGTGGGGGGCAGTGTGTAGCCTGCATGATTAAATTGTAAACTGCCAAGAGAGTACTTTAAGTGTGATGTGTGTGTGTGTGTGTGTGTGTGTTGTGTCATTACAGTCGTGACTGACTCCTTGTCCATGGAGTTTTCTTGGCAGGAGTACTGGACTGGCTTGCCAGTTGTGGTGGTACATAAACATCATTCTTTGCTTTTTGCTTGGCTTAGGTGTTCAACAGGGGTGACTGTGAACAAGTTTCCGGACTCCAACATTCTTCAGCCTCTGTGCTGTAATTTGTGTTAAAATATATTTGTGTGCATGAATGACAGAAATAGGAAATGATCTTATATTAAATAATTGAATTCTACCACAACAACACCATGGACTGAATCAGAGAGTTTGTGCTTTTTATCAGTGAAAAAAAAAGGAGACTGATTGAGTCTGAGAATGTACCAGGGCAAGCTGCTCTCTGTGTGACTTCATTTCTCTCCACCAGCCTATTTCCACACAGAGTCATTCTCCTCTTCTTCCTCTTCCTCCTTCAGCTGACTTCAACCCTCCCACACACCCCAAAATAACCTCTGCAGTAATAATTTAAACAAGTACTGTCGATGGAGATGTTCCATAGTTTGTTCTCTCATTTGATTAAACCATAGGTTTTCAATCTGGGAGATCATAACCCCCAAGGCGGTTGCAAAATCTTTCATGGAGAGGGGCAGGCTTAAACCATTGGTCTCTTTCCCTATGCCTATGATGAACAGGTTATTAGTTGCTTTACTTTATCCACAAAGCTTCAAGGCAGTGAGTTGAATTCCTAGAGAGGAAGGGAAATGGAGGGGCAGGATGGGGTGTTCAGTCAAAAACTATCCCTTCCCTAAGGACTGCCTGAGGACTTTAGGAATCTGGGAACTCCATCGCCAGGTGTTCGTGGAGATGATTTTGGTAACTCCATCACAGCTGGGCTGGAGAAGGTACTAGGAACCGCTGAAAGGCAGAGTGGGGGCAGGCAGAACCCAAATTGCAAGCCCAGTCAAGCAGAAGGCAGAGGACCCCCAATCAGGCAGTAGATATTGGGAGGAGATGTTATGTGCTGTCAAATTGCTGCCACTTCATGGTGTGTGTGTGTGAGAGAGAGGTAATGCTCTCCCAACTCTGCAAAAGAACAACAAACTAATTCCTATAATCAACACCCTACTGCAGTCTTATAAAATAAAGACCATGGTTTCTCTGTTGAGTTGATCTATATCAAGTTCCGTCTTCCTCTTTTCTTACCATAATTTCCTTTCTCCAGGAAAGTTTGACTTCTCACAATAACGGATCCCATTAAATATGTCTTTTTGTGCAAAGATGGTGGTGGTGGGTCACAGGGTACCTGGCTATTATAAAAGGGGATTGTATCTCAAAAAGGGTTGGAGAACATTAGGTTAGACAGAAGCTTCTGGCCTCAAGGATCAGAAGCTTTCTCTTTTGAAAACATGAGCAATCTCCTTAGAATTCAAGGATTTCTCCCTCATTCTAGAGGTTGCCCCAGTTGTAGAGATTGCCTTGTAGAGGCACTTCTACATATATCACATCTGTTAGCTCCCTCAATAAAAAGTAAAACAAACAAACAAATGGGCTAGTATTTATTTGAGAGGGTGTGAAAAAGACAACATAACTTAGCAGTGAAAAGCTCATTTCATGCTATTGCAGGAAACACCTGAAGCAATCATTTCTCTGGCCTGTTGATCCACGATACAGATGGAGGCACTGGCTCAGTCTAGAAAGCCTCCAGGAAAGACATAAAACTTATTATTTGCAGGCTTAGTACAAATATGTCATGAATCTCCTAAACTTCTTCGCATTCTTCTTTCTGACTGCCTCCGATCAGAGCTGCAAATATAAATATGGCCCTGTGAACACCACGGACACCCTTAACAGTGCTGTTAAATCATTCACTGGGTGGCACCCAAGAGCTAGATGAGAGATAGATTTAACTGCAGACACTCTCTAATACACACATTTAAACAATTTCCTCTGTCCTCAGTGAAATTATGCTAATATTTTAGTTAGGTTTCCTTAAGTCTGGAACTCAAATTAAGTCTGTCTGTTTCGTTTTTATGATAGTGCTTGAAATCACTTGCAGACAAGGGGCTGTTGGATCGTGAGATTTATGGTAGCAATGCCACAAAAGGTGAAACACATCCTGGGGAAGAGGAAAGCAATATGTAGGGCCAGTGTTTTTACTGCAGTAAACTTTATGGCAGTATTAAGGGAATAGTTACAAATCAGTTTGATGGTGTTGATTTCATTGAGAATGAATATATTTACACTTGCAGTCTCTCTCTCTTTGTAATATCTAGTATGTTTTGCACTGGGGAGGGGGGTGAATGGAGGTGGACTCGGGTATATTTCAAGGATGACAAAATTTGTTTTTTCTTTTCCCTTACCCATCCTTCTGTTTGATGGCTTAGAAATGACCCCTTTGAGATTGAGTCGGGGATCTGTTATGTTACAGGGTTTTTTGAAAGAGGTTGCCATTTTTCAAAATATGCCCAGAAATTATGCTAATTGAATCAGAACACAAGTCCAAAAAGAAAATGTACTTTTACTGTCGCAACAGATTTTCAGCACTACAGCAATGGCCCTCTTCAGGATTAATGTTTGAATCCTTAAGTGTACGAAAACATTCACTACACATTGGCTAAAATCCTCTTGTGCAGCTGGGTATGCACAATGGGAATGACATCAGCAGCAACATATCACCACTGCATGAAACCTTTTTGGGGTGCATGCAACTTTGTCACACAGAGTACAAATTGTATGACATTCCCCCTCCCAAACATGAAAGGAAACCTTTAATCAGTAGTGATATCCTCCTGCTTCTGACACCATTCCCACTGCATAGGCAGAGCTCCACAACACGATTTCAATTACAGGCTGCTAGAATCCAGGATAACTTACTGGAACCAAGAGTTGTGAGATTCAGGAAGTTCTTTGTCACACAAAAGAAATTCCATACAACCTGTGAAATTCACTACTACAAGATACAGTGATGGTGATTAATATAGATAACTTTGAAAGGGGATTAGATCCAGTTATGGAGGATGATAAAGCAGGTGTCATTGTGGTATGATCCAGTACAAGTCTTCCTATGATCATAAAGAAGTGTGATACACTAATATGCAAACTATCAAAATTCCCTGAACAAATTATTATTTAGTAAGTTAAAGTATTTTAAAACAGCCAGTCTTATAAACGGATTCTGACAGCTGCATCCAAATGAATAATTTTTCCCACCTCTGGGTCTGGTCTACTATATTTTCAGATGCAGCAGCATGTAAGAACTGATTCAAATGCATTTTTTTCTGATGTGCTACAGCTCTTTCTCAAGACTGTGCCACCTCAGAATGTTTATAGGAGGGGCTGTTTGGAAGCTCCTTCGTGTCAGACATTCCTACATGTTTTGCGGTCAATTTGGATGTTCAGAAAAGGTTTCTAAGACTGCATTCCTAAAGACTGTTGCAGGAATGGCATAAGCCATTGGTTGTAATTCTGTGTAAACATCCTTAAACGTGCATCGTAAGCATAAACCAGGCAAGAGGACACTGCACCTTTAAATTTGGGAATGTGGTGCTCTCCCCTCAGACCATAAGCCATCATAGGCTGTAGCTCAGCGTTCCTCACAGAATATTAGCTTTTCAAGTGCAAGGGATTGTGGTATGGAAATCCCTGTTCCATCAAGCTCATTATGAAACAGTCAACTCTCCTTACTTATAGAGCCATGTATGAATGTTTTGCCATGATGTCTCTGTATTTCACTCTTATGTCTGAAGAAGTGGACTTGTTCCATGCTTTGTCACAATCATCTTGGTTTGATGCAACTGAGGCCTGCTAGGGACAGGACTTTAAGGTACTACCATGACTGAAAGGTTTTTTTCAGCTACAAATGAGGACTCAGAAACCAGAGGGAGAACACAGCACTTCTGAAGACTGAAGGGGTGTATTCCTGTAATGAGACACAATTCTACTTGCTCCATGAAAGCTCATATTATAATAAAGCAGTCTTTAAGGTGCTACTACTTATTTATTTATTTATTTATTTATTTATTTATCTATTTATACATACATACATACATACATACATACATACATACATACATACATACATACATACATACATACATACATACATACATACATACATACATACATACAATTTATATGCCGCCCACTACCCAAAGGTCTCTGGGCAGCTTACAATTAAAATGAACAGTTAAAACATTAAAATGACAATAGACAATTAAAAACAATAAAAACATTTAAACACAAAACACTAAAATTGCCGTCAGGACCCACAGTCTATGTTATGTCAGTTTTAAAAACTTCAGAAACAGGAAGGTTTTTACCTGGTGCCGAAATGTCATCAGCATTGACACCAGGCGGATCTCATTTGGAAGGACGTTCCATAACCTGAGGGCAGCTGCCTGAAAGGTCCTAGACCTACAAGCCATCCCTTTCATCTCCTTGAGGGATGGCTCTTTCAGGAGGGCTTCCTGTTTAGATCTTAATTGCTGGGTAGGTTCATATGGAAGTAGGAGGTCCTTCAGGTATCTAGGTCCTAAGCCATTTAGGGCTTTATATGTCAAAACAAGCACTTTGAATTCTGCTCAGGCAAGAACTGGTAACCAATGCAGTTTATGCAGAATCGGTGTGATGTGATCACTGGCAACCCCACCACTCACCACCAGCCAGGCTACACGATTCTGAACCAGTTGCAATCGCCAAACCGTCTTCAAAGGCTGCCTCACATAGAGCGCATTGCAGTAATCAATACGGGATGTTACCAGTGCATGACTAACTGTCATGAGGCTCTGTTCGTCCAGGTAGGGGCATAGCTGGTATATTTTCCGTAGCTGCAGAAAGGCCACCAAATCCTCCTGGAGTCCATGTATGCTGAAGTACCACCATGCTGAACAGTTTTTCACAAGTGTGTCTAGGCCATTTTCTCTTTACTCACGCTCAAAGAGTCAGAACAAAATGAAGGGTTTTCTAGGA
Organism: Phrynocephalus versicolor; assembly: GCA_023846285.1. Classification (NCBI taxonomy): domain Eukaryota; kingdom Metazoa; phylum Chordata; class Lepidosauria; order Squamata; family Agamidae; genus Phrynocephalus; species Phrynocephalus versicolor. The sequence goes on from JAHTLZ010000204.1 coordinate 34,691,005, forward strand.
GTTTGGGAGTAGTATACAGTACAGTATTAGCCAATTCCTCAGTTGTGGGAACATCTGCAAAATTCATGTGTTGGTGGTGTGATTTTCAGTTCCCTTCCTCCCTTCAACTCGACCTTCATGCCTCTCACCCTCCTCACCATTTTCCTCCATGAATTTAGGAGACCCTACCTTGTGTGTGTGTGTGTAGTCTGAGCTCAATGAAAAGGCAAAATAATGGAAGCAAAACAATTTGAGGAGCCGTATAGCTAGCCATTACAAAAACCAAATAAAAAAGTAGAATGGGTGACACCTTTAGGCTACTATAAAAATAACAAAAAGTTGCTAATATTTTGAGGGATTTTGCCCTCAAAATAATTGAGAAGTGGCTATTCCCCATTTTTTTCCAGGAGATATTTCCATCAGCAGACTGGCCAGTGCATCAAGGATAGCTACATTTTATGCCAGTAATATTAATCATACTCCGCTGTGTGCAAAAGGGCTTGAAAAAACTCATCCACATCATACTGATGCGGATGAACAGTTATTCCCATACTCCTTCATAAGTGAATTGGATTGATGGGAGCAGAAATGCAACCATATCTGAAGAGCTGTAGGTTCATAACCTCTGCTCTGCATCGTTCAGTATTCCTCTATAGACATGTCATATAATTTTAGATACATTGGAAAGTTATTTTCTACAAAGATGACTGAGACGAGGAAAAAATTCATATAACATGCAATCTAAGAGGTTTTATTTAAAATGTGTATCTTTTAATAATGGACATGGAGTCATTCAGACATATTCAAAAAGTAATTTCTGCAGTAAAAATAAATACTCTACATTTATAGCTAACAGATACCACTAAGCAGGTATAAACCGTAAAGCCAATTTCTTAAAGTAGTGGATTGAATTTTAATAGTGCACATGAAGCAAGACACATCAATGGATGTTAATCAGCTTCCTGAATGTTTCTATAAGTAGTGCCTACAAACATAGCATGGCTCTCTGTAACTAGGAAAGGAATGCGTTTAGGGTTGAAAAATTACTCTGGAGGCACTTCAGAGAGAATATAATATTCTACATTTAAATCCAAATTCCTCAGACAGCTAAGAGCAAAATCTGTACACCATGGGTTTATTTATCCCCCTCGTAAAATCATATCAAACCATTTCACTGTTCCTTATGGAAAATCTATATCTTCCTTTTGAAAAAACCCTTTGCAAACTAACCTTAGATTGGAAGGATTTCTTTTCACTCAAAATATGAAACTTCCTGGGTTCTTGTGGCAGAGGACTTCAGGAAGACTTTCAACCTGAAAATGGTGTGAGGTCATTAGGTGTGCTTCTAACTGTAAGTATGGTGCATTAACTATAAGATACACATTGAACATACATGGAGAGCAAACCACAGTGTGTGTGTGCCTGAATTCAATTAGCAGCATGCTTACAATTTAATGTTATGCATGCTCAGCCTTAGGGCTGCCAGGACAGTTGCATCCTCTTCACGAGACAGCAGAGCCAAAACTGAAATGGGTAGGGAAGCCCTACAGAGCCAATTGCAAAAAATGTGTGGGGGACAGAAATGATTACTGGGCTGGGGGACCTCCCTTATGAGGAAAGGCTAAATTATTTGGGGCTCTTTAGTCTGGAAAAAAGGCGCCTGAGGGGGGATATGATTGAGACATACAAAATAATGCAGGGCATGAGTAAGGTGAATAGAGGGACGCTCTTCTCCCTTTCACAAACTATCAGAACTAGGGGACATCCACTCAAACTGAGGGTTGGGAAAGTAAGAACAGACAAAAGAATTTTTTTTACCCAGTGTGTTGTTAGTCTGTGGAACTCCCTGCCACAGAATTTGGTGATGGCAACTGGTCTAGATGCCTTCAGAAGGGGATTGGACAGATTCCTGAAGGAGAAGTCAATCATACGTTACAAACCATGGTGGAGATGTGTAATCTCCAGGCTTAAAACCAGGGTACTTCAAGGGCCAGATGCAGGGGAGTGGTAGAAGGAGACAGATATCTAGTCTTGTCCGCTCCCAGATGCATCTGGTGGAGTCACTATGAAATACAGGAAGCTGGACTAGATGGGCCTTTGGCCTGATCCAGGCCTGAAATGAAAATTCGTGTGGTAAAGAGTAGACTTCGGTGTAAAAGAATTGAGCTTCATTCCATTCTGGTATTCAAAACAAATCATTGGCCTCAAACCTGTTTACCTCTAAGTGTGTGACTTCTGAAGCAAGCTCTGCTTAGGGTCCTAATACATAAACAAAAAATAAGTGGCTCTCCTAAACCTGAAAAAGCTCTATGCTCTTCAAACCATCAGAGGACCAGTATTTTGTTTGGTTCTTTTTACAGTCTTCTGACTTGGACCAAGTGTCAACATCCTACTGAAATCAATCAGCAGTCAGAAATGGGACTCCATTTAATCTGGGGTGGGTTTTTTTTTTTTTTTTTTGCTTTGCTTTGTTTTAACAGGGTTCTGTTAATTCAGTACTTCAAATTGGTACAAGTCAAAAGGAGCCCCAAAACCTGAGTTAGAGCCGAACTTGCAGACTCAGCAACCCTGTGAATGCATTTGTTAGTTTCCACTGATGTTTGTTAGTTTTAATTGATGTTACGCTCTTGTAACCAATCTTAGGCTTCACTTAGAGAACACTGAGAGAATATACTGACAAGAGACCTCAAATCTCAGAGAATAGGATGCTGTTAAAAACAGAATTTTGCAACTGCTGCTAAAGGGTCTGCAACTGTGACATCATAATGGTCTGCCCCATGAAATCATACAGTTCTGCTCTGAATCCTCAAACTTTGGTCCTGCAATCTCAATGAAATGCTGCTGATCTGGCAAGTCTACCAGTGATTCCTCATCTCACCATGTTGGGAATTTAGAATAGCTATGTTGCACCGTGTTTCCAGCTCATGTATAGGTTTCAAACCGGAAAAATAAATGGGCAAGAGTAAAAGTACAGGAGAGGCCATTAGCAGTGCTTGTCTTAAAAAGGGTCTTATCATTTTATTTTATGGCCTTCTTATTGTTCAGTGAAGGGTTTTTTTCTGGTCAATGTTGTATTATCCCATGTTATGATCACCATTTTTTTAAAAAAAGGAATGCTTTCTCAAAGAGGAAGTAACACTTTTAACAGCAAGCCAGGTTTAACACACACACACACACACACACACACACACACACACACACACGGGGGGGGGAGTAGGAGACTCTCACCTGGGCCACTGTTTCTGCCACAGCTCAACTGACTCAGAAAAAGGGGAAGTCTGAGCTGTGCAGGAAATATTCTGTCTGGAAAAATGGGCACTAAGGGGTTGCCCAGATATTTGAATTACAGGAATCAGATTCTGTTAAGAGAAGGCCAGGTAAAGTAGCATAACCCCGGAACAGCCTAGAAACAGCAGCCTTGCAGGAGGGTGTTGTTGAAAGTTGCCCTGAAAGTTAAAATCCATAAAACTGAATATAAAATAAACATTATAAAATAAATCAATTTTCCCGTCATCTTTCTTCTTTTGAAATGGGTCGAGTTCCTGGACATTTTTTGGACTTTCAAGAAAAGGCTGTGTAGAAGGACACGAGGCTTTTAGTACTTACAGAGTCCTGTTGGACAGTGCACTGCTCACCAAATTTGGTGTGTAACAGTGGTAGACAAGATAAAAGACAAGGTAATTCATGTGAAATATAAATAACTGCAACTACAAATAAGCTTGCCGTGGGTCTTTTTTGGGGAGAAAGAAAGGGCAAAGATAATTTGTTAATTAATTAAAATCAAATATTAATTAATATTGAAATTAATTAATGGTTTTGCAGTGCTTGCCTTGGATTCTGCACAAATGCATTGGAGTAATTTGAGCTTAGGAAACGAACATTGGACTGTATTAGTTGGCAATTTGATTGCTTGAGGACTATAACCATGTATGTCTCTGTTGTATTTATTATTTTGTCAGTATAGAGAACTGCCATTGTAGCCAGAGGTATTTTTCTGGGTGTTACAGCATAAGAGGCTGTGTGGAAAGCTAAAATCATCACTGAAAGACCATTAAAAATATTATCCACTTTAGGTCTACTTAAACCTGTCATATTCAGTAAACAGAAGAGAGTAAGAGCAGCTAAGAAATGTAAACAGTTCTGCAGAACATTTATATTCATCCAGCCAGCTCTTCAGAATGTAGTCAGCATTAGGCAATTTCCATTTAAAATTCACAGAGACGTAACAGCAGATACTAGCTAGCAGGCTGTTGGGATAATCTTCCCAAAGGGGTAAAATATCCTTGGCAGTTACATTAAACAAATGCTTGATTCTCAGTTAATCCTTAAAAACTAGATATTTACTTCAAACTTGGGGGACAGCTAAATTCTGACAATTTAATGTAGTTTATTTGATATTAGTGGTTTCTTTAAAAAGTCAGGATTGGACGCATTGAAATGTACATTGTACAGTCATGCTCCAAACTTATCTTGGTTTTGTATCTGTGTTGATTTTTAAGTACGAAATATAGCACCACTGCAGTTTCATTGTGAATTGTGGGTGGTCAAACAAACATCTTGATGGCATTAATGCATTTGAAATTAAATAGTGGGTAATGATTAGGGATCTTCAGACTGGGGCCTCATTTTGTATAAGTTGCTCCATTGAATCTGAGTGCATTTATTCAGCATTGTTATCTGCAAAAATGAGCAAATGCAAGTTACTTTAATGCAACATGAAGGAAGATATTGTCTCTTTTCTTTAGTTTCTATTTAATTTCCTGCATCATTAAATAATATCCCCCAAAGAGGAAATCCTTTGGTTTTAAATAAAAGGTTGTGATTGGAACTGTATGGTTGAAGCTCTAGAAAAAGAAATGTGGCCTTTAAAGGAGAATGGATTCACCAATGTTACCTAAATAGTTTCATTGTAAAGGAAACTACAGTCAGCCCTGACTTAAACATCTCTCTTACGAAGACAGGTCATATATACAGGCGCTACTAAAAAAATTATCTCCGTATGAAGAGTCCATGTTCAGCTTTCCCTTGGAAAATAATACTGCACTAATCTCTTATTCCTGGGCAGGGGCTTCTAAAAGCTGATGCCCCAAAACATCAGGGCATCCTGAGATCTATCTTCTATAAGAATGGTCCAAATGTTCTCAGATATGAGGCATGGTGCCATGGATGGAAGCATGAAAACCTGGCAAATGGCCAGGAATCCTCACAAAAACACACACCATGGAACCTCCTGAAAAATAAGAGAGATGCTTATGAACCTCTACTTCAGAAGTTCAAGGGAGTTGTTTTGTTATTTGTTGGAGGTGTGTGATGGTTGCCACCATCAGTGATATTCGATAGGCTGGAAATTTCAAATAGCTTCTAACATTTTGGAGGTTGCCTTTCACATTTAAATGAAACCGTCATGGAGCTTATAGAGCCTCGTGGCGCAGTGGTTAAATGCCTGTACTGCAGGTAAAACTGTGCTGACGACCTGGGGTTCAATCCCATGTAGCAGGCTCATGGTTGACTCAGCCTTCCATCCTTCCGAAGTTGGTAAAATAAGTACCCAGCTTCTGGGGGGGGGGCAATGTGTAGCCTGCATATTGTAATTAAAACTGTAAACCGCCCAGAGACTACTTGAAGTGGTATAGAGTGGTATATAAGCAGAACACTTCGTTTCTTTCCTTTGCTTTTTAAGCAGGACAAATCAGCAGCAGTATCTCCATGAAAAAAAGTTTACTTGAGTTATAAAACAGCATCAGGGAAGCTTAATGACGAACATTAAATTGCAAATTAAATTTTAAAAGACAATACTTGGAACGCTTCATCAGGTAGAATATGCATCTGAGCAATGTATGGTCAAAATTATAAAAACTTGTAAAATACTAAATAATTTCACAAAATATGTAAAATACTGATGAAAGGATTATTTTCATCAAGCTGCTTTTGTACCTTAAAAGCCTTTTACTCTGTATGTGCTTATGTGCATTTGCTGGGACTAATCCGTTCTTTGGCAGGTAAGGAAGGATACAAGCTCCAAGCATCTTGATTAATATTTTCAAAAGTATCACTTATTGGTTTGTGATATCATTTTTGTTACTGAATTTGTTCCAGAAAACTTTCCATCCACAGATCACAAGCTTTACAAGCAAAACAGTGTTTACTGGTCTCTGTAAAACCCCACACAATTTTGTAACATTCCATCCATTAAAAAGCAACTTACATCCCACCCTAGAAGTAAACTTGCATAAATGTGCGCTCTCTGCTTACAAAGAAATAAACGTTCCCCTTTAGAAAAGCAAAGATCTACATGCTGGCTCTAGTATTCTGGGTGATGAAGTTTAAAAAAAAAACAGAGAGAGAGATTTCCCATCTGTGCAGCTTCTTGGTATTCTATAAAGATTTTATTTATTTGAATAGATTTAAAAGTAATAACTTGAATGTTGTTTTTTAACTTGGATATTTTCATGATCAGAATATAAGAATCTCTCACATTACTAGAATTGCTAGGCCAGCAAATTTGCTAAAATTTCTGAGCCTAAGTCTTGGACCAGAGAATGCATATGATGTCACAGAAGAAGGGCATCTCTGTTGTAACAGCTACTGCTCATTTTGTAATACCTTCAAATGAACATGTGCAAGTCCATGGATCTCTTTGTCAACCATCTCTCACGTTGTATCAATGGCATCCCGCTCGCCATCATGCTCGGAATTAACTAAAGGTCTAAACACATGCACCTGTCAACACTTTCCCCAATCCTTCTGTTTTCTTTTCTTTTGTTTTTTGATGTGCTAACATTGTGCAGATATATTCAGCATGTGTTGTGTGTGTTGCATCCTTACAGTCGTGACCGACTCTTCGTGACTCCATGTCCATGGATTTTTCTTGGCAGGAATACTGGAGTGGTTTGCCAGTTCCCACTGCAGGCACTGACAGCACCTGGTATTTCCTGGTGGTCTCCCATCCAAGTATTAGCCAGGGCTGACCCTGCTTAGCTTCTGAAATCAGGCGAGATCATACATACAGTATACCTTCATACTGAGCCAGTGACTTGTGGCATCTGGAGAGACTAGGTAGAGATGTGTGCCCAAATTTTAAAGCTACTTCACATACAACCGCCCACCCCCCTTCAAAACTTCTCATGTTTTGTTCTTCCTCTGATTTGTCCCCCACCCCATTCATCCCTGGAAACCCATGAACGTATAACAATTCACACTTTGAAACCTCAGTACTTGTTGGAGCCTCTTTTGCTCCATAGCTTTGACTACTGCTTGCTCTTAAATAATATTTTGAGTGATTTCATTCTGTTTTCACAGTGTTGTTCCCTTGTCCATCCTAAACCAACCTGAATTTGGAAAGGATGATCTACAAATGAAAGGAAAAATAAGGCTTCAGTGGTAAATAGAACATCAATATTGCCACTGGCAGCTTCTTCTAATATGGTTGACAATTTGATATCATGCTTTAGAGCCAAGCAGCAATTTCAGATGTCAGTGCCCACAAACCTTAGAAATAGGTAGGATATAAGAAAGTATGAGTTGCCAGATCAGTTGTGCCTGTTTGGAAGAAATCGGGACCAGCTGTTTTATTCATTCAGGGCCAAGGTCTCAGTGTTCCCCTTCTAGAACACATTGGAATAAGCACACTGCTTCATTTTGTTAAAGCAAAAGAGAGAGAGGAGAGAAGCTGATGGTCCCAAGAGTTTCATTCTAAAGGCTGTTTGAATAGACTCAGAGCCAAAGCACTGGGGTGGCCTCACAGCTGTTATTGTTTAATGTTAAAGATATTTTCCTGGCAAGGTGGTCAGATTTGGAGATCTCAATTCTATACATATTTTGGAATTTACAGTCCATTTTCCCCAAACTGTTAAAACCTAAGTTACAAGAGAAATGCATACACAAAATATAGAGAACAGCCTCAGTAATGGTAACTTTATTATATGACTCACAGGCTCATTTGCTAAATGAAATGGAGCTTCTACAATGTTTTGTCTGCTTTCTTACCCACTCATTTTCGCACATATACCTACACTCTCCACAATCGATTAGAGAATTTGGTTAATTCCTTTTATACTTAGCAAAGCATCAGCAACAAAACAACAACAACAACTGCAATGATAAAGCAGAGGAGACTCGCTTGTGTTGCTGTAGCCCTGCAACACATTCATGTTAACACAATCAAAATATTCTATTTTTTATAAATAAAAAAAAAAACAAGCGGCTCTCCTCTACTTAGTAATGAAGCAGTATTGCCCAACAGAAACAAACCTGTTGCCGATTTCTAGACCCCACTACAACTCTTGGGAGCAACAGCTGGGGATGCTGATCCCCTGTTGTTCTATTAAGAAGCAAACACACCCTAACCTAGCGAGGGAATTCTGTATATAGACACACATTTCTATGTGTGCATTTCTGTGTTTATAATGACCTTTCTCTTCAGGCAAGCTTTCCCTTAATGACTGGCTACATGAATGGGATTTTTAAAGAATGGATTCTGATCTTTTGCTTTGAATGTATTTTGGTATTACTTACATTTTTCAGCATTGCATCCATTTGATCCTTTCTAATATTGCACTGTTGGCAGCTTGAAACACTGTATTGTATGCTGCAAGCTACCTAGGATCCTTCTTAAAGAAAAAGGCAGGATAAACCCATCTTCATCATCCACCTACCTGTATAATTGCTGGGACCCTGCTTACGTTGTATCATGAGAATGGTGATACACATTTCTACCATTTTGTAGTGTATAGGGAAATAGGAATTTTGTCTACACTTCATGTGTAGTAACGCATGTGTAAACACCCTAGTAGTACCTCATGGGTTAAATGAAGGAATAGATTTCCTAACTTTATTATAACAACCATGATGTTATCTCACTGCCCTTGACACTGTGCACAGCTGCTTATAAAGGTTACTTTCACTTTCGCCTCCATTTCAGCTGATTAATTTGAGGTCTTCATTGGGGAGCCAGATTTCATTCCAAGATAAAACAAAGCAAATCTGCAAAGCAGTTTGCGTCCAAAACACAGATCGAATTAGGGTGGGAAAATTTGCTTCTCTCTCTCTCTCTCTCTCCTTTTGGGAGAGTGACATGCTGTTAAATGTAGCTGTTATGCAAACCACTGGCACTAATTTCCTGAAATTTCCAAGGTCTACTGTCCTCGTTGTTTCATTTATTTATTACTTATTTCATTTTTAAGCTGCCTTTCTTCTAGAGAGGGAGAGACTCAAGGCAGCCCACAAAATGTGGAAAAACAAACCAACAAAGTCCAATAGAACTGTTTCACTGACAACAATAAACCTCATAATATTTGAACTGCCAGTTAGTTTAAAACATGTTAAAACACATTTTAAAAACATATTAAAATATTTCTTAATATTATTAATATTAGTAATATTAGTAATATTATTTGCTAATATTCATGTTTACATTATGGCCTAGCTGAAATCACCACTTTATAATTCCAATTTCCTGACAGTAATGTACATCCCAAATTTGAAAAAAAAATCTTCACTGCCAAACTCAACGGCTAGAAGTCTCTTACAGAAGGAAGGTGTTTTTGTCGGTCTCCTGAAGAGAGGGGACTACGTATGTGTACAAAAGGGGAAAAACACATTCTAGCTGTTTTGGTTTTCCAGTGGTCAGTTTCCAAAATGGTTCAGATTTGGGAGACAGACTGTAGTTGGCTGGGCACCAATTGGTGCAGACTGAATCACAATGCAAAGCTCAAATCTGGCCTCTGAGTTGGTTTGAAGGACCTATACACAGTCCGAGTTTTGAAAGAAAGTATGTGCCCCATCCCTCTCTTTTGAAACCAGTGGTACTCTGTTGTGTTTTATTAAATTCAGAGATTGATTCAGCAAAACCTACAATTGAGTACCATCTGTAAACTCTCTTCTGTTAACTGTCCCAATGGGGACCCACAAGAGAGAGTCCAGATGCAAAGTACTGTAGGGGGGAAAACCACTGTATGCCATAGCCTGTTAAGTCTCATTGCTTAATTTGTGATCTGCTATTGGGAGAGAAATTGTTTTTACGAAAGACAGAAATCTGTGTCTAGGGGGAAACCGGTCTGTAGTTCCTCTTCTCTCCCTTCACTCTGGCTAAGATATTCACTGTCAGCTTAAATGAGAGCTGACTAAATGTTACATAGGTTTAAAACGAAGTCACACGGCATTTAAGTTTTCTGCAATGCTGTTTTGTTTTGTTTTGTTTCATTTTTTTAGGTTAACATTTAATGTTAACCTAAATGTTAACCTAATGTTGTGAACCGCCCAGAGTTCCTACGGGAAGATGGGCGGTATAGAAGCCCTATAATAAATAAATAAATAAACATTCAGGTTATGGGGTTCTAAACTACATGGTCTGACTGCTTCTGAGAAAGAAAGATCACTCCACCTCTGTCACCATCTATGGGAGATGCTTTGCTGCTTTCCATCAAGCAGGTACAAGTCTAGAGCTTTTGAAAAGAAAAGAAACAAAATCTGTAGAGCTTTAAAAAGTTACTTCTTTTGAACCGTAGCTCCCAAATTTCCACAGCCAGCATGGTTGCAAACTGGATTTCACCTTCTCTGCTTATTTTTGAGCAGGGAGAGCTACATACCACATAATTAGGACAATGCCTCTTCAAACCTAGGCTTTTATATTTACAGTGTAAAACTTGAGGATGTCTGCTCACAGCAAGAGGAGTAGAGTTAACTGTTATTCTCACGTAAGTAGTTGTAGAACCACTGCCTTAAAATTTCTTTGAGTGATGATTTTGCTAAGGTGATGCTTTCAGAATACATAGTAAGTAATCTGAATATGGATTAGACTGAATATGGATAGATCTTCTGAAGAAAGAGGTAGAACTATTATTGTATTTAAATTTAAAATGCTTAACTAACCATTTAGAAGCATTGCTGAGACATGCCTTTGAGAGAGATTTACCTCTGTCCAGTGCCTGGTGCTGAAAATAAAACAAAGATTTTAAAGAAAAACTTCTTGCCAGGAAGAGGTGGGGGGAACTATTCAGTTATATACATGTATTTGTGTGTGTGTGTGTGTGTGTGAGAGAGAGAGAGAGAGAGAGGAGTACTTTATTTATTCTAAATGCCACTGAACATAAGGATTTTTTTAGATTATCTTCTACTCCTTAAGAATAATGTGGACGTTCCTCATATATGCATTATTCTTAAGGAGTAGAAAATAATCTAAAAATTCTTATGTTCAATGGCATTTAGAATAAATAAATAAAGTACTCACACATACATACATAAATACATTAAAATTGGAACTGATTGCAGTGTTACACATAGCAATACTGTAAGCTTAGCCATTTAAAAAAGAAATCTAAAGGTATTTTAATGTGTTGTTAAATGCTGTTGAATGCTATTTGCATTCAATTTTGCTACTAAAAGTAAGGGAAGCACTAGCAGCAAGCCATATATGTTATGAACTCTAATGCCCAAATCATCAGCCCCTGGCAAGTTTAAGGATCTAGTGGCATATTGAATTGGTCTATAAGTCAGCAAAGTTAGGATGGTGCTCTTGGTTTCAAAGTGTTATATAGTGGGTCAGATGAAACCAGGCAACGGCCAAGTGAAATTCAGCTCTTTATTCATAGCAGAAGCACACGCTGCAAAGGGATAAAAAGCACTGCTAAAAAGGCCCCAAGGGCCAGTTTATATACACACCCCGTGGCACGCCATTGGATAGTTTAAACAGCCTGCTGGCCCCCCAACTGGACAAGCCAGAATCCTGCCCTTCAATCATTTTCCAGCCTCCAGCTCCTACATCCCACACCTGTCTCCCATTGCATATGCTTGGGAGCTTGATCAGGCCCCGCCCGGCTGGGGCCCAGCTAGAGCTTGGCTGGAACTAAGGTAAGTTTGGAGCCTTCCTTTCTATTTACTCCAAACTCAGGCAGTCCATGGGTTACACTTAAGAACACAACAGAAAGCATCATCCTACCACTGTTCAATTATGATTAGCTTTAGCCTATCCTTACATTCATTCTTTAAGACAACTTTTCAAATTCTGCAAAATACCTTTAGGTCAACATTTTGTTGCTGAAGTTCATGTTATTTCCCTTCTATTTCTAGAAGCCACATTACAGTTCTTCTGAAGTTAGATAGCTCATCAGTCATCAGAGAAAACTTTCTGTTTGGGAAACAGCTCACTGTTGTTACTGTGGCTCTGCTGTTCTCTCTTTAAGGATATATTTTTCAGTAATTAATATCAACTGTCTCTGATGCTCCCTTCATTATAACAGCAGGGAAGGAATGCATTTTGCCAAACACATTAATGTTTTACTTCGCCCATTGGGATAAGATATTTATAGCATTATTAGAATTTGCCTAATGACTTTCATACCGTTCATTTCTATGCGAAAGCATGTGCATTGGCAGCAATTCAGTAAAATTCCAGGTTTCAAGACTATTTATAGAGTGCAGCCCCATCCAGAGTGAAGCACACACACCCCACACAAACCCATGCACTATTGTTAGACTGCAAATTCTACCATTATTCACCATTGTCTCTGTTCCTTAGGAGGAATATGGACTTGAGGTAATCTGCAGGTTGGCTGCTGAAGATTTCTTTGTTCATCATAGTATGAGGGGGATTGGCCAGTCCAGAGGAAAATGTACTTCTGGGTATGATGGTTGCAGGAATTCAAGTGCTCAGTTCCAGAAGCACCATCTGAGAGGCCATGGAAGTACAGGAAACATTTTGGAGAAGGGTAACTACTAGTGTATCAGTCCAAGTAGCCATCGAGAGCCTGGCAGAGAAATGCCCAAAGTAATGGGACAACAAAAGGAGATCTATTGTATGTGTGTGTGTGTGTTGTATCATTACAGTACTTTTTTCAAAATATGCACTCGAAAATTATTTTAAAAATAAAATTTACTTACCTTGGGCTGCAAAGTAGCAGGGGCACCTTCTTCATGCAATTTTAGGTAACCCCCTGAAATCTGGAAAGATTTTGGGGTAAAAGGACTGAGTTTTGAATCTCTAAAGGGGGTCTGGATCCTTAATTGATAAAGTATGCTGGGAGGTTGCCAGAAATTAAGGAGTTAATAATAATATAGAGTTAACTCCTAAATTGCTGGAGTGGCTGGCTTGAGGAAGCTCCTTGTCACTTTGGGGGAGATACATGGCTGGGATCAGTATTTTCTACAGCATATTTTCTATGCTGTAGAAAATACTGATCCCAGCCATGTATCACCCCCAAAATGACAGGGGTAGCTTCCTCAAGTGATTTTAGGAGACCCTTTGAAATTTGAAAAAGTTAGGGTTTCTGGAGGCAGAGATATTAATCTCCAAAGGAGGTGGAGGGATACTTAATTGAATGAGTGTATTCATTGCAATTCATTTTAGAGGAAATGGCAGGGGAGCTTCCTCAAGCTCTCCCCTGTAACCCCTTTACATTTTGAAAGTTTTGGGTTTCAGAGAATGGAGTTATTAAGCTCCAAAGGACATGTGTGTGTAGGGGGGGGTAGTTAACTGAAGGAGTGTGGATCGGTGCACTGAGGGGAAGCTGTAAATTAACCCTATAATTGGTAAAGTGCAGCAGACACACTCCTTCCATTAAGCACCCCCACGCCTCCTTTGGAGCTTAATAACTCCATTCCCTGAAAATCAAAACTTTACAAATTTCAAGGGCTTCCCTAAAATCACTTGGGGAAGCTAAGCCTCCCCAAGCAATTTTAGGGGATCCTTTGAAACTTCAAGGGGTTACGGGGAGAGCTTGAGAAAGCTCCACTGCCATTTCCTCTAAAATGATTTTTTTCATTTTTTTCTCTAAAATGATTTTTTTTTCATTTTCATTTTTTCATTTTAGAGGGGGGAAATGGCATTTCGTTTCACTTCGTAATGAAAAGCTGGCTAGCATTTCATTTTGTTTAGAAACTTTTGTAACTTTACGGCAGGACAAAACAGCATGTCATTTTTTTTTGTAAGGTACCCATCCCTAGTTGCGGTTATTCCTGTTGGTACTCATGGATATTAAAGGGGGAGGGGCTAGAAAAACGAAATGTACAGTCAAAATAGTTGGTTTGGTCAAATTAAGGATCTTTGAAATGTCCTTATACAGCTCTACTGTCTAGGGTTGATAGGAGTTATAAAAAAATCTGAAGGGTTGCACTTGACTCTATTCTCCTTCACTTCTTGAAACTTCTGTTTAGCTGAAGTTTTCCTGCCACTGGATTGTACATCTTGATTTTTAACCCAATTATCATATGAAAGAAAATCTGTTTGTTTTTTTCTCTGTACCGACCCCATGTTTTCTGATTATCTTCAAGAACCATACACATCTCTCCCTCCCTGTCTCTCCCTCCCTGTCTCTGTCTGTCTCTCTGTCTCTCTGTCTCTCTGTCTCTCTGTCTCTCTGTCTGTCTGTCTGTCTGTCTCTCTCTCTCTCTCTCTGTGCCCCGTATTTATATTATATCCCCAAATCAAAGGATACTCATTCTGTATAATAAGTGAAATTTAAAATGTTGCCTCATATAGTTTATCTTTAGATTAATTAAGACAAGAAAGGCACTGTCAGATGTAATATTCAGGACTCTCCTTTCCTGCAGCAATACAGATGAACCAGCTTTGGAATGGACTGATGATTCACCTACTCAATCAATGCTCTGGATTCTTAAGTCATACTTTGCCACCCTTCGTTAATGTGACCTTGTTAAACAAGCATGCAATCCAATTCTGTCTGTGTTTACTTGGCAGTAAACTACCCGGACTTCAATGGGTCTTATTTTCAAGTGTGGGTATGGGACAGCAGCCAAAGCTAATTTATATACTCTTTTATTTTACTTGTTCATTTCCCAATTTATAGGCTGCTTTTCTCATAGCTCCTCATTTGCATGACTAGCAATTTGTGGCTTCCCAGTTATTTCAAAATTCACGCTCAACCCTTTTCTTTTCAGTGTACCATGTGATTATTTCAATGTCCCTACTAAAGGAAATACCAGACAGTTTATATAACTGAAGTGTAAATAAAAAACATTGTTCCTGCATGTCATCGTTGTTCAAACTATAATGACTTAGATTAAATTTACTATACACCATAGATTACATTCTGCAAAGACTGTTCACAGTTTGTGAATATTCTGAGGGAATGCATCATAATAATTATTAATTATTTCATGAAATAGATTCATTCTCCACGGAGTGAAAGAATTTCAGCGGTGAATGCAGAACTTATGTGTTGTGTTTTGTACCGTGCTAAGTCAAATTGGAAGCCATGGCAAAAAGAAATTTCCCACGATGAAAGAGGATGTCAAGAAGAACAAGAAGTTCTGATGCAGTCCCATCATTGGTGGCCTACTATCACATCAAATGGTAACTCCCACCCACCCCCAATCTATGAACAAGCCCTAGTTGGCATTCTGTCAGCTGTGGCATTGCCATTCTATTGTACTTCTGTTGCAATGTCTCCCTCCATCTCACGCTGCCAGTCAAAATCATCTGATATACCACTACATAGAGGATGCGCCCCAAACAGCCCCAATTCTTTGAGTATTTACACAACTGCAA
>JAHTLZ010000204.1:34706495-34717126 GCA_023846285.1 Phrynocephalus versicolor
GAAAGAAAGAAAGAAAGAAAGAAAGAAAGAAAGAAAGAAAGAAAGAAAGAAAAAGAGTACATCATGTAGTTCAAGAAGTACAAGAAGAAAAGCTTCAAATTAATGTATTATAATAGTTCTGTAGACGACCCAGAGTGGCCTTGCCGCCAAATGGGGGTAGAAAAGGGCAGTAAGTAAGTAAGTAAGTAAGTAAGTAAATATCTGCCTTCCTGTCATGTTTGATATGTGGCTCCATAAAGTTTTTAAATTGCTTATAATTTCTAAAAAGTAAATTCTTAGGCTCTCAAAATATTCTAAGGTGGACTACGGTAGATATTTTGTTCCATTCCTGGCTTGTAAAATATGAATGAATGAATGAATAAATAAATAAATAAATAAATCTCTACTTTATCTTACAGGTAATAGTTAATTAATGTGTTAGAAACACAAACACTGGAAACACACCAATGACCTGAATACTTACCAAGGTTTCTTTTTATATAAATTATATCACTTTGTGTGTTTTATTTAGAAGACACTCAGAGCACCCCTTTTGACACTAAAGAACAGAAAGATGTGTGCACATATGTTACTGTGGGGTTACTGTCCTGCACATGAGGACTGATCACTGGATTGCTCGTGGTGAAGCACAGCATGGAACCATCTTCATTACCAAAAGTTGGTAAGATTGACAATCCAGTTGTCATTCAGTATGAGCAATGGGGTATGATCTGCTAGCACCCTCTGTGGAAGTATCTTTAAATCCCTCCTCCTCCAATATTCTCTGGAAGTTGCCCTGACATCCAGAAAGCTCACTTTGGGTTCGTTTCCAGCAATTGCATACTGGAAATGAACCAAACTAGAGAGATCCTACTTGCATCAAAAGTGTGTCCTTAGGAGCAAACCAATTCATGCCTGCAGCAGACCAAGCAATGGGATAAATGCCCACATTGTCACAGCATACTATTGTTTTTCTCTTTTAAAAATGTATTTGGCCAGGACGCTTGCAGAAGCCTCTTAACCCAGAAACCTAATTTATTCCAGTTGCTTTAAAGTAGATGACTCAACCTTTCACTTTTTCCTCTGATCAGCAAATACCTTCTTCCAAAATCACTTGTTCTGGCTATCCCAGATCTTTCTTGTTCGAGAATTAAGGAAATTTATTTCAGAAAATTGGAAATGAGCTTAGCACATATACCCTGGAAGATGTGCAAGTGTTTTATTCCAATAATGTTAAATTACACATCTGTGCAAAGTTATCACCATAAAAAGCAACCACTTACCACTTGTAGAAGTTGTATAAACTGCCACTTTAAAGAAAACAAAAATAAAAGTGATTTTCTCTCTCTCCCTGCCTGCCTGCCTTTCTCTTTCTTTCTTTCTTTCTTTCTTTCTTTTTTTTTTTTTTTTTTCTTTCTTTCTTTTCTTTCTTTCTTTCTTTCTTTCTTAGCAGTAGTCAGTAGGAAGGAAGGCACTAAAACAATCTCAGTTTGAGAAACTGGGAACAATACCAGTGGTTGAGAAGCTGAGGTTAACAATCTGGCAACGGGGGCGGGGGGGAGCTTTGTGACACCCTTAAGAGTAACACACTTTTTTCAAAAAAATCTACTTCTTAAAGTTCAGAGTGCTATAAAACTCCCCACCACCTTTTTCTGTTATTATTGTGTCGCATGGATAGAGTTCCCTTGTGATACAGCTTCACTTACCCGGAGAGGAAGCAGCAAACGCATTTGGCTAAGTGAAAAGCAAGCTGGCCGTAGCCTCCCTCCTTGCTTCACCTGCAGTGTTGCTGGGCCAGTGAGCATTACTACTTCTCTGGCCTGTAGGGTGTACCAACACAATACATTGCATCAGCTTCCTAGTTCTGGAGCACAATGCACAATGCCTTCTCAAGAGGAGATAATGCAAAGCCCACACATTATTTGGTGCCGATTAAGCCCTGCTAAGTCCATGTTTTGAATCATGCAATTCACCCCCTCCCCCACAACAAACCCGATTTTGCCCTAAAAGAGGTACAGTATCATTCTCTGGCTGAAATCCTGTTTACCCAGTAAGACACAACTGCAATAGCTCCATTGAATCAATGGAATTTACAGAGAAGTTGATTCACCAAACTCCCACTGATTGAATGGGCCTAAGATTCCCTAAGCACATCCGATCTTGCCTGATTTTGGAAGCTAAGCAGGGTCAGCCCGGGTTAGTACTTGGATGGGCGACCACCAGGGAATACCAGGTGCTTTAGGTGCCTGGAGTAGGAACTGGCAAACCACTCCAGTATTCCTGCCAAGAAAACTCCATGGACATGGGGTCACAGAATCGGTCAGGACTGTAATGACACAACACACACATACTAGGGGTGACTCACTACACTAAGCCAATGTCTACACTAAGCCAATTTTGGCCAATATCTACTCTAAGCAATAGTTCAAATATAAGCTGTGGCATCCAAAATGTTCATTACATGCAATATGTATTTTGTTAACATTTTCAGAAGTTATAAATTTAATACAGCCTGCAGATCTTTTTGCTTTCACATTTTTACATTTGCCTCTTTTTTGTTGACATTTTGCCAGCAATAACAATAATAATAAAAACAGGAAAAATAGTTTGGCCTAAACAGTCTGTAGGTAATAATAAAAGCATCCTTTGTGGGGATATTGACATGGCTAACAACCATTCTCCACCAACATTTGGATGAGATCTCTGTTGTTCATGCATTTTATTAACCACTTGGCATTGTTATTTCCAGGCTTTTCTTAGGAATAATTGTACAGACATAGAGCAACACTTTATCAAATTTTACTGCATTCTGATTATTTTATGTTAACATCATGCTGGGAATTCCTCTACATTGTTTCCCCACCGATTTATATACATTTTCTATTTTGATCCTGCCTGTTATTGAGGTTTATAGTGCCTGTGGGGAAGGGCTACTGGGTCAGAGCCAGCGGTTGTTCTGTGCTGTAACTGAACTGGCTGGAAAATAAGCACAGCAGCAGCATGGGACATAATAGGGCATATACCTGGCCATGGTGACAATGTCCACCACAGTAGAAGTCACATAATTTCATTCTCTTTGCAGATCCTATTAAAGGAGAAACTACACATTGCAGGCTACTTATTGTTAGAAGTTAACATCTGTCTTTCCTCCAGAGACATGGTTTAGGCCAGTGGTGGCGAACCTTCAGCACTCCAAATCTTTTGGACCACAACACCCATAATTCCAAGGCTAGATTGCCAATGACAAAGGAATATGAGAATTATGGTCCAAAAGATCTGGAGTGCCAAAGGTTCTCCACCACTGGTTTAGGCAGACCTCTGCCACTAAGAAATCATACGTGTGAACAAATTCTATGTGCAGAAGACCAGTTAGAAAACGAAGCAAGCTAATCTGTGTGTGTTTGTATCACCTGATTGTCATTAGACCTTCAGCACCAAGGAATTCCTTCTTCTACCCACAGGGTTCATGTAATGTATGGTTTGGCCCTTAGATGGCTTTCCATCTCTAGGCATAAAAGCTGTTCATAAAAGCTGTGCATCAAGACTGTGCTTGGGATGACGGTGCAATGATGTAAGTCATGGTGAGGGCCTGTTGGGATAGGTGGATCTCTGATTGTGTGAGCATAGGCTCCCTGAAGAGCTGCCTAGATGCCCTAAGCACATCCAATCTGGCTTGATTTCAGAAGCTAAGCAGGGTCGGCCCTGGTCAGTACTTGGATGGGCGACCACCAGGGAATACCAGGTGCTGTAGGTGCCTGGAGTAGGAACTGGCAAGCCACTTCAGTACTCCTGCCAAGAAAACTCCATGGACATGGAGTCACGTAGAGTCGGTCACGACTGTAATGACACAACACACAGGCTCCCTGAAGCACTTTATCTTTCCCTCTTTTGCCTTCAGTCTGGAGTACCTTTTGGTTCAGTCTTTTAATATGAAATGTCATGTGAATCCTGTTAACACAAGTTTAATTTTAAAATTATTAGTATTTGATATATCTAGTACTGATATATCTATATCTATATCTATATCTATATCTATCTATCTATCTATCTATCTATGTATCTATATCTATATCTATATCTATATCTATATCTATCTATCTATCTATATATATTATATATATATATATATATATATATATATATATATATATAAAATTCACTGTTCATATGACTTACTATTATGGTAATAATTATGGCTATAATTATGGTCATTGCATTCATTTATTTAGGTGCACTGCCTAAGAGCCCAATGTATGGTGGAAAATGTAGTGTAGAAATAGTGAAAATGCATGCAGAAGGACAAATGGTATTGCCCTATGGTGAAGCAATTAATATACAGAGAGAATGAGATTTATTCATAAAACAGCTGCAGACAATACTTATTTTGAATATGGCCATAGGCCTTAGTTACTTATCTCCTGTTCCCAAGGTGTCCTTAATATTTCAATACCCTTTAGTTGATGGATTGTGTTGTTCATGCAGGATCTCTTTCCTCTGTCTCCTACTTTTCAGTTGAAAGAAAGACATAGAAATTAACCACTCCGTTCAAAGGTTATGGGCATTTAAACCTCCCGTTAATTATTTATGAGACAGCAAGATGACCAATGGGACTTTTGCTTGCCCTGCTGGAGAAATAATGAGACCATTAGAGTCAATTTAACACCATGATAAACAATATCCACAGGTGACCTTTCAGAATCTTTGCCAAGCGGGATTTATAGGCATTGCTGGCTCTTCTTTTCATGTTTTTCCCCCTTTAAATTATATATCAAAGTTGTCCTGCCTTAAAAAAAGACTCATTGAGATACAATGTCCGAAGGTCCAGAGATGATCATAAATAAAATTTCTTTTAAAAATGAATCAATGTCTCACAGGCATTCTATGTAGCAGGTTATTTTAGTTATCTTTTAGAACAGTTCTCTTGGGTTCTGCTTGGTAAAATGAGTGAGACATAATGGGTATTTCTTTGTTGAACTTTATTTGAAATACAATTAAACTCTGTTTAACTTCCTTGAACTGATTTTTTTTTTCTGCATAAGACCATTTCACTGAAATATAATTCAAAGAAGGTTTTTAAAAGACACATGCTGCCTATAAGTGCTTTTGCTATGTATTTTCTAAAAATCCATCTTGTTTCTCATTCTGAGAATGAATATCAAAGAGCACACATACAACATTCTCATGGTAGGCAATTACATGAAAGATGCAGGCTAGCTTCCTACATCTAAGTACTGCTAGCATTTAAAAAGAGATATTCAGGACAAGGACTTCGGTTCAGTAATTGCTTATGGCTGCAGCAACTAAAAATAGTTTAAAACAAACATTTAATGACTTACTTATGAAGAAAGTGTTTTTGAGGAAAAAGTCACGACAGGAAAACTTTTGTGTTTTGCAAAGTCTTTGGCAAAACGTACACAAAATAGTTCCACCATGTCAGAATCATGCCATTCTTCTTTTCTTTGATTGTGTCAGATGTGACAAATGGGAAACAAACTTCCTTCTGAGGAGGAAAACAGGACAACCGTAATCTTGATAAACCCTGGTTTTTGAAAACCTACCTGCCCAGATCCAGTTGCTAGTGTTCTATGTAAAATGCATAGGGAGTACCAGTGTTGCCTCCCCAGTGGATTTCCATGTCTGAGTGTAGATTCCAAACCAGGTCTTCTGAGTTTGTCCATTGCTCTACACCATATTGGCTCTTGCTCCTATTCATCTATCTTAAATAAACAAAAAATGGTCAATACTGCAAAATGGGGAAGAAAAACCAGGGAGTGCTTCTGTATTCACATACACAGTATAGGATGGGTGAGGAATTAAACCAAAATACTAGAGATGAGCACAAAACGAAAATATAGTGTTTTGTTTTGTTACTTTAGTAGTTACTAACAATTTTTTAAAAAGAATTTTCTGAATGAAACAATCTGTTAATGGCTCCCCTGGGTTCAAGAGGCACCAAAAATCGCAGGGTAGTTTCTTTGGAGTCTTCCCTGTAAGCCCTCCAAATTTGGAGAGGTTTGGGATAAGTTATTAAATTCCAAAGGGGGTTCCTCCAGGAGAAAATCATTTGTAAAAATCATCAGTTTCCTGACTCAATTAGAAATGATTTTCTTCTAAGGGGACCCCCCCCTTTGGAGTTTAATAAGTCAGCTCCCTGAACTCTAAACCTCTCCAAATTTGGGGGGGGCTTACAGGGAAGAGTCCAAAGAAGATACCCTGCAATTTTGGTTCCTCTAAGATGAATCATTTCATTCTTAGGGGGGAAAATGGTGTTTCACTTTGTAATCAATCAATTCATTATGCAATGTCATTATGAAACAGTGTTTCATTTTTCATTTCCTGACCATCTCTACAAAATACTATAGGTGAAGGATAGGTAACTGTTCAAGTGCAAGACATACAAGTTGCATGGGTATAGACATAATTTGTTTCAGCCCAGTGTGGGGAAACCCTTAGGAAGGAACTTGTGACTATAAAGATTCAGTTTAGAAACTAAAAGATGGGTGAGAAATGAGCTTCTGTTCTCGTGGAGCAAGATTTAGGGTGTTGTGAGTTTTTCATGCTGTTTGGCTGTATTCTGGAAGATTTTCTTCCTACGTTTCGCCAGACTCTGTGACTGGCATCTTCAGAGGGCAAGGGGCTCAGGGAACTAGGAGTTCAGCCAAACAGCCCAAAAATCACAACAGCTATGTGCTAATGATTCTCTAACTGTGGACCTAATGGACCTAACTGTTCTGAGCATTGGGTCCCCATAGAAGGGGAAGACTTTGAATGGCCAGAAGTCTGTTGTGTGGTTCTGCCTGCAGGAGGGTAATGCTGTCACTTGGGGTGGCTCCATGCTGCCATTTAACAAATCCCTGCTTTGATTTTTGGATGTCCAGAAATCCAAGTGGGGATTCATTAATTGTGAGTAAGAAGCCATTTGTATCTCCAGATATAAAGAAGCAATGGGATTTCAGCCATTGATAAAGCTGTCTACAGGTTTAATTCCATATACAGTGGCATCTCTTATAACAAATTTAATTTGTTCTCCAAGGCAATTTGTTATCTGAAATGTAGTTTCCCATTGAAATGAATGGGAAACCAATTAATCCATTCCAGAGGTCTGAAAAAAAGCAGAAAATTGGATCCCCCCCCAGTCTGCTTTATAAAGTGCACTTTAAAGGCTTGCAGTGCTGGAACAACACCCCCCCCCCCCAGAACACACCCGCCTGCAGTGCAATGCTAACATGGACAAAATAATCCAGCAAGACTACCCCATACTTCTCCCACCAAAAATACAATGGAGAGCAGTTCAAAGATCAATAAAACCAAGCTCAATATATATATATACCTGGTCATTCCAGCCAAAGAAACAGAAAAAATGTCAGGAGGATTCTCAGGAAAGCCCTCTTCAGCTCATCCCTCCGTTTTGCAGTGGAAAGCAATGGAAAGACAGAAAAAAGCCAGGAGGATTATCAGGAAACTCCTCCTCAGCTCTCCCCTCCGTTTTCCAATGGAAAGCTATGGAAATGGACAAGAAAAAGCAAGGAAACCTCAGCTTCCTACTTTTCAAAGTTTAAAAGGACCCTCAGCAAAAAAAAAAAAAAAAAAAAAATATCCAGTATGGCTCTAAAACACCATGAAAAAATGCTCTAATTCCTCCCATACCTCCATAAGCTTTTTTGGGGGGGGGGTGCAATGCATCCTGGGTATACTTTTTTGCAAGGCAGGATGAAACATTCATTATCCGAAGCAGCCCATAGAGAACATTCGGTATCCAAGGCAGTCCTAGACCCGGAAATTTCCATTCACTATCCGAAACATTCGTTATCAGAGGCATTTTTTATCTGAGGTATTACTGTATATTTATATTTGGATTAGAAAATTTTTCAGGACTGTGCTTTTCATGAATTTTACTTTATTCGTCCATGACATAATATGAGCATGTACAAGTTGTACATGCTTGCAGCATTCATTTAGGAAGCTCAAAGGAACCAAAGGAAGGTGCCTAAGCATGTCTCACAGCTGGCAGACTCCGCCTAAATCCCTACAGCACCAAGCTGGTAGAGCTTCTTCCTCTATCATCTTGGAGCTACGTGAAAGCCCAGTTTGGGGGGTGTCATCTTCCGGCCTGCGGACAGGGCCAGGAATCTGGGCATGGGCTTCGATCCAGCCCTATCCCTGGAAGGTCAAGTGATTGCTGCTTCCAAGACCGCTTTTTTCTACCTCCGCCAGATCGCCCAAATTCGTCCGTACCTAGATGAGGCCTCCCTGAGAATAGTTGTGCAGGCCCTCGTGATCCCGAGGATTGATTACTGCAACACCCTCTACATGGGGTTGCCTTTGACCCTTACCCAGAGACTCCAACAGGTGCAGAATGTGGCAGCAAGACTGGTGGAGGGTGCACGTAGATATGATCACATCACCCCAGTTCTGGCCCGCCTGCATTGGTTGCCCGTGGCCCTCCAGATAAGGTTCAAGGTCCTGGTTTTGGTTTACAAAACTCTCCACGGCTTGGGACCCGAATACCTGTCAGAGCGTATCTCTCAAATGTCAACTGAGGCCCGACCCACTCGAATGTCACAGGTGTTCTCACTCCGAGTGGCCACCCCAAGGGAGGTGTGGAAATCGCTTACACACAACCGCTCCTTCTCTGTGGTTGGCCCCTCGCTCTGGAACCACCTCCCCAGTGAGTTGCACCTTGCACAGTCCCTGCCCGCCTTCAAAAAAGCACTTAAGGCCATGGATTTGGTGACCTTTAATTATTTTTTTTTCCTTTGACGCCTCTTGCTGCTGATTCTCCCTTATTATTGCGTTCTCTTTTTCTAGTGTTTTACTGCTCTTTTAACCTTATTGTTAACCACCCAGAGTTCCCTTGGAAGATGGGCGGTATAAAAATATAATATAATAAATAATACAATAAATAAAACCAGCTCTAGAATACTGTACTTTATAGCCCCCCCCCAGCATACTATTGGGACACAGGGTGGGAAAAAACAGATCACTTCTCCACATATTTGCACTTCACCCCACTCTACTGGACATGGCTAGTGAGCACTGTTTCCTGCCCCTGTGAAAGGCAACTTTTTTGATAAAGGATATACAGCCCAAAGAAGTTACACATATGTGGGTATGCCTAGACTAGCTTACTATTCAGAGTTCAGGAGCAGAGTCAGGGAGGGGGAGAATCCCACCCTTCAATTTATTTAGTACATGCTCATTTGGCATATAAAGACAGACACCCTAGAAGAGGGCTTGAAGATAATGGTGCACTATTTTTGCACATGCAGCCATTCACCTGCAGACAAAATGCACATGGTGATAAGATTGAACTGCATCATTGCACAATGGGTCCTACTTGCTAGCAGGTATGTGTTGTAAAGCACTCGTGTTTACAGTTACACCTTTGGTGAAAGCTTTCTGATCCTGTCTGTCACTTATATTCTGAAGGAATGGGCAGGGTTTTTTTTTTCTTTGCTGATTGTGGTAATTACTTTATATTTTTCTTATTGCTCTCATGGCTTAAAGGTCCCCAATTCAAGAAGGTTGTACCCAGTTAAGTTAAGAAAAGTTACACTCTTCCAAAACCACATGTTTACAATAAGACAGAAAGAGCTTTCAAAAGCCCAGACTCTAGTTAATCCCAAAATGAAACGAGAAAGCTTGAGTAATGTCTCTGTGCTTACAAATGTTTTTTTCTGCCAATTCAGAAAATATCTTCTGAACTATATAATGGTGTAAATGCTGGGAAAGAACGGTCTGGAAAATTGGTACCTCTCTTGTTTATGTTACTCTTCTTGAAAGCAAATTGGAACTATTTTATATTTAGTCTTCTGCTATACAAAATGGAAAATCCCAACAGCTGATGGAAGCATGTCCTACAGATTAATTGCCTGGTGTATACAATGGGCACTTCCTGTCTGTTCAGTTCCAAACGTTTGCCTTGCTTCTGCTGTTGCTTTCTTTCTCAAGCTTTTACAGCTCAAGTTTAGAAGTTGCATGTGGACTGCTTTTAAATTTGAAAACAAGAACAGTTTATTTCTTGGTTGTTTGTGGTGACAAACAGGTTTGCATGCCCTTTAATAAATGAAAAGATTTGTTATTTTGGATGTATCAGCCTTAAGTTTCGTTTTAATAAAAATTGTTGTTGTTGATAATGGTACCACCACCACCACCACCACCTTCAACAGCAACTGATTCCAATGAACGGCAACCCATTCCAGGGCTTTCTCCTCATGAATTATTCAGGTTTACCGGCCACTTCTGGAGGTGCTCTAGGACTGTGCAACTTGCAGCTTTAGGGCTGGCTCTTCTCTCAAGAGACACTTGAGACGATCAAGCTCACAGCCTCCAGGTCAGTAGTCAAGGACCCAAATCACTGAACTTTCCAGACAGCTTATTTCAAATTACTCTTTAATAATGCTATCTGCCTATAACTGGTTAATACACTCCAAGCAAAGTTATAGCAGAAACAGGGAACCTTTGTATCTACTTGCTATTTGAATTGAAAATATATGCTACCATGAAGAGTGCATTATAATTTTCCTCATAAGTGGAACATTGCTAACAATTTAAAAATCTTAATCACTTCCTAGGAATGAATTTATATATATATATATATATATATGTGTGTGTGTGTGTGTGTGTGTGTGTGTGTGTGTGTGTGTGTGTGT
>JAHTLZ010000204.1:34717136-34744692 GCA_023846285.1 Phrynocephalus versicolor
GTGTGTGTGTGTGTGTGTGTGTGTGTGTGTGTGTGTGTGTGTGTGTGCTTATCAACTGCCCGGTTTTCCTTCAGGAACTCTGGGCAGTGCACAACAAATTGTGAAAAACAACTTGCCCAAAAGAAAAAACAACCTGCTAATAAAGAGATCAAATCAAACACACCCAACAACAACATCCATCCAAATACTTACTCTGGAAAGAGAAGGCTGGGACAAACAATAAACACCAACTAACCACATAGCATCACCGAAGCTCTCCCTAAAAAGACAAGTCTTTAAAACTCTCCTATATCCAGCAGTGACTCTGCCAGCCTTATCTCCGTTGGCAATGAGTTCCAAAGTGCCGGGGTGGCCACTGAGAAGGCCCGATTTCCTAAACACTTTGTGGTCAAGAATTTCTAGTACTAATGGTCTAAAAGAACTCTCATCTAAGTCTTAACGTTCCTATTCTGTCCCCAGTGGGCTGACCCATTAACAAATACACAGGTTGATGAGTGTTTAGTTCACTAAAAGCTACCTCATTAAAATTAGGTCATACTTATTTGGCAAAATCCGGTTGAATAACTGTATAACACCATAATCCAGATGAGATGCTGGAAGCATTTAATTTAAACTCATAGAAAGTTTACTGTCACACAAAGGAGATGATATAATCAAGTGTATTCAAAGTTAGTGTTGAAAAAGGTACATTTGACTGAATGTGGTCATAAAAGGTTACTTCAAGATCTAAGGTATGTGTACATATATACTTTTGATAGCTAAAGTTTGGTGCATAGCCAAACAACAATTATTGTACCTTCCAGCTAAATACTTTTTTTAAAAAGTACTAGAAGAGTAACTGTTGTATCCAGAAGTAATAATTTACAATGATCAAAAGAACAGTGAGATTATTTTCATTTTGAAAGTGATATATATTTAGGGAGCATATTGCCTGTAATAATAGGACTACAGTTTTTTTTTTTTTTTTTTTTGAAAAATGAAATTTCAGTTTCTGGATGTTTGGCCTGTGTTTTTCATTCCGACCACTTGAGGGAATCAAACTATAGCTTAGGTAAAAGATTGGTATGTGTTTGGTGCTTGAATATGGAGAAGAATAAAACATTTCTTATAGAAAGTTTTTAAAGCTTTGGTTGGACATTAGAAATAGCACAAGGCAATGCCTCAGAAATAAATTACCCACTATATACTAAATATCCAGGAAGGTTGGGGAGGAATTGATAAATGGGAGTCCAGGGACTTACTAAGTAAGGTCCACACGCACAATTTATGATCATGCACTCTTGCACTTCAAGATGATTAATACAACTAATTCCCAAGAGAATAAGAGCTGTTTTAGCCCAGGAGGGAACTGTATGCTATTGTTGATAGAAGTAGATAACATCAAAGTGGGCCACTGCTTGTGTTAAGCAAATATAGAATTCTGGGTCAGTGCAAATTAATCCTAAAGGAGCATGAAAACGTTCTTAATGACTGTTAGATCTGTGGCATTATCTCTTTTCTTTAAACTTTTTTTTAAAAAAGTAGACTTGTTAATGAGAAATACAAATGGCCCAACTTGCTGGAATATACTTGGCAGCTGTATAAAAAGGTGTGCACATCTAAAGAAGGCCAGCAAATGATTTGTCAGAAATCTATATGAGCATAAAGGATAAATTTAATTTTCAAACTTCATGGATGATACCACAGACTGTTTTCCCAAGATAACACACATGAAAGCTTCAGAAGCTGCTTCTTTTTCGTCATCCTTTTTTTTTCTTGACTCAGTCTAGACTGGAAAAGTTTATATATATATATATATATATGTTTTAGCTTCCTTTGCCACAAATCAGAATACAGCCTGACAAGCTGCTGTATAAAACAAGCCAGCTCTGGATATTTTATTGCTACCCAAGGCCAAGAACCAAGCAGGTGCCTCCTATCATCGCGAGTTCAAGTGTTAACCTATGGTTGAATCTTGCTTCACTGTTGACAGTAAGCCCATGTCTTCCATTGCTCTTGAAGAGAGCAGGCTGGTTTTGAGGGTGCAAGACAGCTCCAACAATACCTGCTGCCATCTCCCAGTATCTATTGCCTGAGGCAAAACAGCTTGCCTCTTACTAATGGTAGAGCCAGTCGTATGTGTAAGTAGGACCTCTATCGATGCATGACCAGTATCTGCTGGCTGACTTATTAATGGTCTGAAAATATTAAACATATTTTAAAAATTTACTAGAAATGTATATTTCTAAATATGAAGTTATCAAAATTGGCCACTAGAAGGAGGCAGAAACCATGCTATTCACAATTAGAAGAGCATATACAGTGGTACCTCAGGTTACAAAGTCAATCTATTCCCTGTGAGTCGTATGTGTAAGTAGGACCTCTATATATGCATGATCAGTATCTGCTGGTTGGCTTATTAATGGTCTGAAAATATTAAAAATATTTTAAAAATTTAAATGAAATATGTATTTCTAAATATGAAGTTATCAATTTCGTAACCTGGAACCACATGGAGGCGCAATACATTCTGGGTATTTTTTTAAATAATTCCTTACAAAAATACATAACCCACAGTATTCTTGGAAAAAATATGTAAACAGAGCCATTATTTTCAATAGACTTAGTTACATAACTTGGAAATTACATAACCCAGGTCATTTGTAACCCAGGGTACCACTGTACTATATACTAGGTTTGCAACCGATCCCCTGCAGGTATGACAGTCTTACTCTATGTAGTTCTCTGCTGACACAGTAAATAACATTTTGCATTTGAGGGAAGCTTCCACGGAACATTTGGTGTTTTAACTATGATCAGAAGTTGCTACAAAAGCACTCATCTTCTCAACTTGTCATGCCTATCATGGACCTATTTCACATATGCTGAGCCAGAGTTACAGGATTAAAAAAAAACCCCAAACTTACAATGCCTGGATAAGCTCCTCTTTGGGAAGGAGCAATGATATCATTGGGATACAATAAGCAGTTGACAAAGAGGTTGTAAGTCCTATGCTTATAGCAATGTTTAGATTTACAGTCAGCTATACAAATTCTTACATGGGGAGGAACAGGCATTCCTTAATACATTCAAAGAGCAGCTCTGTTTAGTTCTCAAGCTCATCACTTCACATAAACACCAACCATTGACACCTACTGCTTGACAACTTTCAAAATACCAGTAGCCAGAGAAGCAGAGATAGCTGTGCCAGCCCCAAAACAATTTCCAAAATCTATATTGTAGTGATAACCTTGATCAGACCAATCAAAACTGACAAAGGTGTGCAAAATCACTCATTTCTTCACTTAGCAAGATATTATACTGTATTTAAAAATCATAAACCTTGTCTGAACTGCTTTTTCACTGCAGAGATTGCACACTGGCCATTGAGTGCATCAGGATGCTTAAATAATAACTCCATATGGACCTGTTCTTCTATACTGTAACAGCTAGGAACTTCTTCAAAGTAGTTCTTTGACAATCTGAAAAAACTGTGTCTATCAGATTGCCCCAGTGTGGTGCGGCACCAGAACCCCACTGCAGATTTAAATTTTCAACAAGGCTTGCTTTGTTTTAGCTGCAGTAGTGCAAAGCAGAACCATACACTTAGCAGGTAGAGATGTGTCACGTGATGCCAAAAATCGTACCAAAAGGCAGACAAGCTTATTCACATCATAGGAATCTTGGACTTTCTGGTGAAGCATAGAGGGGGAGAACAAGGATGTGACCAATATTTGCAGCTCACCAGTTTCAAAAAAAAACCCACGACCCACTCCCACTAGTTCTTCTTTGGCCGTGGATGTACAGTGAGATATTTTTGCATGCAAGGGAAGCACTCAATAGATCAGGCGGCAAACAAACAAAACCTGCATTATTATTTTTAATGGCGACACAAAACACGGAGGCTTTGTAATGCTCACTACCTTACATTTGATGAAATATTTCTTGATAGCTACAAACTATGTGAACAGACCACCCCACAAGACGAAGTGGTACTGTATTTTGTTTAGAGGGTATCGTCTCTGTTTGGATCAATTTTCTCAATTGCTTCTTGCAAACAGGGACAAGGTTCTGCTCATGCCTTATCTATTGCTTGCTCTTTAGAAGTGGGGCAAAGGGGGTGCAATGGCTTGCTGATGTGGTTTGTGCTGGAAACTACTGTTCCCAGAGAGCAGCCCAAATAAAGCATTGCTTCTCAGGCACTTGGCGGGGTACCGTCAGTGGACCTCAGTGCTGAAAGCTAATGTCTGTAAAAGGAGAGAGGGGTGAAAAACAATCACTGTGGTTAAGGGTGAACATAGCAAGGAGAGAAAAAATGACAAGAGGTGCATAATAATAGTTAGGAAATCATTGGAGGGGAATAGAACGTTATTTACTCCATGTCTCTGAACAGCAAATTCTGCCTGAAATGGGGAGCAAAGTCGGGGAAACCTCCAAAGTCAGCAGGATACAAGATGAAAGTTGAATTATGTACCACAGATTTTCTTAGATAATAACTCCTGGAAATCCTGGCCAGCATAGCTAGTGGTGAAATCTTCCGGGAGTCTTAGCCCAAGAGCACCGCAGGACCCAAGGTTGGGAACCACTGTTACAAGGAAACAATTTAGTACTTTCCAAGGATACACTAAGTGTCAATAGGAATTTATATCAATAACTGCCACTTGATAACACCATGTTTGTTGGAATTATTGCAGCCTCACGTGTTGCCTCTAGTAGGTGTGGCTAGGAGGGACCTCTTTGGGCTGGAGTGACTGTCAATCAGTCCAGCAACGACCAATATTTCCCTCCTGCCCCTAAATACAAAGAGAGTCCTGGCTCTCTCCTTTTGAGCTTTTTTTCTTATCTGTTGGTAGACTATTTTGAGGAACTTGAAGCTCATTCTGCTTTGTAAGTCCCCATACTTCCACTGTGCAGCTGGAGGAATTAAACCAAAATTCCAAAATCTGCAACAAAATTCTGTTTCCACATACCACTTTTTGGGGGGAATTGGTTGGTTTTAGCTGCTTTTAGCTTCCTCACGCGAAACTTAGGGAATGAGATTCCTTTTACCTTTCCACTTGAGTACAAGCATGTGCAAACCAACGGGCCAGAGCTTTTGATAAAAGGGGGTGGGTGCTTTTCTAAAACACATAACTAAGACGTTGCTGCAGTTCCTGACTAGATCTCCTGAGGAGAAATTAGTTACATCTGTGCAAATCTGAGTAGGCATTATTGGGTAGCCAGCCAGCCATTCCCAATGCTCATTAAAATGGTATGCAGGAGACATAGCATATGAAATGTATAAGAGAGGCACTAGATAGATATAAATGCTAGGCTAGGCTATATAAGTGATACCTTTATAGGCCATTAATAAAATAACAAAAACCGTTGCATGCTTTTGAGGCCAATACTGTTTTTCAAAGCATGTACCAAAAGTCAAAGACAATGGATTTTGGGTTTTTTTTTTTTTGTATAAAGGAATCACCTATAGCCTGGTCTTGTAATTGCATTGTGTATTGGCCCCACAGCTGTCCCCTTTTTTACTTCAATAGACAGGTACAGATAATGATAGGTAGGAGACCAGCATGCTTTTCAAAGACTGAGATTATTCTTCCGTGATGTAGTACTTGCTCTTATTGTATCTGCCTAAATCATGAAATAGTCAGTAACTCATTATCTTAGCAGCCTTTGTCTTCCTTGGTGTCTGACACATAGGACTACTTCATATAAGGAAGACGAAGACGAAGACACACACACACACACACACACACACACACACACAAACACACACACACACACTTTTCCTGTCTATTTATCCCTCTCATCTTCTTCCCTTCTTAGTAGCCCTAAATCTAAAGAAACCCTCCCTTTCAGCTTACAACCTTGTGGGTTCTTATCCTGACCTGGGGTCAGATGACCTCCTTCAAACCATCTGGCCTCAATCAACCTCAGCTGGGAGGTATAAACACTGTGGAATGAGGGAAAGCTCAGCCTGTTAACACCTTGAGGGCCAGTTTCCCTATTATGGCCCAGCAAATGTTTAGAAAAGAGAGAATTCCTTGGGGTCTTCAACATTTTTAAAGTAATGGCAGAGCAGAAGAAAATGTCCTTGTGGGCAACTTCCCACATAACAGCCTCCTGCAGAGTTTTTTAGCACCACTCTTTGATGCATGGGGCTACTGGCCACTGCAAAGGATGTTAATAAATTTGCCAGACTATGGGTCTAATTATTTAATAGTTTTGTTCTGTATGCCTCGAATAAAACCTCAATCTGTATGACAGTAAAAAGAAATCCCCATGCTGTATTAAAGATATTTTTAAAAATAGTCATTTTATTTAATACTAACATCACCACTATAAAGTGTTGGATTTGTCTGGTTTCTCTTGACATGAAGTCGCCACTCAGTTATTGTTACCATACTTTAAAAAAAAAAAAAAAGGTGAGTTGAGCCAGAGAGGCAATCACAGAATTGGCCGGGAACTTGAGATTATCGTGTCCCTATTTGTGATACCTGGGTTCCGCAATGAAAAAATGCAGCTACAACATTTCAGACAGATGTCTACCCCTTCATCCAATCTTCTGTTTAAACACTCACAATATGCCAGAAATGGCCACTTCCTCGGACAGTCCGTTCTATCATCAGATCCCAGAGAGCTACTAACCAGAGATGAGTTTTGAAAATATATACCTTCACAGATTTTGTTGAACTGGGACTCTCAGAAGCAATAGTGAGCATGATTAATCGTACCTAATGATGAGAAATGCAGCCCAGCAACACTTGGAAAGTCCCTGCCTCACTCTGTTAAGCCAGTGGTTCCCAACATTCGATCCCCTGAGTTCTTGGACCACACCTATGAGAAAACCTGGCTAGCACAGCTAGTGATGAAGGCTTTGGGGAGTTTCAGTCCAAGAACATCTAGGGACCCAAAGCTGGGAACCACTGCGCTAAGTTTTCATCTCTCCAGTTGTTCTAGAATCACATTATGTTCTCTTTAATAGTCACAAGGCAGAGGTGGGGAGGTAACTTAAGACTAGGCATCGAACAAATAGAACAGAGACAGTAAATGATTTATCAAACATTTTCCTGCATGCAGGCCTTGAAAGAACTAGAAACATGCAAATTCCACATCTGTGATTAAACCCATAATGCTTGTTATTGTATTAGTGTTCATAGTTCTAGGAACTGTGTTAATGCTTTATTGGTCATTGTGGCCAAAGGGTTAGTTAGACTGTGAACAGCGTGACTTGGATCAGATAAGATATTTGCCAGGTGGTCTTGGGCCTGCCATATTCTGTCCCACAGGGTTATTGGATGGTAATTTGAAAGAAAGTGACACTTTCTTTTTCCTGATCTTGGAGGCCATTTGAGAAGTAACAAAACAAGTGATTCATAATACATTCTCGAGTTGTTCTCTGCAGAGGCATAGCAAGGGTTTGGAGTGCCTGGGGACAAGTTTCATTTTGTGCCCCTTCTGCTGCCCCCCTCACACACACCCAGAAATGGGGACCCAATCCTGCGTATGTGGTGCATGCATGGGTGGTTGGGCAGACGGGCGGATGGGCATTACACCTCTCCTGAGTCCCGCAGTGGCCCGAAGCAAGGAGGAAGAGGAGGAGGGTGCTGCAGCCGCCATGCTCCCCGCATGCCTGCCTGCCCGCCTACTTCACCGCTCACCTGGTGCATAGCGGCAGAGGTGGCAGCAAGTCTTAGCCGTGGGAAAGGGGGACTGCTGGCGGGAGGCGCACGGCTTCCTCCTGCTGCTCCCCCTCCAGGCAACCACAGATTGCTGTGCCCTGGGGCAAATGCAGCCTTCCACACACACACCCAAGGTACGCTCTTGGTTCTCTGTAGCTCAGGGGACAGATCTCTGCTCAGCTATGCAGCAGAATGTGAAGCCTTGGAAATGTCACCATCCCTTAGTCTAACCTACTGCACAGGACTGTTGTGATAAGAAAAGATGAAAAGTACGTCACTGAGCTCCCTGGAGGAAAAGCAGGTTAATCTGTGACTTACTGATCCTAAAACATAAAGGGCAGTCTGGGATGTAAAAGGTAGTCTAGTATGCCACATGCCTGCAATGGTTGTTCAGCATTCCTCTTTCAGTGGCAAAACCTACTCTTCCAAAAATTCTCACACAACATCTGAATACCATTTGGCTCACCTCCTATGAAACACAGCTGGCTACCTCAGGAGGAAAAACTGTCGTGAGATAGAGTAGAATAGTCGTCACAGGCAGTGGAAAGAGGAATGTGTAGAATGGCACTCAAGAGTAGACATGGGCACGACCAGAAAAAATTACGTTTTGAGTTTTCGTTTGTCGGAACGGGTCCGTTTCAGGTCGTTTCCGTTTGTTGCGAAATTTTTCAAAAATTTGTCATTTCGTCGTTTTGTTTGTCATTTGTCATTTCCACCGCGATTTAGCGCAATTTGACTTCCCAGAGCATAGGGGCGTCCTGCAATCAGGTCCGGCGCTAGGTGTTTTTGTGCCCTAGGCAGTGGGCGGGGCGGGTGGGCGGGGCGGGCAGGTGGTGGTGGTGGTGGGCCATGGGTGGGCGGCAACAGCGGCAGGGGGGAGGCGCGGGCGGGCGAGCGGGCTGGCGGCGGCCCCGGGCGGGCGAGTGGGCAGGCGGTGGCGCGGGCAGGCGAGCAAGTGGGCAGTTAGGATATCACTTAGGATAGAGGTTTTGTTCTTGGCTTGCACCCCAAATGTGTGTGTGTGCAAGCAAATTGAAGTTGGGAAAATAGAAAATAAATGGTACTATATAATATATTTTTAAAATAAATCCACACCTCCCACTCCCAGTCGAACCTCCCCCTTTATCCAATATCAGAAAAAAATCCTCACAAACTGCCAGAGAAGAAATAAAGAATAAACTGCTATTCCCTTCAGCAGACAAAGCTGCAGGGAATCAAAGAAATTATTTTCTAAATTCAATTCCCTCCCTCCCTGCCTAACTTAAATCCTAAAGCCTCCAGCCTCCCTCCTCAATCTCGATCAGATCACACCAGCACCAGCAGCCAGCCCTCCTCCCTCAACCACATCCATACACCCGACTGCGATTTCTGGAAGGTGCCTCGGCTTTTTATGCCCTCCGAGACATCCAGAAGTGTCAGTCAAAAACCTGGCGATGCCATTGGTGGAATGGTTCAAAAATTTGCATGGTCCCATCCCATGCCCAGCCCACATGGGCAGGTCTAAAAAAATAAAAAATAAAATAAAATAAAATAAAATCAATACGACGTTTTATTGCTATAAAAAAACCCACTGCTGCTACTATTAAAATTCAGGCATTTAAAATAAACAAATTTCACATGTTTCTGTGGCGATTTGGTGTGTTTTTTGACCACGATTTCAAAAGAAAAATTGTGGTCGCCATTTTGGATCCCCCCCAACGCATGGCATGGCGAGACGACGAGGATGACCCCCCCCAGCCTGGTGCAAGCAGCTCAGGACAGGAGAAGAGGGGGGGAAAGGCCGGGGACTCCCCAGAAACCACCCCTCTGGTAGGTGGCAAAGCCTCAGGCAGGCATATTTTCGCCTGCTTTTTTGGCCGGGAGTCAGGTTTTTTTAAAAAAAACTTTTAAAAACTTTTTCTGTGCTTCGCATTGCGCGATCGCCGCAATGCCACAAACAAAAACGAAAAACCCGACCAAATTTTTCTTTTTTCGGTTCGAGTTCGAGTTCTGACGGCTTAATTATCGTTACCGTTTCCGTTACGTAACGGAAATGAAAAACGGAAACGAAAATGAAAATTTCGCCGAGTCGTGCCCATGTCTACTCAAGAGTAGCAGTGGCAGCCCAAAATATAAGAATAAATAAAAACATGAGCACAAAAAGATAATTTATGCCAGGAGAGGCTGTTCATCCATTTCAGTTCATACTGCCATTACCCTGTAGTGGCACTTGTGGCATCACATTCTTAGGTCTGTTGTGCCACAGTTTTCTCCATTTTGTGCCCAGCTGGCTTTGTGGGACAGGACTGAACATTTATTTATGTCAATGCATTATTTCTCTGTTAGGTCTTTGGTGGTCTTAAATCATGCATCCAGTATGTGATGTTCAGTATTTTCTCAATCCTTTACTTTAATATAAACCATGCACCTTGCAGAGGGCTTTAACGGACTACTTGTCATGCACTGTTTATCAGTGAAGAGGGGGAATGAGCAAACCATGCATCCTATGTAAGTCCTAAAAGATTCCCCTCTGACTAAACCTAAACCATGGAGCAGCACTGTGCAACCATCCAGATTCATTGTCATTCTTGGGGTTCCCAACAGCAGTTTAGGGGCATAAGAATTCTTCATAATTCCTTCCCTGTCTCACTGAAGGGATTTGGTAAATTTGCTTTCCTTCTGCAAATGTGTATTCATTGTCTCCAAATCAAAAAACAAAACAAAAAACTCTTGCCCCTACAGCAAGACATACTCTTTCAGAATCTTTGGGTCAAACTGCACATTATGGAAAAATTGCATGTCCTCCTATTATAATGTATTTCCTTTGGACATCTAGATCCTTCAGGACTTCATGCTGAAGTAATCAGACTTGCAAATGAAGCCCACATTTACATCCCAGTGCCCAATCACAAAACAAAAGCAAATTGATTTGTAACACATGAAACAACCTTATCCCATAATAAAGAGATGTCCACAGAACTTCTACTTCTCATGAACCCATAAACATATTGCCTTGTTTGATTCTCAGACATTGTTGTTTGTCACAATTTGCTATCTAATTCTTAGAACTAGGGTGGGGGAACACATGGTTCATAGAATTACAGTATCATAGAGTTAGAAGAGACCTCAAGGGCCATCCATTCCAACCCCCTGCCATGTAGGAACCCCATCACAGCATTTCTGACAGATGGCCATCCAGCATCTGCTTAAAAACCTCCAAAGAAGGAGACTCCACCACCCTCCATGGCAGCATATTCCACTGCCAAAAAGCTCTAACCGTCATGAAGTTCTTCCTAACATTCAAATGGAACCTCTTTTCCTGTAGTTTGAAACCATTGCCCCGTGTCCTAGTTTCTGATGCCATGGAAAACAAACCTGTTTCCTCTTCAATATGACATGCTCAAATATTTAAACATAGCTATGATATCCCCCCTCAGCCTTCTTTTTGAAAGGCTAAACATTCCCAGTTCCCTAAGTCGTTCTTCATAAGACATTTCTTTCAGACCTTCAACCATCCTGGTCACCCTCCTCTGTACCCGCTCAAGGTTGTCAAGCAGGTTCTTCAAATGTAGTCATACTGCACCTTCCATAATAAGCACTAGCCACATAGCCAATGCTGACGAATGATGGGACATGCAGTCCAATAACTTCTGGGAAGCCACATCTCTGTTTTAATCCCAGAGATTGAAAATGGGCTTTTGGTATATATGAAACATATATACTGCCAGTGCCCTATGATGCATTACTGGAGTTAGAGCTGTAAAGTAAGTAAGTAAGTAAGTAAGTAAAAGTTATCCTTTGTGACCAGGTATAGGGAGGGGGTCTCTCAGCTATATCATTTTTTCCCCTGAAAGACTGCTTCAAGAAAAAAACTTCTGCATACTTTCTGGAATTTAGCTTTCCAGATCCTGGAAAAACAGAGCCAAATACACTTGCGGCAAGATATAAAGTGAAGAGCTTTGAAAAGTTGCCTCTTAGACTACAACTTCCAGGTTCCTTAGCAGTATGGCCAATAGTTGTAGTAACTGAGAAATT
Source organism: Phrynocephalus versicolor (assembly GCA_023846285.1). Taxonomy (NCBI): domain Eukaryota; kingdom Metazoa; phylum Chordata; class Lepidosauria; order Squamata; family Agamidae; genus Phrynocephalus; species Phrynocephalus versicolor. Next base: position 34,728,806 of record JAHTLZ010000204.1, read on the forward strand.
CTGGGAGTTGTAGTCTGAAAAAAAGTAAGTCTTCCAAGTCGTTGGCCTCTTAAACATATTTCTATTTAGAAGACTTGAGAAAAGAAAGATCACAATGAGTGAACACAGTTTGGGTTTCTGAATATAATATAGTAACTATGAGCTTTATTCTGAAGAAGAAGAGCTACCAAATTTACAAGTGTCATCTGAAGTATTAATTACTGATATACATCAATAATAACACATCTTTTATATTCCAGTGATGATTAAAAACACCTTTGTTTAAAAGAAAAAAACCTGGAAATATTACTGGAAAGTTTCAATACATCATCTGAACTGGTCATATCCATGCCGGCCGTTCTTAATCTGTCTGGACACTTCCACATTTTTGAAGTTTATGGCCACTGTAAATCTATTAAGCCACAAATTTGCACATAATAAAATGAAACAGCAAGCCGTTAAATGAAAGCATAGTTCTAAGGGGACAGAACATTTTCCAGGAAAAGTCACTGAGACTGCTGCCTTACTACTGATGTGTTGTCCCTTTGAGAAATTCAATCAGGCTGATTGAGGAAACCTGGAGCGAGTTGGCTGTTCCTTCCTCCAGTTCATAATTGCCCTGTAGACCATTTAATCATCCATAGATGAAACAAAGGCTGTGCTGTGGAGCACCGGAAGCAAAGGCATGCACTTATCAAATGTTTCCTACCCACGAAGCATAACTGGGGACCCATCTTTGTGTCTTGAACAGTCCTGCTGTCAAACCGGGGAGCTGGAAGCAGACTAGTTCTTCCTGTTGTCTCTACGGTGGCCTTCCTGAATGCCTTTATTTTATTACAGTGAAGTATGTGTGCACTGCAGCCAAATTTTCTCAAGCCGGCTTTCCGAATGGAGAAGAAAAGCGGCTTCAAAAAGAGACAGGCAGGCAGAATGAGAGGAGAGCAGGGGACTTCACACACGTGTGTGTGTGCTGGAGCCTACACACGCATGCAGGGACACACAGTCACACACATTTGAAGGCCCATGAAGTCAAGAAATGTTTGCTGTTTTTTTTTTAAAAAAATAAACTAAGGGTAAGCACAGCCGACATTTTAAAAAGTAAAAAAAATTTTTTTTATGTCAGTAGAGCATATTTAAAAGCTTCTTTCCATTCATTATGGCTCGCAGGGAAGCGTGTGCATTATTCCAGTGTTTTATTTTGTTGTTTTCATGACAACAATCCTGTGAGGGAGGTTACACTAAGAAAGACAAATATTAAACAAATACGCCCAAAAACTCAAATGAGTTTTATCTCTAAACAGGGATCTAAGGGAAGACTGCCTATTTACTACACCACTTGGATATTTTCTTCCACTGCTCCTGGAAGATTGTTTTGTATCTTTTCTATCAGATGCTGCTACCTGACAGCATGTTTGAGTCTAATTTGCATTGGAGAAGGTGAGGTAGGAATTCAGTCTGGCATCTAGTAGTGAGAGTGAGGAGGCAGGGGGCCCTCCAATTTCTCACATTAATTGGTTTGGAATATTTGCCTTTAGCTGAGATTTGAAATCCATCTCCTCCAGAATATAAGCAGTTTGCCTTCCTGCTTTGGTACTATACAAAATTGTGCAAAGTATGACATGTCTCTTCGCCCATATTTTTCACTGCACATTTAAACATCACAAATGTATCTCTCAAAAGAATCCAGCAATAAGAATGCTTGCCATTGTTGAAGGGCTTTTTTTTTTGGCCTGAGTTCCCCCCCCCAATCCCCCTGCCCCAGCCACCCCTGCGCTTTCTCAGAAGCCATTTGTCAGGAAATTTTTGAAGGGATTTTAATTCACAAAAAAACACTTACTGCTGAGTAATGTGTGCCAATTAAGTTCAATTCACTGAATCAACAGTTTCCTGTTACCTGTTCCTTCAGGTAGAACAGCAGCTGATACCCCTGCCCTTTCCCAGGCTTCTCTGCAGAGACCTTTCCTGCCTGAAAACAGTAGGGACACCTGTTTTGGGAGCACGGAAGGCTAGCCCCTGAAATCTTAGGAATGGGCCTGCCATTGAAAACAGGGTGCCCGATAAGGCTGCCACTGTGATAGGGAGCGGAAACTTGATCATGGAAGGAGATGCCGAATAGATTAATCTGAGGCGATTTGCCAAAACACCGGGGTTTCTGGAAGATTATCCACACTCGCAATAGGAAGCCTTTTGTTTCCTAAAAGTCCCCACTTATCATTGTATTCTTTATCTCAAAGAAGAAACATAATGGTTTACTTGTTTACATGGATGGCAGCTATATTCTGGGCTGAGTTTAAGAACTGTGAATTCCCTTTCATTTGAAATGTGTCCCGTCTCACCGATTATGATGATGAGGGGGAACAAGCCGGATGGACACACACACACACACACAAAATTAAACCCGTCTTGCTTAAATTGGCAACAATGAGGGTTATTGCATTCACAGGGGAAAATGTTTTGCTTCCAGCGGAATATGTTTTGGATGGGAATCATAAGCTCATTTGCAGGCTCAACAATATATGTCTACAGACCTTTATTTGTTACCGTATGCCAGTTTTTCCTCTTCCACTGATATTCATTATTTTATTAGCCTGTCTTTACCTTTTCCATTTTATTTTGCTAACTATAAAATATGACTGCTGGCTTAGCATTATTTATACTTGAATGGTGAGGCTGGAATAGTGCCTTGGCGTGCCTGGTATAGAAAGACTCCTGGTTTCTGGAACTGATTTTAAAATATCTTATACATCTGGGACTGCAGAACTACCGTAGTGCTATGGCCATGCAGCCAGAAAATAAACAAAATTATCCTGTTAGAAAACAGCTTCTCTGAGCCTTCCAAAAGAAAACAATTTCCTAAAAAGAAAACATCTTTCATAACATGTAGCATCTGGACACACGGATCCAGTGGGAGGTGGGGACACTCATAACCCAAGGAACCTAAAGCCCATTACAGGCCCACAAATGTAGCTACTAGCTAGTGGTTGCATTTACCAGGCTCCAAGGCTGACAGGCATGCCTTCTTAACTCTCCTACCAAAACAGCCATTCCTTCCTCATCAAGCAAACAGTGTGTAGGGTCACTTGCCAGAAGGACAAGTGAAGGAAGGCAGGTAAACTAACTCCTGTCACCATGGCTGTTGACTGAATTAGTGGTGTTGGTCTGCCAGCCTCTGGCTAAAAGCATCATGTCGTCAGTGCAAGGAAGGAATAGAGATTATAAGGGGGAATGTGAGGGTGGAAATCTGATAAACCCATCAGAATGAATGGATCTCAAAAGAATTGTCTGTCTAGACCAGAGGATGGCTGCAGAGAAAAGAAGTCTGTGGTTTAGGCTGTTGAAAGTAGAGACAATGCAATGAAAAATGACCACCAGGTAGGACTTGGCACTGTAAGAAGGATTTGAGTCTCCTCCTGGAACATAGTTGAAAGGTTTATGAATTCATTGGAAATCCACTCCTCTCTTTTCATCTTGCATACTTCCAATTTACAGTGCGTTGGAACATGGATTCTCCTCTCGCTTTTTGTTTGTTTGTTTCTTTTTCTCCAACAGGCAAGCCTGAGCTCTGCAGGAAAATCCTCACGCAGATGCCTTTGTTCAAGTGATGATCTCACTGGAAGGCTTTTTATTCCCATTATAACAGATAGAAATAGGAACAGCCTGCTGTAAAGTATGTCTTTGCTCATCCAGAGATGTTTTGCCACCCAAAGTGGCCTAATCTGCCACATAACAACCTCAGATGTGCAACCCTGGATCCTTTGCAGAAAGTGCTGGGATGAAAACTTTTACATAAACAGCCGTGAGGTATAAATTATAATGACGAGGGCTATGCTAAAGCAATATAAAGCTAGAGTGAATGCAGCAACACTTGAAAGTTTGTTATTATAAGAAGAATTTAAGGATTCTTTAGTTGTTGTTAGGGTGAGATCCAGATTTTGCATTTGACCAATTTTGTAATCCCAGGGTGCAGCATAGGCTGCACCAGGCCTGAAATGTAAAATAAAACGCAGCAGCAGCAGCAGCAGCAGCAACTTAATTTCAAATTAGTGTTGGAAGTGGGTTGTGCCAATGCCACGCCTTCATCCCCACTAGAAAGAAACTACTTTGACTCAACTGAAGCTATTGTACGTTGCATGAGAAGACAAGACTTACTGGAAGACACTAGGAAGCTAAGAAAGGATGGAAGAAGTGGATAATGGAAAGTTACCTAAGACGAGATGGATTGATTCAATAAGAAAGTCATGGCTTTTACTATGCAAGATTTGACCAGGGGTGTTAATGAGAGGACTTGAGGGGATGTCTTTAATTCATAGACTTTGCGTAAATTAGAAATAAACTAACAACTCATAGCAACGAAAAAAGTGTGTAAGATGTAGTTGTTGCTTCCAGGCCCAATTCTATATATTAAATGGCTCACTTCAGGAGGCCCTGCTGAGAGTACCATGATTTCCAGAGACCCTTTCATGGTGATTTCTTAAGTTAAGGCAACTTGCCTCCGAAAATTATGTTGTCACTGTTACATCAGAGTAACAAAGCAAGAGTGTTCTGTTCACTGTTTTAAAAATTACACAATATTGATAATAACATTCTGCTACATTTATATTTCACACTGTTTCCAATTATTATGTTGAAGAGATACCTTTAGGGGGGAATTTGAAGCCATGTTTAGCAATGTTAATTGATTTTTAAGAAATATATACTATTTTTATTTTTATCTTATTTTATTTTATTTTAATGGTGCCTTTCTCCCAGTGAAGGGACTCAAAGTGGCTCATGAATTATTTAAACTAACCAATAAAAGCACAATTTTATTACATTAAACATTGCCAAGTGTATAATATTATAACAAGTGGTTTAATAGTTAAAAACCTTTAAAACATGCATAAGGACAACAATGATACTATAATGTGCAGTTTCCTGAAATCATAAAGTACTGTTTTTCTAACAGAAATAATGTTATAGACTACACAAAAATCTTATTAACTTTAGTGATTCATTTCACTAATGTTTCCAGATTATCATTAACAAACTAGCTTTAACATTAACATTCCCAAGAATGTTCCCAGAATTTACATCCTTCGGAATAGAGGTTAGTTCCATTATTTTTGCTTTTAAGAATGGGGTGAGGCCACATCTTTTGAATCTTGTATTAAACTTTTGTTCATTACTATAATTATTTTTACTGAGCAGAGGCTGAATTTATTACAGGAAAGATTAAGAAAAATATATACCTTTCTTGCTGTTGTTGCATCATTCATCAAGTGTCCATCCATTGGCTTGGGATGAAGGTGTTGGTGCTTGTGATTCTGCTGCTGCTGCTGCTGCTGCTGCTGATGATGATGATGATGATGATGATGATGATGATGTCATATGTAAACTTCAGTTACAATAGAGAAAGAATGTCACACAGTTCAAACAGGTAATCACCTATTCCAAGAACTGACTTAAAATTAACAATAAATATTAAACAATAAATTTATTAGAAGTCTATGGCAAACAATCATGCAAAACTCAAATAGGACCAAATGAATGGATTCTGCTACATAGCATTAGTAGTATTCTTACCTTATGGACAGATACAGTATGTTTCCTTAAAGTTGATTAATTGCCCCCCCCCAAAAAAAAAATGTTAGGTACTCTGTACAAGCACTAAATACTTGCCATTTTAGTTTCATCTGTTAGATCAACTGGACAGAGCAGAAACCATAATCAGAACATCTAATTGTGCTTGTGGTTCCCCATCCGGGCAGAAACTGTTTGAAAAACAAAGCTTCCAAATATCCACCTGGCAAAATACAAGAAAAGAAAGGCTAGAAAGACAAGTGGAAAATACATTTCACAGTTGTGCAAGATCTGGTTGATCATGTTATGACTCATAATATAATCAGATAGCATAGGTTCCTGTAAATGGAGACAAATTAGTTTGCTAGCGAAAGTGGGTTTACAACCTCTGCTATTAAGTCTGCCTCTGATTCACAGAGAACAAGATTTGTAGCAGTGTCATTTGGATCAGAATGGGGATGTGAAATGTACTTGATAAATTGCTCTCTCTCTCTCCTTGTTTAAGCTGCGTCAGTATGACAAGAGATCTTTGACGAGGATTTTCCAGCCACCATGATATTCCTCTTCTCTTTTGTGAGAACAAGAAACAGAGTACTTTTGTATCACAGTACAGACAATTTGCACAGAATGCCTCTAGAATCCTTTCCCTCCGTGATGTTAAGAACACCCTTATAACAACAAGCACAGGAGGTCCCAGTGATTGACTGGAAAAATACAAGCTGTCTGATGCTTCCCATTTTTGAAAGTCAATGCAACAAGGCAGCAGCTATTGTAGGGTGCAATGTGATTCTCCCCCACTGTAAAAATTGTTCCACCAGAAGTGGAAACTCTCTTGAAGAGTGATAAAACAATCTCCTCCTCTTGCAGGTGAAGAAAAGCTTTTTGATCCTGCATGTGAGAAAGAGACCAACAAGATTTACACTGCTAAGCAGAACAACTGGGCTATCACTACAGTCCTTGCCATTACAGCTGTCCTTGGCCAGGCAGGGCGGGTCAGATAAAACAACAGAACTGACTACCGGCCATGGCAAAACTCCTTGGTATGGCAGGCACCTGTGAAAAATCCACGCCTGCTGAAAGGACATTTATTCAGCAGAGCATCCGTCAATCAATTATCTGCTGGGGCCCAAATATTTACTCAGACTTCCCCACCTCCACCCCCATGACGTGAAGAAGTATATAAATGTGACATTCAAACCATACAGTAGAGTTTACACATGTAAAGAAGCATTGCTGCAGTATCCTTAACTGAGCCTTGGAACAAATATGGATCAGCAAATACTGTACAGTATGTTAAAACAGAGGAATGTCCAATTACAGTGTCTCTAAGGAGAGAACAGGGTGGGATATATAGCACAACTGGCTGGAAGCAGCAGTCTCTCCCCTGGGTAACTGTCTCTTGTGGTGCAGATTCGGTCCATAGAAATGCTGCAGACAGTATGGGCAGGCGAAATAGAGTAACTTGCAAGTGATATACTACTAATGCTGGTGGAGATGTTGGAAGCACAGAGATGGGCAAGGATACACATGGCCCATTGTCTGAGAAGAGGTAAAACACACATACCACTTGGACCACAGACCACCCCGAAACAAAGACACAGTCATGTATCCCACAGTTTACCTGTGGTTACAGGGGATCCCAAGAGTATGTATGCATGGCTAACCTTTCTGTTATGTTCGGTGGGAAGATCCTTTAAAAAATACGGAGACAGGAAAATGTTTTTTTATTAATCCTAAAGTTTCTGGATATGTGGTCACTGCATCATCCAACAATGCCAAGAATTATGTTGCAAACAATAATGAGCATTTAATGGCAACTTGGAACTTTTCCCACCGTTCACCCTCATCCCGGTGATTAGTATAAGCTACAAAGGATACAGGGACAAGTCTGCAGAATGCACTGCAAAGACTGAAGCTCTTAGCCTTTTGTTCTGTATTGCCTTGCAACAGGGGCCTGACTGAGTCAGGCATGAATTCACAGTGCAGATATATTTATTTATTCATTTGCAAGCATTCACTGGATATCCAGGACATTTTTCGGGGTTACTTTCAATGTAACCTTGGGGAAAGGCAAAGTTACTCTTCAGTATCCCAGATAACGACCAAAGTAGTGACATTCACTATCCAGAATAATTTTTCAAACATTTTGCTTCATCTGCCTGGACAATGCCAAATAACTAAGCCTAAGCACATACCAGTTCCAGGAGTAGCACAGTCTCCAGTTCCCTCCTTTCTTTGTTGTTTCACCTGTGCTGAACTTTTTTATTCTAAGCTCTTCTGTATAGGAAGCTGCCCATGCTAAGTACAAGTCAATATTGAAATTGTGGGTTTGTGATGTGCAATCAAGAGGAAACATACTTATGGCAGCTAGAAATGGGCAATGAACTGCACTGGGTGCCGAATGAAATGTTATTTTATTGTATTTTTATTTTAGAGTATTTTTACTCCGCCTTTTGCCTTGGAAAAGGACCCAAAGTGGCTTACAGTAATGAGGGGTAATATACAGTCCAGTCCAATTAAGACATTTTCAAGTATTTGAGAACAAGGAATTGAGGGACATCTTACAGTGTTAATAGACAACATTACATTAAAACTACAAGTAGTTATAAACACAAAGTCTATGTGAACCTATAGATTCATATGAAATACACATGGTAGTCCATCATTCAGGGAAAGCTTGCCTGAAGAGAAAGGTCTTTGCCTGTTTCCAGAAGGACAACAGAGATGAGGCAGTCCTGGCCTCTCGTGGGAGGGAGTTCCAAAGTATGGAAAAACAACTGGCATTGCTAACCCCACTGAAGGATCCATTGGCTATAGCAGATTTAGAATGGATGGAAGCCATTAATGCTAGACTGAGATCGCTCTTGTGCTGGCTAATCTCAGATGCTGACACACTCACAAAAAGAGCCAAAAAGGGGCACAGAAAAGAGAGGGTAAGACCTGAGTGCTGCCAAATCCATTCCAAATCCCTCTGAGCCCAGATTCACAGCCTCTTTGCCAGTACTAAATTAGGCCAGCCTCAGGATAACTCTAAGGAATTCAACATGCCAAAGTGGAGGGGGTGGGGATGGATTCAGTACAGCCTGAGTTACCTCAGCGTCAGATCAGCCCGCTCTCAGACACCCTAGCTAATTAGGATTATGCCTTTAGACTGCAATCTGGCAGCCTCAAGCTTAGAGCAGAAGGGAGAAAGAGAGCGAGTTTGCTTGTCTAGCAGGTTTTCTTCTTCTGCTTCCTGTGGCAGGAGGCAAAATGTGTGGGTGTTGGCTCCCTGATATCACTGTTACAAAATTTCTTTGTAAGACTATGACAAAAGAAAGGGAAAAAATACAGTTGTCAGGGCATCTGCCCCTGGCTCTTGCCTTCCAGGTGTGATAAGCACATGGCGCAGCAATAGGTCTCCCAGAAGGAGAAGGAGGCATCAGAAGAGGCAACAATGACAGCTGTCACTTTCTGAAGGGCTGCTCCACAGAGTAAGAGGAGCAGGAGGAGGAGGAGGAGGAGGAGGAGAACAGGTCCACTGCTGCCAGAGGGAGCCCAGTTTTCAAAACGGATGGGAGTCTTCAGAACAAAGAGTCATTGCAAGTGCCTACCCTAAGGAGACCACCTCTGCAGCAGCAAAGGAAATTTCCCATCGTTCAAGAGCAGCTTCAAATACTTACAGAGTATTGTAGTAAATCTATGTTACTTCCAGTAGCATTTATTTTAAGAAGAATTAATACGTCACCATTTTTAAACGTCCCTTCTTACAGCTTTGTGTGTATAGTGTTTGTATTTACTGATTACGACTGTCTTTATTATGCTATCGATCAAAACTTTAGTTACCTACAGCCTTAATTTTATCAGAGGAGGACCATTTCTATGTATAAACTTTCCAGTTCTCCCTCAGCTTTGACATAAACTTTGAAAGACAAAACACATTTTGTTCAGAGGTATTTGGGGGGTGGGGGGGAGAGAAAAAGAAAGAAAGAAAAAGAAAAGAGAAACTTCCAAAGAGAGGGAAACCTTGGGGTTTTTGGCAGCCGAAAATAGCAGTGCTTCGGTTTAAACAAAATTATTGTTTCTGGTTATGGCCCAAAAGCCTAAATACTTTATAGAAGAAAAGAAAAAGAGAAACGACATACTGTACTGCATAGCTCTGCTTGCCAGAACATCAGCAGAACTTCATTTGTTTCCTTCCCCCTCCCCCTTCAGGCATTCCCGCTTCTCATCCCTATTCTTCTCCCTAATACCACAAGAGGGCACATTGCACAGCACTTTTACCCATCCCATATTACCAACCTCTATTTAAACACTTAAAGAAGAGCTGGAGTCATGTACAGAAATCTTCTTTCTCCCTTGAACTTTCTTTTAAAAACAATGTTAAGTGCTTTCTAGCCCCCAATATTCTTGTCTGTGTGAAGAAATGCAAAGCTGCCCCCTAAGATGCAAGAGAAAGAAAATTGTGTGTGTGGATCAGAGATTAGAAGGGGACTTCAATTTCTCTTTCTCTGCTTGCTAAAAATTTGCAAATAAAATGCCTTTGCTTTCCCATGCCTGAGTTTTACTTCTTGTTATCCCTTTCCAGGTGTTTCTGCGCAACTACAAAAGTTAACCAAGCATTTCAGCAAGGTTCTGAAGTCACTGAGATTTTCTTATCCTCCTCTTTCAGGCTTGGAGGCTCCCTGTGGCTCCTGTCATGAAGGCAGAAATCTTTATACTGTATATCCAAGAAGATTCCAGCCAGTACAGTAGGTGTAAAATACTGTGGAAAACTTTTGTCACTGTATCCTCTTAAATCATTAGTTCTCAAATTCCATTTACAGTTATTAAAGAGTCAAATTTAGTTGTTTTTGATACTGTATTTTACAACCTGAGGAAAAGTACAACAACATTAATATCAAACCTTTTCTGCAGCTCTTGTGTAACTAAAGATTTTGCAGAAGTAATAAGGTAAAAAAAAAATCTTTACTGCTCTTCATAGACACCCAGCTTTGTTATTGTTGTTTCAGCAGCATATGTTATTGTTGTTCTTTCCCTTATTATTACAAACGATTATGTGAGAAATCCATTATTCGTTGCTTTATTTCATAGCTACTGAAATCACATGAGTCGGACAATATTTAATCAGAGTTCTTGTAAAGCTTCTAGGTAACAGCTCTACATTGAATTACTAGCATGTTCTTCTCTGAAGTGTGCGCTGATGTGCTGTATGGATCCATTTGCTGGGAAATAAATCTCATTGAATTCACATAGCATGGCTTTCAGGGTCTTATATTGAATACTTTGTTATCTCAGGAAGAGTCCACCCTACAGGCTCCATAAAGGTTCCTAGCATGCTAAATAGCATTACTACTTATGGTACTGGACCTTGTTTTGCACATTGTCACCAATAAATAAATAAATAAATAAATAAATAAATAAATCTTTTTTTCAGCAAATTTGGAGGCCTTGCATATTAACCATGTCTTATTGAAATCTTTACTCCTCGGGTTGTTTCCCGCACAGCCTTTCTACACACGACGTGGTCCATTTCACAGAGGAGGTTTTGATCCAAGCCAGTCTTCTGTAAATATATGAGCTATTTCCTATACCCCTCTAATGCTCCCTCTTTCACCATTGAGTTTAGAGATTTACGCCCCCTTGCAAAGTATTTCAAGGGCCCTTGTCTCTTAAGTCTATGGAGTGCATTATTAGTAAGGGGAAGGGATACCTGTGAAAATTGTCTTCCACCCTACCAATTATAGAGCAACAAGCATCTCATTCCATAAGAGAAAGTAGCTTTGTGGATCTCTGGATTCAATCAAATATTTACCATAAACTACAAAATGCTTTGAAATTGAACAGATGAGGAGAAAATATCCAGTTGCACTGAACAAATGTAGAACATAACTACTTCATTAAGGCCTTATAGTTAATTTTAGACTTTGGTTGCACCCAGACAGGGAAATAGCTCCCATTTTGAACCTCTGTGGCACAATCCAATGCAAGCTATTTCCTGGCAATCACACAATGCACAGGTGATTGCAAACCAAACAAACTCTGATCTGTGGCCAAGATGGACATTTTTGATTCCATGGCAGGGCTATTCTTTTTGAGGGAAGGAAAGATGCAACTCCTGGATAGAGGGAAGGGTGACTTGAAGGAAGATCACTCCCTGCAAAGCGTCCCTTTCTGGTGCAATCAAATTGAGTCATTATTGCATCCCTTCCACTCTTCCTTCCATTATACTGGCCTTCAATCATATTCCCAGAGTTTTAAGAGTTTTAAAGCCCTGGCACTGATAGATGGCTCTCTTACCTGACATGATGCAGGTCATCCAAAGGATCCCCAGCTGCTATATCTTAAAGTATAAGGAGGTAAGCAGTCTTCAAGTGACCTGATCCTAAGCAATGAAGAGTATTAAAAGTGGTAACAAGTGCTTTTAATCAGACCCAGATGGTGCCCTGGGAGCTAGTTAGTTTGCATGGTGCATGTCTTATGTGGTTACCACACCCAGTTCCAAGTAGAAATTGAGCATTCATATTCTGCATTAGTGACTGTTTCCAAAAGTAGTGCCACACATAGGGCATTGCAGAGAGTAGACCAGTGGTTCTCAACCTGTGCGTCCCCAGATGTTCCTGGACTGAAACTCCCAGAAACCACTTCCAGCACAGCGCATGGTGGAGGCTTCTGGGAGTTCCAGTCCAGGAACATCTGGGAACCCACAGGTTGAGAACCACTGGAGCAGACTAACCTAGTAGAGACACAGGAGGAATACAGACTTCTAAGTGACTAAAGTCTAATCATACTATATAGTAGAGATGGGCATAAAATGAACATTTTTTCGTTTCCGTTATTCGTTATTCGTTCCTTTACGCAATGAAACGACTAACGAAAATTGTGATGAAAGTGGAACGAAACGAACAGAACCACGGAAATTGGGTTTGTTATGTTTCATTTTCGTTAATGGCGATGCGCAATGAAATGAGCTGTTTTAAATGTTAAAAAACGCCCTGGACATCCATAAAAACCCAGCAATAATTATTTATACTGTCTGATAATAACTACCAGGGGGGTTGGGGTCCTTAAAATGTGCATTTATGTCTTTTCTCAGATCACTGTATTTTTTTCCTTTAAGGGGAGTTAGGGGACATCGACCCAAAATGGCTCCCAGATGCCTAATATTGATTTATTTGGGTATTAAAATGCCCTGGACAGCCATAAAAATGCAGCAATAATGTGATAATTATTTGAAATTATTACCTACCAGGGGGTTGGGGTCCTTAAAATGTTTGTTTTTGTCTTCTCCCATCGCAATGTATTTTTCTTTTCCATTTAAGGATGACAAAATGGATGTCGCTACCACAAAATGGAGGCAAGCCATGTGATGGGATCATGTTCAACCAATAGCATGCCCAGGTTGCAGACTGGGCAGGTCTGGCAGCCACAGAGGGCATAAAAAGCTCTGGCAGTCCCCGTCCTCCTTGCAGTCTCCGGTGGGAGTTAGGGTGGGATTGCTATCTCTGCGACTCTAGCTTCAGTCCTGCAGCCTCCCTGTGTGCGTGCATGCGTACCTCTCAGTGAGTACCCTCCCCTGCCCCACAGTGCAGTCACTCTGCGGCTGCCTGGCACCCTGGGGAACGCCCACCGCTGCCTTTGCAGCCTCCCTGCATACCTAGTCTATACTGTGTCTCTGCCAGCATCAACTTTTTTTAGTGTTTTCCCTCCTGACTGGGGCGTTGAGGGATGCCCACACACGGAAATGCTTTAAAAATCGCGCAAAAAGCAGGTAGAAACGAAAAATGAAAATGATTTTTTTCCAAAAATTCACAAAAAAAGGAAATGAACTGAAACGGACCTCTCAACAAAAAATAAAAAACCAAAACACCATTTTTTTTATTTGTGCACATCTCTACTATATAGCAAAGAACAAACAAGGTTCTATCTGCTCTGAAATACCTCCATCTTGCATGGAAGCACTTATAATCTCATTTTTATCTTTTTACTCAATGCTCTACCTCTCACTATAGTTATGGCTTTAGTACTTAGAGATCTACAGGCAACATGAAGGTTGATGACATGTGGGTTCCTTGTGAAAGCTTTCAGTCTACATAGAAACAACACTCGAGGTCAACTTTAATTTTGTTATTCATGCCATTCCCTGAAAGAAGAAGAAGCATTTTCCTCCACCCGAGAAAATTTTTTTTATGTTCCTAAGCTCCTATATTCTTAGATACATGTGGGGTCAAAACAAATATTTCTATATATTATGACCTCATGTTTTCTTACCCAAAATTGAACTTGTATGGGTGTCTTGTACAGAGCCTGGAAAAGTTAGATTTAATGAACGACAGTGCTCCAAACCCTGCATCCAGCCAGTGTGCTGTTAGTGGGAAGGATGGTGTGACCAATAATTCAAGAAAATAACTTCTTGCATCTCCTGTTGCCTCCTTTTACCATATGCCGTTTATTTCTTATTTGCACATATACTTGTTCTTCTTTGCAATTAGTTTATTCATTTATTTGAAAATGTATTTTTCAGTAAAATACATATTCTAAAAACATTTTGCATGGAAAACATTTTCCATGGAAGAAGGCTGGTGTGATTAGAAGACAATTAATTGCAATCTTACCACCCCATGACTAGTTGCAAATTCGACTGCATATAGGGTGATATCTTTATATACATACATATCAGTATACTGATGATGGCCCGATCAATCTCTCCTTTTCGCCATCTGCAATGGATCCTGTCCAGTCCCTTGAGCACTCCCTGGAGGCTGAGCTGGATTGGATGAAGGCAAATATAACCTGCGTAAGGTGGAGTCCTCTGGATGGGCCCTCCCAGTTTCTCTGGGTTAGGGAACTCCTTTTCTTTTGAGAGAGCAATGGTCTCCACTAATCTGAGGTTTGCAGCTTGGGCATTTTATTGGCCCTGGGGCTCTCTTTGGGGTCACAGGTAGCGCCTGTTGTCCATTCCACCCACTTCCAACATTGGTGGATTGCCCAGATGTATCCCTTCATGGACACTGGGATCCTCCTCACCCACTGGTCCATGCACTGTGATAAGGATGAGAGAAGTCAAATAAGCATTATGCTATTAAAATATTAACAGATCACAACTATGACTATCAGATGCACTGAAAAAAATAGGAAGTCTCATTGACCCATCTTCTCTGCAGCTAAGGATCAACATGATCACAGAAGATAAGTTGCAGGGGTGTAAGTTTCTTGAGAGCAGCATTTGGCGGTTAGCCAGGAATGAGAAACCAACTTGAACTATCAACAAACTGGGTAAAAGGTCGGGTCATTCTTAGGTAAAATGGCTTTTGACGGCCAACTGGGTATGAGCTAAGAACATGTGCAAGGAACAGGCACGTGTAGGCACGTGCAGGATACGCAAGTCTGAGGTCATAGAGAAGGGTATATAAATGATGGGAGGCCATTTGAGTTCTGTCCAGACCAGCAAGCCTTGATCTGTGTATGGATCAACCCAGGCAGCTCTGGAACCTTAAGCAAAAGGCTTAAGAATTCCATTTCCTACTAATTCTAATTGTGTTCTGTTTACTACTTAATTGCTTCATTTACTATATACTTTCTATATTTCTGTATTCCTGTGACTGGCTAATAAATCCTTGCTATATAACTAACTCTCTGTGTGTCAATTTTTAAGGAACCACCAAATTCTTATCAACTGGTAATCTAAGATGAGACTAGTGTGGTGCTCTCTATGTGAAGCTGCCTATGAGGCTAATGCAGAATTTTCACCTGGTCCAGAACACAGCAGCCAGATTATTAACTGGAGATGATCCCACCATACTACCCCTGCACTGGGTGCTTTACACTGGTTACCAGTCCATTTCTACATTGACTTCAAGGTTTTGATGATAACATACAAAGCCATAAACAGTTTAGGACCTTGATATCTGTCAGAGTGCCTCCTCCCATTTGTGGAATCTACTGTCCCTGACTTCTGCCTACCCCCTTCACTGGGAATATTTAAACAAACAAACAAAAAAAAAAAAAACGAAAATGGGTTTTTTTTCCAGGCAGGTCTTCCTGGGTCACAATTCCACTAATGCCTCTTAGCTCTAAGATTTATGCCATCTGTCTCTTCTAAGTACTATTAGTTTGTCCTGTCTTTTTATGTTTAATTTATGTTTAATTTACGTTTAATTTACATTTATATTGCTTACTTGCTTTTTCATTTTGCTTATTATGCTGTTTTATATTACATTGCTTTAATTAATTAATTAATTATTATTATTCATTGTTTCTTTTATTGTTGTAGCTAGATGGGTGGTATAGAAATCTAATGAATGACTGAATGAATGAATGATCATCTATCTATCTATCTATCTATCTATCTATCTATCTATCTATCTATC
>JAHTLZ010000204.1:34746339-34762302 GCA_023846285.1 Phrynocephalus versicolor
ATGATGATGATGATGATGATGATGATGATGATGATGATGATGATGATAAAAGATCCTGATAGTTTATGGACAGAATTAAAATTATTGCATGTTTATTCATGTTTTGGAAAACTAAGGGTGTGATAACACAGGAAAACAGGTCACTATTTGGACCACTTGAGGAGCAGTCTAGTTATGATCTATTTCCCTGTGATCACTACAGCCTGAGCTGATTTGCACCCAAGCTGGACCACTTAGGTCCAATGGTAGGTTTCTTTCTACTATTAAGGGCTGGGTTGCAGCAATTCCCCAGCACATGGAAGGGCCATTGTTTAGGAAGATGATTGCACCCTAAGCCATTTGATAAGGAGTGATGTTGTGTAATGTGAAAAAGTTGTGCTATGCACTCACACATTGCCTTGGTTTTTCTGGCCAAATCTAGATGGAGAAGGTAGGTGCCCCCATTTTGTCCTATGCACATCTGTATCTTGCCTTATGAAGCATCTACACTTCACTGCATTCTTAGGGGACTCTTCCTGTGAGCTGACCCTTAATTGTTGCTTGCATCAATAACTTGAGTTTGCATTTCTATTGCATTTCATATCCCCACATTTGCATAAATGCCTGCCTGCTAAACCTATTTGCCATGTAGCTGAAGAAGTGGGCTATAGCCCAGGAATGCTTAACTACAGGGGAATTCTGCATCCTTTCACGTCTGTGTGATTTGCTGTAGATCAGCAAGGATGATTTCTGATTTCTAATTGTTTGCACCAGGCCCCAGCCAGTTGATAATGGGGTTCACGTAAAACATAAAAGCATATTTTGTGAGCATAAAGTCTACCCACCCTTAGTATAAAGCCCATAAAAGTGACTGTATGGGAGAAAGGAAGGCAAGTGTATGTTAGTGGTAGGTATGCTGACAAAGCATGCCAGTAACACCAGCCGCTCAGACCCAACCACCATTCTTGAAATAATGTTAAAGCTTTGTTTCTTTCAGAGTTAGCATTTGGTATGTATGCAGTAAGAAAGCGCAATGAAGACAACATTTTAGCTCACAAGGTCCTAGAAAGCAGAGCATACAGGCAGTGACTGAAATTTATTAGCCATCATAAAACCATAGCAGTTGTCAAATCCAGTCAAACATTCCTGCAGCCCAGACCCAAACAGCAAAAACATAATGGAGGGAAGCAAAACAAACCACTCAGTTGCAAAACCAAATGCCATTTGTCTAATTTAACAAGAAATGGAAGAACTCAAATGTGCTTTTCTCAAAAAGATCATTGGTGGGTTTGAACAGGGAAGTTCTGGTAGGGATTTTTTAAAGAGTCAAATTTACATAATGTGAAGCGAGGGGCGGCTCCATTTCTTTCGGTTATGTGTTTCTTTTAAGAGCAGAGTTAATTTAAACACTTAAAACTGCCTTTAACAATGTTGATTTGCATTGTAAATTGACATTTTGTTTTACTGTGAAGTGGTGCTGCAACAAGATCAGTAAACAACATATGTATATGCAGAAAAGAGTTTATGTTAACAGAAATGATAGAAAGATATGGAGACAAGCTGCCAGACTTCAATGTGTGTGTGTGTGTGTGTGTTGTGTCATTACAGTCATGACTGACTCTTTGTGACTCCATGTCCTCCTAAAGTTATCTGTTCATTCGGGATCCTTGGTATTTCTGACTTCTGAGTTCACCCATTTAAGACCAGGCTTTAAGAGTTAACTGCTTGAGCATCACTTTCTCTTTCCATGAGTGCATCGACCCTAGGAGAGCAAGCTTTTCTTCTGCATCTCAAAAGTCTGAGTGTTCTGATTTAAAATTTCAGAAGGCTTTCCCATGTCAGTGACAATCTTAATAGAGTCCAATTAGTTCCACAAGGCACTTTCTGATGCTCAGGCCTCTGGCTTGATTGCGGTGACTGGTGGGTATTTCCTGTGTTTAAGCCCACATATGGATTGAGTAAAGCAGTGGCAGAGAGACTACTGTTTTTCCTTTACTACATCTTCACTACTTCTCTCTCTCTTTCCCCCTCCTCGCCCCCCTTTTTCTGGTTCTTTTTCACAGGCTAAGCCTCCCTTGTTTTTCCTGGCTCTGTCGTGAAAATACTGACCAGAGTTTTGGCTCGTGTGATGAGGACACTCAGCCAAAACAATCCCCCCCCAAAAAAAACCCAGTGTGGCAAAATGTATTTTAATCTATACATTCACCACTCAACCATGTGAAGTAACCACACCCACTGACCCATTTTGTGGTTTTAAAATAACATGGGTTTGCCCCCAGAACTGTTTGATTTATTTGACAAGGTTTTGCAAGCTGGGTCTATCAACATTGGAAATGTTCTGAGGCTTGGCTGCCGGCACTGCATGTACAACTAGCATTAAAACACACTCTAATCATCCCCTGCCTCGATTAAACTCGACAAGGTGAATGCATTGTGCCTTCATCGAGACTTCTTTAAATAAACCATCAGTTTCATAAAATAAACAGATGCTACTTTGAAACAGACTCTTTGCCAAGAAAGTTCAGAATAATAACAATGCTGAAACAGGACATATGTTGTATATTTCTTGATGCATCCCCCCTCTCCCTTATTGCCATATCTAACTATTAAAAGTATAGGGGGCTTAGAAACAGTGCTGTCTCTGATGCCGTTTCATATCAAGTTATGCCCCACTTCAAAATGTTAAATTGCATGCCAATCTTACCTGCCAGCCCAGCAATATACCTGTTGCTGTGACAAATATTGTCTCAGTATTTGCTGCTATGGGGACTCTGGCGGTGCTGTGGCTTAAAAAAACTGATACACTGGGCATGTGGATCAAAAGGTTGGCAGTTTGAATCCATGTGACAGGGTGAGCTCCCATTGCTTCAACCAGCTCCTGACAACCAATCAGTATGAAAGCACATAAAAATGTGAGTAGATAAATAGGTACCCCTTTGGTGGGAAGGCTGTATGCCAGTGTCGGAGAACCTATGGCACGGGTGCCAAAGGTGGCACTCGGAGCCCTTTCTGTGGGCACCTGACATTGCCCCTTCACACCCACCTGTACTCAGGTTAAATTGCTGTATTGGCACATTGCGAAAAATTAGTGGGTTTTAAATCACAGTTTGGCTGCTCGGTCTCTAAAAGGTTCGCCATCACTGCTCTATGCACTGTTCATTTAATCATGCCAGCCACAGGACCACGGAAATATGTCTATGGACAAATGCCAGTTCTTCAGTTTACAAACAGAGAACCAGACCCTATCGTTGGAAACAATTGGACTTAATTATCAGGGGGAGCTTCTACCTTTATTTGCTATTAACGCTTATAAACTTCACACAGTGGAGCAGCAATCATTGTCATTTGTGTAAGTGTTATTGTTTGCCTTGACATTTTATTCGCATTAAAGGACTGTTTTGTGCATGTTCATACAATTGAGGTGAAGGGATTAAAAATATAATGCATGCTGCCTTTTCTTGTGAGTGCAACAGAATGCCTGGGTATCTTGTCGATGAGAAGAGTTGTTCCTTCTCCTCACACCTACAAGGATGAGAGGAGAAAGGGCTTGCATTCGCAGCTGAGGCTACTTCAGTCTGCAACATGAACTCTGTGTGGTATTGGCTTTGGAAAGCAACCAGGAGCGGCACAGTCAGGAATGCAGCAGCCAGGTTGTTGACAGGGGCTGTTGATCAGAAAGATATGACTTCCAAAAATTAGTCCACTGAAGGCTAAGCTATGTGAAATGCCAACTCCTCAAGTAGAATGTGGTTTTTTAGAATGCGATCTCTTTAGATAGATGTTTTTTTTCAAACCTGCCATGTATGGGCCATCAATCTGAAAGTGATGCCTGTTATTTACTGCCCTTGATCAATTAAAAATGTGTATCTTGTGTAGGCATGGAAGCCACACTTCTTTTCCCTGTTAAGGAAGTTCAGCTTCCAGTTATGAAAGTGATCTGCTGATATATTGTGTAACTAACCCTTTAAAAATGTACTTCATCAATACTCCAAGTAATGATGATCTTTAAAAAAATTCCACAGTAGACCCAGGACATCTGAAGGATTGTCTTTTCCATCTCCCACATGAGTGATCTGATGAGAATCTTTGATTGTGGACATCTTGTGTGTCAAGTATTCCCAGAAATATGTCTGGTTTGTCAGATATTTTGCAACCATAAATATCGGCCAGTTGTCACAATGATTTCCACAATCGGTTTCTCAGCTACTCGTGCAAAAATATATTGCCTACCATCCATGTTCCAACTTTGATAAAATGCAGTCACTAGTACAATGGGTTCTTTACTGATGCAAAATTAGATACAAGGTGTATATTCTTGCATTGTCATACGATGTTCTAAATATTACAAATTTTAGCCCATCTATGACTATACAATTATTTATCTCCAAACAAAATATATAAAACCAGGTAAAGCATTTTGAGAACTTGAATAAGCTCTTGAATGGTGGCTCAGAAAGACTAAAGCAAGAAAGAAATGTTAAAACCAATAAGCAACCATTAACAAACATTCAATCAGTAGATGTGGATGGATCTGCCCTTCTGGAAAAGAGCTCCCAATAGAGTGGTACCTCGACTTGTGGTTGCTTCTACAACCAAATAGTTTGACTTACTATTGTGCAGAGCAGAGAGCAGCATTTGCTGCCCATCGCCACCTCCTCCTCCTTCTTGGTTGCTTCAGTCTCTGCAAAAGAGATTGAAGCAATCAAGAAGAAGGAGAAGGTGGCCATCACACCTCCCTTCCAAACTGCCTAGGCTGGCTGAAGTTTCATTGTTCCCAGGGAGCGATGCAACTTCAGGCAGCCTGAGTGCCTTGCAAGGGAAGCTCTTACCTTTGCTTACCTCCAGGCTGGCCTAATCAATTGTTACAACTACGGAGGTAAGTGCTTCCCTTGCAAGGTGCCCAGGCTTTTACCTCAATCAAGGGCAGCTGAAGGCAGCTCTCCAGGCAAACACACTGAGCTGCAAGGTCTGACCTGTCAAAGTCAGCTGTCTGGCAGGAATGCAGAATGCTCTTGACTGAGGGGGGTTGGGACAGCCTTCCTATAGGAATGCATTGAAAACCTATTAATCCATTTCCTCCGGAATGGATTAATTAATTTTCAATGCATTCCTGTGGGAAACCGCTGTTTGACTTATGAGTTGATCGACTCCGGAAGATGCCTTCGGATCAGATTGTTGTAAGTCGACGTACCACTGAACATGGTTGCTGCTGCTGGTACTGAGTTAATTAAAATGTACATCAGAACTCCATTCCTTGTTCTAGTATCCATCTCTGATTGTATTTATTTTAATATTTTCAGGCAGCAGCTAACTTTGATCCTGTGCATCGGGGGAGAAATTAGACTGCAAATGAAGGAGCACAGGTCAAAGAAAAATGATGGGTTCTGGAAAGCTGCAGTGCCGATGGCAGCTCCAAAGACTTCAGCACTTCAGTTTGCATCTTTGAGCATAACCCTTTCTCACATGCTCCACATGCCAAACCAACACACTGTACCGCTCTGCAGGCATGGTCTTCACCTTCCGGAACCTTAACCTACTCTACTGAATTATGTTATTTCTCTAGTCTTGCTCAGGTGGTATATATTGCCATGCTGTGAAGCGAATGCCTAGCCTTGTCTTCCTCCTCCTTCACACCAATCTTCATGATTTCAGCACTGGGTCTCAAGAAGCAAAAGTCTGCAGAAGAGCAAGAATCTTGGAGAAATCTTGGATACTAGTTTGGATTTAGTACATTATCACGGTTTGACACTCCCACATCCAAAGTCCAAATTGCCCTTATGAAATCCTATCTGGTGTGAGAAGAATGAGGAGAAGCAGAAAATCCTAGTCCCTAGGATAAGAAGGTGAATCTGTCAGACACTGTCCCCTATTAACCTCCTTCTGCCATCTCCCTAGTCCTGGGCGTTTTCTTAAAAACAGGATGTAGAAGGCACTGTTTCAGAACTGATCATTTCCTCCATCCTGTACTCCTTCATCTGGAGTCAAGTGGAAATGGAAAAGGTGCAGAAGAGAGCGACTAAAATGATTACTGGGCTGAGGCACCTCCCTTATGAGGAAAGGCTAAAACATTTGGGGCTCTTTAGTCTGGAAAAAAGGCGCCTGAGGGGGGATATGATTGAGACGTACAAAATAATGCAGGGCATGAGTAAAGTGGATAGAGGGAAGCTCTTCTCCCTCTCACAAAATAGCAGAACTAGGGGACATACACTCAAATTGAGGGCTGGGAGAGTAAGAACAGACAAAAGAAAATATTTTTTCACCTAGTACATTGTTAGTCTGTGGAACTGCCTGCCACAGGATGTGGTGATGGCATCTGGCCTGGATGCCTTCAAAAGGGGATTGGACAGATTCCTGGAAGAAAAGTCCATCACAGGTTACAAACCATGAGGGAGATGTGTAATCTCCAGGCTTAAAACCAGGATATTTCAAGGGCCAGATGCAGGGGAGTGGTATCAGGAGACCACTCCCAAATGCATCTGGTGGGGCCACTGTGAGATACAGGAAGCTGGACTAGATGGGCCTTTGGCCTGATCCAGCATGGCTCTTCTTATGTTCTTATGTTCTTATGGACCCCGCCCCACAACCACGGGATCAGTATCCACTGCCTGATATATCTAAATATAAAAAAACCCATGGTTTATTTACCAGAACTGGCTACTAGGGAAAGCCAGAGGATATGCTATATAGCGCATTAGTGACTTCCACATTTTTTGGCATCAGTGCAGAGAAGGAGCATGGCACCAATTCCTTGTGGATACTAAAGTCCTACTGTATTAGCTTTGGAGGGAGCCCATTGTAGCTTGGGAAACTCCAAAGAGGTCCGGAGGAGCCAGACTGGCTCAGGCCTCCAGCTTTGTTTGCATCTGACACACAGCCCTTGCCATATTGCTAGACCAAAGGCTCCATTTTGTCTCTTTCGAAGAAATCCTGAATCATTAACATAGTTGCAGGGGAGCTTGTGGCCAAATCTTCATTCCTCATCACATGCTTCCACAAATCTTGGAGTTGAGTCAACTGGACTGATGGCACCTGGACTTCTTTTCTTATGGGATCAAAACTTTTCACTACTCATCCAAGTACTCATCCGTTATTTGTCCCCAGCTCTCATGAAGGTGATATAAAATACTAGTGTTGCTATTACCAATTATATTATGAAACAGGAATTGACACCAGTTTGTATTTGAAGGACAAAGGGCACTCATTCAAAGATGAGGATGGACACATATTAGATAGAGAAGAAAAATGGTTCAAGAGAAGAGTCAGGAAACCCATTCATGTATGGAAAACCCCTCTTTCAACAGGGGTGGGGGACTTGGGCACAATCTATTTTCTAGAGATGCTGCCAGGACAAATCCATCTCCAGACAAATCAAAAGCACTTCACACCTCTACCAGTAAGGCTACCGCTAATGACCCAGACTTAATGGGTGTTGGGAAGAGTTGCATAGTTGTATCTTTCACAAACACCAGGCCATTGTCCGTCTAACAAGCCCATTCAAGCCAGGGTGGGATGAAACCAAGGCAAACTATAAATTGAAAGCCTTCCACCAACTCTCCTCAGACTCAAGAAGCTACTTGGATGAGTAGCAAAATGTTTCAATCCCGCAAGAAAAGAAGTCCAGTTGCCATTACTCAACTCACCTGGATGACTGGGAATCTCCACAAACACTCACACCTGCATTTTTGGCACATAAGGATTAAACACTTTCCTCTCTTTGAACTCTTCCAGACCATGCGTGCCCTCAGAATAAATACCACTTCTAGCCTGTGCTTCTTGCAGTTGAAACCAGCAAAAAACGAGGGAGATGAAACCAAGGGTATGGACTGCTTCCTCTAATCCCCCTCTTTCTTTTTAGTAGGTAAGGAACTGGCATAAAACTGTCTCTCTTTCAGAAGCAGGAAGCATTGCACCAGATTCCTATCTTTAAAAAGCAAAAACATGTTTTTTTTTCCTTTTTAAAGGAATAAATGCAGCTTTTGTCTTTTGGAGTGATGGGACGGGAAAGGAGAACACATTCGAAAGTTCCCAGTTGGAGCCTGTCACTGGGAACCTCCATACACAAAGAACGAAATAATTTCTCAAGAAGGAATTAAAGAAAACCAGCAAGCCACAGAATTTGCTGCCATTTTAACATCAGTTTCACAAACCAAATACAATCCTGGAGAACAAATTCTATATTACAATAGTCTGGCCATTATATCCTTCTCCTTGAACAGCTGCTTGGTATGTGTTGTTGAATATGACTCATCTGACAATCTCTGGTTGGTAGAATTCAGTACCTTAGTTCAGTCAAGTATACCAGAGCTGTCTAGCGGAGCATTCGAACCATCTTTCTTAGGAGGGAGCCATGACACTAAAGTGATACCAAGCTGACTAGGTAGTGCAGATCTGCCCTAGTGGTTGCTCAGAAAGAACCACTGGAAAAGAGAGTAGAAAGAGCCAAAAAAAGTGAGGTGAATTTCATTTATGTAACAGCTAATGTCTTACCAGCAAAGTGCCTTGGTACATGTTCCCAGAATTTAGTGTTAATCATTTTTTTAGGTATTTATAGCTATACGCACGATCCTATAATGACATCTCTGCTATTCATGTTTGTGATTCATGCGGTTTGTGTCTCTGTGTGTTTCTTGTTGTTGTTGATGATGATATTAATATTATTACTTGCTTCCTGATGTCTGCTTCTGCTAATTATATTTATGAATAGTTGTAGCAGAAGTCATCACAGTAGTGGTAATATTTATGTTTTTTAATACAAGCCAAATATTTGAACACCTCTGGATATGTGTGAGCATGTGTATGGCATGTATATATTTGAGTGTTCATTACATCACTTTTGCCTTGACAATCAAACCTTCCTTGGTTGGAAATAAACCCCAGACATGGTTGTGTGACTCCATTTTTCTATTTCGGCCTCCTAGTACTGGCACCAGCAAGTATAAATATAACCCCAGTATCTATTCCAGAGTTTGTGTGCTCTTGCTTACAAATTCTTTTTGCAATTAACAAAAATACAAACTTGTGACATGCGGCTTATGGAGACATGTACTCAGGCCTGGAGAATTTCAGACTTCAACAGCAACAAATATCTGACCAAAGTGAACCTTGTTCTACTGAACTACTTGCCATTGCTTATTTGCAATCCACAATGTGTGGTGTGTGTATATTTCATAACAGCAAGACAGAGTATATCACAATAAGGTGTTTTTCTAACAATCCTACTTTTTTACAATATGTGTAGGTTTTAGATCCAGGAAGCCAGTCTTCTCTTCCAGACAGAATAACTTGTTTTATGACTGGTGATGTGTGTAAAGATTTGTCTTGGAGGTGCTGGCTATTGAGTTACAAATAGTTACATTAATTTCATTATGCTTTAATGATCCATGAAGTTTTGGAAAGAAGGGGGCGCATGCATTACTTTTATTCAAGGAGTGGTAGTGGTGGCTTTAAATATATCTAGCCCAACTAATCTGAGGATCATGACTAAAGGCAGAGATGGCCCCTCTCAAGTGAACTAAAATTGGGGGTTAAAGCATGCTCAGCTCTTTGTTTTGCTGTGTCTAGACGTTAACCACATAGCCAGTCCTTGCTGGGTTAAGATTTTGCTCAAATCTGTAGTTGGGCAGAACTAAGTACATCCACTAATAATTTACAATAGGGATTGGCACGAAATGGAAAAATGTGTTTCATTTTGTTACATTTCATCCTCCACACATTTCATTTCAGATTGTGAGTAACATTTTTTTTCAAAAATCCTTCAAATTGGAATCATACAGGAAGTGGCGACAGATTCCGATTCCAATTTGAAGGTTTTTCCTAGGGGCACCCCCTTTAGAGCTTTATAAGTCAGCTCCCTGATCCCCAAATCTTTCCAAATTTCAGGGGCTTTCAGGGAAGAGTTTGAGGAACCCCCTTGCCATTTCCTTTAGAATGAATCATTTCATTCTATAGTGAAAAAATGGTTTTTCTTTTCGTTTCTCACAAAATGCTGCTTCATTTTGTTTTATTAGCTAACAAAATGACAAAACAGTGTGTCATTTTTTGTATGGTACAAATCCCTAATTTATAACATAGTTTGCAAAAATGTACCAGGTGAGGAAAAGTGCTACTTGAAACTGAAATGGGTATAAGGACAGCCAATTTGTTTTGGAAGGGTGGTACACAGCAGGACACATTTTATTCCTTACAAGGAAAGAGATTGTAAATGAATCACTTAACATTATTGAGAACATGAAAACATGAAACAAAAGTATTGATCCAAGAACTCAGCGAAGAGAACAGCCTAGATATTCATTGGTGTGCTGATATTTTTTTTCCAAAGGTACATAAACTGTTTGTTGGAGAAAGGTACAGGTTGATGTTTTAACCCTGGCATGCATTATCCAAGCATATGTGAAGGTGCTATTTGTATTGTTAATTCTACATTATGCCCACCTTAATGGCATTATCTACTAAACAGAGCCAGGAATAATGGCATTTGGAAAGGAAAATTGCAGTTATCTTCAGAAAGCTGCTCCATAATGGAGGGGCCTAATTAATTTAACCATGCAGCCTTCCATAATGGCAGCACTTTATCATATCCACAGATGGAGACTGAAGGAATTAACAGAGGTTCCCTTCCAGCAGATATCATCCCCAGTATCTCACCAAAGACAACTTGCCTTTTAAAGACACAGCGCCCTGCCTAGTTAAGCATTTGTAAGGGTCACTAGTATGCTTAAGAATGGCACACATATACTATGCTTGAAAGGGAGGAAGGAAGGAAGGAAGGAAGGAAGGAAGGAAGGAAGGAAGGAAGGAAGAAAGGAAGGAAGAAAGAAAGAAAGAAAGAAAGAAAGAAAGAAAGAAAGAAAGAAAGAAAGAAAGAAAGAAAGAAAGAAAGAAAGAAAGAAAGAAAGACATCAGAACAGTATTATTTCTTGGTCTTGACTCAATCTTAAAAATTCTTAATATCTTGTGCTACATTTTATGATAAAATAATGAAAATAATTCATAATATTTCATGAAGCATTTCATTATAAGATACTAGCTGAAACTCCACAGCTTGGCATGGTAAGGTACAACTGGAGTAAACCCACTGAATCAATGGAACTTGGAGATGAGTTGACTCACCCAATTCCCAGTGACTCAATGGGTCTACTCTAGTTGTGACTTACTGCACTAAGCAAAAGGATTTCAGCCTCTGTTTTACAGCAGGGCAATGGAGGCATACGACACTTGCACACGTGCCCAAATACAGAGCTAAAAATAAATGTGCTTTGATGTCAGATACTGATCCTAATCAATAACGGGGATTAATTTTTTTTTTTGCAATATTCAATGAATATATCTGATTCCCTTAATATTTGTCCTTTCATAATTGTCAGGTCTGGAGACGCCAGTGAATATGAAAGGACAATATTTCCCCTTTGTATTGATCCACATTCATCCATCCCCTTTAGGCTGCCTTTTAAAAAAAGAGCCACCCTTCCAAAGCACTCCTGCTCCATCCAAATTACCCTCACCACCTCCCTGCTTTTGTTGCAACAGACAGCAGTGTCCAGGCCACCATTATCACTGCCACCATCTTGGAAAAGCTGGCTGCCCTGTTTCATATCTCCCCGCAATTTCCTTTTCTCAAGACTAAGCATGCCCTGGTCTTTCAGTCTTTCCTTGTACGACTTGGTTTCCAGCCTCCTAACCAACCTTGTTGCTCTCCTCTAAACTTGTTCCATATAGTTGATATATATTATCTTCCTTTTTAGTAATATATAAAGATCCATCCTATGCTGGTGCCATCACATCATGGATGTCACTGTTTCTGAGTTTTATGATTCAGAAGCTCCCAGAGGGGAATTGTAGAACATCACAGCTGCCGAGTGTCACTCACA
Organism: Phrynocephalus versicolor; assembly: GCA_023846285.1. Taxonomy (NCBI): domain Eukaryota; kingdom Metazoa; phylum Chordata; class Lepidosauria; order Squamata; family Agamidae; genus Phrynocephalus; species Phrynocephalus versicolor. The sequence goes on from JAHTLZ010000204.1 coordinate 34,758,186, forward strand.
GAGAAGGAGGATGCTACTGCCAGAGAAAGTAAAAAAACAAAACTGGCAAGCTAATGGGAATCATGTCAAACTAATGGGAAGCAGCTGGGTCTGGAGAATTAGGGAATAGGCTAATATTTGCTTTTCCACATAGCCAGATGGAGCGGGGACAGTATCTGTTGCTGGAGCAGCATCTGGGAAATTCCAAGGAAAACTGACAGGAGAACTCCAGACCTCCCCATTTTCTAGCATGGGCCTCTGTGCCCAAGGTGGCTCAAGTCCAAAAGGGATGACAAGCCATCTCAGCAAAGCCTTAAGAGAGCTCTTCCATTCTACAACTAAAGCTCCACTAGGATTCTTTTACGATTCACATATTATTTTTTTCAAGAAAGTTGGCAGTGACCATGTACTTCTGCAGCTGTCTGCCACACTCCACTTGATTTCATGCTGGGAAGCATTATTCAGTCCAGTGCTGTTAAGTCACAAATGCTAGTGTGTGTTGGCTTTTGTTTTGCTTTGGTTTTTTTCTTCTTCTTCTGATGGCTGTTTTGTAGAATTGAGGATATTATCATTTCGCAGGCTGGAAATGTGGTAGGGAAATTTCAGCGACAGTTTCAAATATTCTGACCTTTACTGCTAAAGCAATGCCCTTTCTCTAAAGGAGAGACTATTTGGATCTCCTGTGACTATTAAGAACAACAACAAGAAGAACAATAAATAGAAATTCTTGACAAGGATATTTATGTATAATATTATACTCCTTATCCATCTAACTAGATTCCGCCCCCCCCCATTCCACCCTGGCGGACCAACTTTATGTAGTTTACGAAAGCCACAGGCATTTTGGCCTCTCCTGTCTTTTCTTGTTCCAATATACCCACAGATTGGCAATAGACTGGCTGACTCCAGGCCTGTTACAAAGCCTGTTTTGAGGGCTTAGATTTGGATATGGGAGAAACAAACGTTATGGCATGCCAGATTTGAAAACATGGATAAACAGTCCATTTAAGTTTCATGGTAGGTGCACAGGCATGCACACACAAGATGCAAAGTGATTGATTCTGTTTGTTGCTTTTTTTAAAAAAAAGAAGGAGATTTTTGAGTTTTTAAAGTAGTTATGGAGAACTTGTGGTCTCTCCAGATGATGTCAGACTTCCATTCCCATCAGTCCCACGGTATGACCAGTGTTCAGAGATCCAGGTAAGTTTAGTTCATTACCATCAGGAGCACCCAAAGTTTTCCCATCCCCAAGTATGGCAGGAGGTACTTCCATGAATGTCAGGAGCCTTGGGGCGCAATGGTTAAATGCCAGTGCTGCAGCTAAAACTGTTCTCACAACCTGAGGTTCAGTCCCAGGTCACAGGCTCAAGGTTCACTCAGCCTTCCAGCCTTCTGAGGTTGGTAAAATGAGTACTCAGCTTGTGGGGGGGGGGCATTGTGTAGCCTCCATAATTAAATTGTAAACCACCCAGAGAGTGCTTTAAATGCTATGGTGCAGCATATAAGTAGAACACTTTGCTTTACTAGGGACCTTTGACACCACTTTTTTTTACAGGAAGTACATTTCTGTATGTTGATTTCTATGGGACAACCAAAGGTGGTGTATTCAGGGTTTGGGGTTGGAAAGAATACTCCTCCCCCCCCCCAACATGAAGATCAGCAAGATCAGGACTGGTTTAAGTATACAGAAAACTCTTTCCCCCAATATTTAGCTCAATGGTGATAATTATTATCATTACTGTATTATTTTAAAAAAGGAAAAGAACTTAAATAAAGCGACAGCATGTTTTGTGCCAAATACACTTTTAATGTATACATGGCACGGAAGAACATCTGAACCAACCAAAAAGCAATTATGTGCAAATATGAACATTGTTAAGGTGGGAAAATAAGAGAAGAGAGCAATATCTCAGTCATACAACCATTTTATCCAATATAGATTTTCCTTTTGAACTCCTAAGCAGGAATAATAATAATAATTTTAATATGCTGAATATCATGCAGCATGCAGCGAATTCAGGTATCATGCTAAGTAGATTTTTTTTTAAAAAAATCACTAAGCCTGAAAACACTATACACACTTACATGCCCTCACTGAACTCAGCAGGGCTTGCTTCAGAGTAGATATTCATAGAACTGCCCTGCACCCATCGTTAATAGCCATATTTCATGATCAAAGCAGTAAAGGTTTCTTAGTTACAAGCTGGCATCAACCAGTGCCACTGTAACCCTCTCAACAAACATAAAATCAAAACTATATATCAACATTTAGAGAGGGGGGTGCTAGATCAGTGGTTTCCAACCTGGGGGTTAGGACTCCTTTGGGTGTCAAATGACTATTTCACAAGGGTCACCATGAGCCAGTGAAGAAAAAGACACAAACGGCTTGGGTCTGGAGATGGAGGGGAAGGAAGGGGGGAAAGCGTGAGTTACAGCCTGATAGGTTGGAGGGGATGCCAGTCAATGGCACCGGAGGCTGCGACTGGCTGGGGTGCCTGTAAAGGGAAGTTCTCTATGGCACCTGCAGCAGTGGCCTGCCAAAGGGGGCTTGTGGCTTCTTGCAAGCAGGGCAAGGGGTCACCACAACATGAGGAACTGTATTAAAGGGTCGCAGCATTAGGAAGTTTGGGAACCACTGTGCTAGAGGATTTGTATCAAATATTTTAAGGTCAAGTTTATGATTCTTTTGCCTGAAGATCTTTGGGCACTTTCTGGGTATTTGCAGCTTGTAATCCAAACAGGTAATTCATATGCTGCTACATCAGAAGGAGCATCTCCTGTGTTGACTATGAGCTATCTCTTCCCCTGGACCTAATCAATGGGTAATTCCAGAGTGCAAGTCCCATAGAACTGTCTTATGGGAATTCCCATATCTATTCTACACGATCAGTCTAACAGCACCCTGAAGGCAGTCATGTTTATCTGCTTCAGGTATTTGACAGAACAGAAAGTGAGCCCTGGAATTCACAGGTGTGTGTGAGGGGAGAGAGCAAGAGAGAGAGAACTCCCATGACAGCTTAGAGTGACTACTGTTAGTACTGAATAGTCTTTAAATACATTTGACTGCTCATTTAGCATCATTCTCCTACATAACAGCTTAATACTGTGGAACGATAATTTTTTGGGGGGAAAACCTGTGACAATAATTTCAGAATTATGATGCCCATTTTATAGAGAAAATGAAGTTATCTATCCCTCCTCCCTGCAAGCTCTCTTGGAAGTAGAAACAGAAGCTTCAAGCATCACTGTAAAATCTAACAGGTTTATTGTGGCATCAGCTTTCACAGATCAAAGCCGGCTTATATCTGATCAAGTGGGCTGCAGTCCAGGGAAGCTTACGCCGTAATAAATCTGTTAGTGGTTTAAGGTGCCATGGGATGTGTGTTTGCATATTTGGTACAAAAGAGTAACATGCCTGCTATGCTGGAAATTTTGATGAGAAATATATTTCTCTATTTTGTGTTTAAAGATTAATTAATGGGCATTGCGGCATAAATTTTTCACTATTCACAAGATATTGCATCTATTACTGGGGGGAAAATAAGAAGGCCTGTTCATGCCTATATTAAATGAACTCTGATAAAATGGGAAGAGGGGAGGCAACAGGAGATGCTTCCGGTGGTTCTACAGTCTAGATCTTCATTTTTGTTTTTGGGTTTGGCCATGGTTTCAGGTTGTTTTCAAGCAGATCTCAGTTAAACAGACGGAAGATCTCAAATCTCTAATTCATTCTTGAACCCACAAAAGCTTTGCCTGAAAATCGCATTCTTCTGGTGGGGAATCTAGACTTGTTTTTCCCAATAGATGCAAGACCCCTTTCTGGTTTCCTTTTAGACAAATTCACAACATGGAAAACATCTAAGAGTTTCAGTCCAAAAACGTAATTTTTCCAAGCTCTGGGTTTACCGTAAGCAGGATGGGCATCACATCCCAGTAAAGTTTGCTCCCCTTTCCCCATTCAGATCATCTGCCAATGAGGGCAGAGAAACATTTTGGACTACATTTCCAGGACATTCTGGGAGTTGTTCAAAAAGCAATGATTTGAAGCTCTGGGCTTGTACTCTACAAGTCACCTAATGCCAGGAAGGATATTGTTTGTTTGTTTGTTTGTTTGTTTGTTTGTTTGTTTGTTTGTTTG
>JAHTLZ010000204.1:34765019-34776137 GCA_023846285.1 Phrynocephalus versicolor
TGAACCCTAAAATGATCCGAACCAAAATGAATCACCATTTTTTCAGTTTGTGCCCATCTGTAATCTTAAGGAATGTGTGTAGCTGGTGCACCAACTGTAACTATGCAAATGAACTGTTAGCCACTGCTGAAACCTAAGCATCCAGGATCGGGGATGAGAATGTACCCAAGCTGTGAGCCTGAGTTGTCAAGAAGAGAATAAACCCATCCAGCACATTGGCCCAGAATACCTGAAATGCCACCATAAATGATGGTACTACAATCTGACAGGCAGGGAGGAGCTTGACTTACATCAGGAATGGATAACATGTGCCCCTACAATAGTGAAATAGCAGCCACCCTGGTCCTAAATAGATCTGGAAGCCTAGAACAATGTGGGTTGTGGTCAGACCACATGTGGAGAGCCACATGTTTCCCCACCATACCTTACATCTGCCTGCAGAAGATCAGCAATCTTGGAAACTTACAATAAGGAACTGAATTGCCCTCAACTTAAAAGACTAAGTCAGCTTCTAGCATGCTGTAACTCCTGACCAAGGCACAGGATTTTGTGCAGTAGGAATTCAGCCCCACCACCACCACCACTCCATGTGCCTCTCACTTTTTCCCTCATAAACTTGGCTCACTTTTCACTTAAAATCTGCCATCCACGTTTGATCTTTACTTTGGCATTCCAGGTTTCCCAGTGATGCTTCCTGAATGTTGGGGGGGGGGGTGGCAGGGAGAATCAGACACCCATGGACTGCCTGTTCTTATAATGTTGAACACATGCATTCATTAGCTTTTCCCCTGCTTTGCCTCCAGTCGAAAGAATACCTCAAGTTAAAAAAAAATATCCCGACATTTTAGAGAACTGGTGAAGGTTGTTGCATTTACCGGCTCCACGGTATCCTACAGCATGTTGTCATTTATAGCATTGCCAAAGTGAGATTCTATTAAAGCACGGGCTAGTGCCTGCAAAGACAATTTACATAACTTCAAAGCTTGAGGTTACTGTTACTGTTGGCAAGCGCTGTATACAAGCCGAAGCAATTGCCAGAGGGATCAGATAAATGTTTTTTCACTCATGTTTGATATGTATTAAGAAAGAGTGACTCATTCTTCAGCTGAGCAGGCAGTTTGCAAAATTTGGTCTTCACACAGGTTTCTCCCACCCACCCCTTTCTTTCTCTTGCAAATAAACTTTGCATGATTTACGGTTATGTTCATACCTAGGTTCAGCGTCAAAGGGAATTGCAAGACTGCTAATCAGTTTAGGAGCTTGAACAAATTAAACATGATATATGGACTGCCATGCACTCTTTCAACATATCATACATCTGAATAAATAATATTTACTGCTAAGCCTGGGATGATTTTTTTTTTAAAGATAGTACTCTATAATTGAAAGAGCTGGATCCAAAAGCCAAATCCCTCCTAGTATAATTTCTTTATAGCACTAAAATGATATTGGTCTTTGATATGTTGCTGTGCAGATCTTTTTTGAAGATGTAGGATGTAATGCTGATAGTCAGGCAGGCAAATAATTGCTGGTGTTATAAACCTGTGTTAGAAGACTGAATTTTATAAGGTGACCTTTTGAAGATTGCAATCTTTATATTTTAAAATATGCAGTTTGTAAAAAGTAGCCTGTGGACTGCTTCTTTGTCCATTCACTTTTCCTTCCTTCCTTCCTTCCTTCCTTCCTTCCTTCCTTCCTTGCTTGCTTGCTTTTTCTTTCTTTCTTTCTTTTTCTGGTGCTGCCTGTTTCTTTTTCCTTGGTCGTAAAACATCCAAAAACCATCATGCAATATTAGGTGTTATTTCTAGGGATGGGCACAAAACAAATAACAAAATGCTGTTTTGTTGTTTTGTTACATAATGAAACAAAACTAAATAAAATGAAATGATAAGCAGCATTTCATTACAGACAAAACGAAACAGTCATTTTTCCCCATTAAAACAAACTATTTCATTTACTCTGTAAAACGCCATCACGGGTTTTAAAAAAGCGCTGACCCAGCCCATAGGCCAGCTGGTTGGCATGAGAAAAAAAAATTTGAAAAATGCACCAACCCAGGCCAGCGGTTCGGCGCAAGATTAGAAAAATAAAAAAATAAATTAAAATTAAAAATTAAAAACTGTGCCAACCCACACCACAAGCCAGCTGGTCAACATGAGGGAGGGAAAAAGCAAAATGAAACAAATGAAATTTGAAATGAAACAGGAGTGGGAGAAATGAATGAAACGAAATGCTATTTTGGCATTTCATGCCCATCCCTAGTTATTTCTCCTCTCCACTAGAGATGGGCACGAATAAAAAAAATGGTGTTTCATTTGTCTTTTGTCGTTTAGAGGGTCCGTTTCGGTTCGTTTCCGTTTTTCATGATTTTTTCCAAAGGAATCATTTTTGTTTTCGTTCATTTCGTTACCGTTTTGTTACCATTTATTTCCATTTTTTGTGGGGGGTTTTTTAGCATTTAAAGCAGTTCACTGTATTGCCGTAATGAAAACGAAACACATGACAAATTGTCTGGCATTTCTGTTCGTTTTGTTTTATTTTAGAGACAAAATTCGTTTGTCATTTCGTTGCGTAACAAAACAAAAAAATGAAAACAAAAACAAAAAATTGTTCATTTCGTGCCCATCTCTACTCTCCACCCCAAGGCTGTATCCAGAGAGGAATCTAATCTCACTTCTCCCCCATTTCTGTCCCCACAGGCCAAGGTGAATGAACAAATAGTCTCTTCTTCAGATAGCCTAGCATTAGTGCTGAAATTATGTTAGTAGGCCAGACATGTGGTTCAGGTAGATCTCCATGTCTGAGACATCAGCCTTAGAACTAAAGCTGCCCTTAGCTCCCCACAGATCCATCACAAAACAAAGCTCACTTGGTGTGTGGACTTGAATGGATTTTTGGCTTACTGACCAAGTGATTGCAAACTGAAAGAAGGCAGTCTGCAAGCTACAGAAGCCGAGAAAAACTCCCAGATCTTGTGACAATCAGACAACCATAGCCATTCCGGAATCCTTTCTACTATTCACAAGTTATGTGTGATGTATAATTGGGTTCCTCACATTTCCACTGCATTTGTGGAGCTGAGTGGGTCACTGGTCAAATGATGGGAACAAAGAAAAGAGGGCTGTAATTAAATGCACAAATGTAGTCTCCAAACAGACACTAAAGTTATCATGTTCCCCTGCTGTCTTTCTTTCTTCTTAAAAGGAAAACAAAACAGAACAGAATACGGGGCAACAGTGTCAGAAGGCCAGGGATCTGCAGCACAACCCCTGAGCCTGGTGAAGAAATCTAGAGTAATATTATCAGAGGACTCACAAATGCAGTAGGGCTGGCTCACAATGTGTGGAAGCAATTCACAACAAACTACTTCTACCCCTCAGCATGTTCTTCTTGTTATATCGATTTCCCTTAAAAGTAAGTATCAAGTATGAGATTTTCTCCCTTTTTGGACCAGGGGGGCAGCAAGGTTTTGGGGTGCCTGTGGACAAAGCTGGTTTTGCACCCCTCCGCCCCTCCCCAACCCCATCGCATCCACCCAGCAATGGGGGGTGCAATCCTGCAGGCGTGGGGTGGGCATGGGGCGGGCATGGGGTGCACAGACATTAGCACACACCTTACCTCTCCCACGGTGGCAATGAAGAGTTGGAGGAGGAGGGTGCCGTAGCCACCACACTCGCACGCCTGCCTGTCTGCTTGCTTTGCCGCTTGCCTGGCATGCAGCGGTGGAAGGGCACAGGGCTTCCTCCTCCTCCTCCCCCTCCAGCCCCTCCCCCCAGATTCCTGGACTGGGGCAGATGTACCCTTCTGCCTCCCCTTTGGGAGGTGCAGTTTTGGAATGCATCTCCCAAAGTTTCCAGGAACATTCCCAGGCAGAATCCTGAAAGATGCAGCCCTGAAGCAGTAGTTGAAAGAGAAGCTTTTCCCACATCCATGTAGTTCTACATTGCCATTATATTAGCTTTTCAAAAAGAAGATCATTGTTCCTGGAGCTGCCTCGGTGGTATGAAGATTCTTGGAAGTCTTAGGAGATTATAGGATTGGTAGGTCTTTGAGACACTATCTCTATAGAGATGATGATGAGACAACAAGACTTCCAACCTTTTAAGAAGAAAGGTGGGGTAAAATATTTTAAATAAATAAACCCCATGCTCCATCAAGCAGCTCCTGGTGGTTTCTTGCCACTCCCAGAAACCATCAGGAGCTGCTTCCTTCTTCTTAATGGAGACCCTCATGGAGATTGAGAAAAGCTACTTTTTAAGCTACTCTTTGCCATGCAAGATTCAACCTGTGTGAGATTCCTGACAAACCTTGGTGGTTGAAGTCCAAAGGAAATGAAATAGCCTCATCCCAAGTGATTATCCAAGCCATGGCTAGAAGCTGGAGAGTTTATTTTATCGTTCTTCCATCTTTATCTACTCAGCGCAATATAAATCTTGGGGCAGAGCATATATATAAGTGATACCTCTGATAACGAATTTAATTCATTCCCAGAGGCAATTCGTTATCAGAAAAAAAAATTGTTATCTGAAACATGGTTTCTCATTGAAATAAATGGAAAACCAATTGCTCTATTCCAGAGGTCCAAAAAAGGCAAAAAGCTGGGTGTTTTTTTATAGACCTCTTTATAAAGTGCACTTTAAAGGCTTGCAGTGCTAGAACACCCCCCCTACAGAACACCCCCCTGCAGTGCAATGCAAACATGGAAAAAAGAAACCAGCAACACTACCCCAGCCTTTTCCCTCCAAAAATGCAATGGAAAGCAGTTCAAAGATCAGTAAAACCAAGCTCCAAAAAAAAAATAATAATCAACCACCCAGTTGTTCCCACCAAATGCACAGGAAAAAAAAAACCAGCACCCTCATGTGCAAACCTCAGCTCAGCTCAACACTCGGAATGGGAAGGAATGCAAAGAGAAATAAGCCAGCACCTTCTCTGCAAACCCCAGCTCATCTCTGCACTCCGTTATAAAATGGAATGGAATGGAAACGGACAAGAAAAAGCAAGGAAACCTCAACTTCCTACCTTTCAAAGTTCAAAAGTCCCAGATCCCTCCACAAAACATGTCCCAAATGGCTCCTAAACACCATAAAAATACTCTTAACTCCTCCCATTCCTCCACAAACTACGGGAATTGCAATGCATCCTGACTACACTTTTCTTAAAGGCATGATAAAACATTCATTATCCCAGGCAGCCCATAGGTAACATTAATTATCCAAGACAGCCCTATACCTGGAAATTTCCATTCGTTATCAAAAAATCATTATCAGGGGCATTCATTATCTGAGGTATTACTGTATAGTTTAAATTTATACCCCACCCATTTAGTGGACAAGCCACTATTATTACTATTCTCTATTCACTATTATTCTCTTGCAGCTTTAATGATGTCTTTTAATGCTGTAAGATGTCCCTCAGTTCCCTGTTCCCTAACTTGAATATGTCTTAATTGTACTGGACTGTATATTGTCCCTCATTACAGTTAGCCGCCTTGGGTCCTTTTCCAAGGAGAAAGGTGGAGTAAAAATATTCTCAATAAATAAATGAAACCACATTTTTAAAATAATCATACAAACCCACCCACCGAAAAAAAAAAAAACTTTGGTGAGTGCTGGGCACTCCCTCTCCCTCTCTCTTTTTCGGATGCTGAAGAAAGTGGGCTGTGCAAAGTCATGTAGGAGGCCCCTCTCACAGCCGCCTAGGAGATGGAAAGGGGAGGGGTGAACACCTGGGAGCCAACCATAATCTGACACAGCTGCAAATATTTGAGCTCTGATTTGCCAAAGAACACTGCAGAACGGGACACCTGTGAATTCACTAAAACCTATTACAAGCAGCTCATTGCCTGCACAATATTGACGAGAGTGATGAAAGGACTAAAAAAGGAAAGAAAGTACCACATCCTGCTCCTGACTGAGCCGGTGAGAATTCTATCTGCTGTTAGCATGAGGAGGAATAGCAAGAGAAAGCACTGTCCCTTAATATTCTCCTTAACATATGATCTTGGAAGCAAAATCGCTGTGGAACATTCCTCTAAAATGAGCCAAACATTAGGTCTTTTAAGGCTTCAGTCCTAAATATACATATGAGAGACTCCCTTTACATACAACTTTTCAAGTATGGTTGCCAAAATATAATGAATTACTTGTAACCAGTTCTCTCCCCCCCCCCCAATAATGAAAGGATACATACATTTCACTACAATTAATTTGGGAATACATCATTTTCTGTTGTAGCTGTAACTTTCCACTACTTTTATATGCATGTGACAGTGGTATCAGTTAATCACACAGGTTACTGTAAATAGCACACAGTTCAGGTGACAGCATATCCTGTACCCAGGGCCGGCGCTAGTTTTTTTTTTGCACCCTAGGCGAGGGGCGGGAGGGTGGGGCGGGTGAGGGGAGCTGGATAGGTTGGCAGGGCAGGGGGTGGCAGGGGGTGGGGGCGGGGTGGGGGACGGCGGGGGACGGCAACGGGCATGGGGCTTGGTGGCGATGGGCACAGGGGGCGGCGAGCGGGGGCCCGGGGGGGGGGGGCCGCCGGCGGGGGCCAGGGGGGGGGCGGCAGGGGGCAGCAGGCTGGCCAGCGCCCCCTTTCCATTTGCCTAGTTCGCCTTAATGGACACACCGGCCCTGCCTGTACCTCACACTGAGGCATTCTGATTTGGTTTAAGTAGCTAAAAATAACTAATTGTTTTGCTTTTTAAGCATGTAACTTCACTACTTTGGGGGCTTCAAAATGTGGCTGCCATGAGTTGCTTTTGAAATTAACTTTCCAAAAGGTACAAAATCTGGGAAAACCACAAAACAATGGGATAACTGGGAAGAGGGCATGGCCAACAGAGAAGCCTCAGAAGGCCAGACTGAGAACCAAGCAGAGCTAAATTTGGTTCAGAAGATCCTGCTTTATCTGTATACCTGTGTTGACATGCTATGGGTAGCAAGAGACATTTAGAACAGGAAAGGTGAAGTGGGAAAGGTGCCCAGATTCGATAAGATTGCTGGTGAATCTACTTGGTAATGGGTTACAAATCTTACATGAAGGAAAAGGAGATAGTTTACCAAATAGTCAACATTACAGGAATGTCGTGCTCTGCCAAATGTTGAACATCTGGTGTGCTCTGAACTTATTAGTCTACTGTTGTATATGATTTTGTATTTGTATAATTGCCATGTTTATGTCCCCTAATTGTGATGTGCCTCAAGATGTCGTTATGTTTTCTCGGGTTGCTTCCCAGTCTTGGCGACCCTGTGAATCTTCGAAAGACCTGACCATTGATAGCGCTCCTCACATCTTGCAAACTCAAGGCCATGGTTTCCTTTATTGAGTCAATCCATTGAATAATATGCCTTCCCATTTTCCCTGCTGCTTTCAACTATCTGCCTTTTCTTTCCAGTGAGAGTTGATTTTTGTGCGCTTCCTGCCGCCCCCCCCACATCGCACCCACCCAGCAACTGGGGGCCAAACCCTGCAGGCATGAGGGGTGCGCATGCACATGGGCGGACAGGCGGGCAGGTGTGTGTGTGTGTGTGTGTGTGTGTGTGTGTGTGCATGGTAGCATGTGTGCGCCTTACACCTCTTCCACCAAGGCAAGGAAGAGGAGGAGAAGGGTGGCGCGGCTACCTCGATCCTGCCTGCCTGCTTTGCTGCTCACCTGCCACACAGCAGCGGAGGAGGCGGAGGGGGTGCCGTCACCAAGCCTTAGGGGCAAGGAGGACTGCTGGGCAGCAAAAGGGTGCACAGTTTCCTGCTGCTTCTCCCCCTCCAGGTGCCCCCAGATTGCTGCACCCAGGGCAGATGTACCCTTCTGGCTCCCCCAGATATACCCCTATACATGGCCCGTGGTAATCTCTGCAGGTTAACTTGAGATAATCATGACTGACCTAGAATCATCCCATGAGTTTCATGCACTAACAGGGATCATAACTTGGGTGTCCCTCTCAATTGGACTGCAGTTCTATAGCCACTACACTATAATGGCTCCAAGATGTCTTAATGAAATTATAATAAATTCTTGGCTGTTACATTTTGATTCAGAATCAGTCATTGAGGAGGCAGATGTGTAAAGACAGCTCCCTACTGGCTATGTATCTGAGGATGCAGGAGATCCTTGTGCGTTCCAGCTAACATCTGGAATGAATTAGGATCAAGGATCTGGCTTCTTATACTCTCAGTCAGAGGAGAGTTGGTTCACTGTGCTAAACTTGAATGCTTTAAGCCAAACCATACTTTTTTATTAGGACGGATCTACTCCTTGCAACAGATGCTGAAAAACTTCACATCGCACTAGCTGCTGCTCTCGGAGGATGGCGGGGTATCTGAGCAATTAAGTTTATGTATGTCGGGGTTGATAGCTGAAGAAAGCAAATTACCTGGAGAAGAAAGATGCTATATGGGTTCAGAAAACTTCCTTGTATTACAGCTCATGTTTAGTGCAAAGGGAAAACATATTTTCTTCTGCTTGCCTCCCAAACATTGAAGTTTGCATTAGAATTCTGTGGGACTTGCTAGGCTACCAGTATTAGCCAGTAAACACAGCACTAGGGGTCAGCAACCAACGAAAAATTGACTGCTGTTTCGTCATTTCGTTAGCTAATGAAACAAAACAAAACAAAACAAAACAAAATGGGGAAGCAGCATTTTGTTAGTAACGAAATGAAATGGCGTTTTTGTTGTTTAAAATGAGCCAATTTGTTTTGCTGTAAAATGGCTCCCCTGGGTCCTAGAGTCACCAAATTTGGTGTGAACCTTCCTTCAACTCTCCCCTTAAGCTCCACTACAATTTCCATGCTGCTAGATGCATGGGATCAGTATTTTCAAATACCTGTACTTTTAAATTGCAAATATTTTTTTCCCTGGGGGGCACTTCTTTGGAGTTGAATAACTTGGCCTCTGTACCGCAAACCTCTACAATTTGGGGATGCATCAAGGAGAGAGCTTTAGGAAGCTCCATTGTAATTTCCATACTGCTGGCTGCCTGGGAAAGTGTTTTCAAGCACATAACATTGCAGTTAGAAATGTTTTTCCTATGGACACCCCCTTTGAAGTTGAATAACTCACCCCCTGAACCCCAAATCTCTCCAAATTTGGAGGGCTTAAATTGGAGAGTCCAAGGAAGGTACCCACCAAACTTGGTGCCTTTAGGACCCGGGGGGGGCATTTTATAGATAAATTAATCAGTTTGTTACTGTTTCATTTTGTACAATTTTTTTAAAAAAATGTTTCTAACAAAACAAAATGAATCATGGGGGAATGAAACAGAACAAAAAGAAACACACTTTTTCTATTTTGTGCCTGTCCCTACATGGCACATTTTTAAAAAAAGTTTCAAGATGCTCTTTTTGAAAGCCTGAAATCCAAATGAAGGATTCAGATGATAAGATAAACACAGCTTCTTCTGCTGAGGTTCTTAGTTTTTGCAACTGCCGTCCTAAGCAGGCCTGTTTGTCGATTCTGGCCCTCATGTTTTAAGAGGTGGCGGAAACATGACTTTTGAAGAAATTGTGTTGGATGAACTATTCTTCTGTTCTTATTAGTTATTTCATCTGCCTGGTTTTGTCTTCTTTTTTTGTATTTTGTTCAAGGATGGAATGCATACATTTCCAAGCCTCAAATGTTTCCCCTATTTGTTTGTTTTCCATTTCTCAAAGTAGCATTTTTTATATTTGTTTACTTATTGTTCTTAGCTTTAATATTGCCTTTTTAATGTTGCAAGATGCCTCTTCACACTCATTGTTTTTTAACTTTAAATGTTGTCTTTAACATTATTAACAACCGTTGCATACTCAGTGTCTTCAACTTTGGATATTGTTCTTCAGTATTGTAGAACTTTGGGTCCTTTTCAAAGGGAAAGACAGGGTAAAGAAATTAAATAAGTAAATAAACCAAGTGAATGACGCATTTAAAGCATTAATAACAGAGTTCTGGTGAGATGATGATTGAGACCCTGGAAAGATCTAAATCCAAATGGCAAAACCAAAAAAAAAAAAAAAAAATTCTTCGGGAGCTACAACCCATAACATCCCTGATAGCTGGGTGCAAGAATCTGAGAGTTGCAATGAAAAAGTAACTTTCTCCTGGCTTGGTACATGGAACTGTCTATGTGGAACTCCCACAGTCATGGGTTGAGGGGAGCAAATGCTGTTGAAAGAACACTAGAAGCCTCAATCGGCACCACTGTTTCCAGCATTGTCTCAAACGCTAAGCATTTTTTTCTGTCACTAGGCATTGAGAGATGGGACAGGGAAGGGAGAAACAGAAAGGGTTTAACCCAATTTACCTCTCGCTAAGCTACAGCTCCAGTTAAAAAACAAATGACAAGGGAGGAAGGCAAAGAGTGGATGTATCCTTGGATTCTGCCCTGGACTGGAAACCAATGGCAACACAACACACCCCTCTTTCTCAGTTTACCTTGGGGACTTTTCCTAGTTATCTCCCCCCACTGGCGTTCGTGGCTAATTCTAAAAACATCTGATACAACTGAGGAGAGCCTTGGAGGTTTTGCTTATCGCTAGCATCGTTTTGATACAGTTTCCCCCCTTTTATTAAATGTATGCTGTTAGCCATGTTGGAGAGCTGGGGAATGAAGAGTCAGGAAATAAAATATGAAGAAGTAATAAATGAGAAAAAGCCATCTCCAGCCTATGGAAAATTTGACTGTGGTGGAAGCAACAGAAAAAGGGGAGACGAGTATAAGAAGTGGCAGGAGGGGAATCCAAACTGCATTTTCAGATGGATGGATGGATGGATGGATGGACGGATGGATGGACAGACAGACTCACAGATGGATGGCTAGATGGATGGACAGACAGATGAATGGACGGATGGACGGGCAGGCGGGCAGGCGGAAAGGTGAGTAAGTGGATGGATGGATGAAACAAACTTATACCCCAGCCACCTAGTGGACAAGCCACTACTTCAAGCAGCTACCAATAAAAGAAAAGAAAATGAATTTACTATACAGACAAAATTGAAACAATACAAAATCAAAAACATAACCTATTGGCTCCCCAACAAGTGTTACAAAACAGAGTAATCTTTGGGGTAGGTGGTGTGGGATACAAATCCCATAAATAAATAAATAAATAAATAAATAAATAAATAAATAAATAAATA
>JAHTLZ010000204.1:34776147-34795663 GCA_023846285.1 Phrynocephalus versicolor
ATAAATAAATAAATAAATAAATAAATAAATAAATAAATAAATAAATAAATAATGAAACTCAAGATGGTGAACCATCGGACCTTCACAAAATTGCCTCAATATGAAAACTAAAAAGGGGTGGGTTTTTCAAAGGCCTGGGTAAAGAACTAGCTTTTAAATTTGCTTCCTGCAGTTCAGGAGGCATTACAGTCTGCTTTACATCCTTTCTGAAATATCAGATTCCCTGCTGTATTTTCTCACAGTTTGGTTCCACACAGATCAACACTGCCTGGATTCCCCTTCTGCTGTTTCTTATCCTTGCCTCCCTTTTCTACCATAGTCAGATTAAGAATGTAACTTCTGGCATTCTACTGTTCGTGAACCAGAAATACAAGCTCAAGCAGAAAAATGCAAATCCTATCACCATAGAATGAAGGGACATGTCCTTGACTGCTACATCTGGTGAGGTATCCACCATTATTCTGCAACACTCCGAGATGGATAACAAAATATTTCAGGAAAAATTGAGAAACAATCTGCATTTCTTTTTAACAATGAATCTCATTGCGTTCCCTCAGCATGGGAAAAATCCCCATTCCTCCAAGAATTTCATGGATGTTACGTCTGTATAAGGTATACATCACTTAGGTGATGACATAGTTTGCAGTATGCCCTGCCTCTATATGCCATTGGGGAGTATGGTGAAAATCCATCTGGTTTCCTTGAGAGAGGGGATTAGTGGGCAGGGTAAGAGGAAGGAAAAGTGAATGGGAACAATTAATAATTAAGACTGCTGTGCTTAGTTGCTCTGAGTGAGAAGACTTTAGGCTGTTAGACCTACTTAGGCTATTGGGGTTTTTAAAACTAAAATGCCAAGATCCATGGACAGGAGCCAGATAAAAAAATAAGACTTAGAATTAAATAGCAGAATTTAAGATACTTAAGACCAAAAAGATTATATTGCATGCACTTTTGTGATGCATCTCTAGTGCAAGTGGTTACACTTAAGTAAATTTTATTGTCTGAATAGCACCAATTACCTATTCAGGTTTCTCAAGTATTCCATGCCAGGATTCATATGGTTGACATGCTGGAAGTTTCTAGTTTCCTGGGATACTACAGTGTCCGTTAAATACACCCAACCACTTTCCAGAGAACTGACACCTAGAGCAACTGCTGAAACTGATTTGTTCCGATGGATCAGCACAGCAGCCTGCATTTTTGGGTGGGTGGGTGTGTACAAGTTTTAGCGATGGAATATTGTATAATCAAGTATCACTATATAAATTGCCCCATGCACTGAAAAGGAAGGGTTACTTATCATTCTCAGTTATTTGCTTCCTGAGCATAAAACATTACCTTTTTAAAGCAACTTTTGTATTAGTCATTGCTTCTGTCAGCTACTGTTGTTCCAAGTGTGCAGGTAATTCCTTGCACTGCAGCTCATTAACTTGATGAGATATAGGTACTATTAGGAGCAAAAATGCAGAGAAATACTCTATTGTTCTTCCTTCTGACCAATTTTGATATTGTACCCTGGATATGTTTATAAAATACAAAATCAAAGAATAGGTTCCTTGCAAATAAAACTGATGGAAAAATGAGATAAAATGTAAAATCATATTGCCAAATTCTTCTTAAAAGATTTAATGAATTTTTAAACAGAAGCTTTTGAAAATAACTAGGTAATAACTTATTGCACCTAAGTTAGTAAACTGTTGCATTACACCTAAATTACTTGTTATAGATAAATTGTAATGTAACTGCTATAAAGTAACTAGTTATACTAATCATTTTCCAATTCAAAATTAACTACAGTAAATTATGTTTACTGTTATGCTCTGTTTGCTTCAATGTCATTTCCCAGATTTGACTGATCCATTAATAGGCAAATATAATAAGCTAGAATTAAGGGGTTGGACCCAGTTTTAAACATACTCTGACTGTCAGACCCATTGAAATCAATGGAACTTAAGTCAGTTGTAACTCATTTAAGTCTTACCAATGCCAGTAGGTCTATCAAATTATACTAAACCTGGATGCATTCCAATGTTAATTTCCTGTGAGATGCGGTTGCATCTTCCCCTCAACAAAGAGAAAAATGCAAGTGGTTTTTTATCCATTTTTTCTTGCATCCATGGAGCCAGCCAATGCTAGAAACAACAACCCCCCTCAAAAAAAAAACCAGTCATTGTATTCCATTGCAAAGATGGTCTAAACAATACATTACATTTATTCAGCCATTCTAAGATTTGTTTCCTTTGATGTACTTTTCTCATTTCATTCCATTCCTCTGCACCCATGGCTTTAAACACAAATTTAACTATCTGCTTATATCATTGACATTATTTGGTAATGTTTATGTAGCCATTGACAGAAGGAGATTAACCTTAGTGGTACAGCTATTAGGAGCTTAAATATCTTTTTGCTTTCTGAAAACTAGTTAATTTAGTAGCAGAAGACAAAGGCTACAAGTGAACTTTGTTGCCTATTGGTATCCATTTGAACACTGATACAACAAAATAAGTTTCCTCAGGGAGGACAACTAGTAAGGTACACAAGATAGAACAGTGGTGGTGAACGTTTGGCACTCCAGATGTTTTGGAGCACAACTCCCACAGTCCTTTGTCATTGGCAATCTAGGCTTGGAATTCTGGGAGTTGTAGTCCAAAACATCTGGAGTGCCAAAGGTTCACCACCACTGAGATAGAGTATCAGACTTCAACCCAGGACACTTGGGTTCATATACCCACTCAGGTCTAGAAACTCACTATACATGGTAGTGGTGTTAAAACCTCTAAAATCCCATGTTGCTCAATAATGGTTGCCATACATCCAAAGCAACTTGATGGCTCATGACAAGAGTTATTGTAGGGATTATGTAGAGCTAAATCCAATTGTCAGTACCAAAAGGAATAGAACTATTAGAATTTTGAAGTCAACATCTGGGTAACTCTCATGATTGATTAGCGGTATCATTGGAATTAGAAGTGGATTATACCCCTTTGTGTGATGGCCAGTTATGTTATCACCATTTGTATTCAGCATTTACAACACTTTATCATTTTACTGTAAATTCCTTTAATTTTTCTTTCTCTGTGATGGTGGTGGTGATGATGATATTTGAATCTATTCAGATAATAGTTACTAAAGAAACTATCAATGACTCAGAAAATGTAATAGAGACAGAATTTTGTACCATGTATTGAATTTGATGGTTCTTACTTCTGAGTAGACAAGTGCATGCATCATTGATGCGACTTCAATACCATACTTTTGGGGAGCAGAATGATTTGAGATTTATCCATGGGATTCCTCATTCTACTAGCAGCACGATGAGGCACCCTCCTACATGGACCAGGGGAGAAAGTTAAGTTGAAAACACTGGTATGCATTTCTAAATAGATATGGAAGCACAATATGACACTGTGCTGTGACACACTGTATGTATAAGTTTTGCATGTATAATTTCTGTTTCATATGTTGTTTTGGAACAGAAATCACAAGCATTTGCCTCATAATTATCTTGCCTTTGGTTTATTGATCTACAAAGCCAGGTCAATAATAAGCAGATAGCATCCAAGGATCATCCCTGGCATTAGAAAAAAAATGATCATTGCCTTAGGCAACAGATGCTGGAAAGGGCAGCAAAGAGGTGTTGGATGAGAGGACAGTATGTCAGATAGGCAATTTCTCCTTGGCTGGTGTACTGCTTTCAGATGAGGAGGATGTCTCCCATTACTAGCAATAGAGAAAGCTTCAGCTATTAGTCCAGTTGGTTTTTGTATATGGACCACTTTGCTCTTTACCTCAAGCATCAAAAAGTTCAGAGGCAGCTGAGAGCATCAGGACAAGTCAGGACTACTTGTGATAATGAAGTAGAATGAGTTAAGTGAAATTATTGTAGAAAATATTCTTGGAAACAATTATTAACTGCAGTAGAAATGCTTCTTGCCTAGCCACAGTTCTGCCTGCTGCTCAAATTATCTGTATCCAAAGGTGTGAAAATGCAAAGTGTCCCATATTTCAAAATGACCCTTAATGAACTCTCTGAAATACAGTACAGTGGTACCTTGTATAAAGGAGTTAATTAATTCCAAATGAAATTCTCTTAAACAAATTTTCCTTTATACAAATTTCCCATAGGAAAGCATTGAAAACAGAGTAATCCCTAATTGTGACCAATTTTATGTTGTACAGATTTGCTCCATAGGCGATTCTGTTAAGCAAATTTCCCCTATCTCCAGAATTTTTTTATGTTGCACAGATTTTATGTTATACAAACCATTTGTTATACGAGGGTCCACTGTATTGTATAACGATTTCCACTGCTTCAAGCAATGCATTCAAATCAATGCCTAGATTGCTTTCCTATCCTCTTTATTTGGCCTTTCCTTGGAAGAATTACATGAACATTGACACTGGTAGATAGAAAGTCAAAGTCAAAGAGCTGTTGCTTCCTTGCTCCCCAACGTTCCCTTCTTTTTTGTGTTTCTCAGCTGAAAAAAGAGCCTAGAAAAAAGTTTTTGGCTAGCTGCAAAATTTTCTACAGGTGTTACTACACTACTTTGTTGGGACTGCTTGAAACGTATTGCAGCTTTACAGCCAATATATTATAATTTGCATTAAGATATGTTCAGTAAAATTGTCTAAGGGGATAAATGGATAGACTGTAAGTAAACAGTATAAGATCTCTGAGGAATGAATTTTTGCCATTAAAGCTGTAATTATTTTTGTAGTGAGTGGCTGGAAACATCTTAAAAGATCTGTCCCATTCTTAAATGAGCTAGACTACAACTGGCTGTGAATTTCTTGAAGTTGTAGTCCCAAAATCAATGCTATTTGCTATGCATTGTAATTTCTAATGCATTGTACAAAAAGCACAAAAAGTTCAACTTTCTTATCTTGGTTTGGATATTAATGCTATTTCTACCTACAAAATTTGTACTGGAATATAGAAAAAAGGAAAGGGGAGAAAGGGGAATGGCATAGGTTGAACTTCTGCTGGTGCCACCAGCAGTGAGATACTTTTGACAATCAGAGTATTCCCTATGTCTCCTTTAGCTTGTCTGACTTATGAATAATCTGTTTCATCAGATGGAAGCTGTGGGAGCTGTTGGACTAAAGGAGGAAGTCTTTCATTACTAAAAATTGTTGCTGCCATATTATGTTACCAGCCTTGGAAGATTGTTAGTAATTGAAGACTTCCTCCTTCTGTCCCAGAGCTCCCATGGCATCCAATATGTCAGATAGTTCGGAGAAGAGAGAAGTCTTTAAAGACTGAAAATTTCCCAGTCCTGGTGATAGTGTCATCCTCTCATAGATGTACTTGTACCAGTCACATTTCAGCCACTGGATATGATCATAGGTTGTTGTATATAATACTATAAGCTGACCATAGAGCCAGTGAAATAGAGTAGGACTCCCGTATTTGCGGGTGATTTTCGTTATCGTCACGGATAACGAAATCTGCTGATAAGAGCAAACACTCTTATCAGAGGTGACAGTGGCAACAGCAGTGGCAGAGTGCCAGAGGTGAAAGCTTTCACCCCGGATACCGCACCACCACTGCTGAGCAGCACGGTGGACCAGGTCACATGAAAGCACACTGCTACACCACCAGGTAAGTTCAAACAGCCAGGAATGTCCCCGGCCATTTGAGCTTCCCAGGCGGTGGACAGGCTGGTGCAGTAGCATGCCTTTGTGGAGAGGGGCAGAGATCCTCCTTGGCAGTGGCATGTAGGAGCAGAAACAGCAGCCACCATGGCAGGCGGCGAAAACCGCCTCTTCTCCCTTGATACTCCTGCCTTCTTGCTTGCCTCCCTGCTTGCCTTGCTAGCTAGCAGCCCTACCTCTCACCTTTCTTTCCCCTCCCTTCTTCTTTCAGTGGCACCTCTCATGATAACTGGTAGCCCTGGTGCCCTGCCCATCTCAAGCTGCCGACTCTGCTTGGTGTTGTCCCTTCAATCCCCAGGCTTGCTCACTCACTCCTGGCTACCTACTCTCTCCTGCCCAGTCACGAACCCCACCCGGCCTCCCATCTTTCAGTTGCTGCACCGCCCGGTGTCTCTGACAGTTCAAGTGGCGGACCTGGTGGTGCAGCAACCAAAAGATGAGAGTGTGGGTGGGGTTTGTGGCTGGGTGTGAGTAAGCAGGTAGCCGAGAGTGAGCAAGTGAGAGCCAGACAGGTGCTGGGGGCCAAAGGGCTACTAGCTAGCAAGGCAGGCAAGCAAGAAGGCAGGCGGATAGAGGGAAAGTGGGTGCATTTTGTCACCCACAGTGGTGGCTGCTGTTTCTGCTGCTGCTGCCGCCGCCAAGGGGAATCTCCATACCTCTCTGGCAAGGAGCATTGCTGAACCTCCCAGCCTTCTGCCTGGGAAGCTTGAATGGCCGCTGGCACCCCACCCCCATCCTGCTGATCACCACCCGCACATAACTGAATCCGCGGATGGTGAATCAGTGGATACAGGGGTGTTACTGTATTGGCATGGAATTGTTGCCTGTGCGCTGGACAGAATGTCTGCATGTACATATTTTTTGGTTAATCTGTATGTTGCCTAATTATGGGATGCAAGCTAACAAGTCAACATGATCTTTATATTAGAGATGGGCACGACTCAAAAAAATGGTGTTTCGTTTGTTGTTTGGTCGTTTAGGGGTCCGTTTCGGTTCGTTTCCGTTTTCATTGGGTTTTTCTGCAATTTTTTTGTTTTCGTTTTCGTACGTAAAAAACCGAAAAAATGGAAACGGAAACGAAAAATTGCTGTTTCGTTAGCATTCTTTTCAATTCAATGTATTTGCCGCAACAAAAACGAAAAACACGGCAAAATTTTTCGTTTCCGTTTCCGTTTCCGTTTTGTTTTGAAAAATTTTCGTTTTCGTTTTTGTTGCGTAACGAAATGAAAAAACAAAAACGAAAATGAAAAATTGCTCGTTTCGTGCCCATCTCTACATTTCTTCTGAAATGTAATTATCAAGTAAAGTTTTGGGACAGTAGCAATAGGGTGAAGGATAAGGGTAGCATTCCAGACTAGGCGAAAAGCAGCTCAAACCATTCGTTCATAAGTATCAATGTTAGGAACTCTGACTGAGAGCTACTGTGAAAATTGTTTCAGGCAGGATTCTTTTCCTATCTTATCTGGAGTCCCAAGTTCCCTGGTGGTCCAAGTACTAATCAGACTCGACCATGTTTAGCTTCCAAAGTGAAATAAGATCAGTGAGTCTGGACAGTCTGGTGGCTGGAGAAGATTTCAAAATTCTGGACTATATGTCAACATTTTTTACATAAAATCAGTGGGTATCATTGGAGAGACCATGGTTCAAATCCCTCACCTGGCTAAAATCTTAGAGTGAACCAACACTAGTGACATCTTCTCAGCCCGACTATTGTTTTCACATTGGGGAAATAGAGAGGAAGAGAGGCATGTACACTGCCTTTTGCTCACTGGAAGAAAGGTGGGTTGTGAATGTAATGAAAAGAATGAATAAATGACCTAGTCTTATTAAGGGGGTCACCTCAGAGAAAGCCTATACTTATTATCGGTACTGATGAAAATATTTCTGTTGTAATCCCTGTCAGCACTAAGATTAAAACGTAATTTTGATTTTATTATTCACATTATACAAAGGAAGTAATTACAAAAGAAAAAAAGAAAGAAAAGAAAATTGTTCTTATGAATGTCATGAAACTCTAGAATATTTCAAATTAAACGACTCTTCTGATGAGAAAGGGGAAAAAATACAATATAAGGAGTTAGTTAAAACCTGGGGTTGGGGGGATATGATGTGTGGTGTATGCTTTTAGATGAAAATTTTGTTCCAGGTGTGGTTCTACTTCAGGCCACAAATATACAAGTGCCTATTTTAAAGTGGATTAAACATAGTGAAACAGGATTACACAGGTCACCATAAACTTTCAAGCAGCCATGAGAACATAGGGTATATATGAAATCTTTTGGAGAGTCTTGATAAAGCCGTAGCTTAGCTCTTAACAGTAAAAAACAAACTGCCAGCAGAGTTTATTTTCTTTTTTACTGAGTTTCTGGCCCATTGTTCCGCTTGAGGAGCCATGTTTGTTGATTTTGGCACACAAATCTCTCCTCTTCCTTAAGGATAAACTATCCTTAGGCACTTGTACAACTATGCATTAAATGACTGCATAGCAGTTTATTCACAGCCCTGAACTCAAGCAGAATTCAACTGTGTGACTTCCTGGCTTAAGCAGGGGTACATCCGTAATATAAATACCTCGTTGATTTTGTGGAAAGCTAGGACATTTTTGTTTCTTCTTGAAAAAAGATTCCTGCTGGATGCTTTACTTTTATAGTTGGCCCTTTGCCGGCTATACACTGACCAGCCTTCTGATCTGATTTTTGTGCTTTCACAGATGTTTTCCGAAAATACATTTTTAAAAAAGAAAATTCAACATTAGCTTTGCTTACAGGGGATATGGCAGAATGAAATCACATTACAAACATGGTAGTATTAGATTTTATCAGCATTTATTTCTTTTAGTCTGCCCAGGGATTTCTGCGTGTTCGGTAGAACTAATTTGCAGTCAGACACTGAGGTCTTCAAGAAGGCCAGCAGGCTCCACAAATTAATTTATCCAAATAACCAATCCCTCATAGGCCAACCATAGAAAGACACCAAAATGGCCTAAGCAGGCAAAGCTCTCTTTTGAAGTCTGGAATGTTTTGACTGACTTGAAACAGGCGGCTGGAATGAAAGGATAATTTTCAGTGACCCTTGGGGATTTGGGGGTGGGGGGCATTTTTGAATATTAGGTAAAACAAAGAGAAAATGCTTGGTCTCATTTAGAAAAACTTAACATTCAGGAGATAACCAGGCTAGGCACAAAGTATTAGAGTGCATGTGTACACAGAGAGACAGATGTGTGTGTGTGTGTGTGTGTAAATATCTACATTATAGACACAGAGAAACATACACAAATGCTAAACTATCAACAAATCCCCTCTCCCTTCATTAATTTGAGGTTAATGTTGGCATTTATGAACTTGCAGGTGATAAACCACGGTTGACTATACACTGCACCTTTTTCATCATTGTCCTCTCTCCCAATTATAAATAATAGAGCCAACAGCAAAGATTCTACCAAGAAAAAGATGGAACTGTGTCACATCTCATATGTGAATGGCCAAAGATTCCACAAACAGATTACAAAATTAAACCTGACAGAGTGGCAAAATTAGTGCACTGGTCATTGTTGTAAACTGCCCAGAGTAGCCCTAGGGCTAGATAAATAAATAAATAAATAAATAAATAAATAAATAAATAAATAAATAATAGCTTGCCAGCCTCCAAAACAACCCATGGGAACATCAGGCAGGAAAAATGTCAGAAAATGATGAAGTCAAGATCTTGTGAGATTTCCAGATTCAACTTGATAAACACCTTAAAGACGCCCAATATAGTAGTAATAGAATGAAGAAATGTCTGAATTATTGACATTGCAATTCCAGGGGATGACAGAGTTAAAGCTAAAGAATTGGAAAAATGAACAAAACACCAAGACCTGGCAACTGAAACATCTCACTTGTAGATGAAACACACTTCAGTAGTCCCCGTAGTCATTGGAGCTTGGGGAACAATGCCAAGAAATTTCACACAATATTACAATCACTTGCAGATCTTAGAAATCTACACAAACTAGCAATACATACCATGCTGATATTTTACAGATACAGTACTTGGGGTTTTGGTTAAAACCTGTATATGTTATATAATACCAGTCAATGTTTTTATAATAATGGACTTCCCTGAACTGCTTTTCTTACAAACTACAAATTACTGCATGGAACCATGGCAATTCAAGTGGGACTCAAACCATTACAACTGCATAAAATCCAATTTTATGTACCAATTGAAATACTATCATGGAATACACATTGACGCTATGTATTTTGTTGTTATATATGCCTATTTTGGCCATTGGCTGTAAATAAATAAATAAATAAAAGATACTTTATAAGTTTCTTAGTGGGACCTCCATCTCTAAAATTCCCTTCACAAGGAACATATTTATGTGTACTTTGACCAGTGTATTTAACTTTGCATTTGTAGGGTCCCCACTATTTTACCTAAAATATTTTAAATATACAGTGGTACCTCTGATAATGAATTTAAAAAGCAAAGCCAAAGGAAAATGTTCTTCCCAGAGACCACTTCAAGTAGTCTCTGGGCAGTTTACAGTTTTAATTACAGTGTGCAGGCTACACATTGACACCCCCTCCAGCAAGCTGGATACTATTTTACCAACCTCAGAAGAATGGAAGGCTGAGTCAACCATGAGCCTGTTACCTGGGATTGAACCCCAGGTCATGAGCACAGTTTTACCTGCAGTACAGGCATTTAACCACTGTGCCATGGGGCTCCTAAATTGGTTCCCAGAGGCAATTCATTATCAGAAAAAAAATGTTATCCAAAATGCGGTTTACAGTCGAAATGAATGGGAAACCAATTAAGAATTGCAGCCCTAGGTGGGGTGAGCCTATAAAGGCAGCTCCCCGCCCAGGCCCAGGCCTCGTTCCTTTCCCACCCACCAAGTTTAATAGTGCTAGTGCAAGTCTGACTGGTTGCCTCGTAGGCCAGATAGGAATTTTTGACCCGCTCTGTAATTGGCCACACGGAGCGGAGATTTTTCACCTATCCTGTGCTGGCACTTGGGGATGGTTCCCTTAGGTCCGTCAAACCCAGTACGCATGGTCACATTGGTGGTAGCACCGAGGGCTAGAGCCAGTGAGTCTAATTCTAAGATACCCTCCGGGCCCATCCGACCTCCGAGCATTGTGGATCCAGAGATTACAGAAATGGAGAAGGATGCACTTGGAGGCCTTGTCTGGGCCACGGGGCACAAATAAAGCAGCCCTGGGATCTCAGGCCCCCAGGGGGTGTGACTCGCCCTAAGGCTCTCTAGTCGGAGGGGTCCCGGGAGACCCCCGGGTACCGACTCTAACCTGCGTGGCGGCAGGCCCCTCAGTAAGTTATATGTTGATAAGAACTGTGTTGAACATGTTATGGTTAATAAAGTGCAGCCCTGAGTTATAACCCATGAAGTTGCCTTGTGTGTTGTTTTGCCCTGGGGGGGAAGCCCGGGGGGGGGGTTTCAGACCTCTTTATATAGTGCACTTTAAAGGCACACAGTGCTGGAACTTTCCCCCCAGAACACCCCGCCTTGCAGTGCAATGCAAACATGGAGAAAGAAAGCAGCAAGACTACTCCAGCCTTTTTAAACCCAAAGTGCAATCTGGGGGGAAAATGCAAACACAAACATAACAGCAAGATAAATCCAGTCCATTTTTGCCTGCAGAGCAATGGAAATGATTGCAAACATAGAGAAATGAAACCAGCAAAATTACCCCAGCCGTTTCTCTCCAAAAATGCAACAGAAAGAAAAATGACAGGAGGATTCTCTGCAAACTCCTCCGCTTTGCTGTCGTCAATTGCAAAACTCAGCCCACCCATCCCTTTTGCAATAGAAAGCAATGAAAAGCTAGAACAAAGCCAGGAGGATTCTCTGCAAACCCCAACTCTGCTCAACCCTCCATTTCAAAGTGGAAAGCAATGGAAACAAGAAGAAGCCACACTCTTCTCTGCAAACCCCAACACTCCTCACCACTCTGTTTTAAAATGGAAAAAAAACCCCAATGGAAACAGACAGGAGAAAGCAAGGAAACCTCAGCTCCCTATCTTTCCAAGTTCACAAGCTCCAAATCCCTCAGCAAAAAAAGATTCGGAATGAAAAAATTGCTCTTAACTCCTCCCACCCCTCCACAAACTATGGGGGGGGTGCAATGCATCCTGGGTATACTTCACCCCCCCCCAAGGCATGATGAAACATTCACTATCTAAGGCAGCCCTATCCCAGGAAATTCCCATTTGCTCTCCAAAAAATTCGTTATCAGGGGCATTCATTATCTGAGGTATTACTGTACATTGATATTAAAAGGTTTTCAAGGAATGCAAAGGGAAAGATGATGAATGAACTGTACTTTATAATGAAACCTAAGGGATGAGTACTGTAGTAAAGGTGTCTCAAGAAATGGATTTTGAGTTGGAATATGAAGAGAAAGAAGGAGGTAATTGAAATGTTACATGGGCAGGGAGTAATATAGCAAAACAGAGAGAGAAACGGAAACTATGGAAAACAGCTGTGTAGACAGATGAAGAAGTCATTTCACATTAATTTATGCTACTTTTAATTACAGGATCCATGTAGAAAATCCCTTCCTAGGAAATGGCTATGAGGAAGCATTTATGGAGAGTTTTCCAGATGTTGTGGACTAAAATACCTGGCATTGATCATTGCTGGCTATTCTGGCTAGGGCAGTGGAAACTGAAATCTCACAATATACAGAAAATCACACTTTTGTGCATCCAAGCTTATGAACTGTCCTTAATGTTAACAAATAACATTAATTAAAGCATTATTTTAATGAATTACAGTATGAATGCCAAATCCACCACCCAGAATCTTTCTAATTTGGCAACCATATGGTGGGATGTTTGAATCTCAGAGGAAGCTGATGTCTGACTACCCATCTAAACTGCTGTTCGTTGCCTGCAGGTGATTGGTATCCATATTTAAAGCAGGACAGATTGGACAGTCAGTCATCTGGATTGTTGCCAGGTACCTTTCAAATAAGGCATTCTGAATACTGGCGAAAAATACTGATAAAATCCAGCTCGCCTAGATCATATAAACATGTACAACTCCACTAGATTTAACTTCTAAGTCTTCAGGTTATGGGCTACAAACAACGTTCCCCCTAATTTCTAATTTTTTCCTATTTTTTCATGAAAGTACATCTTTAAAGCATGGAAATCTAGAAGGTGGGGGCACTAACTTACTAAAGCTAAACTCTTTATAACGTTTTATTAGTGTCACTTGTGGGGAGATGTGAAAAGTATGGGGACTTACTGTGGGTTAACCTTAGCTGGATCATGCACTAGATTTTAAGCTTTCATGGAGATCGGAACACTTTTCAATGCATTCAGGATAACTGGTTCTTCTTATTGGTTTACTGGAATCAAAATGTGCCAATGTTTATTCTTTCCAAAAGAAGAAGCAGCAGCAGTCTCTTATATTTTCAAGTCCAGCACTGTGGAACTTGCACAGGATCAAGAAGTTGGAATGCTGCTGCTGAATATGAGACTTCATCCCATTCTCATCACCTCTGCCATGCTGCTCAACACTCTGCCTTGCCCGAGAAGGCAAGGAGCTGTCCAAGGGAATAGGGATCAAGAGAGGTTCTGGCTTGCCGGGGAGCTGTCCAGCAAGGGAAAACTGAGCTGGGTGAGGTGTTGCCTCAGCATTGGCTAGGCTCCAACTGAGCAGTTTTAATAACCAACTCGCTGCTGACTCACCTCCTCCTGGTATGTTTCCAGGACCCTAATCCACAGCACATAAAGAGAAGGGCAACTTCTTCATCATGAATGGGGCTGATGGGAGATTGACATTGTTCTAGTTGACAGGCACTGAATAATTAGATGTTTTGGGAGGTGTGTGTTTGCTCATGTTATTTATTGATCATTATTGCTTCTGGTCATAGAAATTGTGCCAACAGCCTTGGCAGGTCTGAACTGGGGAAAAACACCTACAGTCTCCTTGGGCAGCTGCTCTTTCTTGGTGACGCTCTTGGAGTTAATAATAGAATCCTTCTCTACCTTCAGGGTCTTATTCGGTACTGGGCTGCTACTATCAAGAAGGGGGTAACACAATGACAGAAGTTAGGATAAGTACCATATAAGTATTTGACCTTTTTGTCTCCCTGTAGATTCCTTTCCCACAGAGCTTTATCTGAAAAAACAAACCCTATTATCTTGCTAGTAGTTTGCCATGGGTGTTGGAGCTGTACATTGATGATAATCCTTAACAAATACACAAATCGGGTCATAAAACACTTTGCATTACTTTTCAAGGAAGTTTTAGAAAGCAATATGTCTTACTGCATTTTTGCAGTTATGTCAGATAAATTACCATGATTGTACTAGTTTAGGGCAGATGGAGAGGGAGTCAGTCAGTAAACTTTAGGTAATTCAAAAGAACCATTATAGCTAGTAAGTTCTTAACAGAACTCCTGTAATGGATAATTTAAGTTGGATGTAATGGATAATGTACATTTCTAATTTAAATACAATAGTCCAGACTCAGAATTGAGGGCCAAACATGCAACATTCAGGTCTCAACCATCATCCACTCTTTTTAGTGGGAAAAAAAAGATATAAACTAGTTGAGTGAGTGAAAATTCAGCTTTAGACATTATATGCATCTTTTGCTCATTGCACAGGTGTGTGCACATCCATGCACACAATGGAGCTATTTTTGCCAGAAATGAAGCACACAGGTGTCACTGTTTCTCTAACCCATAAACCCTTGCTAGTTTTCTGTATTGGTTAATGCACATGGGATTTGGCTTTATGATGCAAAAGCCATCTCAGATGGCAGGGGGTTGGACTGGATGGCCCTTGAGGTCTCTTCCAACTCTATGATTCTATGATTCTAGGACTCTGTGATTAGACAGACTCATGTGGCCATGAGATCTGATTAGGCAGGAAGGAATATAAGAGGCCTTCAGGTTAGTTTCCATCTATTATGTTTCCATCTCCTTAATTATTCCACATTATGGACCATGAATTAGCCTTTTGTCCTGCTTCTTAGTCTTTGCTGCTGCCCCACCTGTTGCCCTCTTTAGTCCTGACTGATTGGCTTGTCTACCATGTCCCAGATTCTCAGCAATAGGGAATACCATTCCCCTTCCCCCCCATGCAAAGAATGGCCTGCCCACCTCACTGGCATGGCCTTTTAAAATGATTCAATCTATGTATCACTTCAACCCTTATTATTCCAGTGTGTGTGGATGTTGCCGTAGATATATTTGCTTTACGAATGAACAGGTAAGGGGTTTGGTTTACTATGGCCACTGCATGGCCAGCATACTTGTACCCTTTTAAATTTTTCTTTAAAAAGTGAAATCATTCACTTTTTCTTTTATATTTTTCTCCACAACTGTTTACTGATGCATCACTTAGCCAATGTATTCCCTATTATAACCACCATTCCTGCTTTCCTGTGGTTTATAGTTATTCCCCACCCCTAACTTTTCAACAATTCAAGTTTCAACAATGTTCAACATTTATCTAACGGCATATCCCGCCAGGTGGCTCATTGAGTAACAGTTGGAAGTGGCAGGAAAATGGTGTGTATACACGGCAGTAGTGACAAAACACCTACAATTATATATGAAAAGCAAATTTTAGACCAGTGGGGACCCAGAAACAGGACAGCAAATGAGATGGCACATGTAGCCTACAGATCAGTACAAATAACAAGAAATGTACTGAATGAACTGACAGCCATATCAATGGACCCAGAGGCAGGGGCATAGCTTGGGGAGGGCAAGGGGGCAGGGCACCCCAAGCTCAGCAATTAGGGGGTGCCAAATTGCCTACCACCCCCCCATCGCTGCCCCCCACCCTCTATCCAGATTATATTTTGCAAGGGGGCGCAAAAACTGATTGTTGCCCCGGACTCTGGAAGCCCTAGCTATGCCTCTGCCCAGGGGCACACAATATACACCATGTGACTATACATACAAATATAATGATATAAAACAGGAAGCAAAAGTAAACAATTCGAACATTCCACTTGATTAGGCCCCAAGGCAACTTCCTGCTTCTAGTTTGGCCATCAAATACTTGCATGGTACAGTTTCACAAGGAGACTCTGCTTGGGGCCATGTAGAAAGGTCATTTACTGAAATTTTGTGGGGTTTCCAAGTCTAAGGAATGGAGATTCAAGAACATCCCTTTTCTTCTTTCTTCTTCTTTATCTCAGTGCTGTCAGTCATAGACTTCTGCTAGAACTCAGAAGTCCTTCTTGCTACTTTACCCTGAACACAAATACTTCCCAACATTATTGTCCTCAATGGAGATGCTCAAGGCCTAATGATCTAAAAAACATGTTCCTGCTCCTGTCAGTGTATTTCCTTGAGCTGTCCATGTTCCAGGGCAGCTGCTGCTGCCTTTACCATAACCAGATCACATAGCAATGCATTTAGATCAGGGCTGGGGAATGTGTGGTTCAGCAGTTGTTGGTCTCCAACTTTTATTATTCTATTATTAACCTATACTGGTTAGGCCTGGTTGGAGTTGCTGTCCAACACCTTATGGAGGGCCACATGTTTCCTGGACTGGATTTTGGGATAGATTTAATGAGAGCATAAATGTTACTGTCTTTCTGTTGCCTATCTTGAGCAGACAGCAAATGTTGATGCATGTTCATTCCAAATCTGTATCTACTGCTGTCTGTGAAGATTCTCAGTCATCTGGGTGAGTTTATCTGGATGTTGAGTCATGGCAACTGGACTTCTTTTTCTTGAGAGATTGAAACGTTTCACTGCTCATCCAAACAGCTTCATCAGTCTGAAAAAAGCTAGTTGTGAGTCTTCCATTTTATAGTTCACTTTGACCACTTGTGACCCTGGTCAGAAATAGGCTCATAAGATGAACAATGGCCTGAATAGCCTCGTTAGGTAGACAACAGGTCTCAATAGCCTTGTTTAGGAATTCCTTCCCAATTGAGTTGAAATTTTCCTCTTCTTTAATGGGATTCAGATAGACAACAAAAGTATTCATGTGCTACTTTAATTCCTGCAAGAATTCCTATTAGCCTGTTACAGCAAGAACAACAAAGAGTCTTGTGCAACCCTGAAGACAAACAAGTCTGACTTGGCATATATTTTCGTAGACTGCTACCTATTTCAGTAGATATGTTTCATTTGAAGAAGTGGATGCCAGTCTACACAAAGTTTTTCCATTTATTTATTTAATTTACCTTAAGGATTTAATAATTTTTATTTGATTTCACTGTTTGATTATGTTAGTTTTTGTTTGGTTTTGAGAATTCTTGTCCTTCTCTTTGCTAGCCCTCCTTTTTAAAAGCTGTGTGTTTTAACATTTAAGAAGGAATATACTGTCAAGGAAATGCTGGAGTAATTTGGAGTACTTTTAAAACTGTGAACAAAATTATAGCATAATTCCGAAAATCGGGATGGATGCCAGTATTTGCAACTCCTTTTTTTGTGAATGGATAGATAAGAATTCCATTTTTAGCCCTCATACGAATGCTAATAGTCCTGGACTACACAATTGCTTCTCGCATTAGTTTTACGAGCTGCTGTGCATTTAAGATTTTAACTGCCTGCCTCATCACAGCAGCTGTTTCTTCACTCATGGCGCAATGACTGGCATGCAACTTTCGAAATGGAATGTTGAGGAGAATGCAAATAATATATTTAGTTCTTGTCACCAGACAGCATCAGGCACCAGTGGGTCTCGTTCCTGGGGGAGTGGCCGACCACTTTAACAGCAGTGCTTAGCTTGGCTTAATATAATTTGTTATTTAGGGCAGGTTCATAAAAGTGCTGTCATGCAATTTGTTACATTATGCCATACTGTCATGTCAAATGATTTGAATGAACAAATGAAAGTATAACACAAACAACAACTGGGGGGAGGGAAAGAGTAGTTGGCGGATTTGTTCCAGTTTTATTCTAGTGCTTGTTAATATTTAGAGCAGCCGCCCCCCCCCCCACACACACCCCATCACTACCAATCCTGAATAGTAAATGCAGCTGGAATGAGAGTCAGCATTTGTAGAAGTGAATGAGCCTCTGTGACACACACTATAAAAGGAAAACATTCCCCAGGGGATTGCACAAAACTCCAACATATCTCTAGGAAACTGCAGCTGTCAGACTTTCTTTTATTGCCCTGGCAAAGTGCTGTGTCAGTTGTTAAAAGAAAATGTCTACTATGGAGTAGAAATCCAGCTATTTCCCCTATATTAGGTATTAAGCACTATTTGAAGCTGACCTATCAAAGTATTTGCTGACTAGAGGATTCTGGGAGTTGTAGTTGGAAAATTAGTTTCCCAAGCTCTGTTTAAAAACAGTTTGTGCATAATGTTCAATAGACACTGGCAGTGTAGTTAGGAAGATAAGCCTCAGAGTTAGATATCTGTGTCCTGTCTATTTGGTTTTTCCATCTGCTTTGAACGACTGCTGTTGAATGAAAACAGGAGGGGAATCTGAAAAGAAATGTTTGCGCTTTTAATCTTTGTATCAAACTAAGAACTTTCAGTGAGTAGTTGTAACACTTGATTACAAACACTATTCTGTCATAACAGCAGGTACGGTCTCAGTTATAATCCACCACCACATATGGAATAGCTTCAAACTTAGCACTTCATGCTCTCAGTTTCTGTTCTCCTATTTCATTTCTGACTGACTGAAATGAAAACAAAAACAAAAACAAGGGCTCCTGCTTTGTCAGATAGGCAAATGATTCCTATCTTTAAATAATGGCTTTGAAGAATTCCTAATGTGCAGTGAATGAACTTCCCTATCTTTTGTCTGCTTTTTTTCCCTGTCAAGTCAACCGGCCGAGCTGACTGCTGCTTCTGGAGAAGTATGGGAGAAAGAAACGAAAATGAAAAAACGAAAATGACTTGGGTCATCTTAGTCAAAAAGCTGAATGGCACAAGCACAAGTCGTGCTCAAAAACTTGTCTGTATGAGCCATGTTCAGCAAACCCTAAAGCTCCGCCCACAAGTTCTTTGGCCCCAGTTCTCCAGCGGCATGAACCGCCACACAGATCCATTGCCACCATGGATGCCACAAAGTGAGGGATGGTCGATAATATGGTGGCAATTATCAGGCGTTTGCTTCTTTTTCACTGGAGAATTTAAACACTAGTTTAAAGGACATCTGTCGGATACTGCAGCTGGATTCTTTCATTGGCAAAAGACAAAGTTTTATAACTTTGTCTTCCAAGATCTTTGTCTGACTCCTCCCATTTCACTGTCTCTTTATTTATTTTCCTTCTCCTCTCTCCTTTCTCTGGTTTCTCTCTTCCCCCTTCCTCCCCTGGTTTCTTCCTATCTTCTGCTTTTTAGGTATCTCCCTCTGTTACTCTATTCCCTTGTCCTTCTCCTCATTCCATTTAAATAGCCTTGCACTGGTAGATGGATATACTCTTTCTCTTCCAGTTTTCCATCTTTGCAGCTCTAGCTATCTATCAGGTTATGCAGTGAGTGTGCAATAGACATGTGCGATCTCATATCTGGTTTCCAATACTCGCAGCATCTCTTCTTAGCCCCTGATAGGACTGGGAGAGATGGGAGTTTGTCAGTGAGTCATGGCAGCTTTCCATGGTCCATTGTCTTTCCATGGTCCATGGTCCATGGAACATAACTCAGTGGTCCATTGAGGCTATGGATGCTACAACACTGTCCTTGATAGCTGAAATATATGTAAAATGTGCATTATGGGGGATATTTTGATTTCTTTTTAATGAAGGAAAGACCGGATTATTGTAGGAATAGAACAAATTAGAATTGATACTGCACTTATAATAAAATGGTAAAACAATACTACTACTACTACTACTACTACTACTACTACTACTACTACTACTACTACTACTACTACTACTACTACTACTACTACTACTACTA
>JAHTLZ010000204.1:34795673-34807886 GCA_023846285.1 Phrynocephalus versicolor
TAATAATAATAATAATAATAATAATAATAATAATAATAATAATAATACAGTGGTACCTTTTATAAAGGAATTAATTCATTCCAAATGAAATTATGTTAAGCAAATTTTCCTTTACACAAATTTCCCATAGCAATGCATGGAAAACAGAGTGATCCCATTTTTATGTTGTACAGATTCGCCTCATAGGCGATTATGTTAAGCAAATTTCCCCTATCTCCGGAATTTTTTATGTTGTACGGATTTTTATGTTATACAAGCTGTTTGTTATACAAGGGTCCACTGTAATAAATAATAATAATAATAATAATAATAATAATAATAATAATAATAATAATAATAATAATAATAATAATAATAATAAAATTTACTATGATATAACAGAAGAAGAGGGAATGTTCCCAGAATACATTGCTAGGCCACACTCCTCTCTGGATGGCACCACTAAGTCATCCCTGTAACATACCTGGGCATGAACCTCAACACTCACATCCAACATCCCCTCAAATTTTTGGCCCCACTGCTTGGGTCCCACGCATGCATACACCTCCTCCCCTGCACTGGTTCCATTCTGACCAAAACACAAACAGTTGCACACTGGTGCATGGGGCAGGAAGAGTCATACAGAGAGGGACGGAGAGGCGTGTACATGTGCACCTTAGAATTTGCTCACATCCCAAATTATTTTTTTTTTATCACTCATAAAGCCCTCTTGTGTAATTTTGGGGCAAAATTGCCATGTTGTGAGGAGCCCCTTGTGGCTCCATTCTCCCCTGAATTTAAAAAAATTAAAATTTTAGATTTTTTTTAATTATTTAGAAAAAGCCACAAAAGAACATAGAAGGGCATGCCACTTAAACAAGAAATCTTTTTAATTTTAGTTAAACCATTGCACTGCACCAATCCTTTTTCTGGCCAGACCGTTTCCCCTTTGACATAATCCTCCTGGGAAGGTGGGCAATATGATAAATGGCAAATTTAAAAATGGCCATCACTCCCCCCCCCACACACAAGAACTTCTGATTTAAAGCAAAGTGTTCAGCTTATATACCACCCCATAGCACTTCAAGTACTCTTTGGACGGTTTACAGTTGAATTATGCAGGCAACACATTGCTCCCCTCCTGCAATCTGGGTACTGACCTTGGAAGGATCGAAGGCTGAGTCAATTATGAGCCAGCTACCTGGGATTGAACCACAGGTTGTGAGCACAGTTTTAGCTGCAGTACAGGCATTTAACCACTGCACCATGAATGATTGCAAACAACGGAATCAGAGGTGGAGAAATTGTGGGCTTCAGCCTACATGTTGCTCCTCTCCATGCCCAGTGTGGCCCATAGCTTTCCAATGTAGAGTCTCTCTGGTGTGCCCCCCCAAAATAGCAAATGGCATCTCCCAGACTTCTTGGCCTACAAAAGGCTTTCTTTAAAAAAAACACAGCCAGCAACCAAGTGTTTGCAGGCAAGCTTCAAGGGGAAATGAAGCCATTGTTCTGTGGTTCAAGAGCTTGTGTGGCAGAAGTTATCTTTGGAACTCATATTTTGGAATCCATGAACAGCCAGTAAAACCCATACAGGCTCTTTTTAAAAGCAAAATCCAATGTAATGCAAAATCCAGGTTTTCAAGATCCTGTGGGTGCTGTTGTTATGTTGCTGACATTTTGTCTAATTGTTGTTCACTTATGATATTTTTCTACAAATTTAAGATTCATTCTGCAACATTTTGCATGCAATTATAAATGTTTCAATGCACAAATGCATAAACAAGCAGCCTTCTTAAGAAGAAATGAATGGAAAACAGGCAGTCAACATGGTCAAGTACTGAGAGTTAAAACTGAGCAGACTTCACTAATTGTAAAAGAACTTCCCAATTATATTTTCACTGAAGCTGAATGGACTTTTTCTTCATTAGCATGAATTACCTTCAAGGCAACCATTTTTCAATCAATGCTGATTTGCATGTAATTTGTCAGGAGGGAAGGGAAGCAAAATAACTTTATTTAAAGATTTCTCTTTGTTTTAAGTGTCATTAGCAGTTCTGACTAATCAGATTTTTACAATCTCATCAGGCGCTTTTAGAATCTATCTATGAACTCATCTGGAAGGATGCATTTATTCCTGAGTGTCCTGTATTGCATTACAGCACAGTAACGAGTCAGACTGCTACAGATGTTTATGTGCAATGCAATTAACACTCTGCCAATTTACTTTTTATAGGGACACAATCAATTTTTATTCACTTTAGATCCAGAATGCTTTCTTTTATTGTGTGTGGCCTCTCCTCTGATTATGGAGCTAAACAAATTATTTCTCCGTTTGTTGTAAATGGTAATGTTTAGTCAGTGGGGTGCCGTATTATAAATGGATCACATAAATCAAATGTTGAAGATAAGCATTATTATGGTGTGCATATGAGATTATTGATCTAGCATTTTGTTTGTTGGTTTTTTTAATTCTGAAGGCCCTAGTATGTTGAAAGGTATGAGAGTTTGTATACAGTGGTTGAAGCATAATATTTAAAAACCACACAGACCATGAATCGTATTCTCCATAGAGTGTGCCAGCAATTGAAATAATAATCACTTGGTTGTGGCAAAAAAACATTAAGAACATTTATGGTATAATATATATGTTAAATAAACTAACAGTGCTTTGTACTTGATAGAGACTTGTGCTTGACAGACATATAATACTTTCATATTATGTTCTTATCAAGCATTGTAGCAGACAAGCAGACTGCTAACAAACTATTCTCAAACTACTTCTAACAGGTATCTCTAACAAATATCTATCTAAATAATGATTGTCTCTCCCCCTCTTCCATCTGGAAATTAACCATTTAATAGCCATTGGCTAGCACCATATAGAATCTGATAGGCTACATTTTCATTATGCAAATTACTTAACTCTTCCATTCTTATGCATATAGGCTGGGCTGCACACAGTTCCAAAAGAGCAGTTTCTAAGGTCTACGATTTGGATGAGGCTTAAGCCACAAGAGGGCTATATATTTCAGCTGCTTCTAGGAGCATCAGGTGCCTACCCAGAGCCTGACCATTGCACCATCTTGCTCAGTATTGTTCAATGTGATTGGGAGTGTCTGATCAGGTAGGCACGGTCAAGCCCAGTTTGGAAATACTGGGGTACAACTTGAAAGATCTTCCAGCCAGCATGGCCTGATGCTGCCAGTGGATTCTAGGAGTTGCTGTCTGCAGGATAAGATGACCGAGCTTTAGCCCCTCCCCTATTGTACATTTATTGTACGTTAATTGAAGATTTAAAAGATTAACAATTTGGAAGTGGGGTCTCATCTACTAAAAAGCTGTTCTATAAATTTGTTAGTACTATAGTCACATAAAATGAAGACCAATGAATTGATAACTAGATCTGGCCCGACAACTAGATCTGGCCCCGACAACTAGATCTGGCCCGACCCACCCGCTCTTCGTTGGCCCTTTCGCTGCGGACCGTCACTCCGAGGGAGGCCCGTAAATCGAGCACTCGCAGACGGGCCTTCTCGGTTGTGGCACCAACCATCTGGAATAAGCTTCCCAGTGAATTACGGCAGGCTCCCTCGCTGGCGGCGTTTAAGAAAAATCTTAAGACCCATCTTTTTCGGGACGCCTTCGGCGACGTCTAGGGATCCAGTTTGGCTTTTTTTTTTTTAAACCCGCCAATTTACCTTGGATACTACTGTTTTAGCTGTCTTATTGATTTTACTTGTTTTATCTCTACTGTTGTAAACTGCCCTGAGTCCCCTTTGTGGGAAATAGGCGTGGTATATAAGTGTGAAAAATAAATAAATAAATAAATAAAAGTCAGATTTATTAGAAACGGAAGAGCCTTATATTTTATTGTTGATATTTTTCAGGCTCATTAAATAAATAATCTGACATCAGATCATCTGTGGAAGATGGGAAATATAGATTTATTTCACTAAGCCACTTAGTCCCTATGCTGGAAAAAAGATAAGATATCAATAAGATAAATACAATTATTTTTAGAGCTTCCAAAGTTACCATCTGTGCTACAACTCAGAGAAGCCCAATAACCATGCCACACCAGAACTTCTAAGAGTCCATAAATGTAACTTTTCTAAGCTCTCATTTTTTTTTTATATTCCTCTTTGCTTGGTTGGTAAGATAGAAGTTTAATCTATAGGTTCTTCTAAGGCAAACAAATAATTTTAAATTACTTTTTAAAAGGAGATTTATTTATTTATTTATTTATTTATTTATTTATTTATTTATACCGCCAGTGGGAACTCAGGGCAGTTAACAAGTATAACAAGTATAATAACCACAATTCAAAAGAAATAAAAATTGGTTCCACAATGTAAACATAATAAGAATCAAGCAAACAGTGGAACCCAAAGTTAAAAGGAAAAACTATAAAAGGTTCAAAATAATACTAAGGCAAGATGGCGAAAAACAGGCGGACATACAAAGTCATAATCCCTACTCATATAATAAATCAACCCCCTTGATCGTCGAACATGGCCATGTAAAGCCAGGTTTTTAGCAGCTTCTTAAATGCTGGGAGGGACTCCACAGTCCTAATTTCATTCACCAGATGGTTCCACAATGTGGGACCCACCACAGAGAAGATGCGGTTCCGGGTGGAGGTTTTACGTGCCTCCCCGGAAGTGAACTGAAGGAGGCATGTGAGTTTCATAGAAAGCAAAAATGGGTACTCTGGTGGCAACTTATTTGGGCTTCATTGTTCTAAGAAAATGTGCAATTGCCTATTTAGAAGGAAGATTGTTCCCAGGTATTCTCTGAGCCATTTTATTTATTTATTTATTTATTTATTTATTTATTTTTGTACTTATTAACCGCCCGATTTTCCCATAGGGAACTCTGGGCAGTGTACAGCATATCACCAAAGTGACTACCCAACAATAAACCCCAAGACATAAACAAACACAAGACATCATTAAAAGTACAAGCAGAGTAAACTACACACTGGTATGGGAATACCATATACCAGTACCAAGAGGCCACATGTTGCAAAAATATTTGGGTAGACTCTTGTGAAAGAGACCTACCTGCAGATCAGGGTGTGCTTTAATGAACAGCTGAAGGCAACCTAAATGGAAAGCAGATGGATTTTGTTAACTTTAAGGGTTAGACTTTCACTGAGATTAAGGTAATTCTTATTAGGATACAGAATAAAAGCAATATACTGTAGATCAGTGTGCAAGGAGAATATAGGTGCTCTTTAGATAGCAAGGCACTGGAAAGCTTGTGTCTTATTCCTCGGTTCTTTATAACTGATCATTCTACTTTGCACCAGTGTAAACCCAAAATGTGTCACATCCCACCTTTATAACCTACATGGGATGCACAAAAGTTATGTAAGAAAGTTACATGCATGATACTTCATAAAGAACAAATGTGTCAAATCCCAATACCATGGTGTTTGCGTGCAAAAATCGGCCTAGGTAAGAGAGAGAAAAGAGGCTGGGCTAAAAAGGAAAATAATATACAGTATGTTTCATCTGCACATACTGTAGCTTATTTGAAATGTGGGTTTTTTGGGGACTAGGGGAGATCCCAAAGGACGGGTGACAACAACCCACTCTTGAAGATTTCACACTGAAGCTTGAGACTGAGTGACGACAAAAGGCTACCACTTTTTCTGCAACAATCACAAAAAGGTACTTGTGGGACAGACAGACAATGCCAAGACTCCATTTTGAGCTTAATGGCAATCATTTTAACTCCTGTTTGTTTGTTTGTATCTTTGTTTGTTTGCTTGATTTATTAAACGTATACTGCACAGACAGAAGCTCTACAGAATGCAAGACTATGGAAGGCCCAAGCATGCTTCTGAGCACATCTAAATGGCACATCCTGAAGGCATGAAATGAGCACCAAATGTAGGATTGCCAAATTGTTAGCTCACCAATTCCGAGATTTGAGGTATAAAAACAGAGAATTTGAAATGGAGAATTTGAACCAATTTCAATTTCTTTCTGGAAAGGTTGAGTTTTGAGGAGAGACTTGAGAGAGTTAATCACAAAGCATCATTCCTGTAAGTCAGTGGTTGCCAACCTTGGCTAACCCTGTTGTTCTTGGACTGCAGTTCCCAGAAGCCTTCACCGCCAGTGGTGCTGATCAGAGATTCTGGGAGATGCAGTCCAGTAACACTAGGTTTACCCAAGGTTGGGAACTAGTGCTATAGATGACCCTATGCATATGGGACAGCAAGGGGGTGGGGAGAGAATTAAAATAATTTAAGGGTGGAACAAGACTTTGTGATGGCTACTTGTGGTTTAATGCTGGAGGAATGAAAGTCCTTTAATTTTTCAAACAATAAGTCTGTTTCCGCACCTTCCAGACATTCTTCTATCAGTTCTTCTTGTTTCAGTATCTCTGTCTTCTTCCAGTACATGGCATACAAAATTCTAGCTGCAGCTCTTACACTAATCACTACATGCCTTCTTTTACTGCATGCATACTTAGAAACCAAATTAACAGATCAGCAGCAAATAAACAACTGCCATCAACCAAGGACAGAAAGGGAAAGGAGCACTCATCAAAAAGGCTTTGAATTCAAAGGCTGGAAGAAACAATTGGTCAGCGCTAGATAATGATCATTCAAGTCCAGAAAAGTCCTTCCCAGTCAAAAACAAAAAACAAAAAACAAAAAACTATAATTAGCATGTAAGACTGCAAATAAAACTCAGTCAAGTTTTGATGTCTAGAGTAAATTCTGGCACACAATAACTGTTTGAAATTAAGATATACAGTGGACCCTCATATAACAAAGTTTGTATAACATAAAATCTGTACAACATAAAAAAAATTCTGGAGATAGGGGAAATTTGCTTAACAGAATTTCATTTGGAGCAAATTAATTCCTTCATATAAGGTACCACTGTATATGGAATATTGAAATAAGGTGAAATCAACAGTCTGTTTAAATTTGTTTCATGTTACCAATTAGCACCAATTAGCGTGTGCATGCACACACACACACACACACACACACACACACACACAGAGCATTTATTGTTTCTATCTGGGATTCATAAAAAGTCTTGCAGTAAAAGACATTTGCACTGTCAATAAAGGGGAAAGAGGAAGACAAGGGAGAAAAAAAGAGAAAGTCCCTATTTTGAAATAAGCAATCAAAAGGTATATGAGTTACCACGGGTATTTATGTGGTAGACATGGTTCCTTTTGTAAACGTGTGCAGACTGCTGTACAGCCATCTGGCAGGCCTAATATCAAGGTGATCAAATGCCCAACTGGCTGCCAAACCTGAATGTTTTCAAGTACCTGGCAGGAATTAATGCAAAGTAAAGAGACTACAAACAAGAACAGTCAATTAAGCAGGAGCGTTCTTTGCCTTGTGCTACCTTCCACCCCACCACATTTCCCGCTTCTCCTTCTCCTCCTTCTCCTTCTTGCTCATCATGTACAGCCAGGGGTTACAAAATGGATACAAATGGCGCAAAAGCTATCACTTCTAAAGTATCAGGTACTCTAAACATCTTTGCAAATGTCTTTGCTCCTTCAAAGACTAGCAGTTCAATCTCAGGCATGGTCTACTCCAAAATCAGCCCTGTGCTGTTCAACAGGACTTAGAGTAGAATAATGCATATAGAAGATATAGTTTCCTGCATAATTTCTAGCACTAAAGAAACATCAGCAGAAGAATGCAGCAGAATTGTGTTTTGTTTAAAAACTAATTGCAAGCAAACATAAGGCTGCAGTCATACTGATCTTTTGCACTGGTTTACTTCTGGCAATAAAGACTAAATCAAATTTTAGTATCAGGTAGAATAGACCCATTAAATCAATAGGACTTTCATTAGTGTCAATCAAAAACCCCAAATTTCAGAGGCTCTGTTTAAGAAGGGACTAAAATTTGATTTATTCCTAAAACTGTGTCTAGGTATTCAGCTTTTCAGTTATATGGTTTAATATTGCAAGAGTCATCCTGACTAGAAACTATAAGTTGACTGGAAACAATATAGTTCCAAGGTTCCATTGGCTGATGTGACCACACCCAAACATAGAGAGGCAGCAAGCTAGGAAATTAACATCAAAACTAAATTGCCAGTGGTGACAGACATGCAAATGTTTTACTAAGGGAGCAAACTAGGCCCCTTTTTCAGAAGGAGATGGAAGCTACAGAGGAAAGGACATGGACAAAAATGATAGTTTGTACCTTACATTTTAAAAACATTATTTGTTTTAAATGTATATGTTACTGCAGTGGTTATTTTGTTAACTGGGGTGGGGGGCGGATTCTAAGCTTTTCCAGATGGCCACACATGCTTCTGCTGCAACACCATCATTTAATAACATCCTTCATTTTGTATGCCACCCCCCCCAAATTCTACAAGATTTAAATTTGTCACCTGCTTATCTACCAGCAGTAACCGCTTTAAGATTAAAACATAGGGCGCTTTTACACGACCCCTAAGATCTGCTGGCCCCTTAAATTCGGAGCAGAGATCTTAGGGGTTTGTCGCTCTTCCTGCGTCTCCACCCCTCCGTACTTCCTGGCTGCTGGCTGCGTGAGGGGAGGGAGGAAAAAAGGGACAAAAGAATAAAGCCTTACCTCCCGGTGCTGGTAGAAGCTGCCGGGGGAGCCCCGGTCACTTCCTGGTTCCTCTTAAAGGGGCAGGAGGCAAAAAACAAAAACAAAAAGAAGCGAGGAGAGCCCAGCACATCCGCATCAAATATTTTTCACCTCCCAAGAGCAGGTACAAGAAAAGTGCGCTGGGTCGCACTTAGGTGGGCGGGGTCGCACTTAATTGTCTGCAAACTCCGGAGCTGGTGGGGAAACATTTTTAAGCTCCGGAGCTTGCAGCCATTTGCGGCGGAGTTTAGGGGTCGTGTATAAACGCCCATACTGGCAATGTTTGGTCCCGTACTTTTGGGATGCAGCCCTCCAGCGGAAAGAGGATTCCTTCCCTTGGTATCAAAATGACACCCACTGGCCAGTGCTCTATTCCTGGTCTCAACTGGAGACGTTCCATTATCTCTGCAGGATTTACACTTTCCTTTCAGCAGCTGATTCAGTGAGACTAGCAACTGGGTACCGACTCTTGTGTGATACATAAATAACCATCTTTTAATTATATGCAAGAGCAAAACATATTCATAAATTCTAACCACCTTCCAGGAAAGCTAAGAAGAAACTGTTTCAGAGCAACACAGAGTAGTGAGGAAACATTTCCAAAAACTCTATTTATAACTTCTGCTGCTTCAGTGCAAAAGCCATTAACATACTTCAGTTTGTTCTTCTAGCTC
The DNA here is from genome assembly GCA_023846285.1 of Phrynocephalus versicolor. Taxonomy (NCBI): domain Eukaryota; kingdom Metazoa; phylum Chordata; class Lepidosauria; order Squamata; family Agamidae; genus Phrynocephalus; species Phrynocephalus versicolor. The sequence continues at coordinate 34,804,941 of JAHTLZ010000204.1, forward strand.
GTGGTCTCTTTTCTAGCATATTAATTTTAACTGTAATATATTAAAATGCCAAATTCTTCTTTTTATAGTTGGGGGGGGGTAAAATATTTACGACTAGTTCCCTTTGCACAAATATTTGCAATCACATTTCTAAGAAATTAAAGTTCAGCCCAAATCATTTCTTTTTCTGAGTCTTGTAGATTAGTCACAACTGTTTATCAAATGACAGGTTTGCCTCATATTCAGGCATACACATCACCATTCATATTAATTCTTAACTGATCACCTGTAAATAAGATAACTACTTAGTCTATATGGATTGTTCATCCTAGCGAAGCTAAGTGCATCTGGAGTCAGAGCCCCCAACTCAGCTCCCTGGAAAAAGCTTGTTAATGGGTCCCACGTGAGGGAGCTATCAATTTTTTAGTATTGTGTATACATGCCGTATCCATTATAACTTTCACTTAGACCAAACAGTCCAGTGTCTTGCAAGGTTTTGCTTTTATTTTCACTCTGACATGAAGACAAAATTTAATAATGTGATAATGCAGCAAAAGTATGCATCTGGAAAAGAAAAGGAAAACCTAAGGATAGTCAGAAAGCTGCTGACTTAAAAGAGTTTTTCCACTTTTTGAACACTTCCTAGTTTGTTTAAATGTGCTTTGTAAGCAATGATAACTTGTCATTTTATCATTGATCTGTCCTTTCTTCTATCACAGAGGGATTCATTAAATAATGCATACACCCCAGTGAATTACCCTTCTTCACTCTAGCATCCCCAGACCATTAGCCAAATATAGCAACACTGGCATCTTTCAACCCCTAGAAACCCTTTGGCTTTCATTTAATTAAATTATCCCATTATGAGAACTCTTATAATGAGATTAAATTTAATTATTTATTAGACACTTATTTGCACTAGGGAGCCTATCCATTATGCATGGTTGTGCTAAACATTTTTCAATCCATCACCTTTTCTTTTCACAGAAGGTGCAATTTATTAAGTGCACTTGAAGTACCATGACAGAGGATGTATAGCAAAAGGATACAAGCCATTGGAGTATAATTTAGAGCAAATTACATAAGGAACAGGAGCGCGGGGGGAGGGGGGCTGTCTGATTTTTTGTGAAAATCTACAACATTTTCTGAACCAGTTCTGAATGAAAACAGAGTAGCTGGCTTTCCGTCTGCCAAGAGTTGGCTTGTAAACATTACTCTTTAGAATCATGTGTAGCATATTTGTGGTGCCAATGTGGAAAACAACAAGAACCCTAAATTAAGATGATTTTTACATGCCTCATTATATTGATTTGGGAATACAGTGTTACCTTGTATAAAGGAATTAATTCATTCCAAATGAAAGCATGTTAAGCAAATTTTCCTTTATACAAATTTCCCATAGGAATGCATTGGAAACAGAGTAATCCCTAATCGTGACCATTTTATGTTGTACGGATTTGCCCCATAGGCGATTCTGTTAAGCAAATTTCCCCTATCCCTGGAATTTTTTATGTTGTACAGATTTTATGTTATACAAACCATTTGTTATGCAAGGGTCTACTGTACTTCTGCATAGGGTTGTAGCCTGAGTTTAGATGTCTATTTGAAGAGGTCTGCAGATGCTGGAGAAAAAAAACTTGGAGTGAAGAAACATTTTGCCAACACTTTGAACAAACATTACCATTTTAGAACCTGCCACGTATGACCACGGAATCTGCATATACTGTAATATCAAATTCTTTGACTATATGGAAGAAATGAAATGTAACTACCGTAATTTACATGTTTTGCCACTACAAGGCACTAGGATTCCAAATATGGTTTTAAGGGGGAAAGACATCAATCTTTTAAAATATGTGTCAAGTCAAAACACTTTACCTGGTGGACATTCAGAAGTGCTCATTAACGCCAAAGCGACTCAGTCCTTTCCTTTTATCAGACTTTGTCAATATGTAATGAATTATTTAGAGGGAGTTCTATGTTGCTCAGGGCAGAATTTCAGACAGCTTGTAATTCTCAGAATACACAGTCATCATAAGGTCTCTTTTAAAAAAAAAACTCCTACCAGTGGTCTCCAGATAAGCCCTTGACAAGTGACATTTAATTGAAAGAGCAAAAGCCACTAAATATACTGAATGCTTGCATTGTACTCGGGGACATTTCATAAGATCTTGCAGGCATAAATGAACAATAATAACTTATTTATTATATATAATTCTGGAAAATTTATGCCTTCTCTCTTTGTGCAAAGCCACTACTGGGGCAGTTTAATCCTCAAAAAGAAGTGTTTCTGCTACTGAGTGCTTTAAAAGAGTACCTTTAGCCTTCTTCAAATCAAGAAAGTGAAACACAATGAACAGGTACACACAAAATATATTCAAATGTGCACAAAGATATTATTTGGAGCTAGGAATAAGGCAAAAAAGTGGTATGTGAAGTCATCTAATATGCTTAACATATTGGAAAATGTATTTTTTGCAAAAAGCTTCCAGGATGCCCCAGGCAGACTGGTCACTAGTTGTGGTATAGAAGTATAGTCCACAATACAGTAATAACTTTTCCAAATTCACTTTTTCATGCACAATTTCTCCAAGTACTGTATCTTGATTTGAACAATACAGCCTTCCCCCCTCCCCCCAACACACATTTCTCCCTGGTTTATCAAAGGAGACCAACAGGAAACATCTCTAGTTTTTCTTTGTTAATTCTATATAAAGAGATCATTTACATCCTCATTGCAATGCAGCCGGGACTTCAGATGGTTCTTGTTATACTTGTCAAAGCTTAAAGAGAGAAGAACTTAGCTTTCTTTATTTCTTATTCAGATAGGCTACCAAGATGGGGCTGAAAAACCCCAGATAGATCAATGATTTAACTCAGTTTGTGGCATCTATCTATCTATCTATCTATCTATCTATCTATCTATCTATCTATCTATCTATCTATCTATCTATCTATCTATCTATC
>JAHTLZ010000204.1:34807896-34834324 GCA_023846285.1 Phrynocephalus versicolor
ATCTATCTATCTATCTATCTATCTATCTATCTATCTATCTATCTATCAAGAGTAGTAAACATATCTTTACATTTCACACTTAATTTGATGAAGGATTTAGATTGATATACTTTTGGAGGAAAATAACCTTGCCTAAAGATCTGTTAGAAATATTTTAAATGGGACAGAACATCATCTTTCAAAGTACTTTAATGAGTCTTACAAATATTCCTGGATGAAGCTCGTGTAATGCTCTTTTGAAGGAAGAAGTCTATTCTGAATTGTTCTACAAGGATACTGGAATTCAGCCAAGTTTGTTCTAATGGTTAGAACACTTTACAAAGGGAAGGTTGTTGGCACTTCCTTTACTATTTCATTGGGAAAGCACTTGATTAGACAAACAGTACACAGCAAATTTACCTACCTTTCTTTGTCCTACCTAGAACGGGGGTGGGGGGAGAGATGGGGAAGATCACCCAAGCAGAAGGGCTCCTAGAACTCTTCATCAGGTGCGAGGTTGGCAAAAGGAACTGGAGCAACCTGTGCAAACTGCAGAAGGTACAAGAGGTTGTTCCCTTCTCTTTCTTGTTCTCAGTAGAATGTTTGGGAGGGTTGGGTCTATAGGCTGGTTGGGGACATAGAAGGGTTGCTTGTGATGGAGCAGCTATCTCACCCTCAGTTAGATAGTCCCCTTTCATTAACAAGAGTTGCTGCTAAGCCATGTCGGCACTGGTGGCAAGTGATTCGGCAGCGGTGGCAAGTGACTGTGACTGGTGAACAGAAGATATGGCAGCTTATGGTGGCCAAAGCTGGGGTGACTAGTGGAGCCAAGGACAATATGTGGGTATTCTCTCTCTAAGCAGGAAACCAGCCAGGAAATCACCTACACATAGAGGAATATGTGTGACTGACAAGGTAAGCTTGAGCCTGAGGTAAGGCAGTGCCTCATTTGCCATAAAGCCTTTACTGCATACCATGTTAAGCACACTTTTAAAAAAGGAGTAACATGATATAACAACCTATTGTGTGATCCTTGTATTCCCAAAGGGAAAATCTCTTTTAGTCTTCATGTAAAATTGACATGAAAGTCATAGCCCTAAGTGAGCAAAAAAGAACTTAAAAATGGATATGTTCCTGTTTAAAATGTTCAGATTGACATAGATATGTTGAGTGGACACAGACCTCAGTGACTAGATATGATAACATCTGCAGCAAAAGTTCCCCATCCTGAGAATGTGATAGAAAGACTGTGTCAGAATTGGTCACTACAGCCTCAAATATTTAAATTCCTGTTTGGAGAGCTAGTAACCAGTCACAGGATATGTCTCTTCAAAACACAATGATTCCCCTTGCTTTGTGTGCTCAGTATCTGCAAATTGTGTAGTATGCCTGGGGTAGGCAACCTGATTAGACTCTGTTTAGCTACTGTACCTTATTTACAGTATATAAATGGCCACCATAAAAACCAAACACTGTTTCCTGGCTAGTAATCATGGGAGACAGTGAATTTGGAGACTGGCCTGCAGGAGGACAAAGCTTCTTCCTGTCCCATCACCTGAAAGCAAAAAAGCCAAAACAAAACAAAATGTTCTGCTTATATATCACCCCACAGTACTTAGACCACACTCTGAGCAGTTTAAATTTATTTATACAGGCTACACATTTCCCCTCCCTCCCCCAGCAATCTGGGTACTCTTTTTATGGACCTCAGAAAGACTGAACCCCAGGTTGTGAGCTGTGGGAACAGCAATTTAGCCACTGCGCCATGAGCGCTGCATTCCTATTGCTATTAGAGGCAGGACAAGCACTAATTTTGGTAGGTATAGGTTGGAAATGAAAGGCCATTCAGTTTGACTTCCCACCAGCAATCCCAAGATTTCAGTAGAATACAAAAGTATATATACATATATATGCTTGTCAGTAGAAGGGGGAAAAACTTTTGTATTCTATGACAAGCACACACACACACACACACACACATATATATATAAGCAGGAGGGGAAATATTGTTCTTCTATGAATTCATGGGGTGGTGCAAATGCCTGGCCCTCCAACCCTTAGGGCTGCACAGGTTGTGTACTCTTGTCATAACAAAGAAAATAACATACCTGTGCATAAATATCTTTTGGGAGGGCTTCCTCAGCAAAGTCTCAAAGTATTCCCTGACTCCCAGTTTAATGTTAAATAGTCACCAAAGGTTATCAATAGCTACCAGTCGAAACAATCTTTGGTGACCCCTTATAGAACATATAGGAACACTTTGCCCTTTTCAAAAGCACATTAAACTATCTGTTTATCAGTTGCGTGTTAACATACCAAAGTGTTCAAGCATAGGTAAGTGCTGAGGATTAAATCCACAGGCATATTATGAAGTTAAAAATAGACGTATTTCTAGGGGATCGTATTGCTTGGAATTCAAAACATAAAGGGAAAGAATGTGGTTCTAAAATTGTCTAAAACGGCAACTCTATCCCTTACAGACATGAATGAAAAATGGTCACATACTGTAAACTTGAGCCACCACCAATTGATAAAAGCCCTTCTTCGAACCATTTCAATGTGTCCCATGAGGCAATAGTCAGATCTTTTCTTGGGTTTCATCCAGTTCCAGCCCACCATATCTTCAGGCAAAATAACTGGAAAGTTATAATCAGAATTAACACCTGAAGAAACAAACACTCGGTGCATCAGGATTGGTCAGTTGAGGGGGTACATTCATTTTGGGATTACCGTAATTGAAGATGGAGCTGCATTTAAATTTTCCATTTTGCCTTGGAGCTCTCCTGAGTCCAAAACAGCTCCGCTACTCTATTATTCTGATACTACTTTCCTGAAACCCATTACTCAGTAGCTAGCTAGTCAATTTGTGTTGAATTACACAAGCTCTGTCTTGTTTCATTTCTAAACCAGAGCTTGGAAAACTGATGTTTGGCTTACGGTTCACAGAATTTAACTGCCAGCAGGACTAGAGGCCATGATAGCATGGGGGATTCTGGATGTTTTAGTCTAAAAATGAAAGTTTTTTCAAGCCTTGGTGCTAACTCCTGGTAGTAGTATCTGGCTAGATGGGGAAGAGGGGGTTAGAAAGGAATGAATGAATTGCATAGATGGTGTGCATATCAATGAGATATAAAACCTTCAAATCAACTGCTGTTTCAGGATGGTTGTTTTGTCTGCTGAAAATGTCAGCTGTTTTCTAGCTCCTCATTCATAGACCACTCAACAGCTCAAAGGCAAAAAAGGCAAATGCTCTTTTGGTTGTATTTCGGGATAGGCACAGAATGGAAAAACTGTGTTTCATTCTGTTCTGTTTTGTCCCCACCCGCATTTCGTTTCATTCCATTTTGTATGCATTTTTGAAAAATATATATGAAATGAAACAATAATGGAATGTTTCATTCCTCTGGGGTCTTGTGTTCACCTCTCCTCCTCCTCCTTCTCCTGGGCTCTGGCAGGGTTCCAGTGGTGGCGGTCACCCTTTCTAGCTGGTTTCTTCGGCGAGGCTGCCCTGCGCTGGATCTGTAGTGGCAGCGGCAGTGCTGAGTGCCAGGAGGCCTCCTCGTGGCCTCAGAAGGCCTTACCGTGAGGGCTTATCAGTGGCGGCAGCAGCAGCGGGCACCAAGAGGCCTCCGGTAGTGACCCCTTTTACAGATGCACCCAGTTGGAGACTCTTGTTAGCAGAAACAGTGGATGAAGTTTTCATCAATTCTTTTGGAATCGAGCTCCTGTCTGACCAACCCTCTGAAATGGGGAAGGGAAAATCAGTAAGAATCCCATCTCTGCCTGGGTTGAGCCGGAGCCTGTGAGTCCTGGTCCAGTCCAGTACCGCAGCCAGGCAGCGATCAAGGGTCCGGACGGCCTCCACTGCACAGGTGGAAAAGGAGAGATAGAGCTGCGTGTCATCAGCGTACTGATGACAGCAGACTCCATAACTCCGGATGATCTCAGCCAGCGGCTTCATATAGATGTTAAAGAGCATTGGGGAGAGTGACGACCCCTGCGGCACCCCACAAGGAAGTGTCCAGGGAGCCGACAGCTCACCCCCCAAGCTCACTCGCTGGGTACGGCCCCCAAGGAAGGACCGGAACCAGGCCAAGGCCTGGCCTCCAATCCCAACCTCCGAGAGCCGTTCCAGCAGGATACCGTGGTCGACGGTATCAAAAGCCGCTGACAGGTCGAGAAGGACCAGCAGGGTAGAGCAACCCCTGTCAGCCCTCCTCAACAGATCATCATGCAGAGCGACCAGAACCATCTCGGTCCCATGACGCGGCCTGAACCCGGACTGGAAAGGATCCAAGACATGGTTCTCCTCCAGGAACGACTGAAGATGCAGGGCGGCGACTCGCTCAATCACCTTGCCCAAAAAGGGAACATTGGCTATGGGACAATAGTTGGACAAATCGTCCACAGCCAAGCCGGATCTTTTAATAATGGGCTTCACCACCGTCTCCTTCAGAAGACTGGGAAAAATCCCGTCTCTGAAGGAGGCCGAAGCAATCAGTGAAGCCCATTTCGGCATGCTCCCCCCTGCGCTCTTAATCAACCAGGCAGGGCAAGGGTCGAACGGAGAGGCTGCAAGCCTGCAGTGTCCCAGCGCCCTGGAGGCATCCACAGGTGTAACAGGTCCGAACTCAACAAACCGAGGCGACTGAGGCGGCCCGACGCTGGCCATGACAGGGGCCGGATCAGAGCAACCGGTGTCCAGCTCGGAACGGATGGCCTCTATCTTAGATTTAAAATAGGCTGCGAATGACTCGCTAGTGAAATCACTAGGAGGAGGCCCTGGCGGAGCAGGATTGGTGAGGTCTCGAACCACACGGAATAATTCCGCTTGACGATTCGAGGCCTCACCAATTCTCAGGGCGGCAAAAGATCTCCTAGCCGCCCTTATCGCACGGGAATAGCGACCGTTCAACGCCTTAACCGCAGCCCAATTCTGAGCCGTCCGAGCGTTCCGCCATCTGCTCTCTAGCCTTCTCCACTCTTGCTTCATCGCCCGCAGCTCCTCGGTAAACCAAGGAGACATGCGGGCTCGGCATCGGATCAGGCGCTTGGGGGCGATCCGGTCGACAACCCCAGCCACCTCCTCAAACCACCTTTGGGCTAGGGAGTCGGCCGGATCGTCATCCAAACCATCTGGAACATCCCCGAGGGCCTCCGAGAACCGCATAGGGTCCAGGAGCCCCCGGGGACGGGCCCAGATGGACGGGCCTGGCTCCCCGCGGGGCGGGGTGGCTACCGCAATAGAGAAAGTCAGTAGATAGTGATCTGACCATGACACGGGCCAGGCCTGCAATCTCCCGACCCCCAGATCGAACCCCCGCAATGTGGAGGCAAAAACCAGGTCCAGGGTGTGTCCACCTTTATGAGTAGGGCCGATGACTAACTGAGACAGGTTCATGGAGGCCATGGACTCCATGAATTCCAGAGCTACTCCAGACAGCCCAGCCTCGGCGTGCACATTGAAATCCCCCACCACCAATAGGCGGGGGGGGGCTCAAAGTGCCACCGAGATGAACTCGGAGAGCTCTGGAAGGGTAAGTGCAGGGTCGCGGGGAGCACGGTACACGAGCACTACCCCAAACCTGTCCCTTTGGCCCACCATAAGGTGGAGACATTCCAATCCCGGACTCACCAACATTGCGGATCTACTGACACAAAAGGAGTCCCTAAAGACCATAGCCCCCCCGCCCCCCCGGCCTGCCAAGCTGCTCTAAACGGTAGCCCTGGGGGCAAAGGAGGGTGAGGGAAGCCCCACCCCCCTCGCCCACCCAGGTCTCCGTGATGAAGGCCAGGTCGGCACTCTCGTCCACAATCAAATCGTGGACGAGCGGGATCTTATTATGTACCGACCTGGCATTAATAAGCAGACAGGACAGACCAGGGGGACAGACGGTTTGGATCCCATCCATTTGGCGGCGGACCAACGGGTCAGAACGGGGGACAGGCAATAAATGTCTGTCCCGAGTTCTCCTTGGCCGATCGGCCCATCGACCCACAGCGTATCTCCCGCGGCCCGACACCACCCTGATGGAACGCCCGGTGGACTCCATGGATCTCAAGTGGTCGAGGCCCAGACCCAAAAGAAACGCAAAAAAAAAAAAAAACTGATATCGTATGTGTGCTTTTGAATTGACCATTGCCCTAATATGCTACTGTTTGAGCTAGTAATGATGGTTTCAGGAGTGATATTTACCTTCCCAAACTGACTGTGTTAAAGAATGTTTATCTTTCATCACAATCCCAGACCTGTGTCAGCTTATATCCTGCTCCAAACACATTGCAGTGTATCCTCTGCATCTGCTGGTAGGCATAAAGGAAATCTATGGTTGGGGAAGTTTGAATGAATGAATGCTTCATTACAGTCACTGATGAAATCCAAAATACATATGCATAAATAGTGCCAATTATAGTAAAAAAAGGAAGAACAAGGGAAGGAAAATACCATATAAATTGAACCAACCTAAGTTGTAACTGGGGTTCTGTTTATTGTGCTGCCCTGTTACCAACAAGTTTTGACATTTGAAGTCTTGCTCCTTTATCTCTTGGTCACTTCAGAACTGCCCAGAGTTGCCTTTTAGAGAAGATGGGCAGTCAATAAATGCACTAAATAAATAAATAAATATCACTATTGGTAAGATTAATGCAACTTATCCTTGCTCTCAATGATGACTGAGTAAAAAGAAATCCTGAATGATCCAAAAAAAAAAAAAAATTCCAGCCTGTATTGTTGATTATCGTCTTATAAAACCCTGACTGAACAATAGAGAAATGATATGACCCTGATTTAAAGTGATTAATCCTAATGTCTTCTCTCTCATCAAGTAAAACTTGGCATTTGATTTTATGAGGAACCTAGGATGACAAATACTTCAAAAGACAAAATTACAGTGGAAAAATATGCAGAATGAGTCAAGTCAAAGAGACATCAGACATCATTTTAGGGCTTAATCTGCAGCTGTGGTGGTAATAAAGAAAGTTTACTTCTCAGTACCACTCTGCCAACAGTGTTGCACAATGGAACTCTTTCAGATAGTAAAGGATATCCAAAATCTTGGCTGTTCAAGATCAAACATCACCTCATTCATTTATTCATTCATTTATTATTTATTTTGAATATTTTACCCCACCTTTCTCCTTGAAATAGGACCCAAGGTGGCTTAAAATAAAGAGGGACAATATACAGTAGAGAATATTTAAAGCACATTCAAATTAAGAACAGGGAATTAGCAGAGGCATCTTAGAACATTAATATGTAACATTAACACTACAAAGAGTGCACAAAAGGGGAAAAAATCCATTATGAGGGGTGGGAATTAACATGGAAATCACTGTTGTTCTTATGAAATCAGTCAATGCAATCATGTACGGTAAGTAATATAAAAGTCACATAGTCAATAGTCCCTCATTCAGGGAAAGCTTGCCTGAAGAGGAAGGTTTTTGCCTGCTTCCGGAAAGACATCAGAGACGTGGCAGTCCTGGCCTCCAGCAGAAGGGAGTTCCAAAGTCTGGGAGCAGCAACAGAAAAGGCCCTTTCATGTGTTCTTATGAGACGCACCTGTGAAGGTGGCAGGATGGAGAGATAGAGCTCTCCTGATGACCTTAGCACCTGAGCTGGTTCATACTGCGATATTTGATCTTTGAGGTAGCTTGGACCCAGGCCATTTTGTACTTTGTAGGTTAAGGTCAGCATCTTGAATTGTGTCTGATAGCTTATTGGCAGACAGTGGAGCTGCTTTAGTAGGGATTAGAGATGGGCACGACTTAGCGAAATTTTTGTTTCCGTTTTGTTTTCCGTTTTCGTTACATAATGAAACGAAAAACGAAAAACAGTTAAAAAATGGAACGGAAACGGAAACGAAACAACTAATTTTGAGCCGTTTTTCATTTTTCGTTACTGGAAAAGCACTTAATGGAGCTAAATGGGAAGAAACGAAAAAATTTCATTTTCGTTTTCGTTTTTCATTTTCGTTACGTAACGAAACGAAAATCAAAAATTTTGAAAATTAGCTTACGAAAACGAAAACGAAAACGAAATGAAACGGACCCCTAGACGAAAACGAAAACAAAATTTTTTTCTGAGTCGTGCCCATCTCTAGTAGGGATGTAATGTGATCTCTGTAACCCACCCCAGTCAGCAATCTGGCCACTGCATTCTGGACCCATTGAAGATTCCTGAGACTTTTTATTGATAGCCCCATGTTGAGTGCATTACAGAAGTCCAGCCAGAGCAGATTTTTCAACAAACAGGTGTAATTGGCATTTGTGCAAATGTGCAAATTGTGCAAATGCCCTCCTGTCCACAGCTGTGACCTAAGCATCTAGACTCAAGGATGAGTCCAGGATCACCCCCAAACCACACACCTCTTTTTTCTATTGGGGTAATCCCATCCAGTACAGGTTGCACCCCTATCCCTTGATCTGCTTTTTTGACTGACCAGAAGCAGCTCTGTCTTGTCTGGGTTTAGTTTCAGTTTGTTTTTCCTCATCCAGTTTATTACTGAAGCTAAGCATTGATCTGAAGTTGAAATAGCTTCCTTGGAATCCGGAGGTGATGAGAGGTAGAGTTGAGTGTCATCAGCATATTGGAGACACTTCACCCCAAAACTCAGAATAATTTCCCCCAGTGGCTTCATATAAATGTTAAATAACATAAGAGAAAGAACAGAACCCTGGGGGACTCTACAGGACAGGGGCCATGGTGTTGAACATGAGTCCCCTATCACCACTTTCTGCATTCTCTCCTGCAGCAAAGACTGAACCACCATAAGACAGTGCCCCCAAGTCCCATTTCAGTGAGACGAGTCAGGAGGATGCTTTGATCGATAGTGTCAAAAGCAGCTGAGAGGCCTAGCAAAACCAAAAGGGACACATCCCCTGTCCATTTCTCTGCATAGGTCATGTACCATGTCAACCAGTGACATCTCAGTCCCATAACCAGGCCTAAAACCAGATTGAGCTGGATCCAGATAATTTATCTCATCCAGAAACCTCGGGAGCTACGAGGCCACAACCCACTCTAGGACTTTACCCAAGAATGGGATGTTAGATACTGGTCGGTAGTTGTTCAGTATTCTTGGATCTAAAGAGGGCTTTTTAAACAGTGGTTTTACTATTGCCTCCTTTAAGCATGCAGGGATCCTACCCTGTTGTAATGAGGCATTCACTACCTGGACTAACCAGTCTGCCAGACCCCCTCTGGCAGCTTTTATGAGCCAGGAAGGGCAAGGGCCCAGCAGTCATGTGGTGGTCCTCATTTCCCCAACGGTTCTTCTGACCACCTGACCACATCCTCACACTGTAGGAGCTGAAACTCATCCTTTAATACAGGGCTGGCAAGGGTGACAGTTTTATTAATAGGCTCTGGATCAATAGCAGGATCCAGGTCAGCCTGGATCTGTACAATTTGGGCTGTAAAGTGTTGTGCAAATTCTTCACAGTGAGTTTCAGAGTGGTCTGTGTTATCCACCTGTGGGTCAGCATGTAACAGACTCTTGGCTATTTGAAAAAGCTTGGCCGGGCAATTGCATGCCGTAGCAATAGTGGTAGAAAAAAAATGCTTTCTTTGCTACTTCAAAACATTTCAGTAATGTATTTCTGAGTCAGACGTGGCATTAAGGGCAGGATCTATGAGGATGATCAAGATCTGCCTCTCTGATTTTGTTGGGTGTTTCCTCTTGCTCACCCTGTTGATGTGGTCAAGTCACTTAGAACATAACCAATTACCTGCTTGTTTATTGAAGTTATTTCAATTCTTATGACTGAATACTCTCAGAAGATGGTTCTGGATGATTATTGCTCAGACACTTGGCTCATAAGAGTTCCTAAGTGTTCTATTTGATTGATTAGGACTTCTGAATATTATTAATTATTTAGATTCATTTCAGACTGCTTCAGATTTGGTTATAAAATGTAAATACCCGCGCCCCCAAGTGTGGGCATATCTAGGGAAGCTGAAGAAGCCAGGAAGCCGGGGTAAGGAGGAGGCTGCTCTGTGGACCCTGGTGGGCGTCAACTAATACGATATGGACCTCATAATTTACATTCCTGCTTTACATGCCATTCTTCTCATTTGCCATATTGTTGTTTATCTCTCTGCTGATTCAAGTTCACCATATTATGTCACAGTTGTTACCCCTTTTTTAACAAGCACAAGCCCTGTGTGATGATGCCCTAGCAGCGCTTATTAGTAAGACCAGAAGAGCAGCAACTTGAAATAAAATGGTTAAAAAATATTAGAGACTGGTTTATTTCTGTTGTAATCTTGGGAGGTGTAGAATATTCTTTTGTGTGAAACAGTAATGTCAAAATTATACCATAAATTGTGTACTAGGTTTAATTTCTGTTTATATTGCACTGGTGTGCTTAGTTCCCACCTGGCAACTTCTGTTTGGGAATTAATTCCCATTTGACTGGTCTAGTCTGGAAGGAAAAGTGAACACCCTCTGATTAGGCCTCAGCTAATTGGACCTCTATAGATTAACCAGCAGGGGCTGACATGATAGCAATGTCACTGTTAGCCATGTAATTCACTTCTCACTCATTTGTTCTTCTCAAGTAACCAGAATCCCAGGCAGTCTCTATAAGCACAGTAATACCTTTAGTATATACTCTATCTACAATAGCAAATATCCTTTCCAGTTTACCAGCTTGTTTGTTTGTTTTAGACTCCTGCATTTATGCTTTTAGCATCCAAGAAAATAAAAGTACATTTATTACCTGCCGTGTTCACATACTGTACTTCCTAAATTTAGCTTTAAAGAAACCAAAAATTTCTACATTCATGTAAAATTTCTCAGATGAGCTTTTTACAACTGAAATCAAGAAAAGTAGACTGACCTGCATTTCTTTTTCAACCTAATTTGCTTCTTATTCTTTTGTACAAGATAACAGGAGGAGCAAATGATTTGCGTAATTTCTCCAACTTCATAATTGTGTGTTTATATCACTTACCTAAATGTATTCTAGCTTGCTAGTTTCGACTCTGTTCATATTGCCTGAAAATGATATTGCAGCCTCTTATAAGAGGGATAATGCTTTATTTAAGTGTGTATAAATGTGAACTGACTGGAGTTAACAGAAGAATGTATTAATTAAATTGTTTCTCTGTCCAAACAGGCAGTCTAAAAGGTGCTTGCTTAGCATTTTGTTTATTTATCAGCACTATGGAAGTATCCAAAGAAATAATCATTTAACCTTTGTTTATTCCTTGGGTGGAGTTCCTTTTTATTGGATAAACAAATCTAAGGTGTTGTTTTTCTTAGCACATAACCTAGCTTCATTGCATCACAGAATACTTAAGTAAAATTCAGTGGCATTAGATGTGATCTCCTATAAACACGAGTCTAGGTAAACGCTATAATATAGCAGGGGAACCCACCAGATTGTATACTTATTGACAGTGCTTAATAAAAACATCTAGAAAACTGGTGCTGCTCAGTGTGTTTCCAATAGCAATGTGATTGCAGTGTTCTGTGGATTAAGTTACCAGTCCTTTGAATTCTGACCTTCAGACTAAAACAGCTTTAGAGGTTACTCTTTTTCCGATTTGTGAGACTGAAGAAAAGGAGCTAATGCTGCTGGAAGGAAGGAGAGAACTTTGAAGCTGTTGGAGTTTTTTCTTCTACCATTTCTTTGCAATTATGACTGCTTAGATTTTATTCCCTTTTTAAAAGAAAAAATTGGATGTATTCCATATATCATTCCTACTTTGACTCAGAGATCAAAATTTCATTGAAGTTGGTAGGAATACAGCCATTGCACTCAATAGGAGGCAGCATAATGGATTATTGATATATGCACAAAACAGAATTATGTATATACCACAAATTATCAAAGTAAATAATTATGGTAAATTGAAGCTCCTCAACCAATAGGAGGATTGAAAATTTAGGCAAGTGACTCCCCTAATGATAATTTCAATTGAAACATCTGTATTGTGAAGTCTGGTTATTTTGATAAAGTTTCACAAGATGATATTCCCTAATTAGAACAGCCAAATACAAGGCATGAGCTATCAATTAAAAATTTTGAATTTTTAATTCAAATAATCAAATTATTTATCATGTCATCTAGCATTAAGACTACTCTGAGTGGTTCACGGCAAGTTAAAAAATTACAGAATATAAAACCAATAACAATAAATAAGTACAAACAATATTATAAACAGACAACATTGAAAACATAATCAGATATAAAGACAATAAAACATAATAACAAAAATAAAAAAATATAAATAAGTGATAAATAGAACAGTTAAATAGAATCAAGCCAGAGGCAGGAGTAGTGAGTGTTGTCAAGTGATATTAATTATTAGCTTAATGATTTCAGTGTGTAGAAATTAAATGTGAGGTCAATTCTTTCATTGGAAGAGATAGGGTTTTAAAGAAGCAGCCCATGTAGTATAGTGGTTAGAATGCTGGAGTAGGAATTGGGGAATCTGTATTCAAGTCCTGCTTGACTATGGAAATTTACTGCAGTGTTTCTGGCAAAACCCTTACTTAAATATTTCGCATACCCTGAAAACCATATTAAGATCAGAAGAAACTTCATGGCACACAACACACACAAAGGTGCTTAACAGTAATGGAAGCCACACTGAACTAAAAATAAAAATAAAAATAAACAGTAACATTCTTGATGCTTGCAGTCCTGCACAAAATATGTGTGAAATAGTGCCAAGTATGGCAGTGGCAGGATTGGCTCTCTTAGTCATACCTATTGAGAAGACCTGATTAAATGTCATTTTTTCCCTAGGAATATGTTAAGTATGACTGAATCTAGATCTTGAAATGTTATTGAACCAAAGTTAAACATTTTAAAGTACTTTGGCTTCTAATGACAATTATGTGCTTAACTTTTTCTCAGTAAAATCAACAGTTGAGACCTGTTGGTCTTAAGAGTACTTAAATCTTAAAAGTATTTAGTTTTTGCTAGACAATATCCACTCCTTTTGGAACGAACTTATAACAACTTTAGTAGGACTTTCAAAGCAAGTGAGATAGTTAAGGAGTGGTTTAACCACTCAACTATCTCAGTTAATATGATTGAACAGGGATTCAAAACCCCATGTCTCCTGATTTCTAATTTGTCACTCTATACCACTAGGAATCATATCCATTGCTAGTTCTATCTTATTCTCTTAAGTAATAAAAATAAAATATCTTATTTTATTTTAAAAGTATTTTGAGAGTATATTTAATGTTTCATAACCACACAAATGTATCACACTATTGTGTTTTTGTAGACGCTAATAAACATATAAACTGTAAGATTCTGATTATTTAAATAATGATATTTCACGGTTTGTTTGTTTGTTTGTTTGCTTAGTATACAATTAAATGTATTTTGGAATGATTTTGTTCGAACTACAAATAGTTATTGTCTGTCCTAAGAGTTTATTAAAATGGATAACCAAATTACTGCCAGCTCATTTGACAAAATATTATTGTATTAAATTTTCCTATTCCTTCTCATTGAGAATGTGTTGATATGTTAATAACAAATCACTTAAAATGTTGCTGTAATGTTACTTGTGTGTTTTCATCTTGACCTTTTAAATAGTTATGTATTGCACACAATTCGATGTATGCAAATTAGACTTCAGTGGAAGTATGGATAAGGGTAAAGTCACATAAATGAATCTGTGTGTTCTGATTGGGATTTAATCATTAAGATTAAGTGATGTTTATAGAAATGACACATTGTTTTTGAGAAAACTCAGACTTTTAAACCCAACAAAAGTTGCCAATCTTGATAGAAATATAATGGCATGTCTATAGATGAGAAGATTATTACTGAGATATCAAGTTGTCATGAAGTCAGAAGATACAGTGGCCTCAAAGTTCCAAAACAGGCAGTGTACAAAATAGCAGCTCAAATAATGTCAGAAAAAAATCCCCCCTATTTTATTCAGATGGAAGTACAGTAAAGAGAAGTTAGTCTTATTGAAAGTACAAAAACAGACAGAAAGATGGGTGGGGGCATTAAAGATACTATAATCTTGATGTATTTTAATTGCTCCAGAAGAAAACCCCAAGGGAAGCTACAAATGCATACCAAAATTACCTGAAGGTAGTAGGGAATATCTTTCCTTTCCTTTCCTCTCCTTTTCTTCCTTCCTTCCTCTGATTTTTCTCACTAAAACTCTCATAATGACTTGGGCAACACTGGGGTACTGGGAGCTATAGAACTAAATTACTCTAAGATAACACAAACTGCACAACTTTGGGAGGTGAATTGCCCTAAGATAAGAAATCACTCTAGACATTATTTTTTTGCATATCAAGTTGTGTGAGTCAGTGATTGATTAATTTGGATAATTTGCTGACAAAAAGCACACCATTTGTGTAACTATGCAAGAGGACTTTGTGAAAGGGAACAAATTAGTCACAACTAACTTAGACAACATTGATTTCATTAATCTAGTCTAAGAATGACTAAATCTGGAAGAAACTTGGATGTTTATGTTAGGACTCTTCAAACAGAGTTTCCTGTAGTTATTGGCCAAACCCCCTTTGTGTCATTGTGCTGGTTGAAGGGGAATGGCAAAACTCACAGCAAGTGGCCACTAATTAAAGAGCCACATATTTAATTTTTCATTTAGCATTGACTGAGTGGCTTGGTAGCCAAGCAGGAACCCAAGTCATTACAAATCATTTGGTACTGATACATCATTAAAATAAAGGTCATTATTATTTATTGCAAATAAAGAAAAAACATTGAGTAAATAAATTATAAGGAAACCATTGTGCTGGAAGTAATTCTGACCTGAAATTCTTATTAATATAGTGATAGAGCTTACATATTTATTTATTTATTTATTTGATTTATTTATATACTATACTTTCTGACCAAAGATCACTCACATAGGATTTGTTTGAAACTTGACTTCAAATTAAGTTTTGTGTTTGGGGGCTGATAGTGAAAAATAATTTGTTGGGCATGTGGAATCATTTAGATATGCCGAATGTTGCTCTTCTGATTTCCAAGTGGCTGAAATCTAGTAATGAAGTCACAGCTAGCAGTAAACCCATTGACTCAATGGAACAAACAAAGGAACTGACTCATCAATCCTCACTGATTCAAATAGACTAATCTAGTTGTGACTACTACTAGATTTCATTATATCTGTTTTTAAATATACTTGTTCTGTGATTTTTGTGTGTATGTGTGAAGACAAAGTAGTAATGATGAGAAGTGTATAATACATTACTGAGTTCAATATGTCTGTGAAGATTTTCAGTCATCCAGGTGAGTTTATCTTTAAGTTGAATCATGGCAACTGGACTTCTTTTCTTGAGAGATTTAAACATCTTGCTGCTCATCCAAAGAGCTTCAAAAAACTAATGGTAAGATGTAATGTAACAACAACAACAACAACGACAACAACAAAGAATAATTTCCTGTGTTTAGACACTTCCAGAATAGAAGATACCACTACTTGTTGTCTTAAGTGGTCATGTTGCTATATCTCTGTCCCTACAGACTGGTTGACATCTTATAGCATAGTTTTATGTGTGCAGTAGTTAGTGATAATGTCACAATGAGCAGCAAATAAAAGCTGATTAAAATCTTCTCTGAGGGTGTGTCCAACTTCATGCCATTGTTGACAAATCACCTGCACCCCAAAATAACTTTTAACCAGTGACTTGTCTTTAATCAGTGGCAATTTGGCAGTGATGATGTTATTGTCATTATTACTTGCACACATAGAACTGAGCAAAGGGATTTCAGTGATAATCACTAGGTTGTATTAAATAAGAATAATGTGAGGAATAAGCTTGCGCTTCAACATTAGTCTCGGGGTGGCCACCCGGAGAGAAAGGGATACCAAGGCTCTGGTTGGTGGGGATGAGATTGATCTCTGGGAGATCTGCTCCGCCAGATAGACAGGTCCCAGGCCATGGAGGGTTTTGTAAACCAAAACCATTAACTTGAACCTTATGCAGGATGCAACGGGCAACCAATGCAGATGAGCCAGGATGGGGGTGACGCTGTCATACCTGCTCACCCTTACCACCAGCCTCGCTGCTGCATTCTGCACCCGCTGCAGACACCGAATAAGGGTTAAGGGAAGCCCCATGTAGAGAGCATTACAGTAATAAATTCTCGAGATCACCAGTGACTGCACAACCATCCTAAGGGAGTCCACATCTAGGTATGGGCGAATCTGGGCAATTAGCCCAAGCTGGTAAAAGGCTGCCCTGGACACAGCTGCCACCTGGGCTTCCAGAGACAGAGTTAGGTCCAGGACCATGCCCAGACTCCTCACTCGGTCCACCAGCTGAAGGGTCAATCCCTCCAGACTGGGGAGAGGGCCACTGTACCCATCCAGAGACCCCCCTGAGAAACAGTACCTCCATCTTCCCAGGGTTGAGCTTGAGCCTGTTAATCCTGGTCCACCCCACGACTGTGTCCAGGCAGCAGTATGCCATTTGAACTGTAATAAGTCTTTTGGAGACTTACTTTCCAAGCTAAATACACTTGGGTGGTAACCAGTTCTACTGCTTTTAGTGGAAGACTCATCCTTTAAGATGCCCCTGAGTATCACTGACTTAATACCTTGAGTCATATGCAAACTAAAGTTCTCTTGATTTTAACAGAATTTACTGTTGAGTAGGTTGTGCATAAGTACCAGTGTTAACTAGGCATTAAATGAAAATACACTAATAGGAAAAATGCATAAGGAAGTGTAAGTTAGCAACTCTTCTCCCCAAAATTCAGAATCAGCTTACACAAAGTTGTGAAGATTGGGAGCAACAAATGGAAGAAATAAGCTCATAATGAGCAAATAGCTGATACTATGTCCCAGCACTAATACAGCAAATATTTCACAAGATGGAAGAACGTACATTAAAAATATTTTGTTTGTGTTGAAACACATTTTGCAGATGTTACGGATGTTTATCAACTAATTTACTTTTGTCAAATGATTGTCAGATGAGACATTTCATATCATACAGTACTGTATTATCTAAAAAGCAATTACATTTTACATCTCATCAGTGTATTAAGCATGCATCTAAACTTTATTAAAGGATTATTAAAATATTCACAATGGAATCTCTTCCAAAGCCAAGGTCTCTGCTGATCTGAATACACCTGTCTTGTACAGAAAATAAGCCACTTGTCTATTAACCACTACAAACATATTTTTGTATAATGATTATTATAACACAGATAAATTCAGACTTTATTCCATATATTCCAACTGATTGGGATACAAAACAGATGAATGGAATTAGATTAGTATCTATTGCCAAACATCTAAATGTAGTTAGAAGAACAATATTTTCATTGGTATAACTATGTTTTCATTTTAGAAATCTATAATACATAGTATGCTGCTTTACTTTACGTGTCTTGCCTATTTGCAAAACAGAAAAGCCTTAGTACAGTAGTCATTTCCAATGAATACTCTGTCTAGTAAAAGTTCAGTTCCAACAGTGTGCTGGAGGGGTAAAAAGTTTTTTCTAAAAACTAATATTATCGGTGCTGATAGATTTCATGTGGAATCTTTTTATCATGGCTAATAAAAAGTAAGGTATTTCAGTAAATTTATTTCTAGCACCATATAATCAAGCATTATAAACATCACTTTTAGCATGAAGTTTCAGCAGCACAAAGAAGGGAAGTACAGTACCTCTGCTTATATTAGCTACAGGGACAGACCCAATAGAAATATGTGGATTTTGACCTTAACCTTCCATATAGGGTAGCTGCCTGTCTCATGACTTTTTGCCTGGTCTAAAGAAGAGAAACATCCTAGGTGTGTCAGCTCAAGATACCATGGCATAACATTTTGGCTTCCTGGCAGTTTCATCAATATTTCTTCAGAAAATGTGTAAGCTGGAAATTGCAGCTAAAAGGCATCTTGCATTTGTAAGAAAAACTTTTATTCACAAAAGTTATTAACTGAAGGTAAGACTACATTCAATATATGATACAAGAATATGAAACTAATTATAAATTTGACTTCAAAACCAGTTTTATTGAGGCCGTTTAAACTTTATAGACAGTTTATAATTTTTTCTTTGGGGTAAATTATTTGTTTTTGAGGGGGCACTGTTCATTTACAATAGTATTTGTGCATCTTAAGATTGGTTAAATAAACCAGGATAACTCAGTTCTTGTGCAAGTTACAGGCAGATATCCTGTATTGTTATTTTGAATTGTAAATAAGTAACAGTGACATCAAAACATAACCAGTAAGAATCATCCTAAAAACATTAAGTCAGACATTTATACAAAGCTTTCAATGTCTTTGTTTCCCAATCCATTTTATGTACACAAAAGGGGAAAAATTAAAACTGGTATTAGAAGAAGACAAAGAAGAATGAGTGTATAATTACTACAAGAAGGGGGAGAAAAAAAAAAGAAACAAGAAAAATGTAATCTAAGTAGGACTGTTCAAATGATTCATTTTGCCCACCATCGTTTGTATCTATACATTATGGACTGATGAAAGGTTTGTGGTTATTGTGTCAGATTGCTTGATGTTGGCACAGGGCAGGGTTTAGTGCAGGTTAAACATTTCAGAATTGGCTTGCTTTTTTTAAAAAAAAATGTAAGTAGTTTGCTCCTTTATTAGGCAGCCGGGAACAAATCTGTTACACATCCCATCGAGTTCAGCCGTGACTGTTGCCTGGTTTTGAAGCGAGGGGGCTTGATCATCATCTTGAGGGAGATTTTGTCGGCTGAAGTCCCGGCTCCTCTTTTCCTCTGAGCTCCCTCTTATGATGGAGACCCACCTTAAAAGAAAATGCCCCGTTAAAACGATTCCCACACAGTCCACCTCATTCATCTCCCAAATCCCCACCCCATACACACACACACATACACACACACACGCCCGGCAGAGGAGAAGACAGGTCGCTTGGAAAGCGTCGATATAGCTATAAATGACTTGGTGGTGATAGTAGTGCCTCAGCGGGGGAGATGCCGAGGGGGTTGGGGGAGAGAAGGGAAAGAAAAATAGGGTAGAGAAATAAGGGGGAAAGAAAAAACAGCCACCCCAGCCCGGTTCTTGACAGGGCGCGCGCTCCGGCTGCCTTCTTCTCCCCTCAGCTGTTTATTCACATACCGCGGGATCCTTCATTTGCATACCAAAATTGCTGGCCAGCAAAGGTTGCCTCAGATAAGCCAGCCGCCCAGGGCCGACTTCGATTGTTAGCATTCGTTAAACCAATAAGGAGGAGGAGGAGGAGGAGGAGGAGGAGGAGGAGGACAAGAGAGAATAGCTGTGGTTTGCATTACAAATAAACAAAAGGCGAAAGCGGGTCGTTGTGGTTGCGTGTGTATGTGTGTGTGTGTCGGAGGTGGGGGAAGAGAAACGAAGTGTGTGTGTGAGAGAGAGGGGGGGCAGAGAGAGAGAGAAGCCTTAAGGACTACTATTTTGGGATAGATAGACCTACAAGAGACGGCAATCTTTATAGGCAGAAAAAGGTGGAGAGAAAGATGAAGCTTCGGCTGTTTCTTTGTTTGCTCAGCCTCCGGAGCGATACGATCTCGGGCCGCGTCCGCTGAGGGGCCAAAGAGAGAGAGAGAGAGAGCCAGCGCCTCGGCTTCCCAAAGTGGGGTTTTGAGCGGGAATTTCAGGAGCGGGCGATTTTTCTTCTTCTTCTTCTTCTTCTTTTGGGAAACTGGGCGCTTAGCAGCGCCGCCGCCGCCGCCGTTGCTGGAGGAGGAGGAGGAGGAGGAGGAGGAGGAGGAGGAGGAGACGGAGCGCTGGGTGCCATTTCTGACCTTAATAAGCCTTCCTGGGAAAAGTCTTGGGGGGACTGTTCTCTCTGAAGGAACCCACCACCCCTGCGCGCCCCCCGCGACGTTACTTTCTCCCTCATACAGAAACGCGCACACGCGGACGCCGTCCTTCTCTCTCTCTCTCTCTCTCTCTCTCTCTCTCTCTCCTCCTTCTCCCCGGGGCTCTCTCTCCCACCCACCCACCCTCTCTCTCTCTCTCTCTCTCTCTCTCTCTCTCTCTCACACACACACATACACACACACGCGTAGATAACCTTGGCAGGCGCAGCCCGCGGCGGCTGCCGCTACCGCCGCCGCCACCACCGCAGTCCCCTCCCTGACCGACGGGCGGACTCGCTCGTTCGCTCCCTCGGTCGCCGCTGGCTGGGTCTCGCTCGGGCTCGGATTTGCCCTCCGGCGGGAGCGAGCGAACGAGCTAGCGAAGGAGGGAGAGGCGCTCCCGGTCCTCAGGCTGTTTGTTGCAAGAGTGGCGGCGGTGGTGGCACCAGAGTAGCTGCGCCGGGTTTTGTTTTGCTTTTGTTTTTCTAAATTGGGAAAGTTTGGGGGTTTTTTTGTTTTTTGTTTTTTGAAATCCGCTGAGCTGTTCATCCAGGAATTCAAAAAAAGTTATGTGAGCCGCGGCGCTTGGCGGAGTCAAGAGGGAAAGAAACGTGGAGGGAGTGCATGTAACCCGGTTGGATGCCGCCAAGCCTTTCGCTGTAAGTACAAACCGGGCTGGGTTTTTGTTTTTTTTTAATTGCATGGGTTTGACAACAGATGCCCTTATCCTGAGAAACAAGGAGAGAGAGAGAGAGAGAATTCAACCGACCTACTGCCGCCGACCTTTAGGGACACCTTTTGGCCGCAGTGAAAGATTTTACCTTCGTTCAAGGCCCTCTTTGCCAAACGAACTTGTTCTTTTGCAGGGAATCCTAAGGGATCTTCTTCCAGGATGGGATCTCCTGCGCGTTTCTTTCGCCCTCCTTACAGCCTACGTCACTTTATTTATTTATTTATTTATTTATTTATTTATTTATTTATTTATTTATTTATTCTCTCGTGCGTTCGTTTAGTTATTTATTGCAGCTAATGTGAGTTGTTTTGATGGCTCGCTGCGTTGCTTTCCTACGAGTCGGATGAGTGGTGCATGGTGGCAACGCAGTGGTGGTGAGAGACCTGTGCTGCATTTCTTGGGAGTGCTAATGGGTGATCTTCTAAAGCAAACAGCATAGCGATGCATGCTTGTAGTCGTAGGGAAATGGAAAGGAAAGCACCTCAGAAATCTGAAAGAAAATCAGATAAATTTAGAGGAAGGACGCGAGGTAGTGAGTTTGACAGCTCATTCTGAAACAGGAAATCCTACTAAATATCTTGAAATACGTGCGAGCAAAGCTCAGCTGAGCCTTAAAGGGGGACGCTATCAAAATGGCAATATAACCACTTGACACTATAGCGTGTCGTTGTTATGGCTGAGAATTCAGCCTCTGAGGGTGGGGAAGGAAATAAGTGTTTTTAAAACCATAACTATATTTTAGATCGCAATATTTGCATGTTTTCTTATTTTTTATATAATGCCATTAAAGAAACAGGAAGTGATCTGGTCATCCTAAAATAGGTTCATCCACAAAATATTAGGTGTATCGGGGAATGTTTAACACGTAAAATCAACATTTGATCACTTCTTAAAGGATCCCACTTGTCATCTAATAAAGTAAAGTCTAAACAGCTAATTTTAGAGATTCTTTTCTAGATGATAAAAATGGTTTGTGCGGATTTCATGTGAGTTTTGTTTTTTTGGTTTCTGCCTCAGGCATAGTTGCTGGAATGCATGTGTTAAAATTCCTCTGTGATTTCGCTCCCCCATGGTCTTGAGAGAATTATGGATTGCATAAGTGCCAGGCACTTAGTTTATATAAATCAAAATACGGTACACTTATTAATGTAATCCTGACATAATCTGAGGTCAGTGTCTTCTCTACTGAAACATCTTTAGCTGTAGGGAGGTTAAATCCCTGAACGCTGACAGTTAACGAAAATCCATTGTTTTATGTTATTCGCAGGGATGCACAAAATGCAAATCAATAGAATAATTGTGGTAGGTTTTCTTAGATGTGTAATAATAACTTTTAAAAGTGATTTCAATGATTGGCACATCCACGCTGGTAGGCACTGGAGAATTGCCCTCATAGCCTAAAAGTTACAGTTTTGTTGTTTCCGAAGACTTCTCACTTGTCTTCTGTTTTACATTTCAGTCACTTGTCAAAATGCTGGATATGTGACTCATAGGGTTATGATACTTGTATTGGGCTTGGAGTGGGGAAACACACCATACTAATTAACTCGAGTTATAACCATGTTAAATGTTAAAGTACTTTTGAATTTGAAATAGCATACAGTACATTGAACAAAATAAAATTTCATATATTGAAACTAGGAATAGTTGTTTCCCTCACTTTTTTAATTTCCAAGTCGGTAAATTCACAGGTCAAATAATTTAATTTATTTCAAAATAAGATAAACTCTAAGAATAAAATTTCTAGTTTAGATGCCAATTGACAGACTGA
Source organism: Phrynocephalus versicolor (assembly GCA_023846285.1). NCBI lineage: Eukaryota > Metazoa > Chordata > Lepidosauria > Squamata > Agamidae > Phrynocephalus > Phrynocephalus versicolor. Next base: position 34,830,183 of record JAHTLZ010000204.1, read on the forward strand.
TATAGGAGTTACAATTCTTTCATTAGGCATATTTTTACCATAAAAATTCCTTCCCAACAGAAGGAATTTTTTTAAAGTGCACACATATTATAAGAATTATTTCAATCAAACAAATTAAAATAAGCTTGAAAAATGGCTATTTTAGACAATTACCTATATTTATTTGATATGTGCTGTTGTGATTTAGAATCCTTTCACATTAACAGTTTACTTTTCACAGAACATTATTAACTTTTGGCTTCATACATGGTTTTCTGTCAGATGCTTTTGATTTGTAATTTACCAAAGTATAATAAACAGAGCAAAAGTCATGTGTTTTTCCTGCATCTTGAGCTCTGTGGTAGGGAAAATGTGATAAAATGTGTACCTTAAGTCTTGTTTGATGATCTCTCAAAGTAGGTTTGCCTTCTGGAAATAATTTCTGGGGTTGAAGAGCATGGTATTAACAGATTTAATGTGGCTATTCAGTGGATTGGTGGAATACTATGTGAGGTTTAGCAAAACGAGAGAGACAAATTGAACATGAACAAAACCTACATCTGTGAAGAGTTATGAATTTAATTAGAAAGGAAACTTAAAACACTTCATTAGGTAGTCATAAATTGATTTTGCTGCTTTAGAATTACTTAAATATCATTTTGGTGTTAAAATGCTAGGTTTGCCATCATAATCTTTTCTTTTGCATGGTATTGAATGTGTGTGTGTGTGTGTGTGTGTGTGTGTGTGTGTGGTGTCGTAGGGAGGTAATATATGTGGTCTATATTAAGCTTAAGGTTTGATTTAGTATATAGTCACGCTCCAAGTGATGAAATGTTTACATCTATTTTCCCTTACAAGGGAAAACTTAACATTTAAAAGGTTGTTGATCAGATTTCATGACAATCCTGCCCCCTCCCCATTTCTAAATTTTCAGTTCTTGAATAGATTCTGTTTGTTTCTGCAATATTCTGCCTTGTGGGATAACATTTTAATTTTTTAAAAAATATTGTACTGTTTCATGATGTTTTATTATATTCCATGCTGAGAATATAGGGTAGAATAGAAATACAGTATTTTAAATAAATTAAATAAATAACCCATGAGCTATGAATTTCTATTTTTGAATGACATGAATTTGTAAGATTCTGTTACATAATAAACCACATCAACAAATTATAGTAGTATAAGTAGTTGTAGCAGCGATGAAACACCGCCCATGCATATGGCATTCTCTAAATTGTCCATTGACTATGTAGCTACTTATTACATTGTAATATTATGAAGCCTTGATTAAAAAATATCTGAAAGTATGTGAAGTACAGTATTTGTAAACTGTAACTAATTTCACCAACATCTGTGTCTAATTGCTGTTTGTATTTATTTTTTCTATATCGCTGTGTGGATTCACTTGACCAAACTAAGTCAGGATTAGTAGTTTTAAAGTTATTTTGATTAAAGAATCATTTTTAAATAGCATAACACACAACACATGTTTTAAATAATCCTTGCTAGGCAAATGGCTGTAACTGTAGTATGACTAATGAACATGAACGTCTTGGATATGAACTCTGACAGCAAATAGAATATTAAAATATATATGCAAATATGGTATCTCACATGTTAATATAAGTTCCACGTTTTTAAGAGTTTGCAATAGTGAGATATATTATTAATAATGGTCACTTTTTTGTTAAAAGACCTAATAAATTGTAAGCTATATAATCTCATAAATCTAATATAAGTCACAAATAAATATTATTAGTAGTTTAATAAAACTGGTTGCCTTTAAATAGCCCTCCAAGAGATAGCTGATAAGTATGCTTTGTTCCCCTTTAATTTATTCAAGGTGTACTGGAGTAGCAGGAGAGAACATATCCTAAAGGCATTCTACTGCACTGTCTCGGGTTAAGAGTAGAAAGTTTCCATTTTACACTTGAGTCTTTTTTCTCTTCCTTCTTTAAAAATATGTCTTAGTTGTTAGATACTTCAGTTTGGCTTGGCTTTCTTTTTTAATAATAAAAAAAGCAAACTGCAACATTTTAACTAGTGTTAGAATGCAAAAAGTTTCAATTTTTCTATCTGTGCTAGTGCATACTTCCCGCCATCATGTGTAACATTATATTTTGTCTGTCTGCTTATAGCAGTGGTGTACTCTTCCTAAAGCAGTAATTCTGTCTGTAATTAAAAATAACAAAAACTACAGACACATAAGTGAGATTTGGTTGGATGACTTTTATGGCACTTAAAATGTCTCATCTCTCTTGTCTTTGTTCTGTGATCATCTAAGAGATGTCAGTTCAGGTTGGGTGGAAGTCAGACATTTAAACAATATATGTCATAGCTGGGGAAGTTTTGTTTGTGCTTTCAAGCCAGCAGCCGATCTTTACCTGAGCTTTACCACCTGCCACCAGTTGTTAGTAGTAACTTTGGAGGGAATTCTGTATCAAAGGCGAGTCATTAAATACAAACTAACAGCATATCCTCGAGTCATAAGCAAGAATACTATAAAAGCAAAATGATAATTCTCTTAAATTTTCTATATTCATTGAGAATACATAAGAATGGTCACTGAGGATGACTGTTCAAAACATTGTTTGTATATCCTTTGAAACAAATATGACTTTCCATATTTGGTCATTCAGAAACATATACGGTACAGTTTTTATGGTTTGACATATTAAAAGCAGGAGGAGGAGGAGCAGAGAGGAGGAAGGCAAATTCCTTGCCTAGTTAAACATGCAGTAATTCCTCAGTTTACAGAATTATGATACATTGCTTCACTGTTAACTTACAATTTCCCAATGCTTGCTAGAAGCTAGGTTTCCAAACATAAATGAGGGAGGAGATGGGGGTGGGAGGAGGTAGAAGCTAATGTGATAGGAGACTGTGAAGAGTTAAGAAGTGGGAGGGAGCTGTGCTTCAGCCAGTGATCACAAAAAGCTGAAAGAGCTTCAGAGGTTGCTGGGAATATTGTTGGAACTTCTCTCCTTAGATATGCTTGCTTTGTTAATAGCTACCTTGCCAAGGCACTGTTTCCTAAACCACCTTAGCAAGTCTGCTTTGCTTGATGATGGGGGGGAGGGGTAATCTAGTGTGCAGCTGTCATAGGCAAGTGATGAATCACTATCCCGTCATTTGGCTGCCTTCCCCATGACATGGGCAGGAGGGGGATAGACCTGCTGGAGGAAACAACAGTTGAGGCTTCAATTTAAAGACAATATGTCTTTCACTGTAGCAGTAACCCCCCCTTTCCTTCTCTTTTAGTTAAAAGACAGCATTACCATTCCCAGGAAGATTTCTTTGTTTAGTTAGATTAAGACCTGACATGAACAGAGAATAACCAAGTCTTCTATTTGTGTCCCTGCTTTGCAGGTGCAAGAATTCCAAACCAGTTCAGATGTTGCTGTTTCATCCAGTTGCAGGTAAGGATAACATGAGGCTGGCCTTTCAACTTCTCAGATGAAAAGATATTTATAACTTTATGATAAGAGAATGAGATTTTTTTTGCTTTTTTAAAACTGTTGAATATTATTTCAATATTTTAAGTAGAAATGTTGATGTGCACTGTGGAAGAATTTAATACATATAGAAAGTTGTCTTGTTTGCACATCATTGTTTATACATCATATGTACATTTGTGTATTTTAGAATTTTAATATTGCTTGAATTTGAAGGGAATAGTCTACTTTTATTTAACGTGGAAATTTCTAAGCAAAAATGTTAAAATCAAGCAGAAATTGCAAGGAGGTTTATAAGAGGAAAGCAGTATAACTCTGGAAGATAAAATACATATTCACTTGATCAATGAAATTATCTCTATATACTTGGTAGTAATTTCCACTGAGTTCAATGGGTTAAGCACTGAAGCACTGTGTGTATAGGTTTGCATCTATAGTTCAACTCCTGTCATAAACATCTGATAAATATAAACTCATGATATTTCACCAACATGAGAAAAAATCAAAAGCCATTGGCATTTTAAAAAAATGAATTTATTTATTTATGTAAAAATCCACTTACTGTATTATACTTTAAGTTATTTGAGTAATAGTACTTCTTATTTGCCTGATGCCTGTGTTCTGTTCATGAAAAGGAAATGGAAATTGAATTCATATAATAATAATAATAATAATAATAATAATAATAATAATAATAATAATAAT
>JAHTLZ010000204.1:34834334-34903738 GCA_023846285.1 Phrynocephalus versicolor
ATAATAATAATAATAATAATAATAATAATAATAATAATAATAATAATGTAATATGAATAACGTTAGCATTTTGTTTAAGAGCAGTTAATACGTACAATAGAGTCAGTATATGGCAACATATCCCATAAGCTATAGGCAACTTTGCACTTACTTTATTTTCTTGTTTCATGTTGTTTAAGTGGCTGTACAAGTGCTGCAAAGTGCTAAGGCATACTGATGCTGTATGGATTCATCATGTATTGGCCTTATCCCTTTTCAATTAGGCACACTTTATGTAATCCACAAAGCAAACAAGAGAGCAGACATAATAATGTTCTATTGCTACATTTGTTTCAACGGAAACAGAGGAACAATTAAGTAGTTTGCCAGAGTAAACACATACATCAGGAATATCTCATTCCTTGTCAGGAGACTGTAGGAGGTTCAGCTATTGCTTAAAGTGTTTTATGTGGTTTAGAAGCCCATTAAAATTGAAATGGGGTGGTAAATTATGTGCAAATAGTGTTACTTTATTTTTGGGGTGTATTTTTAATTCAATTTAAAGCTTGTCCCAAAACATGCTATATATTAAAAAGTGTAAGTGAACTAAAGATCAAATAATTTACTCCATTCAAGATTGCAAATTTTTGCTACTCTTTTCGCCCCAACCCCAGGTCTATGGAAATGCAGGATCTAGCCAGTCCACATAGCCGTCTCAGTGGTAGTAGTGAATCTCCTAATGGCCCCAAACTTGATAACTCTCACATAAATAGCAATTCAATGACACCCAATGGCACAGAAGGTGAGTTCTTGTTTGTCTTTATATATATATACCTAACTCATGATTTTTTGGTAGGCCAGACTTTTCACTGAGATGGCAAACATGTATCTGAGCTGTCCCACCTCCGACTGAAGGCAGGGACTGAGATGATGGAACACAACTTCATAGAAAAGTCATCTCCATCCTACAGAAGAAGTAGTTTGATAGGAAAAGGACAGGCTACTCTTCTTCGGCCCTCTAGTTTAGTCTCTGGAGCAAATATTATATGTTTAATTATATTTACCAACCCATTTGTTAAATGATGCTTTGACACTTGAATCCAGTCACTAGCACAATTGCTGCAATTGGGTTAGTACCAAAATGAAGACCCAATGGCATTATGCTAAAAATATTTTCAGCAACATGAACCCTTGTGAGGATTTGTTTGCTGATATGGAGGTGCTTTGATCTGCTATCTGAAATGCTAACATTCATGTTTACCATCTCAGAGAAGCCGATCTTAGTTTCTATTACGCGTGAGATAACTGTCTAATTAGATAAAATTCTGCTGATGTCTAGATTTCTGCATTTATAAAGCAGTCCCCCACAAGTCTAGCCAGAAATAAGCCCCATTTACTTCTGAATATCTGTGTATGAGAATTGCATCCTAATAATAGTATTGTGTTAAAAACCAACCACAATAGTTAATTGTGGATCTAATTTATAGGAATATAGAAGTTTGATTTTAGTTATTAAAGTGTTTTCATAACCCAATGCTTGCTTATTTTATGCTAAACTTAAGTTATATGTTATTCAGTAACTAAAATAATGGATGAGGTGTATGCAAATGAAGATGTGTGGATACTGGACTGTTGTGTCTAGATCCAATGCCTACATATTTTAGAAAGGCCATTTATGGTAAAAGATCTTAAAGTCTGCCATTTCAAATTTCAGAACATATATGCATGCAGTGCTATGGAGATAAATGTGGAAAGTATGTTCAGTGTACTCCAGGTGGAATTAGCAGAAAAATCTCAGTAGAACAGTATTGATAAGGAAGTCCGGGGGGCAATAACACAGAAGAATCTTGAAGTATTGAACACATTGATTTAGCTTTGTTAAAATTGTTTTATATCATAGTTGTTTCACAGTTTTTCATTGGAAAGCATTAAATGTTATGAACAAAATGCATGACTTTAAAAGACTTTGTTAAACCCAAATGTGGATTATTTGCTCCTGAGAGAAACATGTATCACACTGATTTCTGTTCAGCTACCATTCCCATGCCCCCCTTTAAAAAGTCTCTGCTTTCAGCTGTAACTGAAGACTATTTGGCTCTATGAATTTTGGCTCTAGAATATCAGATTAATTTCTGTTTGCTCTTTAAGCCATCGTTCACTCTGAATTTAATGGGGCCATGTTTGTATCCTTAGCCAGGTATGCTCATATAGCTTCTTTAGGATTTGTTTCCATCTGAATTTAATTAGGCCATGTTTGTATCCTTAGCCAAATATGTTAATGTGACTTCTTTAGGATTCGTTTGTTTAGTCATAGCCTTTATTTTGAAGATCTCAGTAATGTTCCTCTTGATAGGACATTTTGGAGGTCATTAACTCATAGAGTTGCGATAAGGTAGAAGGGACTTGACAGCAAATAAGTTAAAATAAATATAAAAGCAAAGCAAAGCAAAGCAAAGTGTTCTGCTTATATACTGCCCCATACCACTTTAAGTAGTCTCTGGGCGGTTTACAATTTTTAATTACAGTGTGCAGGCTACACATTGCCCCCCCCCCCAGCAAGCTGGGTACTCAATTTACCGTATGCAGATATGGATAAATAAACATATTACATGTTTATATTATATTTAGTTAATATTAATATTAATAAAAGTGAGCATTGCTGCTTTTTAGACAAGTTTATCTGATTGAGTGTGCAACCGTTTTTGCAAACTTGCCTGAAAATAGGCCGCGTCTAAAGCTTCCTTCCACATATACATACTGTGCTATTGTATGTGTAAGTTGGATATAGATACATTAGTTCCTTTTGCCCTGTTATTTGCTATTGAACTATTAACTTCTGATTTTTAAATTGGAATGTTACTATACTTACTCATCTTAATGAAATCCAGACTCTGCCTCTGCTCCAAAATAAATTTACAGGGAATTTAAGTCATATTGATTTTAATTTATCAACCCTAAGAATGCCTAGCATCAGAGCCTGAAGTATTGTCTCATAATATTAATTTTCAAAGAGGATATAGTTCTTCTGTTGGACATTTTTGAATGTGTAATTTTGAGATTTCTGTCAAAAACTACTCGCATTTTATTTTCTTGCGATTTTCCTTTAGGTGACATGACTCTGCTCAGCACTGCAGACTGGTTGTTAAATACTAATACACAGACCACTGCAGGTTTGTGTAGCCATGGTGAATACACAACTGTTGGCATGCATTTTAAAGTTTTGCAAGAATTATGAAATGTTCTGATTCTTATTGTCTCTTATAAAAATGTTAAATACTGTGGGTTCTTCTCTGTGACAAGTAATTGAGGTCACAACTTGATGCATCCTTACTAGAAGTTAAAATCTGATAAATGCTCTAGGACTTCTGAGTAAGCATGTATAGAATCATGCTGTAAATATAATTTTCAAGAAACATACTTTCCTTTATAGTAATCTTACTCTGCCTTTACACTACATAACAAAAAAGAAGCAGATAAAAGAGATGTAATTAAAAAACCATTGACATTACCTCAGTCTAAAAATAGTTGAAATCTTCATAACTAATATGAAACAACCTTTGTTTCACAAAGGACTATGCAGTGGTACCTAAATTTACAAAATTAATCTGTTCTGAATGCGTTTTTGGAAGTCGAATTTTATGTAAGTCAAAGCACAGTTTCCAATAGGAATACATTGAAAATCAATATGTTCCGGAGGTTGGAAAAAAGGCAAAAAAGGGAACAGATTAATTGCTTTTCAGTGCATTCCTATGGGAAGGCTGTCCCAATGCCCTTCATCCAAAGGTTGCTCTCCGGCCTGTCAAAATCAGCTGCCTGGCGCAGCTGCAGAGAAGTGGGTGGAAGTCCCCCCCCCACACACACTGCAGAGACAGGAGGAGAAGGAGGAGTGTGTGTATGTATGTGTGGCCGGCTGCCGCCCACCTCCGAGCTGAGAAGAAGAAGGGGGGAGGTGATGGAGGCATAGATCACCACTTCCTCCTCCTTTTCTTAGCTGCTTTGGTATCGTTTGCAGAGACCGACGCAGCTAGGAGAAGGAGGAGGAGGTGGCGATCTCCCAAAGGCTGCTCTATGCAGCCGCGCCAGAGAGCTGATTTTGACAGGTCGGACCTGTCAAAATCAACTGTCTGGTGCAGCTGTGGAGAGCCTTCATAAGTTGAATTTTTTGGTTGTCAAAGCATTTGTACATTGAGGTACCACTGTATAGTACCTACCAAATAAAGCAAAAAATGCTTTATTTTGTTGAAATGTGAATGATTTTTATTGACATAGTTATTTACCTTTTATTTTTGTTTTGTTTTCATGGAGGATATGCAAAATCTGGGAGAGTCAGTTGTATAATAGTAACTTTTATGGTTTCGTGTTTAAATAGTTTAAAATATTCTTCAAAAAACAGAAGATATACATTTTATGGAGATGCTATTTGCTGTGTTCTTCCAACATGCTTCCTTTAAAGTCATAGCATAAAGAATGCATGGCCTGTTTGTTAGCTGCATGCGAACTGGAAGTATGTCATTAGATAGTCAGAATGGACTGGATTCCATATCACCATCACTGTGATATAGCATTGAGATTATAATATAAATGAATATAATTGAGAATATAATATAATTGCAATAAGATTATAATATAAATAATAAAAGGCCTTTCAGGAGATGTCTTTGTGTTTGAAAGCAGTTACAAAGCAAAGTTAGAATTTATGTTATTATAGAATATTGTCATAGAGAATTTTATACTATAAGCAGTGTTCCCAGTAAGTTGTGCAAGTGCACAGAGACTTATCTGTGCAGCAGTAGCCAAAGTAAGTGTTTATTTACTTCCCGGATTTGTCAGAAACCCCGCCCACTGCACGGTGGATTAAAAAAATAAGAGATAATGTTGATTATAAACCAAATGCTTCTCACAAAATTAAAAACAGCAAACAAATTATGTTTTTTTAAAAAAATTAAAATTGTTTAAAAGACATATTCTTTAATTCCTCTGAAAAGTACTGCTTGAAGAAGTGGTTCATAGAACTTCTGTTAGGAGTTAATATTTTTCACTTCACAATTAGTGGTTAACCTTTTTATGGCAGAGAACGGGAATTAGATGGGTGACATAATGCTTTGATATAGTCCATGCATGTTGTTTATTCTTGCATCATTAGTATGTGGCTGAGGTTTTAATGCTGTGCACACAAACCTGGTAATTAGTCTCACTTATCTCGATAAGAGTTGCTTCTGAGTGCACCTGTATATAACTGCACCACCAACTGAATTATCCAAACACAGTAATGCAGAGAAGAAATAAGATTTTATTTTTCAAAACTTAAATATGTCCACTCAGAAGGAATCTCCAGACAATTTAACAAAAATGTTATAAAACATTATGACAGATTGAAATTCATTCATGTATACATTTCTGTGGATTTCAGAATGAATTTTACTGAAATTAAATAGTTACTGTCTCACTTGTGATTTGTGACAGATAGCTGAGGGAAATGCAGCATATTACTAGAGACAGCAAGAGGCAGTGTCATGACTGAAACAAGAAGCATTGGTTGTTCAGCAATAGACATTTTAGCAAAATCCCTACCTATGTACAGTGGTACCTCGATTTACGAATTTAATCTGTTCCGGATGCATGCTCTTAAATTGAACTACTCTTAAGTCGGAGTACCTATCTAAAAACAAATGAAAAAATAAGTTAAAAAATAAAAAATGGAAAAAATATTTGTAAGTCGAGCAGACCATATCTAAAATTTGTAAGGCAGCAGTTAAAATGTCAACAGTTTCCCGCTCTTAAGTTGAATTGCTCATAAGTTGAGCTGCTCTTAAGTCAGGATACCACTGTATTTTTTTTATTATATTTGTACATTTGGGTTCAGAAAATAGTCAGAATTCATCAAACAATGCTATATTTAATAGTTCTGAATACAGTATACTGTAACTGAATCCAAATTTGATAGTTCCAAATATCTGTAATAATAATTCCTCATATTTGGAATCCCATTGACTCCAATAGATTAGGAGGACAAAGTCTGTGTTTGCTTTCTAGTTGAAGTGAAACCTATTTTTCAGACATCCTGGAGTCCTTTCTTGAGAAATAAAATTTAAAGGCACCCTGGCACCAAGGGTTAGTGGGGCAAAGAACTTTAATTTGTGTTACCATACATTTCTCAAGGGAGTGTGGAGGCTGGAGTAAAAAAACAACAACCTGTAAATCATATCTGTCTGCAACATTAGAATCAAGAAACAGCCATAGAAGGTATTTTTTCCTCATTGGTTCTTTCCTCTGGAAAGGCTAGCATGCTGTTTATGAATTCCCTGAACATTTACTGTTAGGATATGCTCTGTTAGGATATGCACTGTGGCAGTTTTTTTCTTTTCTGACCCCTCAAGTTACATTTACTTTTTATTGTATATTATTTAATATTGTTTCGAATGAAATCTAGTATTAGTAGATTTATAAATTAATGTGTTCTGAATCAACAGGAGAATAGGTTTAGGGAAGTGATGGCGAACATTTTAGAGACCGAGTCCCCAAACTGCAATTCAAAACCCACTAATATTTTGCAAAGTGCCAATACTGTACAGTAATTTAACCTGTATACAGGTGGCTATGAAGGGGCGATGTCGGGTGCCCAGAGAAAAGGCTCTGAGTGCCACCTTTGGCACCCGTGCCATAGGTTCGCCATCACTGCTTTAGGGTATATCAGGCAGTGGAATAGGATTTTGCTGAATGTACTGTGTATAGATATATTAAGTGAATAGATTGATGTGTGCATACATGAGATTTTCATTGGAAGTTTTTTTGTTTTGTTTTGTTCTTGTAGCCAAATCAGATGCAGTACTGTTCTTTAGGTCAATCTGCAGGCAGTATGGGATAGAAGACGTAGGCACTTGGGGAAGGCTTCAGGAATGATGCATGCATCCACTGCAACATCTTATTTAGAGAGGAGGGAAAGCCTGCAACTGTTATTATGAGCCCCTGAACAAAATCTGTCACCCAGCTGCCTTTTTCAGCACTGACACTATAGAACAGCAGCAGGCAGCAGTGGGATCTGTGTATCTCTACCAAGGAGATGGATGGGACAAAAAGGAATGAACCTCAGACATGTTCCAGTGATGTCTTTGTGGAGTCTAGCCAGGGTAGGAGCCCAAAAAAGATGACGAAGAAGGTGCTTTTCTCCCAAAGAGTCAAATTGCCAGAGAAGGACAAGGATGGCATCAGCATTCGGGCTGAGACTGCTGCTAATTTTGTAGTTGACAAAGGGATTTCTAAAGACCATTAGACATTGCCTTCCATACCCATACCATGCAGTTACATCATATGTAAATAAAGATTTACCTCCAGCCCTATTCCCAGCCAATTTCTCCTGTGCAAAGCAGCGTTGTGGTTGTTGGGAACTTCTCTTCAAGTACATAAACATCTGGCATGGCAAAGGAGGAGATTGATGGGACCCAAGTGGGCACTCTTTCAGAAGCTTGTGACACTGAAATCACTTCTGCCTCCCCAGCTGCACTTGCCCCACTGGTTGTCAGAACTATTAGTGATGACAAGTGAGCAATCCCTATTAGGAACATGCAGTCAACGAGCTTCCAAGAAGTCAATGTGGAAGTAGTTTCAACCATATGAAACAGATGCTCACGTGGCTGCAAGAAGGGGCTCAGGGGTGGGCAAGATTTGTGCCACCTCTGCAGTAGTAGCAGACTCAGCCACTTGAAGACTCAGCAGAAGGCATTGCTGCTGGCAGATGAAGTGGGTACTGTGGGGGGAAGTGGGTTCCTTGTTTTAAAGACTCATCAGAGGGCAAAGATTGAGCCCCCCAGCTGAGGGAAGCAGAGAGGTAAATGGACAAATAGCATGAGGTGGAAGGCAGCAAATCTTAGACCAATACCTCAAGAATGAGTTCCAGGCTACCCTGGAGCAGCTTGGAGGAATGCAGGAAAAAAAATTCTGAAAATGTAAAAATGTCAGAGTTACTTGTCACCTAGGGGAGATGATAGCCCTTGATGACTAACCATTCTCTTTGGTGCAGAACATTGGTTATCTTAGGTTGGTGGCAGGACTGGTACCTCATTACCAATTACCATCCCAAATGACCCTTAGTCACAGGGTGGTTCCAGATTTATATTGGGGTGTCAGGCAGTTAGTACAGCAGCAGCTGGACAGAGCACAGAAGGTACATTTTACAAGTGACATCTGGAGCAGCCAGAGTGAAAAATATGCCTGTTTTTGTCTGGCAGGACACAAGTGGGAGGTGGGTCTTGTTGAATGTGATTGTGTAGCTACACCAACATTCAAGAGGATTTGGGGGACATGCCGCAGCAGCAGGGTCTAGCTACAGGAAGGCAAAGACTGTTTGTAACAGATATTCATGCAAACCTGGTTGGCGGTACTGCAGACTAGTAGTTTGGGGTGCTTTGCAGGAAATGGAAAACATGCATACCTAATATAACTGAAGGGGCCAGGAAGGTGGCAAGGCATTTTCTCTGTAGTGAGCAGGGCAGTGTACTGTTGCAGCAAAGGTAAGGAAATATATTGCCACTGCAGCACTTAATCCAGGATGTGGCAGTTTGGATCTTTGAAGCAAACAGTGGGAAGTGGATATTAAGCAGCAGCAAAGGGACAACAGTGACAGCCAACTTTCCATCACATGCAGCAGTAGCAGCTAGTAAAGAAAGTCCAGTTAGCAGTGAGGGGGTTGCACAGAGCAATAAGAAACAAACAATGTTCATAGCACTCCAAATAGCTGTGCAAGCAGTTGTATTCTAGAATCCGAGTCCCCCTGCAACAACAGGGCAGACTTTCTGGGACTCTGTAGGTGTAAAACATGATACAGTGAAATCCTTTTAAAATGTTTTGTTTCATGATTTTTAATGGGGAAAATAATGACTAGATAATAGAGGTGGGCATAACATATGGAGCTCCATGACACCAGTCATGCTTATCTCTACCATAAGATCCATATTGACTGTAATATTGACTGCGCACCTGTACATTCTGGATTATTAAAATTCTGAATCTGAAGGACTGTAAATCTGAATGCGAATTTTGGTGTTAATTCACTTCCCTACTTTTTATTTAGGCAACTGCCTATGTAGTGTTACTGTGAGAAATATTGTATAATCCTAGATTCAAAATAGATGCCTATTGCAGGAAAGTACAGTGTATTCACTAGCGTAGCATTAGTATCTTCTTCACCAGTAGTAGCAGCCAAATGAATTTGTGAAGGATATCTTATCTCAGGGGAGGTCTCTAGGATTGGATAGCTCATTAGACTTCAGACCAAAAAAAAAAAAAGATACTATTCTAGTATCACTGAATATGGAAAGGCTTTTGTGTGAAATGTTAGGAGTTGGTGAATGCTATAGGACTTGCCTTTTCAAAAAAAGAATGATTTTAGGTGATAGAACTCTCACTTCTAAGATTAAACACTTTGGAGAAGATACTAGTGGTTTGCAGGCAACTTCATTGCATGTCACAATAGATTTTGACACACATACCGGGAGTCGGGACCATTACATATTGCCCAAGGTATTTTGGGCATGTTGGAGCTTCTTAGGGTTGACTTCCAGTGGAGTAGACAATAGTTGGAAGAGGAACTAGCAGGGTTTTTGGTTCATTCAAATTCAAATGCACTCATCATTTCCTTTTAATTAGAAAAAATGTAGCATATTTTTCGCTCCATAAGACACACTCCCCCCCCCAACAGTAAGAAGAAATGTCTGTGCATCTTATGGGCAAATGCAACCCCACTGGGAGCCTCTAGAGTGGCTGCTGCAAAGGCCTCCGGACCCATGCAGGTCCCATTTTCAGCTGCAGCCACAGCAGAGACTTCCCACCCTGGCTGTTTTTTTTAAAGAAAACCTTGCATGATTGATTTGTTCTATAGAATAGAAGCCAGAGAGTAATCAGCCCAATTGGAAACCATAGAGATAAGAAACAGGCTAGAGAGTAACCACCCATCATGATGACCATAGAGCTGCATCTCTATAGTCATCACTGTGGGTGGTTACTCTCTAGCTGCAGCTCTATGGTCATCATGGTAGGTGGTTACTCTCTAGACCAGTGGGTCGCAACCTGTGGGTCACCAGATGCTCCTGGACTGCAACTCCCAGAAGTCTTCATGACTAAGTGAGCTGGCCAGGATTTCTGGGAGTAGCAGTCCAGGAACATCTGGGGACCCACAGGTTGAGAACCACTGCTCTAGACCGTTACTTATCTCTATGGTCTCCATTCGGGTTGATTACTCTCTGGCTTCTATTCTGTGGAACAAATCAATCATGCAAGGTAATTTTTTAAAAACAGCCAGGTCAGGAAGCCTCCACTGCAGCTGCAGCTGGCATTGGAACCTGCACAGGGTCCAGAGGTCTCTGCAAGGGCCGGAGGCTTCCCGACATGGAGACCCAAGTCTTATGTTTGCATTTTACTCTCTAACCATGCCACTTCAGGCTTCCCAAGAGCAGCATGGCTAGAGAGTAAACGGGGGCTGGAGATGTACCAGGACCACAGTATGTATGTGTGAATATTGTTTTCACACATACATACCTCTAAAAACTAGGTGCATCCTATGGTCTGGTGCGTCTTATGGTGCAAAAAATACGGTAACTTGAAATCATTTTGCTGTCAAGCACTAGCAATATATGAAGATAGTTATACAATGTTATTGTTGGAATGGTCATTGGTTTGCTTTATGAAAATGAGCAGATTTGTTTGCAAGGTGTGCCTCAGATTCCACCTTTAGTTTCTTGATTTAAGGTTTTAAAATCCTAGATTTTGTTGTGTACTTTAAGAAAAGGAAAGAGCCATGTTATATTTCATTTTCCTCTAGCTACAGAAAGTATATTTGGTTTGAAAGAAGGAATTTGAAATCTTCTTTTGAAGATACGTTTTGGCCGTTTGTTTAAAGACTTTTGCATTCTTGATTTGTTGAAATCAAGAGCTTGAATATGAACTTTGAGCATATAATCAATCCCATTACTCTATCCCCTTTTGAAGACATCCTTGGACACAACCCCTGTATTTCATTAAGGAAATATAGAGTGGAAAAATTAACCCTCCATCTAGAAGATGCACAGTGACATATGAAAATAAAGCAAAAATTCTTTTTGTGCCCTTTTTCTTTTTAAAATTTATGGTTGGCAGTACCTTTACCAAATCATGAAAAGGATCCAGTAAAAAGGATCTGGTTTCCCTAAATTCTTTATCTTTTCTTGGAATGCATAGTAACTTTCTGTTCTGTCTTTCATGTCACATTGACATGATTGGGTACTGCATTTGCATTTGTCTTACAAATGAAATATAGATGTTAAGAAACTCTGTCAGAAGACATTTTGGTCATCAGAATCTTGGATGGAGTTGGGGAAAGTTCTTGATACTGTGCCCTTCCACAGAACATTGTACAGTACACATTTTCAAAGGAATCTACTACCCATTTGAGAACTAGTGCTATATAAAAAAATTGTACCTTTAGTACACCATATCTTTTAATAGGAATTTTCCCCAGTGATTTTTATTAAGACTTTTGAAATGTTATTTGGTGTGGGGCATCTAGAAGAGATGGATTAGATCAGGCATGTCCAAACTTCGGCCCTCCAGGTGTTTTGGACCACAACTCCCAGAATTCCAAGCCTGTATTTCCAGTGGCAAAGGACTGTGGGAGTTGTGTCCCAAAACATCTGGAGGGCTGAAGTTTGGGCATGCCTGGATTAGATGGTAATCTTTGGGGATGTTAATAGTAGGATAGTTAATTCCTTATACAAATGAGGCTGCTTTTATGCGACCCCTAAAATCCGCTGCAAGATGCTCACAGATGCAGAGCATAAAATTGTTTTCCCACCAGCAGCGGACTTTTAAAAAAATAAAGTACGATCACACCCATTTAAGCGCGCCCCAGTGCATTTTAACAAGTACCTGGTCTGGAAGAGGTAAAACCCTTGTTGCTGTTTTAAAGCATTGCATGCCTGGCCCTCCTCCACTTTTTGTTTGTTTTTGTTGGGTTCCCCCCCTTTTAACAGACAGGAATCCTAACGGGCTGGAACAATAAGCTACTGCTGATGGCAGGCAGAGGTGAGCCTGCATTTTTTCTCTCTCCCCTCACCGCAGACAGAAGCAATAAAATCAAGAATGCGGGAGGTGGGAACACAGGAAGCAGAACAAAAACCATGTTGGGGGATCTGCATTTAAATTGATAGCGGATTTTAGGGGTCGTGTAAAAGCAGCCTGAATTTAAAACAAAGGGATTATATAAAGTTTCAATAAATTGCAATTGACTTGATGCCACATAATTATATGAGCTGATGTAGCTTATTGGGTTGGAGTGGATGGCAGTGGAGACAAAGGCTGTGAGTTTGAATCCCTACTGTGCCTGCTGGAAGATGGGCCAGCCAAGATCACTTGGAACGTATGTGGCTGGTAAGGCTGTGTGTTTTGCCATTTGTGAACATTTAACAAAGGTTTCATTTTAACAAAAACAGTGATGGGTTTTATGGCACTGTGAAGTCAAAGAAATTTATTGAGGCATAAACTTGTCCAGTTGTCATATGAACAGATATGAAATTTGGCATATCTGATGGATTCTGGCTTATAAATATATAACACTATTAATTTGGATATATTTTTGTGGGGAAATGTGGGATAGAAATATTTTAAATAAAGAAATAATAAGTATAACATTGTTAGCATTAAACATACTACAAGATGCCTCTTTGATTCAAGAAACTAACTTGTCTTCTTTTTTTAAAAAAATTAGTGAATGCAGTTAGTAGAAAAATCCTTTTAGGAGAGTTGTATACAAGATAACGTGGGGCGTGGTGGCTCAGCGGACTAAGGCTCCAAAAATTGTTGGCTGCAAAGTCAGCAGCCCGACGGTTCGAATCCCGGGTGCCACACAGTGGAGCGAGCTCCCGCTGATAACCCCAGCTCCTGCCAGCCTAGCAGTTCGAAAGCATGTGAATGGAAGTAGATAAATAGGTACCGCTGTAAAACGTGGGAAGGTAAAACAGTGTTTCCTTGTAGCCATGCCGACCACATGGCCATGGCTCTTTCGGCTTGAATATGGAGATGAGCACCGCCCCTAGAGTCGGACACGACTAGCATGTATGGGGGGGGAACCTTTACCTTTTTAACTTTATACAGGATAATAAATGCTGCAATATACTGCGTTCTGCAGTTGGACTTGCATAGTAATTTTGGGTAGGAGTGCAGTGTGTCTGTGTTGTCAGCTGTTAGTACCACTTTGATGGTTTATGGGTCTATTCTAGTTTAAACTGAACTTTTAATTCAACAATTTATTCTTAGGCAGCTGGTGTAAAAACACTGTAATAAATGTGGTCTGTTCAGGAGTAGCACCAGAATCATCATGGGCTACAAACCTTTTATGCTGAGTGGTCCTGTTGTGGTTAGACAGTACTCCACATTAAGTGTTTTGAGCTGATATTGCAATTAGAAACCGTAACTCGTCTATTGTCAGTGGTCTTGTCATGTCATTTTAATAGATAATGCACCCAGCACGTCTTTCTCATCAGACACCCTGCCTATGGTAGCTTTCCCCAATACTTTTACAGTTTGGGTGGGAAGATTTTTTAAATTATTTCCAAAAGAGGAAACAGTAAAAATACCCATCTGTTTGTCAAAGTCCTTATGAAGATGTGGTTCTATACATTTAGTTTCACATAACTTTATTGTTTTAAACCTGGCATCTCTGCTATTATCTATACATTTAACATCGTTTGTGAACGAGCCCTTAAATCACAACAGGGAAAAAACTTGTTTTAAAAATTGACTTACATTAGACTTACTTTTCAGTAATTCATATATTAACTGAATGAGTGCATGTAGTAGATGTTTGAATCACAAATATATTGGTTTATTTTCTAAGTTGAGCTTTTATATCAATTGAGCATATGTAGTTTAAAATCCAGTGTCAGAAACAGGTTGACCTCCCTTCTGTTGTTATCAACTCTTTGGTAATCCCTGTGCTGATGAACACTAATGGCACTCCTACCGAGATTTCTATGCAAAAGAAAACACAAATGTATTTCAACTTTTTTTCAAGGAACTACTCCCACCATACTTGATATAATATCCACTTTTGATTGTTTGTAAGGGTTATAATTTAGGGCTTGATTTTATGGGCATTTGTCCTGTTGTTTGGTCTGCTATGGGGACTGGTTGGTTCATTCTTTTTTCTAGTGACCACACTTTGGTGTAATTATTAATGGAGACAGCATCCAAGAAATCAGGATAAGACTGATATTTGGAAGAATAGCTATAAAGCAGGCCTGCCCAAAGTCTGGCCTGGGGGCCAAATCCGGCCCATCAGGCCATTCTGAGTGGCCCGCGGCTGGCTGGACCGCCCCTCCCTCCCCCTCCTTCACCCCATTTTTTAAAAACAGGCTCCCTGTGCTTCCTTTGGTCCCCACCTTCCTTCCTTCCTCTCTTGGTTTCCACCTTCCTCCCTCTCTTCCTTGGTCCCCGCCTTCCTTCCTGCAGGTGGGGTTGAAAGGGGTCAGTGGGTGGGTCTTATGGGTCAGTGGGTGGGGCTTGCAGTGGGATGGCAGGGTTGGGGAGCAGCCGGCCCCTGACACATTCTCAGCCACCAAATCTGGCCCTCCTTACAAAAAGTTTGGGCACCCTAAAGGAACTAGAAAAGATCCTCAATAATATGGATGTGTCACTGAAGACCAAGACAAAAATAACCCATACTGTGGTATTCCTGATAATAGCCTAATGTGTGTGGAAGATACAGAATGGAGACAACTGTGAGGCAAAACCCTGATGCATTCAAAATATGTTATTGGGAGTGAATTTTATGGATACCATGAACCACTAGCAAGACAAATAAATAGACTCCAGATCAAATTAAACCTAAATTCTCCCCAGAAACAAAAATGGCTGGTGATTGTATTGAGCATGTTATAAGAAGACAGGATTCAGTGAAAATACAGTAATGCTGGAATAGTGGAAGACTGACTATACTCACTCAGTAAAGGAACCAAGGCTGCAATATATGAGCAGGATGGTGAATGATAACGGAGGTGAATTAAAGCAATTTCATAGTAGAAAACAACAGCAACATAGTATGTCATTTGCACACCAAGTTATGGTGACATATTAGCAGTGTATGAAATACTTGTCCAAGAAATATCAATATAAATATGTTGGAAAAATAAAGCAGTTGACAATACAGGAAAAAATGTAGTCAAGCCGGGACCAAATTCCTGTGGTGCTTGAGTGTAGTTTCAGCCTACTTAAATAACGGGATTTCTGAAATGTGGTTGAAGCGGTTTCTACACACATTCACAACATTCCGTGGCATTTGTTTTTAGAGCAGAGAATAGATGGTGAAACAGTTTATTCCAGAGTTAGGATCTGTGTTGGGTTTTACCCTTGAGACTGCTTTGGGGGCTGCTCACGGTGTTTCTGGACTTTAGGTGATCCTACCCATACACTTGACACGTCTTGCAACATGCACAACTGCTGTGTGCAGTTAATCCGGTTTGGCAATATGCATGATATTGTATGTGTGGAGTAATCAGAAAGCAAAGGTTACTGTGTCACAGATTCACCCCTACCCCCATTGGTGGGCTTTGAAACATTAATAATAGTTATGTGCCATCAAATCAGTTTTGACTTATGACAACCCTTGCGGCATATTCTGTGTATAAATTACTCAAAAGTGGTTTACCAGTCCATCTTTTGGTGACACAGCTTGCCCCAGTTCATACAGGGAGCAGAGCAGGTAACCCATCAGCTAAATACTGCTGTCAGAGTTTTATTTGGTTGAGCACTCTCTACTGGTTGTTTCAGTCATGACCATTTCGAATTATTAGCAAGCTGTTTTTGCAACCATAATTTTCAGTTTTTGATTTTGAGAAATGTCTAAGTAATCCAGACAGTTGTCAGTTAAAATTCAACTCTCTGTATCCCATTCCTTTCAAATGTAAGCAAAGATTTTCAACCAAAGACTGACAAAACAAGTAATGAAGTAATGTAATTATGCCCTCAATTCATGGCTGACTTGACAATCTTCCCAGGGTTCTCTAGGAAAAAAGTTCTGAGAATTACAATAGTTTTCCAGTCCCTGCTTTTTATAGTTCCCTGGGACCACTGCAGCCCATACAGACTTGCCCAAGTCTATCTAGGTTGCAGTGCACATAACCCTACCAGTCACATATGATCTGGCTGGTGTATGCTGGGAGGTGTAGTGGGGATTTAAACTTCTGACTTCTCTACCAGGTGTTCCAGGGAACTGGAATACCTGGAAGAATTAAGCCTTCCGAATAATTAGGAAAAACTACCTGTGGAGAAGTACAGTTTCATTCTGGAATACTTCAGTCAAGGAGGTACCACTCTCATCTTAGTTCAAGTATTAAACATATCACACTCCATCCTGTCACAAATATCTGTGACAGGTGTGACTGTCTTGATTGATATTTCACATGTGCTTTGAATTTGAAGTGCCTTGGTCAGATTTTAAAATGAAAGGGAATATTTGTCTTTGTTGGCTTACTCTATTGTATCTGACCTGGATTGGATAAAACCATATATCTGTCTAGCCAATGGAAATATACGCTGTCTCTTCAAGGCAAGCTTTGTGTATTAAGAAACATATAGAGATTGAAGAAAGTATTAGGTGGTAGATATTAATGTATGCCGAAATCAAAGAAAAACAAAACAAAACAAAAGACACAAAACATGTGGCACCTTAAAGACTAACTTTCACATTTTAATGTAATGTTTCATGGACATGTCCACTTCTTCAGACATATAGCAGCAGAATGAGGTGTATAATATAATATGTGATGAGATATATATTTCATACCAGATGTTCATTGGTGGATAGGGCACTGTAGGCTGCAACTCGCTGAGGGTGCCTGTAGAGGGAAGTTCTCTATGGCACCTGCGGCAGTGGCCTGCCAAAGGGGACTTGTGGCCTCTTCCAAGCAGGGCAAGGGATCACCACAACATGAGGAACTGTATTGAAGGATCACAGCATTAGGAAGGTTGAGAACTACTGCATTAAAATATGAAAGTTAGTCTTTAAGGTGCCACTTTTTGTATCTTTTGTTTTGTTTTTCTTTGATTTTGGCTGCAATTCTTGGAAAGACTAACACGGCTACCCTCTCTGAGGTATTAATGTAGTGTAGGAATAAGAGAAAGTGGTTTCTCTGTAACTGAGGATCATATATTCCTAGTTAGTGCATCTAGCTTGAAGCATGTGTACCTGGGTGTATTTGCTTCTTGAAATTTTCTTATTTTCCTAATTTTTTTCAAATGTCTCTACTAGAGATGGGCACGAATAGAAAAAATGGAGTTTCGTTTGTCGTTTGTCGTTTAGAGGTCCGTTTCGGTTCGTTTCCGTTCGCGAATTTTTTGCAAAAATATTGTTTTTGTTTCGTTACCGTTTCGTTACCATTTATTCCAATTTTACATGTTTTTTAGCATTTAAAGCAGCTCACTTCATTGCTGTAACAGAAACGAAACGCACCACAAAAATCCCCGCGTTTCTGTTCGTTTCGTTTCATTTTAGAGACAAATTTCATTTGTTGTTTCGTTACGTAACGAAATGAAAAACAAAAAACAAAAACAAAAAATTGTTGATTCCGTGCCCATCTCTAGTCTCTACATATCTACACCAGCTTTACGTATTGGGAATTATAGTCCAGAACATTTGTATGGTATAATATTGGGAAGGCTCTACTAAATAATTTCTGCTTTACTCTCACTTAGAAGACTGTGTCTGAAAAGGCTTACACCTGTTTTGTACCCCTTCCAGCCATGGTCAGCATGTGCTAAAACATGTAGTTCTCACTTTCAGCAGGTTCATTTAATTTTGTATAGCTGTAACATATTTTGAATGCTATTTTGAGAATTCTCTGTTTTAAAATGTTATTTATGTGTGTAGTTGCAAATAAAAGCCTAGATCAGATGGCAGAAAGGCCACAAAATGGGCACCAAAGAAGTCTGTCTGGGAAGCAAATCCTATATCCAGTCTGCAGGACCAAAAATGCCTGCTTTTTATTACCAATCCACCAAATCTCATTTGGAAGAAGTATCTGAAGAACAACGTCTGGGGTGATAAAACTGTAATACAACTTTCAAAATGGAAACTAATGGATTACACTGCATGAAACTTGATTTGATAAATTATTTTAAATAAAAAATAGTAACAATATCTAAAATATTTTGTTTGTAGTATATTTGAACCTTATTCCACAAATATCCGGTCCAAGAATTGGACTGCCAGCTATATTGGATTCTTGTGCCAACACAACAACTCCTTCACTAGGAGGATCCCTTTGTGCTCTCTAATATCAGAAATCTGCCAGCAGAGCTGCTGAAGTGGCTAAAATAAACTAGCATAAGATTCATAGAGTTCTTTGGAAAATTAACGAGTTGCGAAAGAAATGTGTTATATCATATCCAAACATTGTCTACCCCAAGATAGCTCAAGATGAGGATAGTCAAACATAATTCCACCATCCCTAGACTGAGAGTGATTTGATTCAGAAAGGCTGATGTCAGATTACCTGGCTTTCGGCCTTATTGGTTCATTGGGATAGTGCCCTTAATTATTCCTGGACTGAGAAGTACCATATATACTCGAGTATAAGCTGACCTGAGTATAAACCGAAGGCCTAATTTAACCCCCCCCCAAAACCGGGAAAACTTGTTGACTCGAGTATAAGCCGAAGGCGGTTTTTTTCATTATACTCAAGTATAGCGGCCGAGCTCTAAAGGGGCTGGGGATAGTAATTAACAACATGTGCTGGGAATGTGGAGGCAATAAGGGCGCTAATACCATAGAGTAAACTCCCTGATTGCCTCCACAGTCCTTGCACAGTTGTCAATACTACCCTCAGCCCCTTTAGAGCTTTATAACTAAGTTCCCTTACCCCTAAATGTTTCCAGATTTCAGGGGGTTCCCTAAAATCGCTTTCTGAAGGTACCCTTGCTCCTTTGGAGTCACAAGTAAGTAAATTTCGATTGCATATTTTTAAAAATAATTTTGAGTGAATATTTTAAGTGCATATTTTTAAAAAAACATGCACTCAAAAATTACTTAACTTTGGGGCATCAAAGTAGCAGTGGTACCATAAGAAAGTGATTTTAGGAAATACCCTGACATTTGGAAATATTTTGGGGTAAGGGGGCTGAGTTATGAAGCTCTAAAGGGGGTGCCCCTGAACCTCCTCATTTGAATAATGTGGAAAGCAGAGGCACTCCTGTTGCTCACCCGATCAGGACTTGCCCTCCACTGCCCTCCCCAAGCCACCCGTGCACGTAATTTTACCCCCTAGAACTGGGAAATTTATTGACTTGAGTATAAGCTGAGGGCATTTTTCCCAGCCAAAAACAAGGGCTGAAAAACTCAGCTTATAATCAAATATATATGGTAAGTCCATTTTTCCAATATACACATACTGGTATGTCCACTCTCATAACTCAGTTAACCAGATTATGGTTAGGGATGAAATATTAGTGGCCAAAGAATATACCTTAGATACAAAAGGTGTTAAAATCCTAGAATCTAGAAAAGGTGATGATTCCCAGTCTTGGGCAACCCAGGTGTGCTTGAACTGCAACTCCCAGAAATCACAGCCAGTGCATCTGATGGTATAGAGTTCTGGAAATTGCAGTCCATGAACATCTGGTTACCCAAAGAACAACTGAGATAGGGCTTGAAAACATTTCTCTGTGGTATCCTAAAGTGTTTCTGATAATCAGCGCAGAATCTATTGAATTAAATCAGTGGCAAGACTGTATACAAAGCAGGTTTCAGCATTCAGTAACACTATCAGGAATTTTTAAGGCTATAATTTTAGGCTATAATTTTAAAGATGCTTACAAAATTCATACCTTAGAGAATGGTAGATGAAATGAATCTCTGACAAGCACACACTAAACTCGAGTGAATTCTTGGCACATGACCATACAATGTATAAAACGCTAGATAGGAAACATAAAGTATATGAAATCATTGAACTGGTTTGGTTTATTAATGTAATCAAAACTGTCACTATCTCTTGTTCTTTGGATACTTTCTTGTGACAAAGTCAATAAATACATTATTCAACAAAAGAATAATACAGTACACTGGGTTGTAATAACTTTCATTCATTTTGGTCTGATGTCTGGAAGTTGAGACATGGCAACTGGACTTCTTTTTCTTGAGAGAGTGAAACATTTTGCTGCTCATCCAAACAGCTTTGTCAGTCTAAAATGGAGGACTCACAACTAGCTTTCTTCAGACTGACAACGCTGTTTGGATGAGCAGCATAAAGTTTCAATCTCTCAAGAAAAAGAAATTCAGTTGCCATGACTCAACTTCCAGATAAACTCACCTGGATGACTGAGAATCTTCACAGACATATCTGATGTGTGTATTCTTGTGTGTCAGTTCAAAGACATAGATAAGATGTAAAAATGAATTTGAACATTGTTACATGTCACATTCAGATGAATGCTCTCTGACACACATATATGTATTGTATTCCTATTTGTATATAGGAATATGTACTTTCTTATAGAAGTATCTGATGCTAAACTGTTAGTATCAATATGTGCTTTGCATGTGTGCATTTTTTTTTGGTTGAGCATGTATCAGTATACATAGAACTTGCTGTATTTATATTTTTAGTTAAAACAGAGCCAATGAGCAGCAGCGAGATTGCTACTACCACAGCAGACGGGTCTTTAGACAGTTTCTCAGGATCAGGTAAAGAAGCAATGAAATAATTTTCAATAGTGGAAATTAGATATTCAACTTTTTTTTAAAAAAAATCTTTGTTATGTTATTATGTTTAATCAAAATACTTCTGATTGCAGTACATTCTGTGATTATTCAGTGTTGCTTGCTGCCCAGAAATGTGCATAATATTTTGCTAACTCACACAGTACTCTATGAATCTGATGAAAGCTTGTGCCTAGTAAGATACCACGGGACTTGGAAATAGTAGAACTCTGTTGCATAATTCACTTCACAATGGTTCTGTAATGTGTTTTCCCCTTGTACCTTCTGCTGTTTTCACCTGGAATACAAATATTTTTAAACTGCTGGCATTAACTAAGTACTTTTTAATTTTATTTATAATCCCAGGCCCCACACTTCTTTGGATATACATAAAATTGTTTGAAAGAAACTTGAATTTCTATTTTAATTTTAATTTACATTCTTTCATATACCCAGTCTTCTATCATTTGTTACAATTTCTTCTATTCTTTCACTGATTTTCAATGAAAGAATATGTATGTATTTGTTTGTGCCCTATCCACTTATGGTTTGGCTTTTAGCCAGCACTGATACAAAGTATTCAGAAAACTAGAAACAAGCAGAAGCAAGCCTCAGCTGGAAAAGGTTCTCCACTCTGGGATGGATAATACTGAAATACTATTATTTACTGATTCGATAGATTTACAGTATATGCCATCCTTCAAAGCAGCTAACAACATAAAGATAATCAGAAATGTTGACAATGCAATGCATATAAAGACTGATATTTAATATTTAAGTACTGTCCAGCATTTCGTTCTATGGAATTTAAATGTAGGGGGAAATGGCAAGTGCAGAGTTGTGACAAAAGAGAAGGATAAAAGAGGAGGTTTGGAAACCAAGCCCTATGCAGAAGGCTTGAGGGAACTTGTCAAGTTGAACCTGGAAAGGCTGACAGCCAGTTGCAACTGTTTCAAGGGCTGTTTTTTGCAGCTCAGTTGGATAAAGGCTTCAAGTTACAATAAAGAACTTTGTGACTGGTAGAAAGAACTTCCTAACCATGAGAGCCATTTGACGATGGAATTGACTGTCTTGGAGAAAAGGATGAACTCTCCTTTGCAGGAGATTTTTCAGCCCAAGTTGGGTGATCACTTGTCAGGGATGTTTAAAGGTGTGGATTTCCTGCATTGGCAGAGGATTAGACTTGATCCTTGGGATCCCTTTTAATTCTACAGTCCTGTGCTACTATGATACTGTGACATTGATTGATGGAGTAAAGTATGGTGGGGTGTTTAAAAGGGCATTAAATTTTGCCACATTTTATTTATAGTCTCTTGGGAGCAATTGGAAAAGCCTAATATGTAATAAAGATACAAAGAAATTGTTGTGTTAGCTTGAATCTTGTAAAATAATACTTGGCACAGTTTAATTAAAAATTGTTAAATGTCTATAGTTCTCTTAACAAAAATCGTACTTAGATGTTTGTGTGTGTGTTCACTCTTTCATGTGCTTTCTTTTCTCCTCTTTACAGCAATTGGAAACAGTAGCTTCAGCCCAAGACAAACTCACCCATTTTCCCCACCACAGATATACTCTTCCAAGTAAGATGCATGTTTCCTTTTTTTTAAAGAGAGAAAAAAGAGAAAAAACTTAATTTTAATCATAAATGAATCCATCTGTTGAATCATAATTGAAACCTTGAGAGAAGCTGATCTTTAGAATAAGTGCTATGTATATTTAGTTATAGAAAATTGGTTAAATATCATATATACTCGAGTATAAGTCAACCTGAGTATAAGCCGGGACCCCTAATTTAACCCCCCAAAATTGGGAAAATTTATTGACTCAAGTATAAGTCTAGGGTGGGAAAGGCAGCAGGGCCTGGCAACTCCTCCTTTGTGAGCTGGGGGGTGGTGTGTGATATTTAAAATGACTTTTAGACACCGAGGCATGTGCTTGGGTTGGTGGCTAAAAGTCATTTTAAACATTGTAGGCCACTCCCCTGCAACATGGGGGGGTCAGGAGAAGTGGCGCACAGTGTTTAAAATGACGTTTAGCCACCAACCCAAGCACTTGCCTCAGTGGCTAAAGGTATTGACCCAAATATAAGCCAAGGGCCCCTTTTTTCAGCCCAAAATTAGGGCTGAAAAAACTAGGCTTATACTTGAGTATATACAGTAATTACTTAGTTTTGCACCTCAGCCAAGGCATTTAGATTTTGTCATGCAACTTAGCCAAAATATTTGCATTTTTCTATCTAATACAAAGACTTTTCTATTTTGTGTCATTTTTGCAACAAATAGCCGACCATACCCACATATTCTTCCTACTCCTTCTTCACAAACCATGGCTGCATATGGGCAGACACAGTTTACTACTGGGATGCAACAAGCCACTGCTTATTCAGCCTACCCACAACCTGGTCAGCCCTATGGAATCCCATCCTATGGTGAGTAAAGTTGCTTTGGAAATATTAAGGCAACAGTGTGTTGGATTATGCAGTTACTTTGCTGCTGATCATAGAAGTAAATAGAAACAGAGGACTGCATATTGATAGCACTGCTTATGAGCTAGACCAAATTCCAGGACAAGATGTGGCATAAAAATTTAAAAGATATTTAAGATGTCAGAGATAATAGTGCTTTTTTCGGGATTTTGGAATAATGCTCATGAGTGCCTTGCCTTTACATTTTACATACATTGTATTTCTCTTACTCTGAGCATAGGTCAGTATTTTAGGTGAAATGTTACCTCACATGTTTTACCTAAGTGGATCCAGACCTTAGTCATGCTAACAGCAGATCTGCTGATATCAACAGGACTTCATGTATTAAGCCTTATTGGGTTCGGTGGGTCTCCTCTAGCCCAACTGAGTCTGAATTGTATTGTAGATTGCAACCTCAATTGAGTCATGAATTAATTGGCTTTAGGCAATATGCATTTAAAAGAGCACTATTTCATATATTCCTAGATGATCAAAGGAAGAAAATTTGGTGGCTCCAAGTCTGTTGCTGTTATCTATTAAAAAAATAAACAGATGGGCTACTGTGGTCAGGTGTTGATGGCACCCATACCCATCAGCCTTGGTTAGAGAGCTGGTAATGAGGCATTATGGAAATAGCAGTCCGGTAACATCTGAAAGGTAGAGTTGCCCATTACTGGCTTAAAAGCTCAAGTGTACTAATAAGCAAGTAATTTTTGTGACATTCAGTTCAATAAAATGATCTTGTTAGGATAATACTTTTGAGTTGTGTCATACTGGTCAAAATGGGTATTATACCAGAGAAAAGGAAGTGGCTTAACTCGCAGAGGCTAATTGGTGCTAATTTACAAGTTCCCACAAGAGTGCAAGTGGGGATTTGTTAATCAGTGGGAAGTAACTGCTGTTAGTTATGCCATTTCCCTTTGGTTCACATAGTTATAAGATACAATTTTGGCATTATTTTTGAATGAGAGCAAAAATAAAGATTTCATCGAATTTGAGTTTATTTCCCTAGTGCTTTAACTAAGTGAAGCTTAAAACATATAGGCATTTCTTCTTTTTTGAGAAAGAAATTTATGAATTTTGTTTTTAAACAGGAAACAAGAGATTTATTTAAAAATATACTAGACATTTCAATCCCAATTTGCAGTTTTTACAGTAATTACTGTATATATTCTTATACTGTATATATAAATATAATATATTTTCAAAATATTATGAATTAGCCTAGATTTGTGTTTCTTTTTCTGCTATGATATACATTTATTGGGAGTGGAAAATTATTTATTGTTATTTTTTTATCACATCTATATTTATTATTTGTTTGTTGTATTTGTTTAATATATAGGCCACAGTTCTCATGATAAAGGGACCTATGGCATCTGACAATATTAAAAAAGTAAAATTAAAAACATATGTTAAATATTAAAAAACAATTGAACTAAACAACCATTTGCTGCCTATAGCTGAAAGTTCTCTTGATGCCTTCATAATCTTGCAACATTTTAGAAACATAGAAATGTCAGATTCAAAATAGAATTTAAAACTATTCAATCAAAGACAAAGTAAAATATAGCAAGAACCAAAACTTGCAGCCAACCAAAATTAAAAGCATGGATTTTAAAATTGAGAGGCTAGGTTAAAACAATTATTTAAAGGCCCCGATGAACAGAAATTATTTTCTGATATATTACAGATCTAACTGTAATTTGCAAATGGGTTTAATATGTTTAATTAAACATATATTAATCTACTCAGTATTAACTCAGTATATGGCAAAAACTTTTTTCTTATTTTTCCCTTTGTGCAACAGAGTAATATTTGGAATGCAGAAGTTTGGTGGAGATTATTACAGCTGAGAGCTGGTTGCTTAGATTTTTATGCCTCTGCAAAGGTGCTAGAAGTACTGTATGCATTTTTCTTCGCAGCTTTCATTTGCTGGCACAATAAATTTACTATAAGAAATTTATTATTTTTGTAGGGATACATATTGATACTTTTTTCCAAATGTGAAATATTAGCATAATATTACTGTCATATCACCCTTTCTGCTTTCTTCCTCTTAACATAGAGAAGAGAATAAAAGAATTAGGATAGTCTTTCACAATATAGCTACCACGTGGAGACTGTTCTAGGGCCAAGTGAAATTTTACACTGCAGCTGCCTGCAATGTTACCATGACGCCTGCTTCCC
Source organism: Phrynocephalus versicolor (assembly GCA_023846285.1). NCBI lineage: Eukaryota > Metazoa > Chordata > Lepidosauria > Squamata > Agamidae > Phrynocephalus > Phrynocephalus versicolor. Next base: position 34,859,687 of record JAHTLZ010000204.1, read on the forward strand.
TGTTTCAGTATACCCTTGGGAGGCAATGATTAGCAGTGCAGAAACACTGAGGATGTTACAAAAGAGAAGCCCTGGCATACGTGAAACTGCACTCGTATGATCCACATGATGAATTTATTTTATACAGATTGGACTCATCAAAACTTACTGTCTTGTCATCGTCAGACATTCTAAAGTAACAATGGCTTGTCATGGTTCAGAGGTGAACCACATGGTGATAATCCAGTATATAATATATAGCAGGATAAAATACTTCTAGGCTACCTGAATATCGTTCTAAGTCTGTCTCTCTCCTCATACCACCCCTACATAAAAGTCTCTTTTAGACTTTAATGATTGAAAATAGTAGAAACACACAAACACTATTTTTCTGTGTTTGTGTGTTTCAATATCAAACACTGTGCATCTGTTTCAATTTGTTTACAAGGTTTTTTTAAAATAATGTAAATATTTGAATTGTGTCTGATAAAATTTCTGTCTTGAGCACATTGCTACATTGTATGATTGTAACATAGCCTTCTGAGGAGAGATTTTACCTTCTTTCCACTGAAGGTTTGGGGGCAAAAGTAGTATTCTTTCTGCAGTTAATAATGAACATGTATCTCACTAACCCCATATACTTTTAGAAAATGTCTTCCCTTTTGAAACATCAAGAACTTATTTCAGAAAACTGAATAGAAAGCTTTGATTCTTGCACCAAGCTGCTATGTGTGTACGTTGACTCTCACTAATTAATTATCTAAGAATGCAGTCCTACCTGGCCCGGAAGGCTGAAGGGCAGTTGAATGGACATCAGAGCAGCCAAAGTTCTACTGACTACAAATCTCGTTCAATCTAGATATTATATGTTAGGAAACTCCTTAGGACTACCCTCGCTAAAGACAAATTGCTCCCAACTGTGTTCCTGGGCTAGAGGAGATTTGACATTATTTATTTACCTCCTCCCTTTCCCTGCCACCGCGGCCCCACTCTACAGTTGGCAGTTTTTAGACAACATACACGGATCCTGCCAGCACTTCTGCTAATGATATGAATGAATCTCAGTCAGTAGGATTTGTGCCAGCAGAAGAGGCTGCTGCCTATTTCTGAACCCCTCCATACCTAAGCTGATATGTTAGGCTCCAATCAAAATTTAACTGGAAGTGACTCCCACTGAGCTCAGTCGGGCTTGCTTCTGGTTGATATGTTCAGAGCTTCCCTCTTAATCTTTTGTTGATTAATCTATCAATTGGAGAGACTAAAGTTTCAGACTTTATTATCACCATTACTTTCAACTGCAAGCATACACTACACATAGATTTGCCTGAGGTTGGAATATTACAATTACTTTCGAGTCAGTCCCACTGAACTAGTTGGAGTTGCTTTAGAGCAATGCTTCTCAACCTGTGGGTCCCCAGATGTTCCTAGACTGCAACTCCCAGAAATCCCTTCAAGCAGCACATTGAGGGGAGGTTTCTGGGAGTTGCAGTCCAGGAACATATTGGGACCCACAGGTTGAGAACCACTGCTTTAGAGTATTTATATTATGTATTCTGCAAAGTGCTGTGTGCTATGCAATAAACTGAATTTTGGTTTGGTTTCAGAGTAGAGATGTGTAGGATTGCACTGTATCATTCCTATGCAGTTAAGCCTATAGTTTGTTACTTCTGTGTTTAAATTCAATTCAGAGGTATAACTTTTTAACTGGCTTGTGGTTCGAAATACCATTGCTTAATGAATACATAAATAATTGTGTTATTTGTTTAATGCCCTCTAAGTGTTTAAATATGAACAAATAGCTTTGCTATCACTAACTGATTTAGGTACATTGTGGGCAGGCATCAAGACAGAAGGTGGATTGTCACAGACACAGTCACCTGGACAGACAGGCTTTGTGAGCTATGGTGCAAGCTTTAGCACTCCCCAGCCAGGACAGGCACCTTACAGTTACCAGATGCAAGGTCTGTATAAAAAAAATCAGAATTCATTTGGTTGTTACATGACTGTTCTGGTTTTGTTATAAGCATACGTTGAATAAAAAAAAATCAGGAATTGAATTAATTCAATTAACCAATTGAAAGTGACAGCAATCTATTTTATATGTGGAATTAGATCAGTTGTAAATGCACGTAAATACCACTGTTTACTATGAAGTATCCTGTTCCATTCAAGCCAAAGCTTTTAGTGTTCTGTCAATATTAATATTTTCAAGGTGGCAACTTTATTTTGTGTTCCAGTTATTCAAAAGCACTTTTATTTTAAAATTCTGTTTGTTAAAAAACACTTGTCTTTTAGGATAGAAGGCAGAACAGTTTGAAAAATTGCATCTAGAGCTTAAATACAAGTTGACATGATTTCATCCCTTAGGTGTGTTTTCTTTATCTATGAATATGACATTCCCTACAAGTTAATTTGTCAGAATGATTTAGTTAATTCTGTCAGTGTACTTTGGAAGTTGTATAAGGAGTTGATACTATCAGTTGTGGGTTCCCCCAAGCAGTTTAAATGTTTACTTGATATTATACATTGTGCTTATTGTATATTTCTTTGTGTCAATGGTTGAGTCAAGTTATCCTTAGGAACAGTAAAATGGATTCAAAACTGACCAGAAATGTGATATCCAAATTTAGACTGGATCAGTAAAAGCTATGGGTGTTGAGCCAGTTGGAAACCTAGAACAGATGTTTTGAAGCAGAAAAGTATTAATGTATTAACTGGGTCAAACATTGCGGATGCAGAATACTATTTAGGACTATTGATCTATTCCTTAGCCTGTAAGCAAGGGAAACATTTACCTTTTAAACAAAAATTGAATTAGAATATTAGAGGTGATCTGACAAGAGGTTTGATTAGGATATATTAAATACAGTTGCATGACAGAGAAGAAGAAAATCCTTTTAGCTGGTTAGAGTCTTTATTGTTTTTGGCAAAACTGGCTGAGTTTAATATTCATTTGTAATATTTATTCATTATTTGTTTATTTTAGAGCATTTTTACCCCACCTTTCTCCTTGGAAAATGACCTAAGATGGCTTACAGTATAGTGGTACCTCTACTTATGAGTTTAATCTGTTCCGAATGCATGCTCTTAAGTCAAACAACTCTTAAACAGAGCAGCCCAATCTTAAAAAAAACCAAAACAAACAAAAAACAAGCAAACAAATTAGAGCAGACCACATCTAAAATTTGTAAGGCAGCAGTTAAAACACCAACGGTTTTTCGCTCTTAAGTCGAGCTGCTCGTAAGTAGAGGTGCCACTGTATATGACTCCTTCAGACCTGTATTAAAGAAATGTTCTATAATTTATCCTGTCCATTTTAATCAGAATTAATAAAGAATAATAAGGATTTATTCTGAGCAAGTGGATGTAGAATAGCAACCTAAGAATTACAGTTACAACAACCATACGAGACAGAGGAATTTCCTTTTTCAAAACTTATATTTCATAGAGAGTGGGAGCAAGTATTTTATATAGAAAAGAATGCAGGTTTTCATATAATTGTTGATTCTGTATTGTAGAAATATCTCTTTGCTTGAAATTCAAAATCTGTTCGAAGCTTTACAAAAGCATATCAAGTCATGGAAAGTAATGCCTTTTCTTTGAGATGGTGTTTTTGACCTAAGTCAAAATTTTGAATGACGTAGTATTCAAGTAATCCAATTCTCATATGAAAACTTATGTGAAATGCAATAATGTTTTAAAAAATGAATGCTTTCCTTAATGTCTTTATGATACAAGAAACCTAAATTTATTCTAGTATTCTTAGTAAGTGTGAGAGTTGGAGCAAATTCTTAAAGATTCTTCTGTTGTGAGCTTCATAGTGGTCTGTGGAGTACTGTCCAAACTAAGAAAAATTATGAATTGTACATAAGGGCTACATTATTTATTTTGTTTTGGAAATCTGTGCAGTATAAGATTACATTTAAAAAAGATCTCAGAATGATTTATAACAAACAAGTAAGAATGTAAAATGCAATAAACATAAACACTGACATAAACTAAGTGAATAACAAACATAAACTTCAAACAACTAAGTGAAACAAAAAAATGAAAAAAAGTAAAAAAGTAAAAGATTTTGCTGGATATCTAAACAAGCTTCAGTGGTTTCTGGACCAATTTTCTCCCTCCTGGGACACTTCACAAAAACATTTGTTTTCTGTTTTGTATACCAGAAGTAACCTAACATTCACTTCTGGTTTTGAAAAAATGCCTGAAACAGAATCCCTTCTCCTGCCCTGTAAGCAAAGCTATGCACTTCTGCAGAAGAAGATAAGTGATTTCCAGGAATGGAATTTCTGTTTCACTCCATCCCCAAAATACTATTTTCTGCAGTATTCCAGGTGGTTTATGGCGATAGATGGGGGGGGGGGAGGCTGCTGGAGCTGAGAAAAACATTTGGATTCATATGATGGACATCCCTGGTCTAAAGGACTTGGGTTGATGTCAGACTGGTCTTCTCTAGAGAAAGAATTCTACAAATTCTGTCTCATCCCAGTAGGGGAGAAATTGTGACATTTTCCTCCCAGCTGAAGAGAAATCTCTTGGTACTCTCAATATACAGTACAGTATTCTTGGATTGGTGAGATCAGTATTTTCCACAAACATTGCCTGCTTTTGTACAGTTGTCTGTCTTTTATTTAACAAAATTATGCAACATTGGCAAAATTAGGGCAATTACTACTTATTTAATTATTTAAAGCAATAGATTATTTATTAGTGCCCTTCTCAAATTCTACCTTAAATATATTATTTGCTGTTCCCTATCTCATTAAATTTCCAACGGCTCTACATGTATTCTATTGAATATGTAATTAACTGTGTTTCTCTATGGTTACAGATTTTTTTAAAAAATTGACTCCATTTACAATAAAATAAAATGTTTGTGTTATTTTAAAGAGGTATTTAAGACACTTGTTTTTTTTAAAAAAAACATGTAATTGCATTTTTAAAAAAGAACAATTGAGCTATATGTGTGGATGGCTTTGGAGGTGTTGTTAAGAAGGTTAGCATCCCCGCAATGTACATTATACAGGTATGCAGTAGAGATGGGCATGAATAAAAAAATGGCATTTTGGTTTTTTGTTTTTCGTTTAGGGGTCAGTTTTGGTTCATTTTCGTTTTTTGTGAATTTTTGAAAAACATTCATTTTTGTTTGTTCATTATTCATTTTTCATTTTTACCAGCTTTTTGCGTGATTTTTAAAGCATTTCCGTGCGTGGGCATCCCCCAACGCCCCAGACCAGAGGGAAAACACTAAAAAAAATGGATGCTGGCAGAGACACAGTATAGACTAGGTACGCAGGGAGGCTGCAAAGGCAGCAGCGGGCATTGCCCAGGGTGCAGGGCAGCCGCAGAGTGACTGCACTGAGGGGCAGGGGAGGGTACTCACCGAGAGTTTCGCATGCACACACACAGGGAGGCTGCAGGACTGAAGCTAGAGAGAAATCTCTTCTTTCTCTCCCCTAAGAGCCTGGCTGCAGCCGGCAGGGACACAAAAGCACACACCTGTCTGGCTGGCCTAAAGTGGAAATAACGAGTCGCAGAGACAGCAATCCCGCCCTAACTCTCATCAGAGACTGCAAGGAGGACGGGGGCTGCCAGAGCTTTTTATGCCCTCTGTGGCTGCCAGACCTGCCCAGTCTGCAACCTGGGCATGCTATTGGTTGAAGTTGTCCAAGAATTTACATGATCTCATCACATGGCTTGCCTCCATTTTGTGGCTGGCGACATCCATTTTGTCATCCTTCATGGGAAAAGAAAAATACATCGCGATGGGAGAAGACAAAAACAAACGTTTTGAGGACCCCAACCCCCTTGTAGGTATTATCAGACAGTATAAATAATTATCACTGCGGTTTTATAGATGTCCGGGGCGTTTTTTAACATTTAAAACAGCTCATTTCATTGCGCATCGTGATTAACGAAAAACAAAACGTAACAAACCTAATTTTCATGGTTCTGTTCTGTTCGTTCCAGTTTCATCACAATGTTCGTTATTCGTTTTGTTACATAAGAAAATGAATAACGGAAACAAAAAAAGTTTGTTTTGTGCCCATCTCTAGTATGCAGTGAAGGTCTTATGTTCAGGGAGAGCTGCTCACACAGGCTGACTTTGAATAGCTTAATTAGAACATTGCTTACTATAGAGATACAGTACTGTACTGTCACTATATCAGTTTGTAAAGTTTCCTACTTTTAGGAGAAAAATGCTGAGTTGTATATTGTGCTTTGATGATGCTTCTGTAAGACATGTAGAATATCTGGGACAATATTTTTCCTAGATATAATGAATCAAATAACTTAATGTGGAAGTATTGCTGGCACCAGTATGTTTCGTGACCCAAGTGTTTTAGTATGTTTATGAACTGCCTTAAATTATTAAAGTTGAGAAATCTATCGTTATGTTGTATAGTTTTATAGTTCCTGAATTAGATAAGGAACTTAATATTTTTCGTGTTATTAATAGTCTAATGCAAGAGCAGTGTGCTTTTGTGCTGTGGCATACCTTGTTAAAAAGTTGCAAACATTAAAGAATTTTTAAAGTAGTTCTAAGCTGACGGCCTTGGGTGGTCTACATAGCAATTTTCAGAAACCTGTTTCACATTTGTTATGGTCTTAGAGACCTTACCATTCACTGTAGGAGTCAGTAATAGCCAAAAGATGAAAGAGATGTTTCTTATATTATGCTGGCCTATGTACAATAATAGTTTCAATTGGTTTTTCTGAACCTTTAGAGTTATAAATATCTCTTAGACCACTGCACAGTTCCAGAATAAACAGTAGCTGACAAGAATTTTAGCAAGGAACGTTTGCCAATTGTTATAATCATTGCCAATTTATATTATTCCAATGCACAGACATTGTTTTTCCTCTCTCTGTCTTGATACTATGGACATCCAAAAGAAGCATAGACTACTTTATAGACACAGAAGGACAAACAGAAGTGTGCCAGTTGCTGAATTACTAGTATCCATCTTTTCATATACCATTTACCAATGTATTCTGAAAGTACAGATGACTTTCCTTCCAAAAAACCAACCTTGATGGAAATTTGCATATGAAGATCTTGCCACTCATCCATTTGACACAGCAATTTCCTAGTCCGACCCCGGCTCTCAGATGTTCTGAGGATCACAAGATCCTTTAGAACAGGGTGGGATGGGTTTCAAGGCTTCAAATTTTATTGCAGTATAAAACCATAGAAGTCATAAAAAGGCCAACACAATTGCAGAATTGTACAATTACAAAATACAATTATGGGTTTCAAAGACAGTGTTACCATTAGAGGAATGGTTTGAGTAAAATTTGGGGAAGCACACCACAGTAGCCCAATTTCCAGTGATTTCCTCTTCCTGTTGCAGTTTCCAGGATCTCATTATTTGATGTCCCTTTTAATATCAGGAACCATTTATGCTGTGAGGGGAAAGGAGGTTTTAAAAATCACTTCTGCAGCCTTTCTTCTGCCCTATAAAGCTAAATTTTATGTCTTAAGGTAGCCATAGTAAGTGTACATCTATCTTGATTTACTTTTAGGTAGAAAACCTCAGTAAAAAGGCAAATTTTATGTAAATAAATCTTATTCACAGTATCATAAACTTGGCATTGTACTAACTAGTCAATAAAGGTGAAATGTTCCTTTATCCCTGTAGCCTAGAGGCCTTGGGAATTACTTAGGATGGGTGGGCAACTGTCAGCCCTCCAGATGTTTTGGACCACAACTTCCAAAATTCTGAGCCAAGATTGCCAGTGACAAAGTACGGTGGGAGTTGTGGTCCAAAACATCTGGAAGACTGATAGTTGCTCACCCCTAACTTTGGACCGTCTTAATCTTGGCCTGCCTTTGAGTCAACATAGTTACTCTGAGTCTGGCCTGAAAGTGGTTTGGATCTACCCTAAATTTGCTCCTTTCCTTCTCCAGCCCCTCCTTGTTTTACTTTTTTGCTAGTGGATCCCAGCCAGAAAATCAGTTGTGCCAGCAAATCCAGTTGTGTTGGACAATCTAAGTGCCAAAATCAGGGCATTTGGGCTAGCACAAGAGCTATTTACCCATTCTGAGCCTACTATATCTTTGAATTTACGTTGTGCTGCCTCCTGTGTGCATTCACTTTTCTACATAAACATACAAAGAATTTTTCAGTCTGGTACCCATAAAAGATGACATATATTGTTATGGCATAAATTTTCATGGACTTAATAAATCTGTTAGATGCCAGAAGTGCACTTATTGTTTGTTCTACAACAGACTCATGTGATTACCCACTAGGAAAAAATGTGGAAAAATTTGTAATTATCTGTGTATTTCATGTTTTCTTTTTGATCATTTTAAATTCACCATCATCAGGATTAACTTGACTGTATGATTTATCTTTTTAAAATATCATGTGGTTGTGTAATCAGTGCACTGAAGGGGTAACAGGAATCCCAAGGGAGATATTCTGCTCATTGGAGGTTCTCCCCAAGAATGCCCATGACTAAGCTTTCCACCAGAGCATTCTGTTGTCCTTTTGTTAATGTTCCATTCAAATCCTTTTGTTACTTTAATCTTAATATTGCCTCACAATTCTGCTTGTACAATCATGTGGCTTTCCTATACTGTTCTGTGCTTCCTTCACTATTTCTGTTGATTTATCTGTGCCTCATATTTTTTTTCAGCAGACATGAAACTGCTTCCATAAAAATAACATTTGAATGCTTGCTTTTCACCTACAAATATAAATTTATTTCTTATTATAAACATATTGCTGATTGTTTCTATTTTTAAACATGACAAACGAGCAGTTTTCCCTCTCCTTTAAGCTCTACTCATTTACTTCTGTCCTCATTATAAAGATATGGTCACTAAAGGCCTTTTCACACGACCCCTAAGATCCGCTGGCCCCTTAAATTCAGACCAGAGATCTTGGGGGTTCGTTGCTGTTCCTCCGTCCCCACCCCTCCGCACTTCCTTGATCCTGTCTGCGTGAGGGGAGGGAGAAAAAAAACCCAACAAAAAGAAGCGAGGAGAGCCCAGCACATCCACATAAAGGAATTTTCACCTCACAAGAGCAGGTACAAGAAAAGTGCGCTGGGTCATGCTTAGGTGGGCGGGGTCGCACTTAATTTCCTCTAAACTCTGGAGCTGTTGGGGAAACATTTTTAAGCTCCGGAGCTGGGAGCCATTTGCCCCGGAGTTTAGGGGTCGTGTATAAACGCCCTAATATGCATTTTTAGATTTTAAACTACATTAAAATTAAGCAACTACCGTGTTTCCCCGAAAATAAGATACTGTCTTATATTTATTTTTTTTCTCAAGAAAATACACTAGGGCTTATTATCAGGGGATGTCTTATTTTCGGGCAATCTTCTCTCTGTCTGTCCCTCCCCCTGGTTGGGAAGTGGAACATAGGTGTCAAGTTTTATCCGGCACTGCCTGGGACAGGAGGTGCAGCATGTGTGTGTGTGTGCCAGCGTGCATGCTCTAGTGCATGCATGCACAAAAAACGGAGCCAAACGTGCACATGCATGCATGCCTCTTTCCACTCCCACTGCCAGCACCCAGCTGGGATCACCGCTCAGCCATTGTCCTCAGCAGCAGCAGCAGCAGCAGCAGTCGCCACCAATGTTTTAATTTTTCTTTTTTTGCGAAAAGCCCAGGCAGCGACGCGCTGCTTGAGGTGGGTGGAGGGGACGGACGTGACTCGGTTTCCCCCGGGGCAGCGCTGGCTGAAAGGCAACACACCCGTGCTCCCACTCAGCACCCGACGGAGACAGGAGGATGGCAAGAGACAGAGAGGCAGCAAGGCAGGCAATGTGCCGTCCTGGGTTTGAGGGGCAAGTGAGGGGGCAGCGGCAAAGGAGCGAGCGACAAGCAAGTTCGCCACACCCATCACTAGGTCTTATTATCGGGGTAGGGCTTATATTTAACAAACACATTAAAATCCTGCTAGGGCTTATTTTTTGGGTAGGTCTTATTTTCGGGGAAACAGAGTAGCTATAAAGTAAAGAACTACAAATTTAAAACTAAGTAACTAGACATAAAAAAGAATAACTGTACATATAAAGCAAAGTGTTCTGCTTATATACTGCCCCATACCACTTCAAGTAGTTTCTGGGCGATTTACAGTTTAATTACACTATGCAAGCTACACATTGCCCTGCCAGCAAGTAGGGTACTGATTTTAATGACCTCGGAAGGATAGAAGGCTTAGTCAACCATGGGCCTGCTGCCTGGAATTGAACCCCAAATCGTGAGTGTAGTTTTAGGTGCGGTAGAGGCATTGAACCACTGCACCGTGACATTGTTGAACGATAGCCAAAATCGGCATTCCCCACCTGATGTGGTCCAGGTGACATCTCAATTGCATACACACCAATACCACAGATATATTCAGATTCCCACAAATTTGCTCTCCCATTTGCTCTAAACCTATTTCTGATCATCATTCTTCAGCCTGCCTCCCATGGGGCAGTAGGACTTCTTGTGCCCAACATTTTTAAGAAAAAACAAAGATTTTTGAGTGTGATTGGCCAGAGTGAAGCTATCCAGGATGCTTATGGGGGGAACTTACAGACAGAGATGTAAATGTTACAGTTTTGGGGACTCTTGGTTCTTGCTGAGCTGCCTGTGAACCGTGTATAAAAAGCAAGTAAACTGTAGCATTGACTGACTGATGAAACTCTTGTCTACAAAGGAGCTTTTCCAAGCTCTGATATTATATGTCTTTATTGCATTTCCCACTTTATTCTTTTATTTTTTATTTTTGAGTATTTTACCCCGTCTTTCTCCTTGGAAAGCTTGCCTGAAGAGAAGGGTCTTTGCCTGTTTCCAGAAAGACAGCATAGATGGGGCAGTCCTGGCCTCCACTGGGTGGGAGTCCTAGTCAAGAAGGCTCTTTCATGTGTTCCCACAAGATATACCTGTGAATGAGGCCTGATGGAGAGAAAGGCCTCTCCTGATGATCTTAGCACCTGAGCCAGTTCATAGTGTGAGATTTGATTTTTCTGGTAGCTAGGACCCAGGTTTTATAGTGCTTTGTATGTTAAAGTCAGCACTTTGAATCGTGCCCGATAGCTGTGGTCTCCATAACCCACCTCAGTCAGCAATCTTGCTGCTGAATTTTGGACCCGTTGAAGTTTCCTGAGGCTTTTCGTTGTCATAGGGCGGTTGGATTCTGTGACTCTTGAGGTTCTACTGTTCTGTCATTCTTTGGCTCTATGGCTTTCTAGACCAGGGGTCCTCAACCTAAGGCCCCGGGGCCGTATGTGGCCCTCCAAGGTCCTGAATCCGGCCCCTGGGACCAATTGCAACCCCCCCACCTACCCCCTGCTTTGCGAGCAAGCAAGCCTCCGCAGCTGCTTCTGTTGCTGAGGTAGTTCAAAGCAGTGGGCTATGTTGCTTCTCCCACTCCCCCCAACTACCGCCCAGATGATCAGCATGCTGGCTAGTGGGGCATTACTCCCTCCACCCACCACTCAGATGGTCGGGGTGCCGGGTGCAGCCAAGCGGGGAATTTAAAACAGGAGGGCTGCGGCAAGGTCTCCCACTACCTCCATGGCCCTGAGGCCCCATCCCTGCTCCTCCTCCACCCTGCCCATCTGCCTTCCTTGTGTGGCTGCAGCTTGTATTATTGTAGTTGTGAGGAATGAAGGGGGCAGGCAGAGGCAGCACCAGCCAGCCTTCCATCGCTGGAGCGATGGACGGCAGGCGACCGAGGGGGAAACAGAGCTACTTCCTGCCCACCCAGCTCCCTCTGAGCTGCTGCCTTGCTCCATGGAGCGAGGGAGGGGAGGAGGGGGGCAACCATGGACAGGGGCTGAAGCTGCCACAACCATCACCGGGTTAGAGACCAGCGAGGAGGAGGTGGTGGAGAAAGAAGAGAAGGGAAGAGAAGGCCAACGGTGGCCAGGCCCTGGTTCCTGGGAGGCTGTCGGGGCTGCATTTGTCCCCGTTTGGTGATGGGTGGGCTGGCGAGCCAAGAGAGCACCGCAGCCTGGCTGGACTCGGCCAGTGAGTGGGTTGCAGGTGGCTTTGGGCATATCTTCCTGCCTCCCCTCCCTCCTTACCAGCCCTTGCTCCCTTGCTCCCTTGCTCCCTCCGTCCCTCCCTTGCACCAAGAGAGGAGCCAGGCCAAGAGAAGAGGCAGCTTTTCCTCCAGGCCACAGTGAGGACGTGATGGCCAGGGCACACGGCTGGATCTGCGAGCAGTGGCACCAGCCTTGCTGCCCTTGCTGTGGCTGCTGCTCCTCATCCTGAGTGGCTGTCCAGAAGGTGATGAGTGGCCTGAGTTTGCCTGGGCTACCAGCTCCTTCCTGATGCAATGAAGGAAGGAAGGAAGGAGAGCCACTCCAGCCACTGCCACTGTAGGAGGACGAGGGTGGTGATCTGGAGCAGGAAGCATTGCTGGGGCCCTGGAGACACAATGATCATGGGCCAATCATGGGGGCTCCACCCACTTGCCCCTCCCCTCCCCCTTTTTTCCACGCCGGCTTTTTTTTTTTTTTTGGACTGTGGTCCGGCCCCCAGTGGTGTCTGGGGCGTGGTGGACCGGCCCGCTGTTTGAAAACGTTGAGGACCCCTGTTCTAGACACTTCCATTCCATTTTATCTCCTAAAGGCATCTGGGAACTTACCTAGGAGTTTAGGTAGAAAAAAAGTGACAAAACCAAAAGGGAATAATATAAGTTACCAGAAGCTTCTGTTTGTTTTTGTTCAGATTGACCTCATGGTTATTGTGAATGTTGAATTTCTCAAAAAAAAAAAGTTTTCCAAACAATAAGGTTGATAATTTCCTTTTCAAACAACTAATTCTTCCTATACAGTGGTACCTTGTATGAAGGAATTGATTCGTTCCAAATGAAATTGTGTTAAACAAATTTTACTTTATACAAATTCCCATAGGAATGCATTGAAAACAGAATAATCCCATTTTATGTTGTACAGATTCGCCCCATAGGTGATTTATGTTAAGCAAATTTCCCCTATCTCTGGAATTTTTTATGTTGTACAGATGTTATGTTATACAAACTGTTTGTTATACAAGGGTCCACTGTATTTGTCCTGGGAGTATGGCTTACTGCTTACTTACATATTGCACTAAATTACATGGATTTTACACAACAAATCTACATATGAAATAGATATATTTGTACTTATTAGGAAGTGGAGATGAGAGAAGTGGCTTTTTTTTTTTTAGTACAACTCCCAGAAACCTCATCCAACATATTCAGTGACTGTTGTGGTTAGGGGATTCTAGATTGTGGTGTTCAAAAGGTAAAATATAAAGTTCAGCTGTAAATCTATGGTAGTAGTGAAACAAGAGAGTTCCTAATGAGGTGTGGATTTCTACATTAAGGCCATGGTATCAGTGGGAGGGTCACTTCCAATCCCCTTGTGGATGCCAAAAACCGTGGAAGTATCAAACATATGCTTTGCGTTGCCTCTGCTCCCTCTAGTGGCCAGTTCATGTAATAAATAGGTGTTTCTAGGAGTCTATTTAGTATTTTCAGGCCGTGGATAATTGAATCAATGGATATTGATCCTGCAAATCTTGGAATGGCCTTTGATTTAGCACTGTGTGGAGGCAGATAGGTGGTGTGTTTATATCACTTGAAATATGGGAAAGAAACTCAACGCCAAATTACATTTTTGTTATCAAGAAAAAGGACCTTTGCCTCTAAAGGAAATGACACCTTCAGTTTCCTAGATTTCCGGTGTTTGCTTTTATCTTCTACTGCCCCCTTTCCCCTAGCAGTCAATTGACAATGTATCAGTCAAGGAGAATCCATATTCCATGAATATGTAGAAGGTATTGGTTTTTATGCCACCAATAAATATTGATGGGAAAAATATTTGCCATCTCATAAGGATTTCACCAGAAGCCAACATCCATTATTTATATGTTCGATACTGACCATCAGGGATTAGCCTATTAGGGTATTGTTTGTTTGTTTGTTGGGTTTTTTTAAAACTCCAAATCCCAAAATTCTCCCATAAATCCACTGGAGGGAGGTAGTTTTTAAGATGTACCCTCCTATAGAGTATAAAGGGCAACAAGACTACCACCTCCAGGAAACATTCAGGTAGAGAATAAGGCCTGGAAGAAGTGAATGAAATGAAATTGTCTGTGGGCGAGTTTTGATACACTGTAACTCTTAGAATTCTGCCTGAGGAATTCTTAGAGAATTCTGGAGTCCATAAATAAAGCAAACAACAGTAGCAGCAAAACAAAAGAAAAAAAACCATATCCCATTTTGCTATACTGATATCCCCCAGTCATGGTTATTAATATGAATGATAGTCTGATAATAAAGACTGGAGCATACTGTTGGGAAAATAAAGCAATATTTATTTATTTATTTATTTATTTATTTATTTATTTATTTATTTTATGAGCGTATATACCGCCCGTCTTCCAAAATGGAACTCCGGGCGGTTTACAACAAAACAAAACAGCAAACAAATAAGTACAACATTGTCATGAAATAATGAAATCAGTTTAAAATACATAATAAAAAACGGCATGGAACAAATGGCGGAAAGAAGAAAGAAATTAACAGTCACCGAACGCCTCCCGGAAAAACAAGGTCTTTAACGCTTTTTTGAAGGCTGGCAGGGACTGTGCAAGGCACAACTCACTCGGGAGATGATTTCATAGTGTAGGGCCAGCCACAGAGAAGGCTCGGCCATGAGTAGACGTTTTCCGAGCCTCCCTGGGTGTGGCCACCCACAGCGAGTGCGTCCGCGACACTCTAGTTGGTCGGGCTGAAGTTGGCCGCTGGGGGATTCGCTCTGCCAGGTAATCAGGTCCCAGGCCATGGAGGATTTTATAAATTAAAACCAAGACCTTGAATCTAATTCGGGACGCAACGGGCAACCAATGCAGGCGAACCAGTACTGGGGTGATGTGGTCATGTCGCTGCACACCTGCCACCAGTCTGGCTGCTGCATTTTGTACCCATTGAAGTCACCAAACAAGAGTCAAGGGCAACCCCATGTAGAGGGTCTATTCTTGAGATCACCAGCGCTTGCACAACAGTTCTCAAGGAGTCCCCGTCAAGGTATGGACGAATCTGGGCAATCTGTCAAAGATGGAAAAAAGCAGTCCTGGACATGGCGGCCACCTGGGCCTCCATAGCAAGAGCCGGGTCCAGGACCACGCCCAGATTCCGGACACTGTCCACCAGCTGGAGGGAAACACTCTCCAGACTGGGGAGAGGGCCTCCATAGCTAGAAGGGGAAATCCCAAAGAACATAACCTCAGTCTTCTTGGAGTTGAGTTTGAGTCTGTTTGTCTTGGTCCATGCCATGACTGCATCCAGGCACTGGTCAAGGGTCTGTCTGGACAGCCTCAACTGCAGAGGTGCTTAATTTATGTAAAATGGAATGTGCTTAATTTATGTAAAATGAAATCATTCATTTTAATTTGCAGATTTGCATTATGTTCACATATGGACAAGTAATAAAAAGCTGCCTAATATGCAGATTAAGAAATTTGGAATTGGAGAACTAAAATAGTGCAACTCTAATATCACATTGCCAACATCTAAGGCAAAGTTTTAGAGAGTTAGGAAGCTTTATCTGTTATACTCATCACTTTTATTACAAATCTGTTTTTGGAAATAGAAACTCTTCATGGCTTCCTGTTTACATAGAGGTGAAAAATAAGTTTCCTGAACTAGAACCTTTGGATTATTCTTGCTTTCATTTTGTTCACCCTTTGATCCCCCTGGCCTTGATTATGGTGTTTCAAATTTAGGATAATTTACCTTAGAGCACTGATGGACAGAGTACTTTAGTATTTAAGCGCATCTTTACCCTCTTGGCAGCTGCAGCTATTTTTTGCCCTCATTCCCCTCACCCCTCCTTCATACAGTTCTTTGTAAAGTGACCATATGTTCAGATTTGTTTTGGCCTAAAATGAGGTTACTGCCCTTTTAAAAATACAGCTTTAGTTATAAAGTCATTTTTTAAAGAGGGTCCATCTGTCCATCTTTTGCAGTAAAGGTCGAGAATGGATTAGAGTGTTTAGGCAATATTGGGCAATGGCCTTTCTACTTGAAATGTCATGTAATAACGCTCTTGATGTCAGGGCAACAGTGGCTTTGCAAGGGAAGAAGAAAGTGCTGCCTAAGGCTGTATCTTCAAGAATATTTGAATAAGCAATAAATGCTTGTTCTTTCAGAGAAGGGTGCAAATGTGTTACGACTTTGGATGAAACTTTTTCTTTCTTTCTGGAACATGCAGGAAAATATAGTTACAATACCAAATATGGTAACATTATGAGTGTTTACCTGGATTTTAGGCTTTTAGCTCTTTTTTTAGCATTGAGCCAAAAATGAAAGTAAAATAATAATTTTAAGACATTGGCTTTAGATATTAGATAGATATTATATTCTGGATCTCTTAAAATTGACATGACACTTTATATTAGATCTGTTTAAGTACTGCTAATTAAGTAGATTAATTACTGCATCAACATATGGAAGATAGTATTTTTAAACTACCTTGTCCAGTAATTATGATGCACTATGATCATTTCAAATACTGTATATTTTACTGGTTCTTCATACAAACAGTCTCTTTGTTTGTTCATTTCAGGAAGCAGTTTCACAACATCATCTGGAATATATGCTGGAAATAATTCACTTACAAATTCTAGTGGATTTAATAGTTCACAGCAGGTAAATACATACATACATATATATAGTTAAAAAGTTATATTTTGAAAAATACATTGCAAAGCAAATGTTTCATCATAAATTTAAATACTGAGTTTGTTTAGTAATTTCAGAGCTATTTTGAAGTTTATTTAACCACACACTTTATTACCCATCCCCCTTCCTTTTAAGTTATTATCATGACATTCACATTTATTTTTATTTAAGCAAGTTTGTTTAAAATTCATTTTCTTTATACAAAACTAGTTCTAAAGATTTTATTTTATGTCACATTTGATGTTATTTTATGTCATAAATGAAGACGTTAGAGGAATTGAGGCCAATGTTTATACTAACACTTTGAAGGTTATACTAAAAAGTAGCAAGTTGAAGAGAATGTCTAATACAGCTTTTCCCCCCTCTGACTCTTGTTAGGAATATCCATCTTATCCCAGCTTTGGCCAAGGTCAATATGCACAGTATTATAACAGTTCTCCATATCCCTCGCATTATATGACAAGCAGCAGCACCAGTCCAACAACGCCTTCCTCCAATGCAACATACCAGCTTCAAGAGCCACCATCTGGCATCACAAGTCAAGCGGTTACAGATCCTACAGCAGGTAATTGCTCAGATTTTATTGTCCCTATAGGCCACATTTTTAGTACTTGAAAGGAATTTTTAGAAGAATCCTAATTTATGGTACAATTTGCACAGTATTGAGAAAGTGTAGGTTTCTGTTCGGTGGGGGGGGGAGGTTGAACAGAATAACAGTGATATTTTTTTAAAAGCATGCTTTTGCAGTAACTGCCACATAAAATATTTTCTGAACAGCAATACTGAAAATAAAAATACTAGATACAAAATGTATAATCGTGACATATATTTTGACGAAGTTATCTTACTTTCCTTTTTATAGTAGTTTCTGAACCGATATAGCAGTTTTTTTTACTCATTTTCCTGTGCACTACAGTGAAATACAACTCAAAGGAAATGTGGGCTGTAGTGAGATTTGAATGAGCAGAAACTTCTTTTAATTGAAACAAACACCCTTGTTTTAGCTCATGAGATCCCAGGAGTAATCCCCAGATCTCAGTAGAAATCCACAGACTATTGTGCTAGTGCAAAGTTAGATCAGGATAGTCCTACATTACTGCCAAAAACCCTAGTCTGGGAAAAATTGGGATTCAGCACTGCCCCAACTGGCTTAGTGTCAGATCAGCTTTCAGCAATTTTGAATGTTTATCATTTCATCCTAAGCCAGGTAAGACTTTCTTGATACTTGATTCTGGATGGAGCTGCATAGGATTGCACTGTAAAGTTTGATGGAGAGTTGAATTCCCCATCTATGGTAATGAAAAAATGGGATATTAACTTCTGTCCAACACTAATAGAAAATTAGTGAATGAAAATATACGTAAATGCACACGTAACACACATACACAAATGCACAGAGAAAGGGGGAGGAGAGAGAGAGAGAGATGAATAGCTTAGGGACATTTCCCACCGTGCCATATAAGAAAGAGTCAGCCTCTGTAGTCCTCAGTCCAAGAGCACCACCACAAGAAGGAAATCACTATTTCCATCACTTTCCCCCCTATCAATTGAGTCCCTAGTAGAAGGTGTTCCATGTAGCCAGAAAACACATCCTGTGGGTACCCGTGAGACAAGATCAGCCTAAGATTAATGTGTATTTTGATAGGAATGTCTTAGTTTTGGAAGATGCAAGAGCAAATAAAAGGATCATAGACATTCTTAGGAATTATGACCAAGTCTCAGGATTTATGATCAACTATGCAGAATTAGAATGGCTAGTTCTAATTTAGCCCCAGAACCAATTCAGGATATTAAAACAAGTTGTTAATTCCACTAAGGCTTTCCAGTCAAATGCACACAGACCTTGATTAATCCAAGCTTGCTGGCTACATAGCCCAGTAATTTAGGGATGTGGCTGTGGAGCCAGAGATTGGAAGTTTGAATTTCCCTCTGTGCCTCTTCTAAGTAGAGCCAGCCTTGGGCTAGCTGAACAGTCCCAAGGCACCCCTAGAAGAAGAAAATGTTAAACCGCTTCTGAATATTCTCTACCTGAAAAACCCAGGGGAAAAAATCAGAATTGACTTGATTTTTCCATTACTGTATAGTGAACATAGATAGGCTGCAGGAAAAACAATATGGGCAAAACTGAAATTTCCGTGGTCAGAAAGACAATTGATAACTAAGATGAAAGTACTGCTGTGTATCTGGTGTATGTCTTACCAGAATGAGAACATGAATCGATAACATTCCCAGGCAATCTATCTTTGGGGACCCTTAGTTTTAATTGGCCGTGGGAGAAGAAAGAATTTGTCAGTTTGTTTTCTTGATTCTTTAAATTCAGTGCAATGAGGTGTACTTACTCATTCATTTACTCATTCATGGATTTAGACAATATCTATACTCTTATAACTAAACAAGCGACATACAATCAATCAAGACCATGACAAATAAAACATAATAAAGCAACGCAGTTAAAGTAAAAAGGCAGCTGGAAGATCTTAAATCATTCAGCAGACAAAAGGCTTAAACTATTGAATATTATACTTCTTAACATTTCAGAAATAGTTTCAGAAATAGTTTTTATTCAACTTTTTTCAACTTTCCACTAAAGAGAAAAAGGAAGGACTGATAAGGATTTATAAACACGAGAAAAATCAAAATATATTATAAGCACTGAAATATTAACAGACCCAAATATGCTGACAAGGTATAAGGTCAAAATGACCCAGCAAACTTGGCATAACCCATCCTCTAAGACTTGGCACCATCTCTTACAGTGCGTGGGTCTATGAAGAACAGACTATGGTCACGGTGACCCATCCTCTAAGACTGTTGGCACTATCTTACAGTGTGGAGGTGTCAATTTGCTGAGAGCAACATATGGCGGTTAGCCAGGAATAAGGAACCAACTTTGAACAAGGAAATAGGGTCAGGTCATTCTAGGCTTTGATGGCCAAATGGTTATAGGCCAAGAACATGAGCTGATGAACAAGCACATGAAAGCACATGTGTGCACATGTAGGGGCGTACAAAATACGTCAGTCTTAGATCATAGAACCACGCAGAAAACTAGAAAAACCATGGAAAGTCATTTAGTCCTTGGTCCAGGATAGCAGGGCAGATCGAACCATCTGGCCTGTGCTATGTCTTGGGACCTTAAGGGGCCCTTGGACCCTTAAGCTAAGATGTCTGCTAACCTATTTTCTGTACTGTATGTGTTCTGTGTTGTATCTCTATCTGTCTTTAATAAACCTTTTGCTATATAACTAACTCAGTGTGGCAATTTTGATGAACCACCAATGGTGCATTGGCAGTTTATAAAGAACCACCAAATGCCAATTTTTAAGGTACATTCTTGACTTTATCAGATGGTGCATTTATTCACTTTGTCCAGGACAGCATGGGGTCCAGGACAGCAGGTTCAGATCAGCAGGGTTTTGGTCTGCGCCATGGACCAATTCAAGCTGTACTGGAACCCCCCACTAACACCTTTGCTTTGTATGTAATACTTGCTTGCTTTATTCTTGCTGTATATTACCTATAACTCTGAGCTTCTATGTCTGTCTATCTAATAAAGTAGATGAACTAATTCTTTGCGTGGCAATTTTTAAGAACCACCCATTTTTATCAGTAGTATGCTGCAGAACACTATATTTAGAGATATGACTATGACATATTCTTTTCATTTATAGATAAGAATATACAGTAGTACCTCCTAAGATTAATGCCCCTTAATACGAAAAACCTGTAAGATCAATGAAATTTCCGGGAATAGGCAATCCTCGTAAGGCGAATTTTTCTTATGGGATGCCTCGCAAGATGAATTCAATGCATTCCTATGGGAACTGCGCTAAACCGCATTTCGCAGCACACAAAAAAAGAACTTGTATTTATTTCCTTGAAAGGTCACACTGCATGGGTTAGCCAAGTTCCCAAATCTACTGGGGATTTTGTGCAATTTACATTCATTTGAATTTAATTTTCACCCTGAAAATTAAAGCTACAGTTTGTGCCATCATTTTCAAATAAACTTTTTATAACAATCCAGTGTAATCGTTATTGATATACAGTGGTACCCCGACTTAAGAGCAGCTCGACTTAAGAGCAATCCGACATAAGAGCAGAAAACTGTTGGCATTTTAACTGCCGCCTTACAAATTTTAGATATGGTCTGCTCAACTTACAAACATATTTTAAAATTTTTTAACTTTTTTTTTTAGATAGGTACCCTGACTTAAGAGTAGTTCAACTTAAGAGCATGCATTTGGAATGGATTAAATTCATAAGTCGAGGTACCACTGTAATATGGAAATATTTTATGAATATTTTTACCTCTAATATTTAAACAGTAATTGTTATTTTTTTCTTATTTTAGAGTTTATTTCTGTGACCTTAGTTTGGTTATTTTTATATTTTGTATACTGATAAACCTGAATCAGTATACTACTCCATACCCTATCTTTACATAATACTTTTGCATAATCACTCTATCCAATTAAATTTTACAGTCATCTCAAGTTACCTGAATATTATCAGATAGTTGCATTGTTTATACTTTATCCTAGAAATGTTTCATATTATAAACTCTTTTAAAATAACCTTTGTTCTTAACTTGACTGATGGCTCTGTAAAACAACCTTCCTTAAGCTAGTGTCCATCATATGATTTGGACTACAGCTTCCATAAACACATCTAGGATTGGAAAACATCTGGTTAGGGAAGCTACTTGAGAACAACAGTAGATATGTACTACATGCTTGTAGTCTTGATTTCTCAGAGATCACTGTGAAAAAGAAAAAGGACCTATTTCTTCCCTCAAGTTCAGAAGGAAACTCTAACCTCAGAAGAGGACATCTGATTTTAAATCCATGGCCTTCATCCTTCCAAATCAGTTCCGATCTTCCAGTGGGTGGGCAGGGCATCACTACCTAAGAGTGGAGAAGCTTGTAGATCAAAACTCCTCAGATTTCATTCATATCCAGAGCATAGGGAAACAATTAACCCTGATCGGGAGCTGTATAAAGGGTTTCCTTCCCACAATAACCAAATGAGGGGGAAAGTATACTGAAGCGAAAGAGAAAAGCGTTATTCTTTCCACAGATCTGCCCTCCAGGTATGAACTGCTCTAGCCCCTAAGCTCTTCTGGAAAATCCTTAGGACTGACTTGTTTGTCAGATATTCTTTCCATGTATTTTTTGGAAGGATCTTAATATTGCTAAATTAGAAATGGGTACATTAAATTAGTATTTTAATAGTTGTTTTTAGTATCATCTTTTCAGCATTTTCTTTTAATAATGTAAATCACCTTGGGCCCTGTTTAAGGAGAAATGTGGGATAAAATGTTTTAAGTAAATAAATATATGAGGGATCACTTATTTTCAATGCAGATTTATTTACAAATTCATTTAATAGTCACTAGGCAATATTGTAAATATCTGAAGCTGCTTGGATGAGTAGCAACATTTCAAACTCACAAGAAGTCTAGTTGCCATGACTCATCTTCCCGATAAGCTCACCTGGATGACTGAGAATCTTCATAAAGATCATAAATGCTAAGTACTGTAATAATATCTGTGTGCTGTCCAATCAATTTCAACATATAGTGATCTTTTCCGGAGTATTCTAAGTAGAGAATTTACAGAAGTATTTTATTATATTCTTCTTCTGGGGGTACCCTGAGGTTGTGCTGCTTACCCAAGGGCACAAAGGTTGGCTATTTTCCCGGGAGGTATAGCAGGGAATTAAACTCCCAACCTCTGGCTCTATAGCCAGACACCTAAAAAAACCACTGGGCTTTCCAGGTGACTAAATACTAAGTACCGGGATTAATTAATGAGAAGATATGAAAATGGTATGGTAAAGCTCCATTTAGCATATATATTCGAATGGGGGCTTTGTTTTTAACAGTGAACTTTTGTGTACAAGTTAAGATTCCTTTTCAATGCAATGCAATGCAATGAAATGGTACAGTAACCCCCCGCCGATCGCGGGGTTTAGCGGCCCACCTCACCCGCGATCCATGAAAATCCGTAATATGCGGAAGCGGGTGGGGGGCCTGGGGGTGAGAGGGGGCGATCCAATTGCCCCCCAGCCCCCCCCGCATGGCTACGAGGCCCTCTGTAGTCGCCCGGGACTGCTGCAGAGAGGGACGGCGTCCGTCCCCGCAGTGGTCCCGGGCGGCTGCGAGGCCCTCCATAGTCGCCCAGGGCGGCTGTGTGGAGGGACGCCGTCCATCCACGCAGCTGTTCCGGGCGGCTGCAAGGCCCTCCGTAGTCGCCCGGGACTGCTGCAGGGAGGGATGGCATCCATCCCCGCAGCGGTCCCACACGGCTGCGAGGCCCTCCATAGTCGCTTTGAGGCCTCCCAGAGGGGCCTGGGGGGCAAGGGCGATCCGCCCGAGGCTTCTCCGGGGTGCGTTGGAGGGCTGCGTGGAGCAACCCGGCTGCCCCCCGCTGCCGCCGCTCCCCCACAGTTCCGGTACTGCAGTCCCGCGATGTAGTGGGACCACAATGCTAGAACCGCGAAATGGCGGGGGCTCACTGTAAAAGAACATATGTCAAGATGTCTAAACAAAGATGCCATCTCAGCGCCTTTTCCAAAGCTATGGAATTATTTTTTTTACCCAGTATACTGTAGGTTGCAATCTCTATATTGTCATTTGGTTCTATGGTATTTAGCCAAAAGACCTTGCTGTTTAGGTAGCCTTTTATTTTATAAGCTTACTGAATGTTTTTCCTACTGTATCTGCTCATCATAGTAGTGACCAAAATTGTGCTTTAGGTTTATGCTAGGCTACGTGTAATGGCTTAAAGTATGGCAGCACATTAAGGAGTTGTTGGTTATATTTCTCACTGAGCCACCCATGTGAACAACCATTTGTTAGTTAGCAGAAGTTCACTGCCAGAATTTACATTAGTATACTTATGCAGTTTAAAAGATTCTAGCCATTCTGGAAATTGAGTCATGGCAAGTGGACTTCTTTTCTTGAGAAGTTGAAATGTTTTACTACTCATCCAAAAAGCTTTGTCAGTCAGGGGAAAGCTAGTTGCAAGTCCTCCACTTTGTCATAAAACGGTCAAAGGGAACTACAAAGTGGACACCCATAAAGCATGAATCATTAGCCATGGCCTTGCTCGTGGACGTATGAAGTATTTTTGATTTGTCTAGGGCAGGGGTGCCCAAACTTTTTGTAAGGAGAGCTAGATTTGGTGGCTGAGAATGTGTCAGGGGCCGGTTGCTCCCCGACGTTGCCACCCCACTGCAAGCCCCACCCACTGACCCATAAGCCCCACCCACTGACCCCTTGCAAACCCACCCGCAGGAAGGAAGGCGGGGACCTAGGGAGGGAGGGAGGAATGTGGAAACCAAGAGAGGAAGGAAGGGAGGTGGGGAACAAGGAAGGGAGGGAGGGGGGAAGGAAGGAAGGTGGGGACAAATGGAGGGAGGAAAGAAGGACGGTGGGAACAGGGAAGCACAGGGAGCCGTGGCCACAGGTCGCCCCTTGGAAGAGGCGATCTCTGTGAACTTGCACCCCCCCAAGCTCCCCAGCAGTGGCGACGGCTCGCCTGCCAGCCCACCCCAAAGCTCCTTGGCAGTGGCAGAGGCCCGCTGGCCTGCCCACCCCCACACATTCCCCTGAGGTGCTGGTGGCGGCAGACCGCCCGTCCGCCCAGATGCCCAAGCTTCCCAATGGTGTCAGTGTTGGCAGAAGATTTTTTTTCAAAAAAAATGGGGTGAAGGAGAGGGAGGGAGGGGTGGGCCAGCCAGCCGCGGGCCACTCAGAATGTCCTTACGGGCCAGATTTGGCCCCCAGGCCGAACTTTGGGCAGGCCTGGTCTACGGATTGTTGGAATCAATCATCCATCCAAAGGACCTGGCACCAAAAAACAAAAGGAGCAATATAGTATACATGGCCCAATGCAGTGAGGAGTGTGCAGACCGCTACATTGGAGAAACTAAACAGCCATTAAACAGGAAGATGACCCCAAGATTTTTGGGGGGGGGCAATAGCTCAGGACCAGAATCAGTACACCTCTACTTGAAGGACAAAGGGCACTCATTCAAAGATGAAGATGTACACATATTAGACAGAGAAGATAAGGTGGTTTGAGAGAGGAGTCAGGGAAGCCATTCATGTGAGTATTGAAAGCCCCTCTCTCAACAGAGGTGGGGGGCTCAGGCACAGTTTATCTGCTACTTATCAGGCAGTGATTTCAACAGTCTCCAGCCAAATAAAAAAATACTTCACACCTCCACCAGCAAGGTCATGCCTAACGACTCATACAGTGGTCCCCCGCCCATTCGTGGTTCATATACTGTGGTCCCGCTCTATCGCGGGACCACAGTATATGAAAAAAGACCCCTTGGGATAAGGGGGAAAAGGCCTGGGGTAAGGGGAGGAGGGACTGTTGGAGGCCTCAGAAATGACTTCCGGTTCACAGGGAGGCCCTTTTGGGGCCTCCAAAAAACCCGGAAAGGCCCTCGCAGGCCCGCTCAGGGCAGCCCCAAGCTGGGGGTAAGTACAAGAGCCCCCAGCTTGGCGTCCTAGGCCCAACCCAACCTGCATCTGCATATCACGGATTTTCAATTATTGTGGGTCCCTAACCCCCGTGATAAGTGGTGGATCACTGTACTTTATGCAAGTTTGGAAAGTTGTAACGGTGGGACTTTCAGGCACCTTAGGCCATTGTCCACCTAATGAGCCTATGGAGACTACTGTCTACTTAATGAGCCCATTCAGGCCATTGTCCATCTTATGAGCCTATGTTTATACCAGGGTGACATGAGGTCAAAGTGAACTATAAAATAGAGGACTCACAACTAGCCTTCCTCTGACTGATGGAGCTGTTTGGATGAGCAGCAAAACATTTCAATCTCTCAAGGAAAAAAGTTCAATATCTCAAGGAAAAAAGTCAACGTCCAGGTAAACTCACCTGGATGACTGAGAATCTTCACAGACATATTTTAGCCATTGTTTTATCATTTGATTAGCTTTAATTGTCGTTTACTGACCTGAGTGATGAGGAGGCAAGAGAAGGGATACAAGTTCTTGTATACACAAAATAAATATTACTACTGTAAAAAATAAAGATCTGGGAGGAAATTGAATTTGTAATTGTGTAATGTACAAAGGAGAATAAAAGGTTCTGTGAAAAAAAATCTTTCTTTCTGAGGGACAATCTTTAGTGTTTCCAATATCCCTGATATTGCTAGTATTTCAAAGATTTGTTCAATGAATCAGCCTTCCTGCACCCTTTCCCCAATCAGCCATATTGTATACGGTAAGATATAGGCAGACATTCAGGACATAGTGCATACACAGACATACCCACATATAAAAATATTGCATGCTCTTTGTGCTCTCTGTGAACCACACAAAATCATCTTGTGGCAGCACCGTATTTCCTCTGGGATCTTCTAGAATATCTTTCTCCTAGCCATGCCCTATGGATTCTGAAGTTCATCTGCTGTACCTGCAGCACTGGAAGGAGTTTTCGAGGATATTCTTAGAGTACTATTCCAAAATTCAAGTGGCTTGTCCTTCTATTTTATTTTTTTCTGTTGTTCCATTGTTACATTTTATTCTTTAGATGACATTTTTCCTTGCAAATAGTTTCTGGCTTCTACACCCTTTTTCAAAAAGTATTAAGTCTGCTTTTATGAAAAATAAGCTAAGTTTACTTCTCTTTGGCCATTCGGAAGATTCTAAGTAACATCACCATGGTTCGTCTACTTGTTGACTATGGTTTTCCTTCTTCCAGCCATCTTTTTCAAGGACATATGCTTTTGTGTGATTGAGGACCGGTGTATTGTTGTTATCTTTGTTCTGTGCATGGTGCTTTGATTCTTCAGTTCAAATATGGCATCAACATCACTCATAGCATTTGTTAATTTTAATGTGATTCCATAAATCCTGGTTGTTGATTCATTATGATTATTAAATCAATCCCAGTTCAGAGCAGCTTACACGAGACATGTGATCTAGGACAAATTTAGACCACAAACACCAGTATCCTTCAAGCTGCCATGACCAATGTCCAGAGTAAGTATAGTCACTTCTTTGATGAGTTCAGAAGTGTACTGTTTGGACTGTCAGGTTGATCAGAGTGGTACCAGGAAGACTACCACTCTCATGTCAATATACTGGAGATCTTCACAGCCTCAAAGTGCTACAGGCCTTCAATCTTTTTTGTTTTGTTTTGTTTTGAGACTGGTGGTCCAGGCAACTCAACTACTGTGTATTACATAATCAAACAAGACTGTACTCAGTTCTCTGAGGCATGTCTTCCTCTGTTGATGGTCAGATGAGTTATTCTGTGTGCACAAGTCCTGAAAAAACTCAGAAAGGAATTTGTAGGAATTTCAACTCTATGTATTCTTTGTGGACTCCATCAACCTTGGTTTACCATAGCACTTCAACGTTTTCTTAGGAGCACTTGGTTTTAGCCCAATCTGCTAACATAGGGTAGAGGATGTATGTGGCATCCATACTGGCAGTCTACACTGGCAATGATAGTTTGACAGATATATCATTCCTTTGTTCCTCTTTTTTTCCTGGGGGCTTTGTTCCCAGTCTTAAAATGGAATGTTGTTTGTGGCCAACTTTTTTCTTAGCTTTATCTTTGATCACAGGAGAAAAGAATCGAAGAGAAAATAAACATTGAATGCTTGTCTTGAAATGGTTCCTGTTCCATCATTTCTTTGGCGAATTTTCTCCAATCTTCAGATATGTCTTCTTCAGAGATGGAGGATTTTTGAGTTTGAGTCATCTTAGCTATTTCTGTTTGAGCTGGGAAGAATTGTAACTTCCTGGCATTAATGCATAGCAATATCTCTGGATAAATATTGTAATGTAATACTTACTACAAGATAACTTGTAAGACTTCATGTTGCCATTTCAGTGCACTGTAGTGACCTAATAACACTTAAAATACTATAAATAAAATATTGGTAAATTTATTTTCTGCAGCAGAATACAGTACAATCCACAGCCCAGCTACGCCCATTAAAGATTCAGATGCAGACAGGTTACGCCGCAGCTCAGATGGCAAATCACGTGGCCGAGGCAGAAGAAATAATAATCCTTCACCCCCACCTGACTCTGACCTAGAGGTATTCAAGATGAAGTATTTGCATGCTTGCATGATTCCTTTGCTATCTCCAAAAAACGGGTGGGTGGGTTGCAATATAGCCAGCCACCTCTTTATAAAACAATGCTTGCCCTACATATGAGAGGTGCCCTTCTATTAGCAAGTAATCTTGGAGATGGAGAGTAGCACATCATCACTTGTTTGGAATAGAACCAAATAATAATGGGGTTGGAAGTACCAAATCATAACTAATATAAATTGACATAAAAGTTCTGGGACCATGTGTTATTTCACACTAAGCAGTTAGTATTTATCTTTATTAATGTCAAAGAGAGCAGTACTGTGCAGAAAATCTGAAATGTTAAAGAAGGTTTCAAGAGGTGAAATAGTCGAGTACACTGCTTTTTGCTTAAAAATACTAGAAAATAAAATTGATACCAACCTGTACTTCCAAGACCTTCAAATGTGCTTTTTCTGTTCTCTTTTTTGTTTTTGACTTTTACTTAGACTCCCATTTGTAGTTGTATAATTCATATAAATGTGCCTATATTGGATCTTGTAGTATGAAAGTACAGGTTTATTGAGACTGCACAACTATCTCTTACCAGTTCACATTGAAATTAGTAAAAAAAATAGTGTTGTGATGTATTATTATGCTGATTATGAACACTGACATACAGACTGACATTGTAATGAAATGCTTGATTTCCTCTAAAATAGTAAGAAAAGAAAAATTTAATGTCATTCAACATGCAGAATTATTTCCTTGCACATGCCTCTGTTGATCAAGAGCTTTTTTGCTCTTTTACTTGACAGCTTCATAGAGGGACCCATTGTTTTGATTATCTTTTTCCAGAGAGTATTCATTTGGGATTTGGATGAAACCATCATCATTTTCCATTCATTACTTACAGGATCCTATGCAAACAGATATGGGAGAGTAAGTACCATAACACTATATAATAGCTATTCTAGATAGAAGTGTGATATAATTTGGATGTTCATTGAAATGTTGTCAGTTTTAAATGTGTGCTGCATATGTGTGGCCGGTGCAGTATGGGGATACTCTGATACTTCTGAGCTTTAGGGCAGTCTCTATTGTGGTGTTGGGTTACCCTGGGCTTATTCACTGTTTGTGCTATAGTCACTCACTCAGAGGTGGCCAAAGATTTCTTCCATGGCAACCATGGATTTGTTTTTGCTATTCTATATATATGACAGGATATATTCTAGATTAGTATTTTCTTCTGGTTGCGTTGGATCTGAAAGTGGGCAAGTTATGTATGCCTCCATTGCCTTATCCGGTTAGGTTTAGACTGGCAGTGTGAAACTCTGAAAGAGGAGCAGACCAAATGCATGACAGATCTGAATGGTTTACTGAATGCATTTGGGGAGTTTCCTACCTAGGCCTTTGCTGATGCTATTGAAGTTGTAACTGATCTGTGGAATGCTGAAATAGCCAGGGTAGTTGATATGTTGCTCCTAAGCTCCACTTCCACACTGGTAGAGTTGGATCATCTTCTTGATTTGGCTGGAAGTGGCTGCAGTATTATTGCTGGGCAACTCAGATTGAATCGAGGTGTAAACTGGCTAACTCATGTCAAAAGATGAACTGCAGTGACAAGAACAATAAGAAAGATATGCTTCTCTCCATTCTATTTACAGAAACATATGCACTGTTTTTCTAAACTGCACCAAGGGTGCCTTGACCAAGGCACCAGAGAGTGGATGCCAGAGTAGTCTGTCCATTACCATGACTAGCTGTCTGTGCTTTTCAGGCAAAATCCATTGGATTCCCAGTGACTTCTATATTGAATCAGATTTGATTGAGTTAGCTTCATAAACACATGGTGTGGTTAGCTGGCATTCTTTACAGACTGTAGATGTTGAGGATGTGGACAAAGCATTTAGAATGGACAGGTCACCATATGGTTAGCTTTAGACTAGCAGCTGGCATGATCCTTTGCAGGGGTGACAAACCTTTCCTCTCCTCTGGTTTGTGAGAACTGCCACATGCTTACGTGATTGTGACCTTTCTGTTTAATGAAATCTGCCAAAGTGGAACTAATGTCACACTTAAGGGAGATGCTTAATGCTTTCTTGAACCTTCTGTGCTAAGGAAGAAATTATATACTTATTTTTAAGAGTATTTTTACCCCACCTTTCCCCTTGGAAAACTCCCTATTAACAGCTCATACACTTCATTATATTCCTATTTCCGTGCTTATTTGCTTTTTAATTGTTTTGTTTTCATGTTTGATTTTCATGAGTCTGTAAATAAATGTTGTCTTTACTGGTTTTTATGTTTTATGATGATTGTACGCTGTCTGAAGCACTGCCTAATAGTGGAAAGGAAATGTAGGAATGCACTAAGTAGTAATTAGAGATGGGCACAACTTAGCGGTATTTTCGTTTTCGTTTTTTCGTTTTCGTTACGTAACGAAACGAAAACGAAAAACGGTTCAAAAATGGACTGAAAACGGAAACGAAACAACTAATTTTGAGCCAATTTTCGTTTTTCGTTACTGGAAAAACACATAATGGAGCTAAATGGGGAGAAACGAAAAATTTTTCATTTTCGTTTTCATTTTTCGTTTTCGTTACGTAACGAAACGAAAATGAAAAATTTTGAAATTAGCTCACGAAAACGGAAACGAAACAAAACGGACCCTAGCCGAAAACGAAAATGAAAACGAAAAATTTTTTCTGAGTCGTGCCCATCTCTAGTAGTAATATAATAGCATGGATGTATGTAAGGTAAATCTTAGTCTCAGACCTTTTCAGGCTCTCTAACTGGAACCTTTTTAATGTCAGCTGCATCAAAGATGTATTTTAAGTTGAGCAGTAGTACCAAGTGGGTGAAAAAATATTGGTTATATTCATTGGAATGAATGCATTAAATTTGTTGTTTCTATCAGCAGCCCTTACATGCACATTAACTGAGATTGATAGAAAAAACAAAAATACCACCATTTGTTGCAAATTTTTAGCCTTCCAAAATAGTTCTAAAGTTCCTGACAAAATAAAATTAATTGTTCTCTTACTGCTAGTCAGATAACTAAAATACGGTATATGGGTTATGTTCAGTGTTGTCTATCTATTAACAAACAGCATCCACTAGTGAAAGAAATTTTCATTTTTTTCTGCCCCCAAGTTCTGTAAAAGATGTGGGGAGTTCTTAAGAAAAGGGAGGGGGAGAGGTAAAAGTTACAGGAAGTTGGAACTCTGTTCATATAACTTAGATTATCATTTAATAAAAGCAATTGATATTAGAAAAACTAGATAAGGAATAGCTGTCTGGAAAGATCAGCAGTTTAGGTATCTGGCTCTGGAGCTAGAGGTTGGAATTCCCCACTGTGCCTCCTGTGTGTAGAGCCAGCCTGTGTAGTTATTGGCCACTTCCGAAGTCAAAGGGCATGCTATCATGGTCATCATTATAGTCATCTAAGAGAAAGTCATGAGATTTACACATTATGTTAATAATGGTTTCATTAGACAAATGAGAAAATTGTAGCATTTTCTCTATAACCCAATGGCTTCTCTTAGTGCTGAATGCTGAGAAAAAGCATTTCCCCCCATATTAGTAATATTACATTGAAAAAAAAGAGCCAATGTGGTGTAGTAAATGGAGTGACAGGCTAGGATTCAAGAGACCAGGATTCAGATCCCCACTCAGTAATTGAAACCCCCTGGGGAAGCGACTGCAGTTAACTGCTTCTCAAACATCTCACATACCTAGAAAACCCTGTTCAGGTTGCCGTAACTTAGAAATAACTTGACAGCACATAACAACACCTTCAATAAAGATGTCTGTAGCTCAAGCAAGAAATGACTAGCAGCTGTGTAGATAATTGTGCTAAACAGTAAAGTGCAGAAGAGCTGGATCTATTCTTTGAACATCTGTACATTTGTAGCTATTATTTCGCCACATACAGTTAGCAGCTGGTAAGCATCACAAGGTGGTCACTGCCAGCTGGCTTCAAGGTGGAACAATCTGCATAATAGGAATAGGCAGAGAAAAGTGGCAACAGTAAAATGATTCCGACATAGCATAAAACTATGGTTTGGAGCTTCATGAATAAAGATTCAGGGAATCTTGAACTCACACATTCTTTCTTTCCTTTCTCCATTTCATCACCAAATCCTGTTTTTCAATCCTGTTTTGTAGGACAAAGGCAAAGCATGACTTACCGGTTCAGAAGAAGCGAACTATAGGTAGTTTTAAACCTGAAAAGGAGGTAGGGAATCCCTGTGCAAAAGAACTGTACCAGAAGGGGAATGAATACCTAGCCCAAAAGTCTGTGGTAACCAATTCATTGAATATGAGGCAGTAGTTTAGCATTGTACCTGAAAAATCTCAGTAGCATCTGAAATTTTGCAATGCTAGTCGGCAAACGGGCTTTCCCACTCTTGGGAGGAAAATTACCTGATTTAATTCTAAGAGCTGTGTCTTAATGTGGTCTAAAATAAAAAGCTTCTTTCACAGAAGTCTTCAGTTGTGGCTTTCTAGCTTAACCGGAAAATAAGCCAAGACATGCATAGCAAGTGGACTTTCCTGTTTTTCGAGTTCTTTGCTGCAGAACAAAGAGAGCAAGCACATTAAAATGACTGTTTTTGTATGCTGACATTCATGCTCAGGAGTCAAGAATATGTGGTTTAATACACTGTTTCCTCCTTTATATTAACTTTCACCTGAGTTTTACACTCATTTACTGTATCTTTTTAGACTATTCACATTAAACTGCAAATCTTGATAGACATAATCGATGGAATTTTCACAGTTCCCAGTAGTTATTTTTAGGGATGGGCAATTCGTTTCGGAACCTACTGGTTCTGAAATGACCAGCTGAAGCCCAGGTAGTGTTTGGAAGCCTCCAATCAGGAGCTGTGGAGGGAGAGGCATCATTCCACCTCCCTGTCTGATTGACCAGCACCATGGAGAAGCAAAGATGATATTGAAGCCTGCTTCCTTGTTGGAGCTCAGCTCCGTGCAGGCACCAAACAATGTAAGTGATTGGTTCCTTATGTGTTGCAGGCTTCCAAACACCACCTGGGCTTATGCAAGACGAATTGCCCATCCCTAGTTACCATATTTTTTGCTCTATAAGATGCACTTCCCCCTTAAAAGTAAGGGGAAATGTCTTTGTGTCTTATACAGCAAACATAGTAGTCCCCGCTACATATATATCACACATTTTTATTTAGAGAGAAGTTACCTGCATGGAGCATCTCCCGTTCCCCCACTGCAGCCTGGATTCCACTGTTCTAATCACCTCGTGTGCAAAGAGGCTTCCATGGAGCTGCTCCAGTCCCCTGATCCAGCCAGGATTCCACAGTTGCAATCACCTCGTTTGCAAAGGGATCTCCACGGAGCCTCTGCCCTGCCCTTTTGCAGCTTGGAGTCCATAGTCCTAATCACCTTGTTTACAACCCTCGCCTTTTGCAGCCTGGATTCCACAGATCCAGTCACCTCGTTTGCAGCCTTCGCCTTTTGCAGCCTGGATTCTTCAATCCCAATCAACTCATTTGCAAAGAGGCTTTCATGGAGCCTCTTGCATCCCCCGCTGCAGCCGGAATTCCCCAGTCAAAAATCACCTTGTTTGCAAGGAGGTCTCCTCCATGGAGCATCTGCCCTCCCCTTTTGCAGCCAGAATTCCCCCACCATGAAACCTTAGGCTGAACATTTTTCTTGTTTTTCTCCTGTAAAAATTAGGTGTGTTGTATGGTCAGGTGTCTTATAGAGCAGAAAATGTGGTATTTCTATATTAATTAATAGTTTTGAATAGTAAAAATAGTATGTATATCTATGTAAAAATTCTAGCCTTGCCAGTACTTCAGTGTGGATTGGAACTTCATGTATTTGCATATCCTGGTTTTGAAGATGGACAGATAGGGGAGCAAAGAAGATTTTTCTTCTTGAATTCTTGGTAGTATAACACAAGATGCTTTGCTGGGGTGGCTTGTGCACCAAACTGGGAACTACATCCCTCCAGAGCAGGGGTCCTCAACCTTTTTAAGCAGGGGGCCGGGTCAGTGTCCCTCAGACACTGTTGGGGGCCGGACTAGATTTTGAAAAAAATCTCTGTTAAAGACAGAGAGTCTCACTCACATAAAGCCCCTGAAGAAGGCTTCCCAAGCTGCTGGCGGGGGCTGGAGGGGGAGGGATGCCGCCGGGGGGCCTCCGCTCGGGGCCTGGGAGCACCAGGAGGAGGAGGAGGAGGAGGGGAAAGGGGGTGGAGTGCGACCGAATTTGATGGTGGCTGCAGGGGCCGAGCCGGGCGTGGGTGCGGGACTCCCCCCTTCCCGCTCACAGGAGGAATAGGAGGAGGAGGAGGAGGAGGGTGGCGGCGGTGTGAGAAGGCCTGCCTCAATCCCCGGGCTTTCCTAGCGGAGCCCCCCCCGGCGATGGCGACGGCGGGCGGGAAGAGGGACCCCCCTCCCCCCTTACCTGGGCTTGAGGCTGCTGGCGCCCCGCTCGTAGACCCAGGGCGGCGGTGGCCGGCGGGGAGGAAGAGGAGGAGGAGGAGGAGGAGGCTGCCGGCGGCCGCGGGACATCGCCGGGGGGCCTCCGCTCGGGGCAGAGTCGAGTCCGGCGGCTGGACGGGCTGCTGCTGCTGCCGCCGCCTCGCCTCACCCTGGCAAGCAGGCAGGAGTGCCTCGATGCCCGGCGCGGCAGCGGCAGAGGACAGATTGCCGCCCCACCAGCCCGACTGGTTCTCGCCTGCTTGCCGCCGCCGCGCCGGAGCGCTGGGCGCGAAAGAGGAGGATAGGTGTGCGGGCGGCCCTTTTAAGGGCTTTGATCCCAGCACACACCGGGATGCAAGGGAGGCTGCAGGGGAGGGAGGACGGCGGGCGGGTGGGCGGTTCGGCGCGGCCTGGGCGACCGGCGCCTTTTTCTGGCACTTTGGTGGTGACGGTGGCGGCGGCAGCTCCCGAGGCAACCGATCGACCGGCCGGCCCCGCGCCGGCTCTGCCTCGCCTCCGCCGCCAAAGTGCCAGAAGAAGGCGCTGGTCGCCCAGGCCGCGCCAAACCGCCCGCCCGCCCGCCGCCCTCCCTCACTTGCAGCCTTGGACCCCGCCGGCAGGAGGGGAAGGCGCCCCACCAGGAGGAGGAGGAGGAGGAGGCGCTGCCCAGGCTCCTGGGCGCCGCTTTCTGCGGCGAGGCGAGGCGAGGCGCAGAGTCGAGTCCGGCGGCTGGACGGGCTGCTGCTGCTGCTGCCGCTGCCGCCCCGCCAGAGCGCTCGGTGTGAAAGAGGAGGACTGGTGTGCGAGCAGCCTCTGCCCTCAGCGTCTGCCCGCCTCTGCCTTTGCCTCTGCCGCCCGCGTACCAGCAGCGCCCCGCCCACGACATGTCGGCCGCCGCGGGGAGGCGGGAAAGACACCTCCCTCCCTCCTAATAGGCGCCTCCTTCACAAATCTTGCTCTCGAGTCGCCTCCTCTCCCCGCCCCTCCCCTCCCCAGGGGTTGGGGAAAACTACAAGATGGTTTCCCCCAGGAGGCTTTACTGATAGAAGGGCTCGAGCGGCCCCCACGGGGGGTGGCGCGGGGGGGTCTGCTGAGGCTACTCGGGGCCGGATTGAGGGTCACTGGGGGCCGTATCCGGCCCGCGGGCCGTAGGTTGAGGACCCCTGCTCCAGAGTTTTGAAGTGTATCCACATCCCAGTGATGAACTGCCTATAAGCTCTGCATATACTAAGGCTACTAACTATCCATATATGGTGGACAATTCAGATTGATCATAATAATAAGGTGCTGTGATTCAGGAGAAAGGAGAAAACTAATTAAACCATTGTGGTTACATAGACATTTTATTTAACTTGGACCAAGAGAAGAGTATTAATAAAAAGCATAAATAAAATAACTAATAAAAAGTATCCACAATTAACATGAGACGTTTTAGTTTAGACATAAGACTAATTTTAGACATGAAAATTCTAGTTCTGGATTAGACCAGAGGTACATACAATAAAGTATTTTTCTTTAAAAGCTGGGTGAAGATACCTCTAGAGAATGATAGAAATACTATACAGTACAGTGGTGTCTCTACTTACGAGTGGTTCTACTTATGAGCAATTCAACTTAAAAGCAGAAAACCATTGGCATTCTAACTGCTGCCTTACAAATTTTAGATGTGGTCTGCTTTAACAATTTTTTTTCAATTAAAACTTGTTTTTATTTATTAGATACGGCTGCTCTACTTATGAGTTGTTCAACTTATGAGTATGCATTCTGAATGGATTAAACTCATAAGTAGAGGTACCACTGTATGTATCTTCTGTTGCTCACCCACATTGGTGAGGTATTCAAATGTGGGAGAATAGGAGCACAAAATTATCAATTGTGCTAACAATGGTACATACCAGGATTTTTGTGGGGGGGGGAGGTGCTCTACAAGAAAACAACTAAAATCAGGAGCATATATATTGATCCAGCCTACTCCTAGCTATATTCGGAGTTTTTGTTTAATTGTGGGAGGTTATTTTCCCCCTCTTTGTATCACATTTTTGTATTCTACTCTGGAATTTACCGATATATTGGATGATCTCACCTTGAAATTCTGTAAGCTTTTCTTCATTTTGTCAGTTTCTTTTTCTTCTAAGTTGTGTGGACTTATGCTATTGGTCATCATGTCCTTTGACTATGAAACCCAAAACATATATTAAAAGAAGACTTTCATTGTTGTTATGCTTTCCTTCAGACCATTAAAGTGCTACTGTCAACTGATTTCACTGAATGGGTCAGTACAGGTCTCCTTACTTAAAAATGGAGTATCGTTCCTACGACTAGGCCATTAAGTGAATTGGTTGTTCAGTGATGTGTGGTGTGTTGAAGCCATCCTCCATGCAGGCAGGCCAGAGTGGTGAGGCTCTCCAGGAGGCCATGGAAGAAGCGGAATAAAAAGGAGGGGAAAATAGAGATGAAGGTGGCCAACACTCTGCCTTGCTTAGGTCACTCTTCCCCTGGCAGAGGTATTGTGACACTTGCAGCAATGCCCATCCCTTGGAAGCAGTGAAGGAGGGTGAAGGCTGGGGAGGGGAAGGCTGTAGCCCTGCTTCCTACCCTCTGAACTGGTAACACAGTAGGTGTGGGCAAGCAGATGCAGGCTGGACACTTTCCCCCAGGAACTGTAGGCTGGAAGAGAGTTTCTTTCTGAAGTAGCAATTAGCATTTTGGCCGCCACTGCTGGTTGTAAGTCTAAGCAGTCATGAAGCAGGTAGATTTTTAAGTGAAAAGTAGCTGTTTTGCCCGGTTTAAGGGAGACAGGTGGTGTGTGTGTGTGTGTGTGTGTGTGTGTGTGTGTGTGTGTGTGTGTGTAGGTAGGTAGGTAGGTAGGTAGGTAGGTAGGTAGTTTATATTCATATTCTTAACAAGTGTCATAATATTATGAAGAATGGCCTTTAGTTAACTTCTTTTTGGCTTGGCTTACACATTTATAAAGCCTTTTGCCCTGTAAAAATTATGTGGGCTGCACATCACCTATTCCTTCCCTAAATACTCTACTTACCATTACTGAAAATGTCAGCATTAGAGATGGGCACGAATAAAAAAAAATGGCATTTCGGTTTTTTGTTTGTTGTTGAGAGGTCTGTTTCAGTTCGTTTCTGTTTGTCGCGAATTTTTGGAAAAAATTCATTACCGTTTTTCATTTTTCCGTTTGTCGTTTCTACCCGCTTTTTGCGCGATTTTTAAAGCATTTCCGTGCGCAGGCATCCCCCAATGCCCCAGACCAGAGGGAAAACACTAAAAAAAATGGATGCTGGCAGAGACACAGTATAGACTAGGTACGCAGGGAGGCTGCAAAGGCAGCAGCGGGCATTGCCCAGGGTGCAAGGCAGCCACAGAGTGACTGCACTGTGGGGCAAGGGAGGGTACTCACCGAGAGGTTCGCAGCACGCACGCACACAGGGAGGGTGGTGGGACTGAAGCTAGAGTCGCAGAGACAGCAGTCCCACCCTAACTCCCACCAGAGACTGCAAGGAGGACGGGGGCTGCCAGAGCTTTTTATGCC
Organism: Phrynocephalus versicolor; assembly: GCA_023846285.1. Lineage (NCBI taxonomy): Eukaryota > Metazoa > Chordata > Lepidosauria > Squamata > Agamidae > Phrynocephalus > Phrynocephalus versicolor. Next base: position 34,897,435 of record JAHTLZ010000204.1, read on the forward strand.
CGCTGTGGCTGCCAGACCTGCCAGCCCAGTCTGCAACCTGGGCATGCTATTGGTTGAACATGATCCCATCACATGGCTTGCCTCCATTTTGTGGCTGGTGGCAACATCCATTTAAAGGGAAAAGAAAAATACATCGCGATGGGAGAAGACAAAAACAAACGTTTTAAGGACCCCAACCCCCCGGAAGGTATTATCAGACAATATAAATAATTATCGCTGCGTTTTTACGGATGTCCAGGGCGATTTTTAACATTTAATACAGCTCATTTCATTGCGCGTCGCCATTAACGGAAACGAAACATAATGACCACAATTTTCGTGATTCTGTTCATTTCGTTTCATTTTCATCACAATTTTCGTTTGTCATTTCATTACGTAACGGAAACGACAAATGATAACAGAAACAAAAAAATGTTCGTCCTGTGCCCATCACTAGTCAGCATCCAAATAGGATTTCCCTACAGCATCCCTGAAGATCTTGTCTATTAGCCTCTCTTCTTTTCCTCATTTCCATTTTTGCTAGATGACTCTCAAGGGAATTTGTTCCATTGGAAACCAAACTATGTGATCCTATGTGTTGACTTTTAGATTTGTTAGTAGCAACCAATGTGAAAATAAGGATCTGGATTCAAGTAGGAATGCATGAATTTATTTATCTCTGATTTTAAGCATTCCTTGTTTGCAGGATTTCTGTATATCACAGTTAATAATATTGCCAATAGGATACTGTCTGACTGCTTAAGGGATGCCGCCAAGCTTCTTTCAACAAATTCACTTTTCTCACACTTTCTGTCTGTTTTCGTGTGCCCTCTCAGTTGCTGAGGTTAGCTACTGTCATTGCCTATCTCTCACTATAAGGATTAGTTGTTCTAATAAGACTCAGTCAGTCTCTGATGTTACTCATCCAAGTAATCTCTCTTTTGGGTCTTCCAGGTTAACCTAGATACTCTCTTCAATAATGTATTTCAGTGTATTTTATGCCATGACAAATTATCTTTCCAAGATAAAGGGGCTTATTTCTTCATAGTTAACTCTGTGAAGATTCTCAGTCATCCAGGTGAGTTTATCTGGAAGTTGAGTCATGGCAACTGGACTTCTTTTTCTTGAGAGATTGAAACATTTCGCTGCTCATCCAGACAGCTTTGTCAGTCTGAAGAAAGCTAGTTGTGAGTCCTCCATTTTATACCTCACTTTGACCTCTTGTCACCCTGGTCTGAAATGGGCTCATAAGATGAACAATGGTCTGAATTGGCTTGTTAGGTAGACAACAGTCTCAATTGCCTTCAGGTGAACAATGGCCTAAGGTGCTGAAACCCATAAGTATGGGTCCTTAGCTATGGCCTTGGTGGTGAAGGCTTTTTGATTTGTCTGGGTACTTTGGAAAGCTCACCCTGGTAAGTAGCAGATAGACTATGCCTGAGGCCCCCACCTCTGTTGAGGGAGGGGGTTTCAATTCTCACATGAATGGCTTCCTTGACCCCTTTCTCAAACCACCTATCTTCTCTGTCTAATATGTGTACATCCTCATCTTTCAATGAGTGCCCGTTGTCCTTCAACTGGAGGTGTACTGCTAATTCTGGCCCTGAGCTGTTACCCCTCATACCTTGGGCCATTCTTCTGTTTAATGGCTGTTTTGTTTCTCCAATGTAGAGGTCTGCACACTCCTCACTGCATTGGACCGTGTATACCCTGTTTCCCCAAAAATAAGACATCCCCTGAAAATAAGACCTACTTAAAGTTTTGCCCCACACTGAAATATAAGGCATCCCCCGAAAATAAGGCCTCCCCATAATAAAATAACAATAAATGTGTACTGTATTTTTCTTCATGGAAAAAATAAGACATCCCCTGAAAATAAGACCTAGCACATCTTTGGGAGCAAAAATTAATATAAGACACTGTCTTATTTTGGGGAAAACACGGTACTTTATTGCTTCTTTTGTGTTTTGGTATTGGATCCTTTGGGTGGACTAGACTTTGCCTTAGTGTGTTTGTGGGTTTGAAATAAACAGTGATGTGGTGTTTGTCAAAGACCCTTTAAAGTGTCTCAGACACTCCAGCCATGTAAGGAATGACCAGGCCGTTCCGTTGGCTCTGGGTCTCTGGCAGATCCATTGTTCTTCTGGTATGGCACATTGCTTTGTTGAAGGCCCACTTTGGATATCCACAGGCCTTATGTGCTGTCTTTATGAGCCTGTCCTTCCTTCTTCTTGGCTTCTGTGGAGGTGGGGATACTCTCTGGTCTGTGGTTTATGGTCCTGATGACTCCTAATTTTTGTTGTGATAGATGGTGGGAGACAAACAGTAAGTACTGATCTGTGTGGGTGGGTTTCCTGAAAATTTCTGCTCCCAGGCCATGGTCAGGTCTGATGATGTCTGCACAATCCAGGAAAGCCAGTCTGTTGTCTTGGGTGTCTTCCCTAGTGAACTTAATATTAGGGTCCACCACATTGATGTGGTCTGTAAAGTCTTGTGCTTCCTGAGTCTTGATTTTCACTTAGGTATCATCTACCAGTGGGATGGTGTTGTCCCTGGGAAGGTGTTGAGTGCCTTCCTCTCCACGTCTTCAATGTGTAGGTTTGCAACAATTGGTGACATTTGGGAACCCATGGCACAACCATGCTTCTGTCTGTAGAAGTCCCCTCTGTACATGAAATATGTTTTCAAACACAGGTCCAGGAGCAGGCATATCTGGTCTGGGCTGAGGCTGCTTCTGGAGGTGGTGGTTCTGTCTCCTTTAGTCTTTCCTTTACATTGGTTTTCAATGCATTCCTATGGGAACGCTGTCACAAAACCCCTCAATCAAGCAGCAGCCTTCCATTCAAAGGGGGGTGGGTGGGAGCTTTTCCTCTTCTTTGGTGGGTTGGAGCAGGGGAAATGCTTCCCCCTTTTGCTAGATGCCCCAGCCCAGGAAGAGGGAGCGGGCAAGGAGTGACTGGCCCGCTCATCCCCTTCCTGCATTGGGGCAGCTACCCCTTCAAGGGCTCTGTGTACAGAGGCTGGCTGCCTTCCTTTTGCTAGCCTCTGCAAACAGAGAGATTGGCAAAAGGAGGGCAGCACCTCATGTTCATGGAGGCTAGGAAATGAAGGCAGCCAGCTTCCGTGGACGGATCCCTTAAAAGGGCTCTGTGCATGGAGCCCAAGGCAATGTGGAGGCAGTGCCTTGTGTGCTTGCAAGCCTCTGCCTCCCCTTCAGCTTTAAAGGGTTCCAAGCCAAGGGGGAGGCAGAGGCTTGCAGATTTGTGAGCCATTTCCTCCTCTTTGGCTTGGACTCCTTGCACAGAGCTCTTTAAAGGGCTCCATAGACGAAGCCCAAGCTGAAGGGGAGGCAGTGGTGACTTCCATCCAGGCTTTCCTGACCCTGTAGCACCTGCGGATCAGATGCTACAGGATCGGGAAAATCAGGATAGAAGACCAGGCTTTTGAATTTCACGCGCCCATACCCTCTTGGGTTGCAACTGGACTTGTTTTCTTGAAAGACTGGAATGTTTCACTACTCATCCAAGTAGACTGACAAAGTTGCTTGGATGAATAAAGAAACATTTCAATCTCTCAAGAAAAGAAGTCCATTTGCCATGACTCAACTTCCAAATGGCTTATTGCCCAAATATCAACATAATAGTCAGAACTTTCTGCTTGGCTGGTGAAGTAATTTCATTCAATCCATTCAATTTATCTCAGTGGATTTAGAGCTTTAGTAATGAGCTTTATCTTTATTATCCTTTGCAGATTCAAAATGCATCTATATACTATGTGACTTAACATTATCACTGCTTGAGTTAGTTAAAATTAGCAAGAGGAACCAGGACATCATCTGGTTGTATGCAGGTAGAATTATACCAGGAAGAAAAGAAAGGCAGAAAACATGAAGATGTTGATATCACAAAACAGAAGTTTGGGTCATCAGCATTTCAAGCTGTAATACTGGATACCTGATGAACCAGTAGCATATTCTAGTTAGTTTGCAACTTTCCTGCCTTTTGATGGCAGGCTGCAATAGCTCTTTCAAGCCTATCTGTCAAATGGATGTTCTCAAGCTTCATTCTTTTCCTCAGGCCAGCATCTCAGTATGTTTCCTGAATTCCTCAGTAGACTGCGTTAGGGGACATCACATTTCTTGGATAATTCATATATTGCCTGAAGTTTGGGATAAGAACTGAAGTGACCAAGCTTACTATCCACAACCAGTTATTTATAACAGTGAGAAAAATTACAGTGGTATCTCAATTTACAAATTTAATACATTCCAAATGCATGCTGTTAAATCAAACTACTCATGTCAGGGTACCTATCTAAAAAATTGGAAAAAAAAGTTAAAAAATGAAAAAAAGAAAAAAAATTGTTGTCGAGCAGACCATATCTAAAATTTGTAAGGCGGCAGTTAAAACGCCAACAGTTTTCCACTCTTAAGTCGAATTGCTCTTAAGTCCGTTGTCTTCCGGATCAGGTTCAAGGTCTTGGTTTTGATTTTCAAAGCCCTCCACGGCTTGGGACCAGAGTACCTGGTGGAGCGTATCTCCCAAAGGACAACTGGGTCCAGACCCACGAGACTGGCACAGGCGCGCTCACTGAGGGTGGCCACACCCAGAGAGGCGCGGAAATCGCGCACACGACCGCGCCTTCTCTGTGGTGGGCCCCTCACTCTTTACTTCTTGTTTTTATCGTTGTTAGCTGCCCAGAGTTCCCTCTGGGAAGATGGGCGGGATACAAATCTAATAAATAAATAAATAAATAAATAAATAAATAAATAAATAAAAGTCGGGGTACCACTGTAGACTGAAAAAGATGTATTTATTTTATGGATTATTTACACTTGTATACTACACCATCTGGCCTGAGGTCATACTGAATAGTGTACAACAGAGAATAAAACACAGTTACTAATCATACAACATCAGCATAATGAATCTGTCCAAACTTGGGGAATGAGCATTAAGTATCCCAGGGTGCAAGGCACACAGCAGTGGGTTCATGTTATGAAAACCCAGCTTTCGGCTAAATATCAGGAAAAACTTCCTAACTGTAAGATCAGTATGACAATGGAACCAGTGATCTCAAGAGGTGGCAAATGCCCCAAAATTCAAAAGAAATATGTACAGCCACCTGGCATATACCCTTTGATTTGTATTTCTGCATCAAGCTGGAGGGGTGTTGAACTTGGTAGCCTTGTTGGTCCTTCACTTCACTATTTTATGATTCTATGATATGAAAATGACAAATGAGCTTCAGTACAAGCAAGCAAGAAGTAATAATTTTGTGGACATTAGAGCCACTGGTGAATACCAGTTAGGATGGCTATATAATATCAGCAGCAAGAGTGACAATACAGTGTTCACCTGCCGTTCCAATATATCACTGAACCGCAGTATATGAAACGCAAGGGCCCCGTGGGGTAGGCTGCTTGGGCCTATTTGAGGCCTCTTGCACATACCCGCAGGCCTGGCGCTGCCCCAAGTGGGCCTCCGACAGGCTTCCCAGGCCTGTCTGACGCCCCAGAAGTGGTTTCTGGTGAACTGGAAGTGACTTCCACATTCTACATGGCACTTTGTGGTCAGTAAAGAATATATTCAAAGGGTTAGAAAAGTACTAACACGTAAGCTGAATGGTGGTAACACCGTCAAGCCCATTAATATCTGGGCCATACCGGTCATCAGGTATACCGCTGGCATTATAAACTGGACTCAGGTGGAGCTAGATAGTTTGGATAGGAAAACAAGAAAAGAGCATTCACTATGAATGAAAAGACCATTCACTATGCATTACATCCACACAGTGATATTGGCAGGTTGTATTTACCTAGAAAATTAGGTGGTAGAGGCCTCTTGCAAGTGAAGCAGACAGTTGAAGAAGAGAAGCATGTGTTGGCAGATTATATAAAAGATAGTACAGAGCCAGCATTATTGGAGGTTAAGAACAAGGAGGTGTTTAAAGTGCAGCAAACAAAGGGTGAATACAGGAAAACATCAATGCAAATAGGAGCTGATAGCTGGCACAATAAAGTACTGCACAGGCAGTTCCTTGAAAAGATTAAAAGAAATGTAGATGAGGAAAAGACCTAGTTATGGCTTGCCAATGGAACATTGACAAAAGAGACAGAAGGCCTGATCTTTGCAGCTCAAGAGCAAGTTATTAGAACAAATTTAGTAAAGGCTAGAATAGAAAAATCAGCTGATTAACCCACATGTTGACTTTGCAAAGAGGTAGGTGAAACTATTGACCATATATTGAGTTGTTGCAACAAAATTGCTCAGACTAATTAATAATAATAATAATAATAATAATAATAATAATAATAATAATAATA
>JAHTLZ010000204.1:34919156-34937410 GCA_023846285.1 Phrynocephalus versicolor
GATAGATAGATAGATAGATAGATAGATAGATAGATAGATAGATAGATCCAGCCTGCTTCCTGGTCCAAGGGAAGAAGCTGCATCTGGAGAAGGAATCCACCCCACATCCACCATGTATCCTTGATAAGGACCCTTGAAGACCAATGGGACCTGAAGGCAGACTCTTCCTGGGTGCCCAAACTCATCCCCTTACACTCTTCAAAATCTAGGGAGCTTCACAGAAGAGGAATAGCTACTGACCTTGGGGTTGGGGGATTTTTTTTTCAGTTATCACAGATCAACAGGAATTTCCCCAGCCAGAATTCTATCACCTGTAGCCAAAACATCCAAGCCCTCAGGGAATTCCAGCATATAACACCTGAAGCCTAGCATGTTCTTATCTGCAGCCATTGCGGATAGAGAGAGTGGATGGTTCTTGACTATAGCATGGATTTAGTCAAAATATTCATGTACCACCTTTAAATCAAATGACCAGAATCCTATGCCTTACATATACAGTGGTACCTCAACTTACAAATTTAATCCATTCCAAATGCATGCTCTTAAGTCAAACTACTCTTAAGTCGCGGTACCTATCTTAAAAATTGAAAAAAATATAAGTTAAAAAATCAAAAACATATTTGTAAGTCGAGCAGACCATATCTAACATTTGTAAAGTGGCAGTTAAAACACCAACAGTTTTCTGCTCTTAAGTCGAATTGCTCTTAAGTCGAGCTTCTCTTAAGTCGGGGTACCACTGTACAAGTATGAGTGTGAAGGTTTAAACTGTTATAGTGATTGCCATTTCTTTAAAATTTGAGGCTTGCATTTTTTGTTGCACATATCTTGGCACAGAATGAGAAATACAAGTGCTAGCTTCTTACTTCATAACAATAATGACATTTCACCTGTACCCACATGTATAAATAAACTCTGTCCAATATTCTTAAATTAGTTCAAATTAATCTATTCAAAATAGTTATTTTAAGCCTATTTTAATATCCACATGATGAATACATAGCTTTATATGTTCTGGTATCAATTAGAATTTGGTATCAGTATTTGCAGATTTTGTCTGATCATTTAAGTTTTAATATAAACAAGCATTTACAAAGTACATTTGATACTTTTAAAAGTATGTAAAAACAAGCATTTGAGAGGTCAAACAATTAGGATGCTTATTTCATATGTACCAGATAATACTGGGGAGTGAACCTTTTTATTACCTAATCTCAGCCATCGTTTAATTTAAAATGTATTTTTGGTCCTCATGATTGCAGAGAAAATCCTGAAAATGCTATTTCCATTTTTGTTGTCAGTCACATTGACCAAACTAGTAGGAGCCAGGAGAGGTCTGAATTATTCTGAACCATACAGAAACTGGAGTTGCAAAACCCAATACCTGGAAATGAAACAAATAATAATAGTCTCAACCAGCAGGCTAAGATATGGAGACATGAAAGCTCAAGTTGTAAATAAAAGAATTTAACAAGGATGGTTACTTCATGTCCACTTTCGTCCTGAAGGAAGTTCGTTGCGTGTTAATGTCGGCCGTGATCACGTGGTCTTCTTCGAGTTCTGTCCCTGTTCCCGTGTACGCACGGGTGTGATTGATGATACCAGCATGACTGTTTCCACACATCCTCATTCCGTGATGAGATGTGAAATCCCATGCCTTTGTTCTCCGTTTTATTTTTCCGGCCCGATCTTTCATTTTTTGATATTTCGATTCTCCGAAGCCTTGCCTTCAATGCGTTACGGAGCTAAATTTAAGGCATTTGTCTTTTAATCTCTCTGCACTGTGTTGCTAAATCCATAGGGAATGTACTGGTGTATGGCACTTCGCACTCCTGCCACTAGATAGAGAATGGCACGTTACGTGAGGAGCCTTACCTCACGGGCACTCATATCAGAATTCAGGGGGCGTGCTTGGGACAAACTCCCCTCATCCCTCAATGGACGTGTGGTTAGATTTCTTCGTACCGGTCCCCAGCAGGACTGCGAACAGTGATGAGATGGACGTGAAGTATCAGTCAAGTTTAAAGGTTAAACTAAAATTGAAATTCTGGTTTGGTTCCAATTCAGGACAGTTCAGAATCAATAAAGGTTTAGTAGTCATGTCACTACACATGAACAGAACACAACGTTGTTTAGATTTTACTGAAAGGTGTCCCTTTCTATTATATTTTTCAACTTCCTTTTAACTAATTCCTCCATTTTTGACATGTGTCCTTTTATTGAAATGAAATATGACCATATAAGACTCTGGGCAGCTTTCCACTTCCATATATGTTATGACAGCATGGGAAATAATGGTCTGTTTAAATAGGATAGAATTATTTTTGGAGCTTAGAGGAAACAATGAAAAGGTTGAGCTTGAGAGTCATGGCCTCTAGAGGATTCTTGGGTTTCAGGGGTGCTATAATAAGACTAATCTCAGTGTCATTCTGTTCATTCTGTTCAAGTAGTACCGGGGGGGGGGGGGTGATTACAGGAAAAAGATCTCATCATCATTGCCACTATTTTTCTGTTTAGTGTATAGTTTATGTGTATCTGTTTGTTGTACAGTTTGCATAGTGCACATTGTGAGAACCACTAAAGAAGGACAAAAGGAGCAACTCTGTTGCATAACACTTGAAGTTATAGAATTAAGTTATAGAAATGTGTTACTTAAGTTTGAGTCCTCACTATGATAGAACACCACTGTGTTAAAAGAATGGATTTCATGCCACATGAAAGAGATGAACCTACATGCGTAGAACCTCTTGTGTAGTTCTGCTATAGTATGATCCTGATAGTGTAACTTCTGAACTCACTGTAGATACTATCTGTTTTGTGCACTTTGCCTCCACATGCTATACCATTAGCTTTATGCTGACTTTACTACACAAGAGGATTTTGACCACTGTTTTGCCTGTGTCAAGTAATTAGGAAATAATTAGACTGTAAGATATGTCCCATTCAATTCTTGTCACCAATACATTACCATGTTTACTCCAGGAAGAGCATTATGGCCTCTATAGATAAACTGTTGGTAGCAATTAATGACTTGTTTACTGTGTCAGTAGGGTTAAATTAAGCAAAGGATTTAAAAATCCGGAGCCCACTCTTTTTTCCTAGGCTGCTAGCAATAATCTTCATAGCAAAATTAAACTTGACAGTATGAAAAATTATTTTGTACTGCATTGTCTCAGCAGGGCCAGTAGATATGAATGAAAAGGTATAGAAACTTCAGTCATCAGAAGCTAGAGCTGATAATTAATAAATGCTAGTAAAGTACTGTACAAACCAGTGAATTAAAATGCTAATTAATAGTAGATTTTACTGCAATAATTTGTAATGAAATAAGGTTTTTTAAATGGCTTTCATTTAGAACTAATGGTTTTCATTTTTTGGAGACCAGGATGTACTTTCACTGCAGCCTGCAGCCATTTTTTTCACCTAATCTTTAATAATATCTACTATTCTTTAACGCATGTATGTTTTCCACCTCTAGATTTTCTTATTGCATTCTTTACAAAAAAACAAAAAGCAAAAATTTAAAAGGAAAATTGGTATCAGTATTTCTGAAACCACCCTCAGCTGGATTTATATCTAAATATTTTTGTTACAGTTTGGGGACTAAACTGCCCAGAGTTGATTTAGATTTGGTCTGAACCAATTTGTTCCTAGCTTTCTGGAAGTGTTAATACATACTTGTGTATTTGGAGATTTAAAATATGGAAGAAGTGGAAAATTAAGGAATTTTACCTAAAAGAAGGAGGGGTGAAACACAGCTCCATCTAAATTATGTGATGTAGAGAACCTTCCTTTTTGAGATAAAACTCCAATCAGCTAGCTAGCTAGCTTCGTTCCAATGCCTAGGAGCCCAGCATGAGACTGGGGAAGGTCAGAGGCACAGACATTGTTTATTCAGTTCATGATCACTGGACCCAGGGCAGAACTTTCCATATTATCTAAGCACAAAACCATTTTAAAAGCAGCAGCAACAACAAAAAGCAAAGTGTTGCGCTTATATACTGCCCCATAGTGCTTAAAGCACTCTTTAGACAGTTTATAATTTATTTCTCCAGGCTACACATCCCCCCCCCCAGCAGGCTGGGTACTCATTTTACCATCCTCAGAAAGATCGAAGGCTGAGTCAGCCATGAGTCGGCTGGCTGCCTGGGACTGAACCCCAGGCCGTGAGTACAGTTATAGCTGCAGTACAGTTTTGATCACTAAACCAGGCGCCTCTTACAGTAGGTCCTGTTATCTGGGACACACCACTCAGACGACTGTGTAGGTTTCGTTTCCTGTTTGAAACATTTTTGTTGCAACTTTCAAAAGAAAAAGGCAGTTGGGGCTGTTTATGAAGTGGAGTCAAAAGAGGTCAAAAGAGATAGGTAGTATAAAAGGTCAAAAGAGTATGAGGTCAAAAGAGATAGGTAGTATAAAATATATCTTGTCCTCCCACTTACAGTCCAAAAGATGAAGGCAGTGGAAGCTAATGTAAACTGGAGCAAGAGGGACAAAAATATCTTGCTAACAAGGAAGCAAGTGGCTATGCTATTCTACCCATCATTCTGTTTAAAAAATGTTTCAAGTGTATACAATACCTTGCAATTATGACCAAAAAGTAGAAAGCAAGCATGTGTATTTCAGATACTGAATCAGAAGACAAGACAGGTCTAGTCTCTGAGTAATATAAAACCAAACAAAAAAACATTCCAGTGAAATTCACTAGTTCTCTTTTGACCAATCCATTCCACCTTGAGAAAGGGAAAAGCAAACAAGCATACTTCATGTTCTAGGACAGTGATGGCGAACTTATGGCATGGGTGCCAAAGATGGCACTCAGAGCCTTTTCTGTGGGCACCTGACATCGCCCCTTCACAGCCACCTGTATTCAGGTTAAATTGCTATACTGGCACTTTGCAAAAAAAAAGTGGGTTTTGAATCACAATTTGGGCACTTGGTCTCTAAAAGATTCACCATCACTGTTCCGGGACAGGTCAAAAGCCAAAGACAATCCCTAACTATTACTTCAAAAGTAAATAATTCTATGAAAGCAACAATGTTAAACAGTCTGGTTTCAGAAAAGATGAAGCAGAAACGTAGGCATTAGATCATGAATGAAAACCTGACCAATATAAAACAGGCTCTTCCTTCCATATAGCACAGGATGGAGCTGTGAATTGGCATTTAAAAAACAATGCATGTGCATTCCTTATGGTGCAACACTGTACTCACATACTGGGGCAAAAGCTCCATTAGGGCCTGTTTCACCTTAGACATGTATGAGCTCGAGTTCAAGATGAAGAAGCCAGTGAAGTTTCTGTCAGAAAGAGAATGAGGTTTCAGTTGTCTTATAGGAGTTTGAAGAAATTGGAAAAGGAGTACATCATTAAACACTTACGTTGCATGTCACTCTATTTTACTTGCAAGCCCATCTGTGTGGGTGTATGCAGGCAGCAATCCTACGTTGATTTCTCCAGAGAAAATTAGCAACAATATCTGCTTAAGTCTGTAGAGTATTCATATTTACTTGGGGGTAGATAGAAAGCAATTTCTGCTACTAACTGTAACAATCAAGAGACAGAATGGAAGCTTATTTTGAAAATTATCTTTTGACTCAAAACTAATTTCTGTTAATTAGCTTCACAATGCTGCTTACAGCAAATGACAAAAACAATACAGGAAACATTTTTTGCAAAGATTCTGTTGTGATGTTTCAGTGATCGATATATTTCCTTCCAACAGAATGAAAAGAGTTGCTATTTCTCCTTCATAGCACTGTTCAATTCCATCCCTAAAATCTACTTGTGACCGCTGGGAATATTTTCAGATGGCAAGAAAGAAAATGAAAAATGCCTGGTTGGCTCTAAGAGCCTATTCATGAGCAAAGCATTTGATTTTAGCCTATAGATATGTATTATTTATAGAAGCTTCATTAGAAAGGAAGGTGGAATCAAGTCTTTCCAAAGCTTCACCTGAAGTTTTTTTTTAATTTTTTTAAATAATTTTATTATAAAACAATTCACCAACACCCCAGACAAAAACAGTGACCCCCCAGGCATCTGATACATTGGATATACATTGATAATAAAACAAATTCAAATAAACAATTTAACCATATGTACATCTCTATATAAATTAACAATTGACAATCCGCAAGGTTTACTTAGCTTTTAACGTTTTAATTACCCCAAATTGGTCAAACATACTCATATAATTCAATAACTTCTCAAACCATTCCTCTTCTTTCTCATTGACCTTAAACCCTTTCATTCTGCGTATCTTCATGGTTAGGTATTCTAAAATTATAATATTATTTAATTTTTTCCTCCATTGATTCACCCCTAGCTCTTCTGCATTTTTCCAATTACTCGCTATAACCTGTCTAGCTGCAATTACCATCAGGTTTACCCATTTACATTCCTCTTTTGTTTTTAACTCTGTGCTACCCAGGTTAATGAGAACCATTAATTTAGATATTTCCACTTTCCTTCCAACAATTTTTGATATTTCTTTTTCAATCTGTCTCCAAAAGCTTCACCTGAAGTAAACTGAAGAAGCAGCCATTTAGAACTCATGGTTGAAGATTCCACGATTGAGAAGCCACTGTAAAAAGTTTCTGTACTTTTATATCACTTAATGTCAACTTGATGCTTATAAAACTATGCCAAAGAGCAAAGCTCCAAGGCAAAACTGCAATAAATACAGACAAGCAGTCTTTCAAGTTTGAAAAGGATTGCACCTTTTGTTCGGTTAGATTGTTCTTGGTGCAAAAATATATCAGGCTACACAGGAGGCTATGCCGGAGAAAGAAGCAATGGCTTCTTTCATTTCAAATACAAGTCAGTAGTTATTCAGATCTACACATTACATTTATTCATTCTGTGGTCCATATTTTATTTATTTATTTATTTATTTATTTATTTATTTAGCATATAAATGCCACCCTTCTCCCCAGACAAGGATTCAAGTTCAAAGTAACTTTAAAAAAATGTAAACAAAATCAGGAATAAAATAATATTAAAGCGCAATTAAGCAAAAGGAATTCAACAATATGTTGTTGTTGTTGTTGTTGTTACAGTCGTCCCCCAGCATTTCACATTTCATATACTGCGGTCCCAGTATATCATGGGATCACAGGCTGCATGGGCCTGTTTGAGGCCTCCTGCACATATCCCAGGCCTGGTGCTGCCCCGAATGGGCCTCTGACAGGCTACCCAGGCCTTCTGGAAACCGCAGAAGTGATTTCCAGTGAACTGGAAGTAACTTCCGGGTTCCCCAAAACCACTTCTGGGGCCTCCAACAGGTTCAGGAAGTCCGTTGGAGGCCTGTTTGGGGTGGGGCCAGGCCTCAGGTAAGTGTAGGATTCCCCAGAGAGGCCCCCTAGTCCTGACCCAACCCAGCATCCACATATCGCAGACTTTCCATTATCGCGGGTTGGTTTCCTAACCCCCATGATATGCTGGGGATTACTATATTATTATTTTGAAAAACAGATCTACTTTTGAGTCTTTTTGGAAGACATCTGACAGCTATGTCGTGAAAAAAAATATATTTTTGCAGTCATGCATACAGAAAAATACTACCGTTTTTATTAGCATAATATAAAATGCATTTTTACTTTGTGTCCTAGAATACAGGATTGTTTGATGTTCTATTTAGAAGAAAGGGTCCTTAACATACTTAAATTATGATCTAAAGTTTTCTTCTGCAACATGTGGAATGTAGATTCACTTTGTAATATTCTTTAGACATTTTGGTATGTTTGGTGCATCTCTTTTTCCCTCGTGTATGTAGCAAGTCACACATAGGATTGTTCATTACAGAATGCATTTCATCCTATAGTATTTCATGAGAAACCACAGAGACGTAGGCAGCTTGGCTGTGACACTTGAAATAACAGCCTGAGGTCAAAAATACTAACTTACAAAGCTAAGCAGAAATTAGGAGAATGCAGCAATGCACTGGCAGAAGCAAAATAGGACCTTGACATATAGTAAGCCAAAGTGCATCTTTTTCCTCCTTCTGCCCTGTGGTTATGTTACAAAAGAAAAACAAAGCTCATCAATCTTGTATTTATCCTGGTTTCTCTGCAGAGCTAGTGACACAGGTACCATGGATGTGTGCAGGGTAAAAGCTGGTCTAATCGCATAATAGGAACCATCTGTTGTATTGTGCATTATATCCCAAGTGTGTGAAATCAGTTTTGTTGGCAGGGCTACCGTATATACTGGAGTATAAGTCGACTCGAGTATAAATTGAGGCCCCTAATTTAACCCCCCCAAAACTGGAGAAACTTATTGACTCAAGTATAAGTCTAGGGTGGGAAATGCAGCAGGGCCTGGCAGTTCCTCCTTTGTGAGCTGGGGGAGCAGTGTGTGATGTTTAAAATGATTTTTAAACATTGCACACCGTTCCCCTGCAATGTGGGGGTGGGGGTCAGGAGAAGCAGCACACTTTGTTTAAAATGACTTTTAGCCACTGAGGCAAGTGCTTGGGCCCTGATGCCACCTTCAGCATGAGTGCCACCAGGGAGACACGTCTCCACTATGCAGCGTGCATGGAGGCCCGTTGCCGGCCAAGCAAGCAAGCAAGCAGAAAAACAGGCAAGGGAGCACAGTGAGCAGGGCAATCGGGCTGGCTGGTTTGGAGGCACCTCGGGGCCAAGGGCACTGGGCCGCTGTTCATCATCCTCTTCTGCCCAGCCGACCAGGCTGGACACGTAAAGCAGTCAAGCAAGGAGAGGAGGTGGCTCAGCTCCTCCACCAGCCCACCCAGTAGTTCCTTCCTGGGCGAGCCGTAGCATCACGAGATGTCAGCCTTGCCTTGCCATGCCTCCAGCTCTCATGGCGGGCCCACTCCTGGCCTCCAGCTACCAGGGTCGCAGGGGCAAAAGCAGTAGTGCCGTGTGAAAGAAGTCAGGGAAACTTGGATTAAGATACACTTGTATAGTAGAGTTTGGCATGCTGCTGGAATCTTGTATTGTTGACCAGAATAGAAGTATATTGAAGACTTACAACAGAGGTAAACAACCTTAGGTGGGCATCAGATTTCTGTGCCCAGACCTGGCCAGGCTGTTTTGGGCAGTGTTTTTTTTGGGGGGGGGATGTAACAGGCAATGTGCTGCAAGTTTAGAGGACCTACAAAACTCTTATCAGCTACGAGAAGCACCCAGCAGCAGAAATAGGGTTTTTTAAAGGTGGAAAAATCAGAACAAAAAGTAGGCCTCTCAGATGGCTGTGGAATACTACAAAAATGCTCTTGGGAGCCATATGCCATTCGTGGGCTGCATGTCACATATCCCTGCCTTAAGGGAACAAAGGTGAACTTTGTCACCTTACAGGAGATACATACCACTGAGATTATCATACTGGCTCCTGGGATCGTGGTGCTAGTTAGTGGAGGCAGGCAGACTGCCCCAGTGCTGGGTCTGAACCTCAAAGATGCCAGTGTTGCAAGTTGGCCTTCCTTGTCTCTTCAGCCTTCATTGATACTGAGACAGCTACTAATCTCCTGGGACATGGCATACATTTAGTTTTGTTTAATGACAATTTTAATGTTATTTTTTCCAATAGAAAATAATACGTGGATGCCCTTCCTTTAGATTCTGGCAACTTTTAAAACAAATATTTCATTTTATTAACAATAACCACAACATTAATCAATGCATCATTCACATATTCCCAAAACCTTCCCCTCCTTTTTTTTCATCCCCTGTAGCAGAACTGGATCCAAAATCTTATGCTAAATCTTTCCTAGGAAATTATAGTCATATTCTAAGTAGGTTATAAAACCAACAGATCCTGTATAGTTTGGGGGTCCATTATATTTTCTGTTCATATTAAACTAGAAAAGGTTAAGGTTGCAAAATAATCCAAAGGTTTTATCCCCTTAGCTATATGTAGTTTGGTGGTTATTTTTCCTTCAGTTCTGCCATCCATATTGCAGAAAACCATGCTGCTACTGAAACCTCATGCATATTTTTCACCCTTTAGCTATAGTCTGGTTCTCAATTTCCAGAAGATGGCCTTTTTGGGATATATGTACAGTTAACTCATTCTCCCATAAGAAACGGGTAAGAAGAGCTATTTCTGGAGATTTGGTAATCAGATGATTTGTAGTTCGATATGTCTTCCCAAAACTAGTCCAGTTTTTTTATTTCTTTGCTTGCTTATTTTTTCCAAACCGCCAAAGGTGTTAAAATGGTCCCTTATATTTACATACAACACATAAGTAACATTGCTGGGTTGATATGTGAGAGCAATGTGTCAGATACCATTTTTGCGTATTTTTAAAAGCAGTCTCCCTATCAGTAACAGAGGCACCTTTATACAGACATGTTGTGAACATCTCCAACCATTTTTTTTCATTAATTTTAATATTCCAGTCATGTTCCTGCCCCAATGAAGGGCCCAGATCTGTCTCAGTCAACAGTAAATAAAGTTTTATATTGGCCCTTTATTTATTTTAGCTAGAATGTAGAGAAGATCTTCAAAGAGGTTGAGACCTCTTGTGGCCTGCTTCTGGGTGACAGCTTGACTAATAACATTGCTTATTTGATATCAGTTAGCCAAGAAATACCACAAATCTAAAGTATCCCCCTCTTAAAATCACAAGGTAGAAGTTGTTGATTGCTGTAAGAACTCTGTTAATCTAATAAAATCAGTATTTTAAAAACTTTAGGAATTAAATATCTCCTCTTTGAGAGATCTGGATAACAGTATAAAGGTGTCAGAGGGGAGCTGTCTGGTATAAGTGCTTGCCCTTTGTTTTTGCAGTTGCATTGCCGGATATAAAGTAATGTTAACATTTTAAACAGATATTTTAAGTTCTTTTTTTACATAATGTATATGGTTCACTGGGTTGCAGAACTAACTCGCCTTCTCCTTTGTAAGCCTTTGTTGTTTCCTTAGAACCAATTGCATGAAGTTGGTCAGTTTTTGTATAGTTAGTCCAATGAGTTATGATTCTGTTGACTGTTTGCTTTATTAATATTCTGTGGGTTTTTAAACAAATTACTTTTTTATAATGTTCAGTAAAACCAGACCTTTCCCCAGCATTGATGTTTGTGTGTTTCTGTGGTTCAACAAGAGTGGGAAAGAGTATTTGATTTAAAGGAAAAGGTTATGCTATACCCACAACTAAGGAATTAAGGATTTTTTTCCATCATGACTCAACACATAGTCATTATTGATTCACTTTTCTTGTACCATAAATTTTACCCCTACAGTAACCCCCAGCCCTTTCGCGGTTCATATACTTCAGTCCCGCTTTTAGTGTGGGACCGCTGTGTGTGTGTGTGTGTGTCTATATAGAGCCCCCTGGGGTAAGCTGGAAAGGCCTGTTTCAGGCCTCCTGTACTTACCCCAGGCTTGGTGCTGCTGCGAATGGGCCTGTGAGGGCCTTTCAAGGCCCATTGGAGGCTCCAAAAGGGCTCCCCCATGAACCGGAAGTGACTTCTGGAAAACAGAAAATGACTTCCAGATTGCTTAAAAGCACTTTGGTTTAGGCTATTATCTACTTCGACCCTCTGCAAGGGTTGGGGAATCCATTAAGATGATCCGCCCTCGGAGACTAATGGATCCTGAAAGCTCTGGGGGATTATCCATCTGATATGGTTGGCGCTCCTGTTGAAGCTCAGCTCGCCCTGTGGAATAGGGAGCTGACCCAGGAAGTTGACATGATCCCACCTAAACATCCTCTCCCTATACTCAGAGCCCGAACAGCTCCTTGGAAAGGGATGTCTACTAGACATAGGGCCTTCACAGCAGCTGCCCCCAGGATATGGAATGCCCTCCCGAGTAAGATCTGCCAACACTGATGACATTTTGGTGCCTTCCTGAATTGACATAATATAAATTGTGGGTCCTGATGGCAATTTTTAGTGTAATGTTTTTATTATCGTCTTAATTATTTATTGACATGTTGATGTTTTAACTGATTTAATTCTTTTGATTGTAAGCCGCCCAGAGACCTTTGGGCAATGGGCAGCATATAAGCTGTAAAAATAAATAAATAAACATTTTTCTCTTTTGTAAGAAAACAATATATATAACATCCTACACCTCATAGAATGAGTTTAACTAAAAGCGGGAGTTGATCTAAACAGTCTGCTCATGTTCTGTGAAAGAGAGAGAGAGTTTCAATAGCAGAAGAAAATCTTTTCCTTTTATTGTCAACTCTTGATATGTAATTTAATTTCCAGCCCCTGGAATCTATCACTAATTTTTGCTTTAACCTTTCATTAACATGTATTATTGTAATAGCTTCTTTTGTCTGAATGTAAATTGTATAGGCTCACTCTACAGGTTTCAAATAAAACTCTTGAAGGTCAATTTTAATTCATTGATTGTTAATCCACAAATTGTCAAATGGAATGAAATGGATTTCAAGACCTTTCTTTGTTCTTTATTTCTTGTGCCTATCCCACAGGTAATCTGTACCTTTCCCCCCCCCCTACTGTTTGCACAGAATAATTATTGTGGGAAAGTAGAGAAAAAGTCCAGGTCACAAAAGTGCAGACCAGACAGGGATGACAGGTTATGCCAATTGAGTGCCAGTATTGAGAACCTGTGAAAGACAGTGTCTCCTTTTTCACATGGATTTATCTTGTATGTTAATAGGAATTTTGTGATGATGAGTTAGGCAGGTCACAGAACCACTTAGGCTTTTATTGTGCATAATGAGGAGGCAGTTAGGCCAGTCCTAGAGTGCAGACAAAGAAGCTACAATAAAAAATATACATCAATATTCCACACGAACATTCTGTAGTGATTTTTGCACATTAAAAGGGATATTTTGACAAATCATATATTGTATCATTTGATATACAGTATCCTAATAAGAGAAAGAAATTTAAGTAAAAAGTAAAATAACTGAAAGTTGGCTTATTTTTTTCTAAAGGGGAGTCATTTGTTACTAGTTTATTATAAGCAGGTTTAAACAGAACTTCCTACCCATTCTATCTGTCTACTGAAAAATAAGATCTATTGATTTCATTGAAGCATACTGTTGGTTACATATAGGAATGCAAACCAAAACATTTGAAATGTATGCATTTAAACAACTAAATCACATTTACATAATTTAATATACTATAAACATATTTTTATAAGATACTGTACTGTCTAAACCTTTTTGTTCTTGATGACCACAAGTTTCTTGTGTAGGGAAACCAGGATGAAAGTTAAAGAAAATAAAGAATTAAAGCAATGATAGTAAGATAACATAAGTATTAAAGGATCTGTTACCATAACAAGTCAGTATGTTGTTGATGAGAAGGATTAAATTATGTGCTGATAAGAGGTGCAGTATTTGAAAGGAAAATATGATTTTCTCAAATGCAAAAGATGATGTGTTGCAGCAGCAAAACAAAACTCAGCCACAAAAGCACAATTTAGAGGCCACAATATGGGATAGTAAGTGTACAAGTATGCATTGGAAAATGATCATACTACTGTATGCTGTCATGGTAATATGAAGACTCTGAGGTATGTAGAGCAATTGTCTTTGGCTTGTTCTGTGACCGGGGAATATTCTGTGCATGACATAGAAAATCTCTATGCTTGCGTGGGCTTCTCCCCTTTGATACTGATTTCCTGAAAAATCACTTTGGGAAGAAAGATATTGTTCTGTGACATGTAGTCAGACAGTACCAAATGTATTTTAAAATTTATAGACCACCTGCTTCCTAAAGGGAACTCAAGGGAGTAATGATAACAAATAAAACACAACACAACAATAACCAAGAATTAGTGGCAGGAACAAAATGTAGATATAAGAAAAAGAAAATTAAAAAGGTGCCTAGCAGAACTACACAGAACACAAGACTTTGAAACCTTACTGGTCACCAAAACCTCGCTAAAAAGCCAGGTCTTAAGAGCTTTCCAGAAGGCAGGCAAAGAAGGCATCAGGCAGAGCTCACTTGGTAAAGTATTCCATAATGACGAGCCCGCCACAGAATAGGGCCGGTTTTGCGTAGCCGCTTTACAGACCACTTTAACGGTGGTGGCCCGAAGTACGAGGGCCTGTGATGCTCTGGTGGGTTGGACAACAGCCAGTGACTCAGGGCCCAAGCCATGGAGGGTTTTGTAAACCAAAACCAATACCTTGAACCTAATCTGAGAGGCAACGGGTAACCAGTGTAGGCGAGCCAGGATTGGGGTGATGCAGGCAAATCTGCAAGCAGCAACCACCATCCTGGTCACCACATTCTGCACCCGCTACAGTCTCCAAATCAGGGTCAAGGGAAGCCCCACGTAGAGTGTGTTGCAATAGTCAATCTTTGAGATCAGCAGCACATGCAAAACTGCCCTCAGGCAATCCTCATCAAGAAACTGGTGAATCTGGGCAATCAGCCAAATATGATAAAATGCCAATTTGGGTACAACTGCCACCTGAGATTCCAGGTGAAAAGCCGGATCCAATAGAACGCCCATACGTTAGGATTGGCAAGTATCCTATTTTTGAAAACTAAGAACAGAGCTGTGGATTCAATAGTTCTATGATAAATCCACACTTGTTAAAGTCCCATGGAGTCAATTATTTTAGTTAGGACTAGCAATAAGGTATGGGGTCTTGATATTTTGTGGCTATGATTTTTATCGTGGTTCTCTCCTTTACTTAGTCCCTTACTTGCCCTTAGGAATTCACTAGCTAAGAGGAAATATAAAAGGGAAAGGGGGAGAGTTGGAACAGAAGTGCAATATCTGCAGAACAGTTTCACCCTTTTAATATTTCATGCCCACACCAACTTCTGGGGAACCCAGAGGAGTTTATTTATGTGTATTACCTTCTATACAATGCAAGACCCATAGTTTCAAGTAAACAGCTATGATTGCACTGATACATATTGTTTAAGTTGGGCAGGAGATGCACCTTTGTTTGTTGATTGGTTGGCTCTGAAGTTTTTTCAGGTTTTATAGATGATGAGCTTTTATGAAAGGGCAAGTAAAGAAATTAATAGTATTTCTGAAAGAATCAAATCTGTGGATATTCTGAACCTGAGATCGAAAACCTGTGCGTAGCTTTGTCATTTTAACGACATGTTCTCACACATACTCAGAGCAAATTTCTGTACTGTTCATTCAGTAGGGGGAAACGAAGAAATGGGGATAATTGCATAATGACAGATATGAGGAGAACAGAGAATCCACTGATCATTTCCTGTGAGTTGGCCACCGTCCAGCAATTCTCAAAGGACATCCTGATGTAAAGACTAAAGAGAAAGAGCTAGTTCTGAAGAGGTAGTCTCCCCCCACCTTCAGCTCATTTTACTTTGTAAAGCAATCACTGAAACAATTAGTTGACAGCATGGTGTTAGTTTTCTCACAGTAAATTAGGAAGATTAAGCAAACATGGAAGTGCAATTCAGCTATAATCAGCAGGTTCGGAACTACAGAGCTTTAACATTCTCAGAGGATATATTTATAAAGTTTTTTATATTGTCTCCTTTCATTACAGGCAAGCTTGCTTACAGCTTTAACATGTACTATTCACTGAGACTGCAGAATGAATTGATCTTACCTAGATTTTATTTTTGAAGCATAGCTATTACGTTGTTGTAGCTGACATGTGTTTTCAGCAAAGTTAAGAGGAACCACATTATTTTAATTTTCCCTGAAATATATTGAATAGTAAACATTATTTTATATTCTGCTGTCACTTGTATACCTTGGAGACCAACAAACTCATATAACAATAGGTTACAGGTGATACAATAGGTTATAGGCCACTATTAAAAAGGGGGCTCAACCCCCTTTTTGCTTTAATATAACAATAGGCAATAAAATAAAATAGCTCAATGGTAGGTTGTATATAAAGTTATGTCCAGCTGTAAAATCCAAATTTGCTGGTTTCTTTCAAACATATGCATAAAAGCAAACATTTGGCCAAAGTGTTTGTGCACATGGATCTGCAGTTGAAAGTAGGAGTTGAAAGTAGCAACCTATTTCGTCTAAATGGGGCTGTATCTTCTCAAGAGGAAAGGAAATGATACCATATACAATTAAATAGGAACAGTAATATTTTCTGCACAACCCTACTGGTCCATCAGTAGCAACAGCATCCCTGCTGTACATCAAAACTACAGCCGCTTCCTTCTTTGTACATTCATTATGCTAACACTGCCATGTGTTTCTCCAGCTCCTACCTGAGGTTGCCATGAATCTGATATACTTTGTCTTTTTAATGTTGTGACCTCATAACAATTATATGCAAATTAAAGTACAGTGGTACCTTGTATAAAGGAGTTAATTTGTTCCAAATGAAATTATATTAAGCAAATTTTCCTTTATACAAAGTTGCCATAGGAATGCATTGAAAATTGAGTAATCCCTAATCACAACTATTTTTATGTTGTACGGATTCGCCCCATAGGCAATTCTGTTAAGCAAATTTCCCCTATGTTATACAAACCGTTTGTTATACAAGGGTCCACTGTATGTGTATTCTTTGCACATGTACTGCACAAGATACAAGATAAGTATTCAAAATTTGCATTTAAAATGTTATTCACCATATAAGTTTTAACTTTTAATAACTGTATGGGCCGTATGACTGTATTAAATTTATTTGCTTTGATTAGACTTTTAGTTACAAAGAAGCCAAAATGAACTTACAGACATTTCCCCCTACATTTATGGTTTAAATATTTCGAATATAAAATACCTTTTTGTTTTGAATATTTCCATTAAAGTAGTTCAATGAATAGTCTAATAGTAGAAGAATTTTGTTGATCAAGCAGATTACAATCCATTCACTGCAGTTCTTTATTTATTCATATTTTAAAATGTTCTAGAATTTTAAATCATATTAAAATGCTCCAGAATATTCTGAAAACCTTTGAAGATGTCAATAAGTGCAAAACCTTTTTCAAAAGTTTAATGATGGAAATAATGTATTAGTTAGCTGTCAATCATTCTGTTGAAATTCATTAGAATTAAATCCAGGTTATCCCAGTTCAGCAAATGAAGGTTTACCAAAGTTGTCTTGTAAACCTGTTGAAAGTTAATTATATCTAATCTAGAATAATGCTTCAGATACCTGCTTCTAGGAGTAAAGATCCTCCAAAGGCAAAAAACAAACACAGAATGTTTAGAGAACAGATACAATAAACCCATTAAGAATTAGAGGCTAATTGGTTTTTGTCAATTGCATTTGCTGTTTAATGATTTTTCCCTAATGTCCCTGGAGTTAAACAAGAATTGTTTCTTTTCTAGCTCCCAGTATTTGCATAAACATTTTCTGTTCTTTGGTTCTGTCTCTCAAAATAGAAGATACCAAAGTTCTGTTTTGCTCTCTGCCTTTTTTAGGTCTTGGTTATATCTTCTCATATTTATCCCCTTTCATTGTTTATCTCATGAACTTCCTTATTTGCTTTGTTTTTTCCTATGTATTTTTGTTTTGAATGGTTTTATTCCCACACTTCTTCTTCTACCACCAAGACCCCTCTTTTACTGGAAACAGTGTTTTTCTAATCCATCCCACTTGCCTTTTTCTCATTCCAATACGTGCTGTTCTTAGTTGCACATCAGAGAATTTATTAATCCTTATGTGAGAAACTTGTGTCTGTTCAAAGCCCGTCACTTCAGAAGAAGACCCAAAATAGTTGGGGTTATTTGTTTGTTTGTTTGTTTCATTTCTAGACTGCTTTTCTCCCAGGGGGTGCTTTAGGTAACCCTTAGCAAACTGATAGTATCTCAGTGATTTTCCCTCAAGAGTGACAAAACAAAGCAAAGTGTGACTAGATGTTCTGATGTGGGCTTGCTATATATGAGTTAAAGAAATGAAGGGGAGGGGAAAGGAAAAAAAAACATGAGCTTCAGGGATTGACGAAAGGGGGCTGCAAAGAAAAGGAGAAATGAGGCAGATCACTTCCTGCCAAATACCTAGTCATAGAAGCTAACCTCATCAGGGTTCCTTTCCATTCATAGGATGGCATCTTTGTTTCTAAGCCAGTATTTCACTCCTGTCCCAGAGCCTTTTCACCATGTTTGTAAGGGGTACTGAGAGTACTTTTCTGTTGTTCCTTTTCCCCACGCAGCTGTGCCTATATGAATAAGAGATGTTCTGTTCTTAAAACTTACCGCCTTTGCCGCCTGGCATTCATTATCTTCAACAAATTAATGGTAGTGCTGTTCTCGTGCTGAGCAGGTGAGGCTCATCCCAAAATTTCAGGGAAAGTCCCACCTTCTCAGTTGACAAGCCACCTCTGCCCCAAAATGTGTGTGTGTGTGTGTGTGTGTGTGTGTGTGTGTGTGTGTGTGTGTGTGTGTGTG
>JAHTLZ010000204.1:34937420-34951990 GCA_023846285.1 Phrynocephalus versicolor
GTGTGTGTGTGTGTGTGTGTGTGTGTGTGTGTGTGTGTGTGTGTGTGCAGGTAAGGACTGAGTTCTGGTAGTGTTCATTTGCTTGAATAGTTATGTGCACATTAATGCTATTACTGTTGCAGATATCTAGGTATTATAAATAAATGTTGGTTCTGGATACCATTTGTTGTCATAAGCCTGAGGAAAAAATGCCATGGGCAGTAGAATTTTTGTTCCTTATATTTTTCTCTTTTCAGATGTCACTGAATATAAAATACAGTAGTACCTTGTATAAAAGAATTAATTCGATCCAAATGAAATTATGTTAAGCAAATTTCCCCTATCTCTGGAATTTTTTATGTTGTACAGATTTTATGCTATACAAACTGTTTGTTATACAAGGGTCCACTGTATACATTTAATAAGAAAAATATCTTGGGAGTTGTGGAAGCAATATTTTTTCATTCAGTTATTTTTCAGTAACACTTACTATGATACGATCTTAACTGTGTGCACCACTGATGATGTGCATGCTAAACTTCAAGCAAACATACTTTGACCAACCTCCAGTCTCCCTTCCATCCTGTCCTATTGCCCCCCCCCACTGCGGTGCCAATGGCATTCTCACTCTTCTGCACAATATTTTCAAAAGACAGTCTGTATTCAAAAGACCTCCTCTCTCAAGCATCATGTGAGGCCACATAGACTTTCCCCCCCTTTTTCTTATCTGAGGTTGTTGACCTCAGGAGAGGAGAAGAAGGTTATGGGGTCAAAGTCTTTTCCTCCTTGGAGCTCACTGCTTGCTGGGAGAGGGTTGGCTGGAAAATAGATGTTTTAGAAAAGGGGTTAAGGGTCATGGTTTTAATTCTGTTAGGAACAGCTGTTTTGAGTTTCTTTCCACTTCTATCTCCCCTCTCTCCATCACAAGTCCACCGAGAGAGTGAGAAATTTGTTCAGAGAGACCTCGTAACAGAAATATGTGGCTCCAGTAGGTTTGTTGCTTTTAAAAATGTATCATCTTTGCTTTTCGGATTCACATGATGAGGAAAAACAGGAGGACTTTCTGAATATCTGGGCTATATATATCACAAGTTAAATTGCCATTTTGAGGGGTGTTTTAGTTCAACAAATGTCAAATGCAAATAATAAGTTATGGAGCTCAAGGTTGAAATGAATGGCATGCTCACATTTGACTGTTTAGGGGCAGGTAAACCAAACTTACAAGTGTGTAGGGCTTACATTTTATTCATTTTAGGTATTTTGTAGTTTAAGAATAGATAATGGAGAGAAACGCTCACTACTCATAAGTGAAAGGGGGAAAGTAGCGCTTTTCTTTTTCTTTTTCTTTTTCTTTTCTTTTTTTTTTCTCCACTGTTCTGAAGCGTTGGCCCCAGGCTGTGTTGGTGTGTGGCTGAACAGCAATCAGAGGTCATAATTTCATTGGTGGTTAGCATCAGGTTTAATTTTTCTAATATGTTACATTTACCGAAATGTCTGGTTTTAGTTATTCACTGCTTGAAACAGTTTTGAGTGGTTGGACGTTTAAGTTACCTGAAAGGGTGCAGGAACATATAAAGAACTTTTGCCTTTCCCTTGGAACATGTAAATATTTCTTTTCTAAATCTAATAAAAGTGTATGCATTTATTTTGCTACAGCAACATAAAGCTCAAATTATCAGCTGGCTTGTTTTCAGGATGAAGGGATTAATTCCATGAGAGGTTAAATACACAGTTAATTGCAATTTACAAATAAATGTGTTGAAACCTTCTTTTGTTACAGGAGTGTGACCAAGTTCATATTGATGATGTTTCATCAGATGATAATGGCCAGGACTTAAGGTAAGTGTAAAATGAGAGGATGGCTTTTAATATATAGTGCAGGAGATACAGATATAATGTGTTTATGTTTATGTAATTGTAAGACTTCTAACACAATCCTTGTTTCATTTCTTTTTACAACCTTCTTGAATTATAATAGTTATATATATATATATTATTTTCTGTAACAATCTGATTATTTTTGCTTGTTTGTTTATTTCTTGCAACTAAATCAGCACCTATAACTTCGGAACAGATGGCTTTCCTGCAGCTGCAACCAGTGCTAATTTATGCTTAGCAACTGGTGTCCGCGGAGGAGTGGACTGGATGAGAAAACTGGCCTTCCGATATAGACGAGTAAAAGAAATCTACAACACTTACAAGAACAATGTTGGAGGCAAGTGCCCCTATATAATAACTATCATATTGCTTTTGAAACTTTTCAACATGGCTATATTTGCTCAGCTACTTAGCGCGGTAGATTCTGTAGAATTATGAAACGTGCTAAGTGATCTTAGCTGAAGTACAAACACTACAGTTCTTGTTCTTTTTCTCCTTATAGGTCTTTTGGGTCCAGCAAAGAGGGAAGCTTGGTTGCAACTTAGAGCAGAAATTGAAGCCCTTACAGATTCCTGGTTAACACTTGCACTGAAAGCACTAACACTAATTCACTCAAGGTAAATGGATCCAACACGCAGCAATTATGCAGAATAACTTGAACAGTAAATTAGGACATTTATCCAAATGGTCCCATGTTTCTTTACCTTTTATGTACAAGTTCCTAATATAATTTTTAATATAATAATAGAACTGCAGAGCTGGAAGGGACCCTATGGACCTTCAAGGAACCGTGGGGAATTAAACTCCCAGACTCTGGCTCCGCAACCAGATACCTAAATCATTTGTATTTAAAGCACAGCATATTTGTGGGAACCTTATTTTATTTCAAATTATACCCATGAAATGTTACCATTAAATAAGAATGAACTAGTGGATTTCCAGTGCACGTATCCCAGTGTGATTTTACAAATTGCGAGTTGTGTTGGGACAGCACAATAGGGGTTGTAGAACATAGGAAGGTTGGGATGCAGAGAAATATACTATTTTGCTGCTAACTTCAAAGTAATTGCTACTCACTGAGGAAAATAAGCAGTAATCTTCTACCCCCGTCTCTGTACATCTGTAATTTAACAAACTGCATCTAACTTTCCCTCTAGTGCTTCTCTATGCTTCTCTTCAGCTTGTGAGGCAGACAGAGCAACTGTGCGCTCTAGTTGTACCATAGCCAGAGGTATTCTGTTGCTGCAACAGCCAAATGGTGACCACCTCCAGTGAATACTTAGCCAAAGGCAGGATAGAAGACATATCAGAAAGAGCAATGTAGGAGTCACTTAAGTGCCAAACATGGTCCTAGAATTCTTGGCAACACTAATTCTACCTGGTGATCCCAGGATATGTCAGAGATGATGCTGTTACTTAACTGAAAAACAGAGGAAGACAACGGTGTTAGCATGTTTGGCATTGTGCCTGCAACAGCGCCATACGTCCCTTAAAATGTCAAGAAGTCTACATCCATATGTCATTGATCTTGACAAAGACTCTCATTTCATGTATATATATATTTGCTATTAGAACTCATTATCGTGGGAATATACTTACAATATATCTACAGCCTTTCAGATATGATATATCTGTCATGGAAGGTATATTCTGACATGCAGACATGATGGGCCTTACTTCTCCCTACCTTCTTCATCAGGTCTTTAGTAATCAATTGAATCTGCTACCTTCTTATTCATCAGGTCTTCAGTAATCAATTGTAGCCTAAGGGCCAGACTTTATCGATAGCCAAACATTAGAAGAGAGAATTCCTTAAATGCAGAAAACATTTTGTTTTCACAGCAAGAATACAGTATTTCATAGCTCATTCAGTTTACAAATTAGCTTGCTTTGTTTTGTGATTGGTCATCACTAGTGATGGGCCATATGTATTCATATTCCTAAGGATACAAATATGAATATTGGCACCACATGTGCCAATACAGCCCAGTACCTTCCTCATGAATTGGACCAACCACTTCCTGGTCTTAGCATGGTACATGCAGGTGTCATCATGCTAGGAGAAACTATGATATCTGTAATCCAAGAAATCAGAAAATCCATCCTTACCTCAGCCTATAGACAGTTTCATGTCCACATTTCAGTTTATTTTTCCTGTCTTGCCACTTCATCATTTTAAAAGAGGGAGTGAGAGTGTTATAAAATGAAAATATTCATATGTTTTTAATAAGGATATGCTTACTTCTCTTTTTTAGGTCAAATTGCGTGAATATTCTAGTAACGACTACTCAGCTTATTCCAGCTCTTGCAAAAGTATTGCTATATGGATTAGGTGTAGTATTTCCAATAGAAAACATTTACAGTGCAACAAAAATAGGTAAGTTGTTTTTACAGTGAACAGAGTTGATTAATTGAAACTGTAATTCCAAATGAGATGGAATAGTTTTTGTACTATTAGTATCCCTTTTTCCAATGCAGAAATATAATTTTAAATTATTCTGTGTTTACATATACAGCAAAATTGCAACTTGCGGAATTTCCTGTTGGAAAATTGTGAACTAAATTTTAATAATAGGAAACATTAAAGTTAATTTAGAAGATCATTTCCTCTAATCTGCTCTATTACTCCATCTGTCACTCATTTTCTGCTTTGTGCCTCTCATTTATCTCCACTCAGGGTTTAATGTGTACAAAGAACGTAACACATGTTCTCTTTGGTTTTGTAAAATAAATATATTACAGTATCCATTAAAGTTCTCTAGCTTATAGGGGAATTCTAAAGTTGCTTTCTCTCAGTTGTATTTACATGTAGGCCAAGATCCAAGGAATAATTTAGGTGTGTACAAAAAGTTGTCACACACTCTGAGATGGCTTTTCCTTGAACTCTTGACTATCCCCTTTTCCTTGAACATTTGCCTATCTGTTCCACAGTGGGGACTGATGTTGTGTCCCTTACTTTCAGAAGTAGAACTTTCTCCATGTGCCTTGAGAAGCTGCTTTTCATTGACTACAATTTGAAGGCCTCTTTGAGCGCTTAGGATCATGGAGTTCTTGGGATGCAACTCAGTATTCATAAATACAGATGTGATCATGTCTGGCCTTAAGTTGTATTATTTAATTATATACCGGCTTTCAGTTTACTGTGTCATTGTCCATTCATACTTACCTGACCATTCTATTTTATTCTCATCACAACCTTGTGTAGGCATTAACAGATAATATTTTTACACTCAGTTTCAGATTTGTAAATGCATAGTCATAAGTTTCATACTGCTAATATGTCTTCAAACATAAGGAAAAGTATTTATACATTCAAAATACAGAGTTTTGTATGCAATTTCCCCTAAAGTATGCATTTCATGTAGTTTCCCCTAAATTTAGAGACATGTGCCATTTGCAGAATACAGTGGTACCCTGACTTAAGAGCAGCTCTATTTAAGAGCAATTCGACTTAAGAGCGGAAAACTGTTGGCATTTTAACTGCTGCCTTACAAATTTTAGATATGGTCTGCTCGACTTACGAATATTTTTTCAATGTTTTTGATTTTTTAACTTATTTTTTCAATTTTTTAGATAGGTACCCTGACTTAAGAGTAGTTCGATTTAAGAGCATGCATTCACAACGGATTAAAATTGTAAATCGAGGTACCACTGTAATTTAATTCTAATCTCCATTTTAATCCAATCTATATGAATTTGGTTGGTTCACTTATAAATAGAAGCTGAACAAAATTGTTTCCCATCCTTGCACCATAAAAGTATGTTAGGCAAAGAGTGTAATTTAGCTCATTTTACTTCCCAGACTTTTTTCCAGAAAATATGTGTAGTAGCACTAGGTTGTCTCCTGGTACTAATATTTTCTTGCTTATATGCCCTGGTATTTTCTCCCCATTACTAGCTCAATTTTTCTTTTCCACAAATATTCCTATGAGTGTGTTTGTGCTATATCAGGACTGAACCCAACATTAGGCAGAGGAAGATGGCTGCCTCAGGTGGCAGGTTATATGAAAAAGAAATGGCAACAAGATATTGGAGGACAAATCTGTTTTGTGCCACATGGCCTGCCTCTCTGCTCCTTGCCCAGTTAGACCCCTGTTCCGTAGATATCTCTGATCCATTGCCACCTCAAAAATAATTGTATGGATGTTGGTCACATACCCTAACCTTGCAAAACTAGCAGCTTACAATGCTAGCTAGAGAGATGGAACAAAGTAAGGTAATCTTGACTAGAATCTTGTGCTATTTTGAGCGACAGATCATATACAAATAATCTAATGTGTGCTTTGGTGCTTGATATAATAACTTTACTGTATGCTGTAAAATATATGTAGCCATATTAATCAATGTATCGATTCATGAAAACCAAGATAGTGTCAAAAATTGTATTTAACACTGTTTGAGTTGTAGAGTCATCAATAATATATGCTTATTTATAGGCAAAGAAAGTTGTTTTGAGCGCATAATTCAAAGATTTGGAAGAAAAGTAGTATATGTTGTTATAGGAGATGGTGTGGAAGAAGAACAAGGAGCAAAGAAGGTAATGAGGCAAAGATTTGAATTGCCATAGTAATGTTTTCAGTTTAATCTAAATGTTTAAATTTAAATTTAAAAATTTAAAATTCTGCAAAGATCTCTCAAAGCTCTGGCTTTGTCCAAATCTACTGCTGATTCCTAATTGTTTTCCATGTGATTGTGATGGAAAGACTCTTCGGAACTTGTATCAGCACCTGAATTTAAATAAGTGGCTTATGAATTTTTCCTTCTTGAAACACAACTTAGAAAGCTTTTATTTATTTATTTATTTATTTTAGAGTATTTTTACCCTGCCTTTGTCCTTGGAAAAGGACCCAAAGCGGCTTACAGTCATGAGGGATAATATACAGTCCAGTACAATTAAGGCATGTTCAAGTATTTGAGAACAAGGAATTGAGGGGCATCTTACTTATATCATTAATAGATAACATTACATTAAAGCTACAAGGTTATAAGTAGTTATAAACACAATGTCTATGTGAACCTATAGATTCATATGAAATACACATGGTAGTCCGTAATTCAGGGAAAGCTTGCCTGAAAAGAAAGGTCTTTGCCTGTTTCCGGAAGGACAACAGAGATGAGGCTGTCCTAGCCTCTAGTGGGAGGGAGTTCCAGAGTCTGGGTGCAGCAGTTGGGAAGGCCCTTTCATGGGTTCCCACGAGACGTAACTGTGAGGGTGCTGGGATGGAGAGCAGGGCCTCTCCTGGTGACCTTAACACCCAAGTCGGTTCACTTGTGAAATGAACAGAAATTAGTAAATGAACACCCAAGCCTGATTCCAAGTTGCCGGATGGACTTTCCAACATAGGATAGCTAGAAACAGCTAGATTTTCCCCTGGCAAAACAGCAGTGAATGTAATCGGATTATATCAACAAGGAATTTAGCAACTATGTGTATTCATGTCTAAAAAAATATTTTCCTGAGACTACAACCATTCAGATTCTTAGCTCACCTCAAAATACTGCTTTTCAAGTTCTCCATAACTATATTTATATGCCTTTAACGTAAAGGTCTCAATTGTGGCTTTGCCTCAAGCCCAGAATAATAAAGGATACCCTACGGTTCTGTTGTTGCCGCAGCTGCCAGCAGGGAGATTTTCCTCCAATTTTCCCTGTTCTTCTGGGGAAAGAACAAACTGTGCTGGCTTTTTGCCCACCATAACAAATGTACTTTCTCTGTTCTGATGACCCAGGCTGGCAAAGAGTTGCATGGAGGGGCAGAATAGAACTAGTACTATACTCCGTGTGACACATCTGCAGCACACCAGTGGTGTTATATAACTATGGAATGCTGTCCTTTTCCCCCCGATGTAGTCTGAGCTTGTAATCTGAAGAATCAGAGCCCAAACTAAAATAGAAAGGAATCAACTTCTATGGTGATCCACTTTTACATACCGCACAAACTAATTTTACACAATTCCAGGTGTTATTTGGGGCAAGTGGTCAAGACAGCTCCCTATCACACCAGATGACAGTTGAAAAACCAAGGAGCTGGCTCTGTATGCCAGCTGTCCCTCAACTGGATATGTTTCGTTTCCTCTTTTCTTTCTCTGAACTTGGTCTAATGCTGACACTAGCTCAGTTGTGACTGTCAGAATATGGAGCAAATCCTTGTATTTTCAGTAATAGAGGAAGAGAACTGAAGCGGGAGAATAGTCTTAATACTCAATTATTCCCAGGCTTTATGTTGATACAGAGAGTCAACAAGTGGTTTTGCACATTTCTTTCATACATTTAAAGTAGTTTATGTTTCACAGTAACCAACACATTTTTCCCGTCATAGTTACCATGTCGGCAACATAATTACTGTTAGTGCCCAGTCAAATGTTCTGTTCCAAATTCTGGTCCTATGATCTGTCTATATAGTTTTTAAAAGTGCTATGTAACATCATATTAACTTCACAGTTGTCCATGTTGGCTGTGATCATTACTATTTTGAATTTTTTTTTGCTTATTCTAATATTTCTGCGCCATCTTTTGGCTTGAATGGCAACATTTCAAGTCAGCATACAAAGTTAACATTATAATGGGTGGGGGAGAGAATAAAGCATAGTACATCAAAATATCAGTTACAAATACTCTCTATCCCAGAAGGATGGGGGCAAAAGAAGTACAGTGGATCCTTGTATAACAGCTTGTATAACATAAAATCTGTACAACATAAAAATTCCAGAGATAGGGGAAATTTGCTTAACATAATCACCTATGGGGAGAATCTGTACAACATAAAAATGGGATTACTCTGTTTTCCATGCATTCCTATGGGAATTTGTATAAAGGAAAATTTGCTTAACATAATTTCATTGGAACGAATTAATTCCTTTATACAAGGTACCACTGTACTTGATTCAGTTGCTCAGACACATTTAAAAAGACACATAAGAAGAAACATTTTTCCAGTTTCTTAGAAACTAAAAGAAAACATAAAATGGACTCCTCAACAGAATAAATGTGAGAACCTTGATCTATTATAAAACAAAAACACCCCGTCCTACGTATCTGCTAGTTTCAGCTCAAATGGAGATGGGGAAACATTGCAGATATTTGGGTTATTTAGGTAAGAAATTAGAAATTAGAAATTGTTCTTAAAATTGCATAAATACATGCCATGTATCTTAAAAGATGGAACTGTGATAAGAAATTGTCTGCTATTTAATATTCAAATCTGTTCAAAATTTTATATTAGAAAGCAAAGCAAAGTGTTCTGCTTATATGCTGCCCCATACCACTTCAAGTACTCTATGGGCAGTTTATAATTTAATTATGCAGGCTACACATTGCCCTCCCCCTAGCAACCTGGGTATTCATTTTACCAACCTCGGAAGGATGGAAGGCTGAGTTAGCCATGAGCCAACTACCTGGGATTGAACCCCAGGTTGTGAGCACAGTTTTAGCTGCAGTACAGCAGTTTAGGTACTGTGCCATGAGGCCTCAATAAATCTCTTGCTCTTCAAATACTGACTAAATTTGCTTTTCAAATACTGACTGCTTAAAGAAAGTGATTACAGTAGGACCCCAGTATCTGCTTGGGATCTGTTCCAGGCCTTCTCATGGATAATGAAAACAGTGGATAAGAGAGGACATCAAAAACCACAAAAAACTGTTCTCTTGTGACAGTAGCTTGCTTTATGGCTGCTGTTTTGCGACAGTGGCTTGCTTTGCATCTGCTGTTTATGACAGTAGTTTGCTTTGTGCCTGCTGAATTATTTATTTATTTATTTATTTTCCTCTGCCAGCCATGGATAAATGAATCAGTGGTTAATGAATCAGTGGATACGGGGATCCTACTGTATATTTTAAGTATTTTAAAACGTGGTAAATTGCTGGCATATTTAGTTTGGCATGTATGTTTCAGCATTAAAACTTATTTCAGACAATTTTCTGCTACTTACTGATCATTGAACCTAAAACAAAGAGTTCATTTTCATGCAGTCTTGCCTATGAAAATCTTACTTGTACCTGATGCACATATATTGTGCATACATAAATTGATCTTTTTTCACTGTTTCTTTAAAGCATCTCTTGCTTGATTTAAAAATGTCATTTACATAGGATGCAACACTCACTTACATTTTACTCATACCAAGTAAGCTCGTGACATTGTCACCTTTCTGTAAGTTGCTGTTTCCTGCAAACTTGTTTTATAAGGTAATTAACATGTTTAGGTCAAGAAGTAAATGTGCATTGGGAAAATCTATCAGGAGTTCATTCACAGAACAGTTGATATAGTAAATGTATTAAGGAGTCAGAATAGTGATCTATAGAATTCACCGTAATTGCTTCTTTCAAAAGTGACAAGCGAAATGGATTGGAGGAAAAAGACTTTGTCATTCAGAGAATCCTTAACATCTACAATCCTTAACATCTACATCTACCACAAGGGCAAGTGACATATAGGAAAAGCAGTAAATGTCATCAGAATATTTGGTTATTGTTTAGCTATTCCCAAATTACAGTCTTTAGATTCCCCATTTACAAATAAATTGAAGGAAATTTGGGGTTGCAAGTTCTTTTTATGAGTCTGTGGTTATGTAAAATCTGTTATTACCACAGTAGATATGGAGTAACTTCAAAAACATTTACTTTTCAAGTAGCAAATGACTCATTATCTTGTGCCAAAGAGATTAGCCACTATTCTGTGTCAAAAAGATGGACATTTCATTATTCTAATGAGATTTTGCTTTCAGTTTAGAGATACAGATGGGTGAAAATATAGCTGTTGTGTTATATGCTGTCACCTTACTTCCAGGTTATGACAACCCAGTGAATTAGTGACCTCATAAAAGTCCTATCAGTAGCAGTTCGGCTCTTACAAACTCAAGGCTATAGCTTTTTTAAAAAATTGTTTGGTCTCCCTCTTTTGAGAATACAGTTATGCCATCATTTTTGCATGTTTTCACCTTTGATAGGATGTGGAACATTAGCAGTTGCCTTATACTAAAGCAACTCTGGTGTCACCAACACTCCAGGTTCTCAGCCAGGAGCCTTGTGGTGCAGTGGTTAAATGGCTGTACTGCAGCGAGAACTGTGCTCACGACTTAGGGTTCAATTCCAGGTAGCAGGCTCAAGGTTCACTCAGCCTTCCAGCCTTCCGAGGTAGGTAAAATGAGTACCCAGCTTGCTGGGGGAGGGGCATTGTGTCGCCTGCATAATTAAATTGTAAACCGCTCAGAGAGTGCTTTAAGCACTATGGGGTGGTATACAGTATAAGCAGAACATTTTGCTTTTTGCTTTGCTTTTATCTGTAGATCCCTCGTATTCCTTGGTTGCTTCCTGTCCAAGTCATAATTCTGTTTAAATTTTTAAATTCAGGGGTATCAGATGTGCTTTCACATTTCTACATCTGAAATGACTACATGAAGAGTGCTACCTTGTTGCTGTACAGCCTCATATTCATATATTTGATCTGGTCTTGAGCATGTGTTTCCAGAAGTGATCGTGGCAGGGGACAGTAGATGTGACCAGTGGTCCACCTCAGTCCAGCAGCAGTAAGCCTCATGATTGCATTTCAGGATTCAACAACAATAAAAAATTAGAAAGGCAGTTGCCTTCAGACCCTATGCACAACCTGCCTGTACCCAAAGGCAAAGAGATGGCTCAGTTAGATATATGCCGCATCCCCTTACTTTGTTTTATAGTTCTGGAAAAGATGAGTCTGGCCATAATAATCCATGCTTTAATTTTTTAAGGATTACTGTAAGGTACTGTGCATGGGGTTGGCCTTAAATATATTTGGAAGCTACTGCAAACCACAAGGATAAGATAGTTGCCTGGCATACACTTGAGAGAGCATACTGTACAAGTCTTGAATCAACTATATATTACATGTAATTTGCTTCCAAAATGAGTGCTGGTTTTGATCTGTATCTTGTTACAGGTGAATATTTTATTGGTTGTTTTGGGATAGTTTGTGAAATTTGGGGATCTTTTGGCTATTGTTGTTTTCTGTACTGTTGCATGATCTTGTAGTGGGTTGATCTCTGCTGCCTTGCCTTTGCTCTTTTGGAGTGGTTTTGGGGGTTCTTTATTACTTTTGGATGCTGCAGACTGAATAGTAAAGGGAAAATGGAACAAAATACCTGGTTCTTTTCATGTTAAATAAAAAGAGTGGCCCACAAGTAAACTAGAAAAATAAAACCATGTGATAAAGTTGAGATATAAACTCATCTGGAAACCAGTCATTTATTTTTATTTTTAGTTTAGTTTAGTTTTTCCCCCCACTTCTGGGTTCAGGCCCCACGCTACAGCTGTAGCACAGGACTTTTTGGTTGTTGTTTTTTTTCCTTTCAGCACCGACCACGGGGCTCCTGGGGCCCGGTCAGTGCTGGGTTTTATTACTATTGTTATTATATTTTAGGGTGCCGGCCAGGAGAGAACACCTTCTGCTCCCCCACCCGCCCCTGTGCCGCATAGGGATAGGGGGATCCCTCTTCCTCGCGTCCCCACACAGCCTCCCCCACCGGGAAGGACCCGAGCTACCCCTACTGCGATGCGGGTGTCCGAGCAGGAGCACCACCGGCAAGCGGGCGGGCTTGGGATTTCACCTCGCGGGAGGCTGGGGCCAGCAGCAACGAGAAAGCACACTTAGGTGGCCCCATGGCCACCACCGCCACCACCGGTGGTGGCGGCCACAGCAGCATCCTGCGCTCCAAAAGCTTCGCCATCACCAACCTGTTGGGCTTGGAGGTGGAGCTGCAACCTCCAGCTGCCTCGGCTGTCACTGACTCGGGCTGCGAAGGCAGCGGGGCACCAGGGGCTGCTTCAGCGGTGGTGGGGGCTTGGAGGCAGTGGCAGTGGCATCCTTTTGCCGCTGATTTGGGGCTTCCTGTGCGGGGAGGCTGGAGGCGGGTGCCGCGGCCGCAGGGTTCCCCCCACCTCCGGGTTCAGGCCCCGCGCTACAGCTGTAGTGCGGGGCTTTTTTGTTTTTTGTTTTCCTTTCAGCACCGACCGGGCAGCCCCTGGGGCCTGGTCAGCGCTCCCTCTTTTTAAAATGTATTTTTTTTTTAGTTCCCCCCTCCACTTCCGGGTTCAAGCCCACGCTACACCTGTTTTGTTTTTTCTTTTTTCTTTTTGTTTCTTTGTTTGTTTTTGTTTCAGTGCTTTTTTTTACTGTGTCGACCACATGGCTAGCTACAGTTGTAGCGCGGCCGTCATTGACTTTTTTCCCTGGTACCATCCCAGAAGCCAGTAAGACCAGACCTCCGGACCAGCACCAGACATCTCCCCCCCCCCCCCAATTAATGAAATGAACCTAACCGAACCAATTTTTCTCGGTTCAGTTCAGTTCGTGTTAAATTTGCCCCTAGGGTCGTTATTCGTTTCATTACGTAATGAAGCAAATAACGAACAACGAAACAAAAAAAATTGTTTCGTGCCCATCTCTAAAATTAAGTACAGGGAATTAAGAGAGGAATCTTTGAACATTAAAATATAACATTAAAGCTACAAAGAGCGCACAAAAAGAAAAATATCCATTATGAGGAGTGGAAAATAACATGGAAATCACGGTTGTTCTTATGAAATCAGTCAATGCAATCATGTATGGTAATCCATATAAAAGTCACATAGTCAATAGTCCCTCATTCAGGGAAGGCTAGCCTGAAGAGGAAGGTCTTTGCCTGCTTCCAGAAAGATAGCATAGATTGGGCAGTCCTGGCATCCAATGAAAGGGAGTCTGGGCGCAGCAGTTGAGAAGGCCCTTTCATGTGTCCGTATGAGACACACCTGTGAAGGTGGCGAGATGGAGAAATAGGCCTCTCCTGATGACCTAAGCACCCAAGCTGGGTGATAATGTGAGATTCGATCTTTGAGGTAGCTTGGACGCAGGCCATTTTGTGCTTTATAGGTTAAGGTCAGTACCTTGAACTGTGCCCAATAGCTGATTGGCAGCCAGTGGAACTGCTTTAGTAGGGGTATAATGTGATCTCTGTAACCTGCCCTAGTCAGCAATCTGGCCGCTGCGTTCTGGACCCATTGAAGTTTCCTGAGACTTTCCATTGGTAGCCACACATTACTTTAGTCCAGCCAGGACATCACTAGGCCATGTAGATTTCTTAAGAAATGGGCATTACTGACATACTAGTTTTAATTGTGCAAATGCTCCTGGCCACAGCTGTGATCTGGGCATCTACGCTCAAGGATGAGTCCATGAGCACCCCCAAGCTGTGCACCTATTTTTTCAGTTTGGGGCAATCCCATCCAGTACAGGTTGCATCCCTATCCCTTGATCTGCTTTTTGACTGCCCTCTGTCTTGTCTGGGTTTAGTTTCAGTTTGTTCTTCACTATCCAGTTCATTACCGAAACTAAGCACCGATCTAAAGTCAAAATAGCTTCCTTTGAATTCTCCTCATTTGCCCCAGAAATCAGTTTGTTTTCTCCTTGCCAGTGGGGTTGTTTTGAATCGTACTGCTGGTGCATTAGCTCTTTTCATTTTGATTCTGCACATGTGAATATTGCTGTCATTTCACTTATTTTGCAAAGGGGTCAGGTTTGGGGGCCACAGCCACCTGCACTTATACTAGAACTCAGAAAAAGTGTTTTTTGGTGGAAGCTGCTTCAATGGATCCATATCTATATCTATCTATCTATCTATCTATCTATCTATCTATCTATCTATCTATCTATCTATCTATCTATCTATCTATCTATCTATCTATCTATCTATCTATCTATCTAT
>JAHTLZ010000204.1:34959204-34972179 GCA_023846285.1 Phrynocephalus versicolor
CCCCCAAACATCAGAATCTACTTCTCTGTCATCGGTCAGGTAAGGCCTGGATCTTTGCTAATTGAATATATTGCACTTAATATTATTTTCTTTACCATGTGACAAGCTGAAGATGAGAGCATAATGTGTGTTTTAACTCTCAAACATTATCTTTGCAATAGAAAATATGGGAATTCAGCCTCTAAAGAATAGGCTGCGTAAGTTGCATAGTTTAGCAGCCAACAACCTAATTCACAGCCAACCAAATAACAAAGAGAGATTGTATTCTGTTGACTTTGGATAAATGGCAAACAGTGGTCTTAAGAAGAGAAAAGAAAAAAAGACAGACTGAGGGGAAATGTGTACACTCACACACACACACACACACACACACACACAGAGAGAGAGAGAGAGAGAGAGAGAGAGAGAGAGAGAGAGAGAGAATTCCTGTTTCCTAAAACGTTTTCAATAACTTAATAAGCAGTCCCACTGACATCTTGAAAAAATAAGAGGTGATACTCAGAGATAGGGTAAAACAGGGAGATGAGAGAACAACCAAGAAAATAAGAATTGGGATTTTAGCTCAGTTCAACCATTCCTTCTCCACATGATTAGAATCAAGAGGGGTGACTGTGCCCATTGGACCTGTCATCTCTGTCTTATGTGCCCATTGCTGATCAGTAGTTGAGTTACGCCTGCAGTGGAACATTCACTCTACTAATTTCCAATTTAGAACCCTGATTGTGAAAGGCTCTAATCTGCTTGGGGAGGTTACACAAATAGGGGCATCTCGAAAAGGTTTTTGCACTAATTTTATACAAGTATATGTTGTGGTAACAGGCAACTGTAAAGTATATTGAGTGAATTTTTTATTACGAGTCATCTGTTGAGTTAATTACATGGCATACTTGTCGCTATTGTGATATACTGAATGTCTTCTGAAGAATAAAAAAGAAGATAAAAAGGCTTTCTGATTTTTTAAATAAAAAACTCTCCGCTACAAGAGTTATGTCTACAACACATGGAGGTAAATAGAATACGCATGTTTCAGAGGCTGGGAAAATATTAGCTGCATTCATGCAATCCTCTCTTTGTGGAGTCCATTGAAGGCCTTAAAGAAGAATAGGATTACACCTTAAAAAACCATTGTGCTTGCTTACCATGCTCAGCTGGTGGCATTCCAAATTAATGTGAAGGGGCCACGTGCATACAGGTCTTCTGCGTTCCTGATCACAAGGAAGAGTCCTGCAGGTATACAGCTGTGCAGTCCAAATACCGCTTTCTGACCAATGCAAAATACACAACCACCGAGATTGTGGGTGGGCAGAGCCGCCAATATACATTATCCTGTTTCTCACATTCACAGTGCATTTGTCATACCATTGGATATCTACACGTAGTGCTTGCCAGTGAACCTTGCTCGCACGTCAAGGTGACTTTATATATTTAATGTGCCGACTTTCTCCCAGTGCAGAATCCATGTGGCTCAGATCAGGAATTCAAGCCAGATGCAACTAAATAACACAGTAAGTTGAAATATTAAAATTATAACCAAGCTGTTATTTTAAAACCAAGCATCAAATTAAAAGCACACCAGGAAATGGGTGCCGAGAGTAACATAGAACACCCAGCATTAAAATATTCTTTCACAAGAAACCATCATGAGACCAAGTCCAGTTGGAATAATAAGGCCGTTGGCTGATGACAGAAGGACAGCAGGGAACTAAGCAACTTTCCTTTGAGAGGGCTTTCACCCCTTAAGAGCACAATCTTCTCTCGTGTCTTTATGAAATGTTTCTCTAAGGATTTAGAGGCAGAAAGAAAGGCCTCCACAAACTACAACTTCAAATCCAGAAATTCTGTATCAATGGCATATCCTGTTTTCTTCTGGATTTGTAGACATATGATGTACTATTCTGAAGGGAGGTAAATTATTTGAAGTCATTCAGCTGAGGCAGAAGATATTCC
This sequence comes from Phrynocephalus versicolor, assembly GCA_023846285.1. Taxonomy (NCBI): domain Eukaryota; kingdom Metazoa; phylum Chordata; class Lepidosauria; order Squamata; family Agamidae; genus Phrynocephalus; species Phrynocephalus versicolor. The sequence goes on from JAHTLZ010000204.1 coordinate 34,961,152, forward strand.
ATCACTGAATAAATATGGCTTCTTGAGAAGGATCTGCAGGACACAAACCCCCTTGGCTGGTTCTTGAACTAGTACCCTGAGGTATGCTGGGCAGGTATTCATCTGTACACCTCTGCTCAGCTTGGGCCAAAGGAAGAAACTACAAACAAAACAAAACAAAAACAAAAACAAAACAACAACCCTATGCCTGCCAAGTGTACGCTCTCATATTAGTTCTTGAAAGACCTCTAGCTGCCATCTTTGGTGCAAGTGTTCTGAGAAAATTAACAGAGTCTAGGGCAGGTATGACGTTGGGGGCCTTGCTACTATCCCCTTCACCCGAAGAAGAGTCTGATGAGAAATGTGGCAGGGTCTGCAGGAGGGACCAATGATAAGCCAAGGACCTGAAGCAGGAGACCATTTGCTTAGAGGGGACCTGAGGCAAATTGTTTATTTCTTCTCCCTCTGAGGAAAGCCTGTGCACGATTTCTTTCTTGCCCTCTGCTTTTACTTCACTCTGATCTAACTCACCTCAGAAGAGCCAGGTCTGATATAATGAAGAACTGATTGGCACATTCAAGCAAGAGTCGTTGGGTGGACAGTGTTTCTAAAAGTTAACATAGGGACTACAACTCCCAAGATAATGCAGCCAGTCCTAGCAATGGCCATGCTGCCTGGGTGAAAATTGTAGTTTAAAAAAAAAGTAAATGATTTTCTCAAGGTCTGAATGTAGGATATGATGGGTTGGCCTTATAGCTGCGACATGAGGTTCACATTCTTTGTAATATGTTGTGTGTCCAGGGCTTCTGGTGCTATTCACTGTCAGTGAAACAGGAATAACAGCTTTCCCCACGGGTTGTTGAGGCAGCGAATAACACAGCTTGCTATGCTTAATTCTGATCCTGAGTGCTATAGAAATTACTTTTAGAATTTAGAAACTAGAGATCTGTTTGAAAGCTTGATGTTTGTAACTTGGGTTCTTTTAAACCAACTTTCCTCACTAGAAACTTTCCTCACTAGAAACACATATTCAGAAATATCTCAGTGTCTTTATTTCATAGGCATTGTGTCTTTTGAAGGCTTGCCTTCATCTGCATTATCATTCAAGTTCCCATCTGAAAACATCATTAATTTGAATCAAGACACTGAAATAAAATTCCATTCATGCTTAACCCTCCAACATGGTTTTGAAAAACCTTTCTTCTTGAGCCATCTTATATTACCTCCTAGATGGGCTTTGCTTTGACCACCTCATAAAAAAGGCTCATAAATACTTTTCATGTGTTACTTAAACTAGCAGTGCTCCCAAAGGCACAGAGCCTTTTCAAAAAAAATTATAAATTTCTAAGGTCTTTCTAAACCAGTAGCAGAGGAAACAATATGCTTTAATGCAGAAAAGCCATGTTCTGTGGTAGAACCAGATTGCATTTTTTTGTTTCTTTTCTTTTTTTGGCAAAAATAGAATATTTACTTGGTTTTTTTCCAACTCACTTGATTAAACTGGCTGCAGTGACTTACCCAACACTACAAATTGCTGTTCAAATCACAATGTATGCTTCATGGCAAACAGGAATTCTTCTCATGGAAATGAGCTGCAAAAGGTCTTTCAACCATTTTTCGAAAACTTGTGCATGTCTCCTGCCCTGTTCTTCTTTTTCACGTTCTAGAAAAGGAAATTAGAAACACCTTTCTTGTATTTTAAACTAATTCCTGTTTCTTTTGATGTCCAATCTTACTGAACCGCATGTTACTTAAACCATAGTTTCCTATCTGATGAGCACAAAGTTTCCTTAGGAGCCTCGTGGCGCAGTGGTTAAATGCCTGTACTGCAGGTAAAACTGTGCTCATGACCTGGGGTTCAATCCCAGGTAGCAGGCTCAAGGTTCACTCAGCCTTCCATCCTTCCGAGGTCGGTAAAATGAGTACCCAGCTTGCTGGCGGGGGGGCAATGTGTAGCCTGCACACTGTAATTAAATTTGTAAACCACCCAGAGACTACTTAAAGTGGTATGGGGCGGTATATAAACAGAACACTTTGGTTTACTTTGTTTTCTTTTTGTCACTAGCCATGGCTATTGTAAAAAGAATAGGCGTGGCATGAGCCCTTCAGTCTGAAGTGTGCAGTAAGCATCTCATTCATATCATGGGCAATAATCTGAAACAAATATCCAGTAACAGTGTGATGTCCATCCAGCTGATATGAAGTCATATCCCAGAATATGTTTCTCAGATTGTATGGCAAAGAAGGTTCAGAAATTATTTCAACAGGCTGACTGTAAGACCCTGCCATTTCATATCAGCCAGGCAAGCAGCCCCATCCCTCCCTATGAAATATTTTAATAAACCTATAAAATAAATGGGGAATTAGTTGGTTGCAATGTTTAAAAAAACAGTTACCCAATTCAACCTAATAATTGACAGACTCCTAACACTTTACTTTTTTAATACAGTGGTACCTTGTATAAAGGAATTAATTTGTTCCAAATGAAATTCTGTTAAGCAAATTTTCCTTTATACAAATTTCCCATAGGAATGCATTGAAAACAGAGTAATCCCTAATCACGACCATTTTTATGTTGTACGGATTCGCCCCATAGGCGATTCTGTCAAGCAAATTTCCCCTATCTCTGGAATTTTTATGTTGTACAGATTTTATGTTATACAAACTGTTTGTTATATGAGGGTCCACTGTTTAAAGAACAGAACACGTGCTCTTTTCTTAGGGAGAAGGCCCCTTTTTAAAAAAGGCTGAAAGGTGTTTCAGATTATTAGCTGCATTACGGCTGATCTGCTATGCATGGAGAGCAGAAAAATGAACTGGTTGATATTTTGTACAGTATTTCCTGTTTATTATTATAAAAGGAGTTTTTTTTATATATTGGTAAACATATGGATGGATGTACAGATGAGACATGGATCCAGCAAAATATCTGCAATGAAAACTATCTAGATTTTATTTATTCTTTTTTCTCCTTGCTATCCCATCATATGCCATCTCTTATGTTTTTCTGGTCCAGACTCATCTATGAGTGTTCCTCCCTCCAGATCTGGCCTTATATTGTCATCTTGTATTGCCATCCCAAGGCAGATCACAGAAATTAGAATGTTATATAGTTTACCTTTTGATACACATTAGTGCTAAAGGAAGAATATTTCTCACTGGATCTAGTTTCCTTTTCTGACTGAATCAACAGGAATGATTTCAGCTATCTGAATCCATTGTTTGCCTAAGATGAGCAGACACATTGAAGAAATGGGATTATCATGAATCTTGACTAATCTTTCAGCAACTGATTGAATGAGTTTGCTTTAGCTGGGAACAACAACTGGTTTAAAATCTATTTGTGTAATCTAACCCTGGCAGATGACAGAAGTCTCACAAGAGTTTTTACAATGGGCCAAATGACCAATGTGCTCAGTTGAGCAGAATTAATTATGAATAATTCCCATGGGACTATCTCCCTGGTAAGTGGATTTAGGCTTGTGATATAAATTGTTTCTATATGTCCTGTTTCATACAGCCTAGTCCTCTGTTCAAAGGGCTGTTACAGGGCCACCCTCTGTAGGAAGGCAACATTGTGTGTCAGTGTAGTCCTGGAGACTGGATTACAATGGCAGATCTAGCTCTTGATTCAGACATATGTAGGGCCAGATTCTTTTAAATCATGCTTTGAAAATGTACCTCTCTAAAGTGAAAGAGCACAGTCTGAGGTGGATCCTGCCACGGGAATTCTACTGCGACAAATGACCCCATGAACTCCATTTAACCAGGCTGAACTGGCTCATGATGCCCAAACAAAGAATGCCCTTTTTTCTAATTAATTAAGTATGAGGCAGATCTTCAACACCACCTAAACAATCATGCAAAGAATCTAGCTCTCTATTAATGATAAATTTTATTAAGCTATTAAAACCCAGGAGAAAAGCTGCATAAACTGGTATACCCCATAAACAGACAACTGATGTTTTATTTAATGCAACAATTAAAACTTTTACAAGAAGCTCCCTCGGCTTGTATCATAATAGCTGTGCATCAGCAGAATGCCCAAAGCAACAAGTTTGATAATTGTCCAGGAGATGAATTTTTAATATGTGCAATAAAATTTTAAACAGATTAAGTGCGTAATCTTTCTTCAAAATCTGAATCCCACATGCTTGTGATAGGATCTCCTTTATCTACAGACATGTGAAATTACAAGTTCTCCATCGTGGCCTTTGTGAAGCCACACAGATGGGTTTCCCAGGCGCCCCTGCACCAGAGGTCGGACTTCCCTAGCAATAGGAAAGTTCGTTAGTCTCCACCCCCACACCCTGTGCATGTGCGTGGGTGTTCCCGCCTAAACACCTCATTTTCTTTTAACCGGCATGGCTAGAGGTTCTAAAAACGTTTGTCTCCATGACACATTTGGATTTCAATTGGATTTCGACTGGATTGTTTTGTGATTCGACTGGATGTCTTTTTCTCAAACATTCAGGAAGTGCTCAGGTTGCAGCGGTAAAATCCCGCATACTGATGGCCACGAAAAGTGCCTGTTCTGCCTCAGCGAGCACCACCAGCCTGAGGCCTGCTCTATCTGCCACGGGTTTAGCTCTCAGGCTCTGAAAAACTGACGTAATCGCCTGGCTTCTTTTCTGCTTGAGCGTTCCCTCCGTCCGCAACCGATGGAGCCGAAGAAAACCCCTCTGGAGGCCCATAAATCTGAGTTGTCGGGGCGGGTGGAGAAGGCTAAGAAGATCCCCATTCTAGAGGGCGTCTCGAAATCAAGACCATCACCCAAGCCCTCAGTGACTAAGTCCAAACCGGGGAAATCACCAAAACCAGTCTTGGCTTCAACTGTGGCTTCGCCCAAGGTGCTAACTGTTGAGACGGAGTTCTCGGGTTTGGCGATTCTGATGTCCACCCGTCCCGAGTTTCACCACCTACTTCCTTCGGACACCTCGGATTCGTCATCTGATGATGACGGGGCATTGCCACCGAACATCAGCCTCATCAAACCAGAGGATGTGCCATCTTCGGAGGCTGGGACCCATAGGTCCTCTGCGCTAACCATGCGCTTGCCGTCGCTTGCATCCCAAGCGGCTTCAGCACCTATCCAAACGGTCGAATCCGAGGACTGTATGCCGTCTCTTCCACTGGTCCTGGTACCGTCTCTGAGGACTTCGGGTTAATCGAGGGACGCTCCATCTCAGAAGTCCCATCGCAAGAAGGTGCAGCTCCCTCCGATGCCTGCAGTTCTACCTTTGAACCCGATGGTCGGATTCGATTCTTCCACCACTTCTTTGAATCCATTTTCAGCAGTTGCTACGGCTGTAGCACAGGCTTTGACTCTGCCGGACCCAAGTGCCGCTGTGTCGGATTTGATCAAGCCACCCAAGAAACGGCGCCAAACCGATGACCATTGATCCGTGGTCCCTTCGGTTTCAGTACCTCCAATCCCTGCCTTATCCCTCCAATTTGATGGCCGCCAGTGGTCGATTCAATCTACCGACTCGATAGAGGCGGAGAAGCCTCTTCGGGTTCGTCCGTCCTCTTCGGGTTCGTCTGTCCATGACGAACTTTCTGATGTCGAATCCAAGGCCTTGGATTTGATGCATCTAGTCACCTTGCCTGAATCTGAGGTGGAGGAAAACTACCCACCATCGTCATCAGAGTTCATGAGGAACTACACCAGCTTTCTGGTGAGGATGGCGAAGACAATAGATCTCCCAATCCATCAGCTGCAGCCAAAACGTGTTTGCCACAACTTTGGCCAAATTGCTAATGAGGAAAGGGTTCCAGTGCACCTTACCCTCATCCCATCCTTTCTTACGATGGTAGAGGACTCATTCCAAGCTTTGGCTTCCACTTCGGTATCGAGGAAGTTGGAATCTCTATACTGAGTCCATGACAATAAAGCCCCCTACCTCGACAAACATCCAGTGCCCAATTCCGTAGTGGCAGCTTCGTCACAAGTGCAATCACGCACTAAGCAAACACCTATCCCTCCATCTAAGGAGGGCAGAAAATTGGACTCGATGGGTAGGAATTTATATTCCTATTCAACACTCCTGCAAAAGATCACCAATTACCAGGGTCCAATGGGCGCCTACCAGAAGGACCTCTTGGCGCACCTGCACCCTTTTCTGGAGCTCGTTCCTGAAGACAAGAGAGCAGCGGCTTCTGCTCTTTATGAGGAGGCCATGGCGCTGGCGGCACAGCAAATGTGTACCTCCAAACACACATTTGACTGCTCGTCTAAGGTACTCAATACCTCTGCTACCCTGAGACGGCATGCCTGGCTCCGGACCACCAGCCTATCTGATGAGCACAAAGCTCAGATCGAGGCATCCCTTTTGACGGTTCCGGTCTGTTCAATGCATCCAAGGATGACTTAATGGAGGACCGTCATAAGAAACAGGATACGGCCAAGAAATTGAACATCATTCCACAGAGGCCGAAGCAGCCCTTTCGTTACCAGCCACATCGATGTTACTGGCCACCCTCCTCACAGGCTTCTTCTCATCAGCCTCAGTGGGATCGACCCTCCCATTCATCCAACTTCTCCGGCTTCTCCTACAAATCCAAGAAGCCCAAGCCTTCCTCCTCCACCTCCAAACCCAGAGACAGGAGAAGCCGAGATGACTATTGACTGCCAGACCATCCGGCTGAGTCCCTTCCTCCCTGTTTGGCAAACTGTTACTTCAGACCGTTGGGTCCTTTCAGTTATACAAAATGGTTACCTTTTGGAGTTAAAGTCCCCTCCCCCATTGGGGAACATTGTTTGCACTCCCCCTCTCCCCCTGTTTGTTGGAAGAAGTTTCATCTCTACTCCAGAAAGGAGCCATCCAGTGGGTGCTAAGAGTTCTCTGCCACATAGGCCTCTTCTCTCTCTACTTCACCGTTCCAAAGAAGAATGGCGGCCTGTGGCCAATCCTGGACCTTCGCTTCCTCAACAAGCTTATGGTCCACAAGAAGTTCAGGATGGTCACCCTGGAAAAGATCATTCCTCTGCTCCACAGAGGGGACTGGTTTGGAGTTGTAGATCTGCGGGATGCGTACTTCCACATCTCCAACCATCCCACACATCGGCATCTTCCTCAGTTCACCGTAGGGGACGATGTCTATCAATATTCCACCCTGCCATTTGGTTTGGCAACAGCCCCTCGGGTCTTCACCAAATGCATGGCACCGGTTGCAGCACATCTCCACACCCTAGGCATAGCCGTCTTCCCCTCGACGACTGGCTAGTCATTGCAGACTCTGAAGACAAAGCTCACCAGGACATTTCCACCATCCTCACAACTCTGGACTCTCTGGGCCTTCAAGTAAACTTCAAAAAGCCCCATCTGCATCCTTCTCCAGTGGTTGCCTTCATAGGAACGGTCCTCGATTCCACTTGGGCCATGGCCTTCCCTCCTCGGGACAGGATCGCCAAGATTCTCCAGCTACTTCGTCTCTTCCATCCATGGCAGCAAATACAGGCCATTCAGGCCCAAAGACTTTTAGGCTATATGTCCTCAATGACGTCTGTGCTCGTACATGTGAGGCTCAGACTCAGACATCTCCAGAGCTGGTTTCTGCATCACTTCGAACCCTTACAGGACCCACCATCCAAGATACTTACCATCCCACCCAACCTGCCCCAACAACTCATCTGGTGCTCCAGTAGGTCCAATCTTCTCTCTGGCCGGCTGTTCAGGTCCCCGTTTCCAACAATTCAAGTGACCACGGATGCCAGCAACACGGGCTGGGGCGCAGTGTGTCTCACCTACCAGATCCATGACACTTGGTCTCTACAGGAACGTCAGCTCCATATCAATGAGCTGGAACTCTTGGCCATCTTCAAGGTGTTTCGGGCGTTTCTCCGACTCCTTTCCGGCAAAGTAGTACTGGCAGTGACAGACAACACAACCACCATGTACTACATAAACAAACAGAGCGGAACTCATTCAGCACACCTGCTGGACCTCACCATCCACTTCTGGGACTGGTGCCTCAAACAGAACATCCATCTGATAGCGATGCACCTGCCAGGAGAGGAGAACATCGATGCAGACTACGAATCAAACTACGAATGGGGACTACATCTGTCGACCTTCACCCACTTGTGCAACAAATGGGGTCATACACAAGTAGACCTGTTTGCCTCTCATGACAACAGGAAATGCCCTCTGTATTGTTAGAGAGCAGGCAAAGGACGGAACTCTCTAGGGGATGCTCTCCTGCTGCCTTGGAAGGGCGAACTACTGTATGCCTTCCCGCCAATTCCTCTCCTCCACAAGGTGGTGATCAAGACCTTTCAGGAGAGACCAAACCTGATTCTGATTGCTCCTTGGTGGCCCAGGCAGCCTTGGTTTGCATCCCTCCTCAAGATGTCCAGTTTCCATCTTCATCTCTCTCCATTTCCGGACCTCTTGTCACAGAATCACGGCCAGGTCCTTCACCCAAACCTTCCATGCCTTCAACTGACCGCATGGAGGATAGTGAACTCATAAACTCCATCATCTCTGCATGTCACAAACCTTTCACCACCAAACTTTATCGCTACAAGTGGAAGAGGTTTCTGTTTTATGCAGAGGACAAGGGGTTTGACCCTGTCCACCCATCACTCACCTGGGTGCTCCAATACCTTCTTCATCTTAAGAGATCTGGTCTCACCTTATCATCACTGCGTGTCCAGTTATCCGCCATCATCATACACCAACCGCCAATGTCTTCAGCATCTTCCTTCTTCCGCCATCCTCACCTGAAGCTCTTCCTGCGGTGACTCAAAAACACCTTTCCTGATAGGAAACCTATTCCACCGCAATGGTCCCTCTCACTTGTTCTCCGGGCTCTCAAACCCCTTGCCACCATAGACCTCTCAAACCCCTTGCCACCATAGACCTCAGGCTGCTGACTTTAAAGACTGCTTTCCCAGTGGCAATTGCTTCCGCCTGCAGGGCGAGTGAATTGTGCGCCCTACGGTGTGATCAACCTTATTTGCAATTCCATCGGGATTGGGTGGTGGCTTACCCTGACATCACCTTCCTACCTAAGGTGGTGTCTTCGTTCCATATTTCCCAGCCCATCATTCTCCCTGCTTTTCCCCCCCAATCCTTCAACAAGGTTGGAGATGGACATGCATTCCTTGGGCGTGAGAAGAGCTTTAGCCTTCTATGTATCTAGAACTGAGACTCTCAGGAGCTCGCAGAAACTGTTTATTTGCCATGACCCTGCGGCTGCGGGTCGCCATTTCTCTTCCCAGTGCTTTGCCCGTTGGGTAGTGCAGACCATCAAATTGGCATATGAGCTGGCCAAATGGCCTTTGCCGTCCACTTTGAGAGCTCACTTTACCAGAGCTATGGCCTCCTCAGCGGCATTCCTTAAAGGTGTTCTCCTGGATGACATCTGCCAGGCAGCCACGTGGTCCAGACCAGAGACCTTCGTGACCCACTACAGATTATATGCCCGCATGAGGTCGTCCACTTCCTTCGGGAGGGCAGTGCTTTCCTTTGTGATGGCATGACTACCCTCCTGCCAGTGAGTACTGCTTTCAATCACCCATCTGTGTGGCTTCATGAAGGAGAAGCACCAGTTACTTACCTGTAAAGGTGGTTCTTCAAGTGGACCTTCGTGAAGCTACACAGCACCCGCCCACCCCCCCTTGGACCGTCACGCCTTGACTGGTACTTACCTGTCATCCTGGCGGTCAAGAGGAACTGAGGCGTTTAGGCGGGAACACCCACACATATGCGCAGGGTGTGGGGGCAGAGACTAACGAACTTTCTTATTGCTAGGGAAGTCTGACCTCTGGCGCAGGGGCACCTGGGAAACCCATCTGTGTGGCTTCACGAAGGTCCACTCGAAGAACCACCTTTACAGGTAAGTAACTGGTTCTTATAGCACTGGGAAAATATACCAATTTTAAGCAAAAACCAGGCCATCACACCTATGTCTGGTTCTGTTAATTAAGGGAAATTTATATTTTATGCAGCAAAAAGCCTGAAGATATTTGTTTCCCCCTCTACAATGTATTTAGATGTTGGACTTGGAAGCTGATTCTGAAAAGGTTGCCACTGCTGGACCTGATGGTCTGATTCCTTCCAGAGTTTAACTTGCAGGCTTTACTTATGTCCCTCCATTCTTACTCTAAATGAAAAGATCATCAGTATATAGTGTGTTATGTTCAGTTCCTTCAAAGTTCTGCTGTGTTTGTCTTCGCTGTTGGTATTACCCTACAAAGCACTTTCAACCTGGGTCCTAGCTACCTCAAAGATCTAATCTCACAGTATGAACAGGCTCTGGTCATTAGGAGAGCTCCTGCTCTCCATCCCACCACTGCTCATGGGTACATCTCGTGGAAAGTGTTATCACAGGTCACAGACAATATGTTATTGTTGTTGTTAATTGACTGGTGTTATACAACAGATAAAATTTTTAATCAAAAACCTAAGTATCTGTTATTATTATTCAAAAATACTAGTCAATTCAAATTATAAAAATATTGACTATTATATAACAGATACAAGCTTAAACCCAAAATCTAAGCACTGTATATATTAAATATGTCACAGTATGTATGCTGTTTCTAATTTTTTTTGAGCTCTGAGCATGTTATTTCTGTTATCTGCAACTGCTTATAATACTGTGTGAAATTTCTTGCTATTGTTCCCAAAGCCCTGATGACTACAGGAACCACTTAACTATGGTTCATCCACAACAGACATGTTTCAGTTGTGAAGTCATGGCATTTTGTTAAGCTTTTGCAATTCTTTGGCTTCAACTTTGGTATCCTTTGGAACTGCAATGTTGATCCAGAAATTTCTTTGTTCGATTGTAACTATGTTTGGTGTGTTATGTTCAAGATTTCTATCAATTTGGATCCAGAAATCCCATTAGATCTTGACTTTATCTTTTTCTGACACCTTCTCTACCTGATTTCCCCATGGGTTTTTGGAGACTGGGAGCTATATTTTTGCACTAATTTTGCCATTCTATCATTTCTAATTTTGTAATCTGTTTGTGCATCATCATCATCATCATCATCATCATCATCATCATCATCATCATCATCATCATCATCATCAT
>JAHTLZ010000204.1:34978371-34991250 GCA_023846285.1 Phrynocephalus versicolor
ATTTATTTATTTATTTATTTATTTATTTATTTATTTATTTATTTATTTTAGAGTATTTTTACCCTGCCTTTCTCCTTGGAAAAGGACCCAAGACAGCTTACAGTAATGAGAGATAATATATATTCGAATACAATTAAGACATGTCCAAGTATTGAGAACAAGGAATTGAGGGACATCTTACAGCATTAACAGACAACACAAAGTTATATAAACACAAAGTCTATGGGAACCTAAAGCTTCGTATAAAAGACACATAATGGTAGACCATCATTCAGGGAAAGCTTGCCTGAAGAGAATATGGGTACCATAGCTTACTAGGCACAAGAGTTATATACTGTGATTATCATGGCTAAGAGACACAAGATAAAGCGTGGAGATACCTGGGGAAATCCAGTTGCCAGGATGTGCTGTCAACTGGATGGTCACTAGTGATGGGGACAAATTTTAAAAATGATCATTGATCATTATTCGCCAGGGCTGAAAAACTGATGAATCAATGAATTCATTCATCCACCCTTTAAAATGTTCTAAAATGACCCCCTAGCACCGAGAGGCACCAAATTCAAAGATGCTTCCTATGACTTTCCTTTATGAGACTTGCAAGTTTGGTGAAGATTGGGGTTCAGACATCTGAGCTATGCACCACCAAAGAGGGACCCACTGAAAAACTTCCCCCCAGGCACCTAGAGACACTAAGAATGTAGAGATGCTCCCCATGACTCTCATCTACAAGTCCTCTGAGTTTGGTGAAGATTGTGTTTCATACACTGGAGTTATACATCGATCTACAAGGTGGGGCACCCTAGGAAAGTGTCCTTTAGAAACTGTGTTGGGAAACCTATCATCACCAAACTTGGAGAGATTGTAGAGTCAGAGGAAGGAGTCTCTGTAAGTTTTGTTTCTCTAGGTGCCATTTTATTGATGAATCAAAATCATTAAAATTCATCAGTTCGTATTGTTGGGCAAACTTTCTTTATGAAGAATATGAATCTATGACTTTTGACAGATCAGAAAACGTGACTGATATTTCAATTTGTGCTCATCGCTAATAGTTACTGTGGGTAGACAAATGCCTAATTTTAGGGACCTAGAACGCATTTAATTTAAAGCTAATGAACCATAAGGAGGGCCCTAGAAGTTGCCCATCAAAATTAATAATATCAGGCTAACAGCCTAAAAGCTCACCAATGTATGTGTGCGCGTGTGTGTGCCCAGTAGAAAAAAATCATATTAGATCCAAACAATTATCATGTGGCAAAGCTCAGCAGTAGAAAGCTGTGAGATTAAATGGAGAATTCCCACTGGGACCATCCCTTTCCTTGCTTCTATATTATTAATTTTAGTTTTTTCTGAAGTGACATAGTGCTAAGATGATGCGGTGGAAAGCATTATTTTAAATTGTTTAGAGATAACATGTGTGCAGCTGAGGGAAACTTCCAACCCCATGACTACTGCTTTGGATCAGATTAGGTGAGGCAGAAAGTAGATAAAGGTGATGCCAGCCAAATTAGAGCAAAATAAATTATACCCTGTCAAGTTAACAAAAAGGAAATATCCTCTGCTGAAAGATATTGGGGTTCCACATGCTTAGCTTTGTGTTGTGTAATTGCTGTTTTTTTTAATTATTTCTTCCTTTCCAAATTAATTTGTCCCACAGTGGTCCAAATAGTCAATGTAGTTGCCCCCTGGTTATTCCATTTCCTGATGGAGTTGTGTTTCTGCTTTTGTTATCGTCACTTCAGGATAACCTATAAATGATCTCCAAATGTTTCTGTCATTAGCAGTCTTTCCCTAGTTTTGCAAGCCAAGAGATGTACTGTAATTCTATTCAAGTTATAAGAATCACTTCTAATTTTGTATTTGTACATATACATTAGCATGTGGAAATTTATGCAAATCACTGTCCTCTTCTTTTCTTCTTTGGGGTGATATGTGCCCTGCCGTTTCAGTGATATGAACATTCTAACTGCAGATCAGAATGCTCAGGTTTTAAATAGACTTTTGGCCTGACCTAGCAGGACTTACAACACATTTGAAATGTTGCTCCGTGTTTTCAATTCACTTCTGTTTCTGTGCCTCCTTACTCTGGCCTGGGTGGGCAATGTTACCAACATGTTCAGACAAACCAATACAACTATGACTTTGGAAACTGAAATGAATCTGTTAGTTTTAAAGTGCCACAATATTTTCTCCTCCTTTTCTTCTTTGTCAGTTTTTTTCCTCTCCTTTTCTCCTCATTCGATTTTGCCAACCTGCTGCAGCATTTTGGCGTCGGTCCCACTTATTGCTCCTATTATTGAACTTGTACTTGCTGTACTTCTTGCCACAACAAATGTTAACCTCAAGTATCTCCCTCTTCACAACCTCCTGCATGATCCTTTAAGCCTGGGCTTTGCTGAATCACGAGAACAAGTTACTTGAGACATTGTTCTGAACACATTCTGAGAAGCTTGATAAACGGAAGCAATTAGCCCCTCTGATGTCAGATTCCCCCATCCTCTGTGCAAGTCACAAAGTAGACTCTTGGTCTCAAGAACAGTAAATCACTGACAAAGGATCACACATCTCTGTGAAGTACAATTCTGTGGATGCTGTTCAAAACAAACGCCTTGGCAGGAGAAAAGATTATGACTTGTCTGCGTTGTTGCTAACATTTTCAGATTACCAAACATCTGCTTTCTGGATCAGGAAGACACATTCCCACCTACCGCCCAACATCATTCTGATGCATATTATTTTTCTGTGTTATTCTAAGTAGCATTTTTTTTACTTAGTAGACTTCAAGGTGGTCATTAAAATAGATTATGTGGTAATTTTTATTCACATTTGTGCACATGAACAGAAATATTAAAGCACAATGGAAATTAACCATCGCCTTCTCTCATTCAACAGTTTACTTCTGAAGGAAAATTATGCACCCCAAAATGGTGCCGTAAATGTGTTCCAGGAAAAAACAATGCAAATTCAGATCATTACCAAAGAAATCTGCTTTGGAAAACCACCAGGAATTAGTATGAGCAAAGGTTGGGAAAGTTGCTTTTTTGTACTATAACTATCAGCAGCCCCCATCCAGTATGGCTCCTGACCATGCTGGCTATGGAATACTATCACAATGCAAAAAAGGAACTGGTCCAGGCTCTAAGCATGTATGCCACTCAGACCCAGTGCCATTCTCTGCCTATTCTCTAAGACAGGGCTGTCCAACTTTGAACAGTCTGCGTTCTACCTGGAGCTCCTGAACGTCTCCCATGGTCGACCCTTGGAGCTCTCAAACATCTCTGCGGGCTACTTTAAGGGGTGCACGCATGCACATACTTGAACTTCATCGGTGTTCCATATTAGCCCAACAAAGGAGCCAAGCAAGGGGGTGGTGCATCACGGAGACAGGTAGGGAAACAAATCCAGATCAAACATCAGGTAGACCAATTATTTTTCTTTTCTGAACACGCTGCTGGTGGTGGCAGATTGGGAGGCCAACGGAGACCTCACAGGCTACTTAAAACAACTCTGCAGGCTACCTGTCGCCCATGGTCAACTTGTTGAGTAGGCCTGCTCTAAGAAATATACAATGCTCAAAAAGACAGAGTGAATGATAAAAAAGACACATATTTTATCATTTATTATTATTTTATTTATTAAAACTATTTTATTCCTCCTTTCTCCTTAAAAGGATCTAAGGTAGCTTACATAATTAAGCAGTGTTTAAAAGCTTAAAACAGTAAGTATACAAATTTAAGAAAAAGAATTAGGCAAGTATTGTAATAGAAGAAGTCTTTATTTATGGTCTTAGACCAAAGTAGAAGTATTGTAATACAATGGCAATTAAAATCATTATTAAAATACTTTTAAAACACAATGGTTCATTTTAAACCCCTCTCAGACAACCAGTCATTGAGGAAAAGCCTGCCTGAAGAGAAAGGTTTTGAAATAAACCATCCAGTGGTTCTGTGGCTGCTAATTCATTCAAGAAGGCAGCACCTAGAACAGCCTCATACTGCAGTGGATAAACTGCTGTATTACAGCTGTAACTGTGTTCATGACCAGGTAACCAGCTCAAGGTTCACTAAGCCCTCCATCCTTCCAAGGTCAGTAAAATGAGTATCCAGCTTGCTGAGAGGGGTGCAAGGTAAAGCCTGCATAATTAAATTGTAAACTGCCCAGAGAGTGCTTTAAGCACTGTGGGGTGGTATATAAGCAGCACACTTTGCTTTTATTTTGTCTCACTTAGACTTTCTGATAATCCTCATTGTAGAGACATGAACAAAAATCATTCAGGTGAATGTGTCAAATCTATGAGAGTGCAAATAGAGCGTTATCTCCATCTTGCAGTAGCATAAAAATGTTTTGCATTTATTGACTTGCCAGTAGATGATAAACCAAGTCAGGATTTACATTTGAGTGGGGATTGTAGAGTCCATGGGCCAAGTGGAGATCTCACAGGTCACTTGTGTGCCTGGGATCCCATTTATGGCTCCAAACCCACAAGTCACAACAAGCTTTGCTACTCCTCCTTTCTTTAAAATGTTTGTTTTACTCTAAAGGAAATTAAAACCCTTCAGGATTTGTTCTAAGCCTGGGGCTACTTTCACAAAGTTAGAAACAGCTTGAGGGGAGCAGAAATCTTCCTGCATCTATTAGAGGGTTGGAGGGATGGGAAAAGGATTTAAATTAAAAAAAATTGTAAAAAAAATGGAACTATTGAGAGTGCTGAATGTGTCACTTTCCAGTTCCCTGGGTGAGGCCTTTGGGAATTTGTCCACCCTGGTTTACCTCTCCATGTGTAGAGGACACAACTTGGCCCTCTAACATAGTGGACCAAGTGGAACCTTGAGGTGTACTTGGGAGGAACAGACAAGTAGGTGCTGCTGCTCCTCACGTTTTGCCACCCGAGGGAATCTTCTCACTCTGCAGTGCCCTACTGCGGGGCCCTATTCATTTTCGGTGCTGCTGGCACTTTTTTTAAAGAAAGAAGAACACTGGCCAGAGTTAGATCCCTCTGATTTATAGCTGGATCAAAAAACATTCTCAACATTCCATAGGGTTCCACATGGTCCCAACTCAACATCCCATATTATTAAAAGGGGATTTGCAAAGCAACTGATGATATAAGACAAATCTCTTAAGTAATCAGGCAGTACAGAAACATCTACTCTAGATCAAATTACAGAGAGAGAATTGCAATGGGTTTTCTATATATTTAAAATCTGACCAAGAGCTGTGAGCCCTGCCTAACCATTCCATGGAGGCAGCTGCCCCTTTGCAGTTCTTAAGCAATAAAGTTCTCACATAAAGAATGTTGTTAGTATACCGAAAGACAGCAAATCATTTTGAGGTGCTGAAACAGGTGAAGATTTACTACAAGCAAACACAACTGTGGATTGACTAGTCCCTGAGGTAGTTGAAGCAAGAGAGGGTTTATTCTATTGGAAATTTCATTCAAATTTTTGCATCATCATAAATATTAAAACTATCTTAGGCTAATGCACAATATCCTGTGAGAGATTTTTTTTAACATTTCTAGCTGAAAACTAGCCCTCTCTGTTATGGCACCACGTGTGTTATTTCTCTTAAAATGATTGTTAGATTATGATAATTTTATGCACACCAGCGACCTTCATTTTGTTGAATGGAATGATGAATAAGTGGCTAAAACTCTGAGTCCTAAACCCACATAATTATCCCAACATAAGTAGACTCATTAAATCAATGGTACTTACATAAAGGTTGATTTATCATTCAACAACTGATTCAAATGCTTTACTTTAGGTGATATACCATTAGGTAGAGGCCTTAAGCAGAGTTTCTCAAACTACAGAGCAGACATACTTGGGGGTGTGAGACCCTAGGAAGAATATTATGAACCATTGACAGCTCCAGAATTAACAGTTGGTGGTCAGTCAGTCAGTGACCTGCCTTAAAATGAGATCAAAGTTTTTAGCTGAGTAACAAAAGAAGGACAAGACAAATGTCTTCTTTTTCTATAGCCTTGCTTTCACCCCTAGACTTGCTGGTGCCATAGAGCAAACACTGACTGGTCCTGCAAAGTTCACTCAGAGAAGCCACTAACCCTACTCTCTTGAGTAGCTTTTCAACAAGTTGGAGGATTGCTGAGTAAGTGAGCTCCTTTAAAGCATGTTTGGGACTTCATCACTCTTTAGATCACACAGCAGTGTTAGGGTCCACAGACAGCAAACTAACTTCAGTAGAGGCCACTTACTGTGGACATCTACAAAATATGCTTGAGTGTCTTCTGTGACATCTGGGAAACTTGTCACAGTTACTATCTGCATGTGAGCAACAAAGAATATTACTTAGTGGCAAGCAAATGTTTTGCAGATGTTTTATACAGAGGTCCCAATTTTAGACTGTGGTACCTTCAGCTGAATAGATGATGACTGAGATTATGGAGATCTCCTGCCAGAATAGACCAGCTTTCCCAGGTCTAGTGCCCCCTAGATATACAGGACCAGCATCCCAAGCAAGGTACATGCTGCAATGTATTTGGCAGAAGTAACCAAGACCAAACAAGGCGAGGCTAGAACAAATATAGAAAAGCCTTCTTGTGTTTTATATGTGAGTTGTGTTTCATTGCTCACATAAAAAGGGGGGTTGCATTATCTGTTACTTGTAACAAGAAAATAAGTTGGCAATAGCCAAACACAGAGTTAATGTCAAGTCCCATTCCAAATTACCAGCAAAAGGTCCTGCTTGGTTTTAAAGATTCTACTTCTCCCATATGTCAGGATAACACAATGGATCTGATTGTTTAAATCTGCACACGGAGATGTTATTTTTTTCCATGATGTTGTTAGGCAGTAACCTTGTCAACATGCCTTTTGCATTTTACTAATGGTGCTTGATTTCTAAAACTACTTATGTAAAAACCACAGGAGTTGGGCTAGAAAATAAAAATATAAAAAGTCTCCTTATTTTGATATAGTCAAATCAAAACCATTTTTACAAATGACTGGCAGATGTTTGCATTTGTTTATACTATCAGATACGCTCCTTGTCAGAGTTGGTACTTTTCAGTGTGTATCATTTGTTTAGACTACAAGAAGTTTGCGGGAGAGAATATTTTCTAAACTAGTCTGTTTTTTTTAAAAAAAAAAAACCTACATTATGCTTATAAGTTACTGAAGAATCATGAATGCTTTACATTGTGCCAAATTTTCCTGGTGAAATAACATCATAATAGACACTTTATACAATGGTGAAGGCCAGTTGAATACTGAAAACTGTAAAACCCACAAGTGGAATTCCATTTTCATATTAGTATTCTCGGCTACCTCTGAAGTGTGATATGGTTGTATTAGAGTTTACACTAAAGCTGGATCCCAAAAGGACAGAAATTCTCCATGTTGATGATTCTTATGACCAGTAATTAGGTGTGAAACTTGTTCTAGAAAGGGTTGCTTCCTCCTGAAACAGTGTAGTTATCATAATTTTCCATGTATAAAACTATATTTTTGTCTAAAATTGTAAGATTAAAAATTGAGGGTTGTCTCATACATGGAAGAAAGTCAAGGACAGAACCATGTGGTTGCAAAACTGTAATTTTGGGTTGGAAAACTAGGGGTTGTTTTATACATGGGGTCTTCTTATTGATGGAAAAATACAGATACCAGTAACTCCTATACATTGCTGGGAAACAATACGTTTTTCTAATAGGCCACTTTGATGACAAGTTATGCTTTCTGGTAATGAGCTTGAATATTTTCACTCTTGGTTTGCAATGACCACGACAGCAATTCAAAAAGGATCAGGTTCATGTGATCTCACCCGGTCTTCCATAGACTCAGAGCAGGTGGCAGCTATCTAGTGCACAGCAATTCCTTCTTCCCGTCACCTGCCACAATATGCCACTAAGCCCAACGGGAGCTGGATACCTGCCATGGGCCCTGGAGTGAACTGGGTTGGTGCTGATTTCCAAAAGGAGCAGTGCAGATGGAAGGACTTCATGAGAAAAGGGCTAGAAGCAGAGCATTAAGGACTGACCGCACCGATTGATTTGGAATATGTAACCCAATCTTTGGCTGCAGGCCTTCATTTAATATGGAAATCCCAGCCTTCAAATTTTGGTCCACTAAAATATGAATTCTAGTAACTTAAATGCCTGTTTGGTTTTGACTGGAGTCAGATTATCTAAAGACAATTTGTTCACAATACCACTTTAACTCTTTGCCTACAGCCGGGCAGCTTTGATTTAAATTTGCCTACTAGTCTTCAGACCCCCAGCTAAGACTATGGTGATAAAACAGGATGCTCCCAGATTTTGAAGAACAAATCCTGCTTTCTACAGTCCAGCCATGTCTCCACTTTTTGGTGGATAGAGAACTTGAATTCTCAATGCATATTTATTTATTTATTTATTTATAGACCGCCAGACTTTCCCTCAGGATCTCTGGGCAGTGTACAACAAATTGCCGAGTAAACAACCCCAACAATAAATCAAATAGAAAAATAAAAACCAAAGCAACAGAACAACCATGCAACAAAGAAAGAACTGGCAAGAAAAGGCTGGGACAAACAATAACAGCCATCTAAGAAACAAACCATCGTGCACTCAGCCATCACTGAAAGCCCTGACCAACTTGGAGAAGTAATTGGAGGAGTGCAACATCCTGTCCAAATTCTCTAAAATTATTTTGGATTATCTGGTGGCCAGTGGTCTTTCAGACTATGGGATCCTGGGAGTTATATTTCAAAACATAACTTTTCTCAGGCTTCTCCTCATCAATGCTGGGTGCTGCTTCACATGCTGAACCTTACCTTGCTGGGATAGCATTGAACTAACAAGAGCCTGTGACTCTGGTCCTTGCCTCATGACACTGTCTTCTAGCATGTTTATCTGTTTCTCCTCCCTTCCTGTTGACAGTTCAGTCTCAAAAAAGCCTCTGACCCCTCGGCAAGCTGCCTCTCCAACTGCTAATCCACAATTTAGGCTACACAACAGTCTACTGTGTCAAAAATAGACAGCGGAACAGGTGCACCATATTAATGCACCTCCAGATTGTGGTTTACACACATGACTT
This sequence comes from Phrynocephalus versicolor, assembly GCA_023846285.1. Classification (NCBI taxonomy): domain Eukaryota; kingdom Metazoa; phylum Chordata; class Lepidosauria; order Squamata; family Agamidae; genus Phrynocephalus; species Phrynocephalus versicolor. Next base: position 34,987,407 of record JAHTLZ010000204.1, read on the forward strand.
GGAGTAAAAGTAAGAAGGCAAAGAAGCAAGGAAAACAGTGGGGGACATGGGAAGCACCAACTGTCTTCTCCAGTTAATATATGTTGAGCGAAACTGGGATGTTCACTTAGGTATCTGCAGAAATAGAAGCAGCGTTGTCACTCAGAGAAGCCAGGCAAAAGACAGTGTCAGCTTGCAAATCGTTTGCATAAGTTACCTTGAACAGAGAACATTAAATTTAGAAATAAATGTTATAAGTTAAATAGAAAGCCAAGGCCTCTCAAAATGGGTGCCAATGTGGGTTCTCTGTGGGGAAGGAGGTGTCATAGGAATAACATGACATGAGATGACAGCATGAGGAAAATTAGGACTGGTTAATTTCGGTGCTGGGCTGATGGTTGGCCTTTAGGCCACTGCATTCACTTCTTTCCAATGAAGGAAATTCTCTCTCTCTCTCTCTCTCTCTCTCTCTCAAATGAATCAGCTGTTTTGTTTCAGTCAAATGACCATGAGGGAACAAAACCAAAGCCTTTGCAGCATGGTGCATAGCATAAAACCACAAAGGCAATGATTTGTATGAACCCACCCAGGCACAATATCTGTGTTTAGGAGTCCTGGTTAGCAAAAATGCTACACCAAGCTCGGCCAGAATGCCAGCTGAGGAACAAGTAATGTGTAATTCAGAACAGCCTCATCCAACTGCATTGGGTGATGTCTCGAGGTACAGGTCTAATTGCTGTTCTGTCTATCTCTGCAACAATGATAAGAATCTTATTGATATATACAGGTATTTGTGCAATTGATCACACAATTGGCCATGCAATTGGGTGGAAACAAAATCAATTGGGATGATTGCCCTTATGTGTACTGTATGGCTCTCTGCAATAGGATTCTGTCCTGTATGTTCATGAATACCCATTCCTTTAGAGGTCTGATCTGGCCATGGTGACACATGGCTTAGTTACATCTCTGCTGGATTACTGTAACACACTCTACATGAGGCTGCCTTTGAAAAGTATCCAGAAATTCTAATGGGATGAAGATTCGGTCATGACTGTAATGACACCACACACACACACACACACACACACACACACACACACAAATACATTAAAATGATTCAGCCAGATTGTTAACAGGGACTGGTTCCAAGGAACCAACAACTCTCCTGTTACAGCAGCTCCACTGGCCGCTGATCTCTTTCTTGGTGGAGTTCAAATGGCTGGTTTGATAAACCCTCAATGGCTTGGGTTCAAGCTAAGTCTGCATCTCCATTATGAGCCTGTCCCTGTATTAAAATATCCAGGAGAGGCCTTTGCTGTTGGTTCCACCGCCCTCATAGCAGTATTTGGAGGGGGGTTATGGGAGATGCCCTTCTTTGTTGATGCTCCCATACTCTCGAACTCCCACCCATGGGGTGCCAGGCTGGCCCCCATATTTGCTGTCCTTCCACAAGCAGATGAAACCAATATGAATTATTTATTTAATTATTTCTTTAAAAATGTACTGGCATGTACAATTCCGATTTTCACTACAGAATTTTAAAAAGTATTAAGCATCTGTCATTTTAATTATTTTAGGCTGGAATCTTGTGAGATACCCTAGTTTTCTGCAAGACTGTGTATACATTGTCAAAGGCTATCACTTCATTTGTTATCAGTTATCAGTATGCTTTGAAAATCCTAAAATCTGCATGATTTCTGAAAGAAGGAAGGAAGTGTTTTTAAAAACCTAATGGGGCATTTTCTCTTGTGTTGGCAGGGTCCAAGGATTGGTATTCTTTAAACTTGACATGCAAAAAGTATCCCTAGAATGCAGAGCCAGTTGTTGAGGAATGAAGAAGGGAACAAGACCTTCATAGGGTGGAGAGTAGAATGCTCTGCATGAGGAAAAGGGAGGTCTGGAGTCCAGGTTAGGAGGAAAGATACCCATCAATGGCAATGAAGACCAGCAACAAAACATTGCTTGAAATCTTGTTTCTTAGCATAGTAAATCACACTGAATAGGCCATTGAATCAGTGGGCATTCCAAGAGTCATCTCCTCCATAACCTTCACTGATTCAAATGGACCTGCTCTGGTTCCAAATTACTTTAGCATAGTATGTCTCAACTAAAATAAGCTCATTGGAAACAAAGCAAAGCACAAAGTGTTCTGCTTATATACCATCCCATAGCACTTCGAGCACTCTCTGGGCGGTTTACAATTTTTATGCAAGCTGGGTACTCATTTTACCCACCTCGGAAGGATGGAAGGCTGAGTCAGCCATGAGCCAGCTACCTGGGATTGAACCCCAGGTCGTGAGCATAATTTTAGCTACAGTACAGGCATTTATCTGCTGCACCACGAGGTTCCTTGTGGATAAATTCCCAATGAAATTTATTTATTTAATTATTTATTTATTTAGATTTCTATTCCTCCCATCTGACAACAAGGCTACTGTGTGTGTGTTATGGAGTAGCTAATTAAACAAATCCCCAATGATTCAATGGCCTATTCTAGTGTAACTTGCTACGCTAAGCAACAGGACTTCAAGCACTATTTTGTAGCTTGTATTACTTACTTAAAATAAAAATGTGAAGCACTTCTTTGTTCAAAAGAATCCACACAAGAGTGAGACCCATGTAGGGTGCTGCCCATTTGTTACATCATTTGCTTGTGCTGGTTCTGAATGCACTTTTGTTTGTCTGTGTTTCATTAATATCTAAAGTGTTTTGAGCACTCAGAAGCTACGGGCTATAGAAACGTACAAGCACTTGTGCTGTTTATCCAGGCACTTACCCACTATGGAATGCACATGTAACCATAATTACAAACGCTGGAATGTCAGACATGCGCTTGCCCACAGAACATTGTTGTCTTCATGCCAGACAAGACAGTAAATATATCACAGGAAAGCTGCAGTACAGATAATATGAAAATAATTATTGTTAGTAATTTTATACCCTACTGGAGTATATTATTAATTTCTACTTAACTGGATGAGTCCATTTTGACTAATTTCCAATCACCGAGTCTGATTTTAGCTCATGAATGTCTACGGTTGAAGGGAAATGGTGCGTAATAATAATGATGATGATGGCGATGATAATTGTGTATTACTTTGCACATTAATTTTGATTGGCTGTACTTGGTATTCTACAACAACAACCAAGAAAACAAATATCAAATCCTAATAAATAACTAGTTTAGCTCAGTAATAAGTAATTAGTATTGGCATTTAATTGAACAAAAAGTGGGTTCATAGCAAATTGCATCGCTACATCGTAAAAGTCATAACAGAGATACCGTGAAACAGCTCCATTAAAGCTAAAGAATGTAATAGGCAACAAAAGCTTGACTTTGAGAATGACATTGTATAGTTCTATCTATCATTTCTGCTACTGTACAGCACGGAATTGTATGGACTTTAGCACAAGCTATAAAAAATATTTAACATATAGATTTACCATAGGATGCTACAACTTTCTTGGATCAAGTGGCGACCAATGAAGACAAAAGGGCAAAGACCAAGCAATAATAAAACACATAAGATACAAACAGGTAGAATAGATAATCAGTATGAAGCATAATGGCTGGCTGGATAGTCCAGTGAATTAAGTATCTGTCAGAGATTGGGACTCAGGTTCCTCACTGTGTCTCTGTAGCCTAGGTGGCTTTGAACGATCTGTGCTGTACTAAAAGTGCCCCCCAAAGAAGGCAAAGGTAAATCATTTCTGTGTACTCTATACCGGGAAAACCCTAGACAGGGTCACCATAAGTCTTTATTGACTTGACAACATACAGGCTTTTTTAAAATATAAAGCATAAAGAGAAATGGGAAATGCAGGCTCTTACACCTGATCATTCAAGGTAAAATGGAAAATA
>JAHTLZ010000204.1:35001032-35012986 GCA_023846285.1 Phrynocephalus versicolor
TTCATTTGGAACGAATTAATTCCTTTATACAAGGTACCACTGTACTTCTATTTGGTGCTATGTTGGTGGCTCCCTGATCTGCAGCCATGAGAAAACCATGTTTTGTGTCAAAACTAGAGATGGGCATGAATTTTAAAAAAAGGCATTTTGTTTGTCGTTTGTCATTTGTAGGGTCCGTTTCGGTTCGTTTCCATTTTTCGTGAATTTTTGCAAAAAATTCATTTTCGTTTTTGTTTGTTTCGTTACCATTTCGTTACCATTTATTTCAATTTTTTGTGATTTCTTTTTAGGATTTTAAGCAATTCACTCATATTGCAGTAACGGAAATGAAACGCACGACAAAATTTCTGGTGTTTCTGTTCGTTTAGTTTCATTTTGAAGACAAAATTCATTTGTCATTTTGTTAGCTAAGGAAAATAAAAAACGAAAACAAAAACAAAAACAAAAAATTGTTCGTTTCGTGCCCATCTCTAGTCAAAACCTATGAACTTTGGATTGGAAAACAAGGCTGTACATGGTTGCCTGCATTATCCCCATTGTTGAACCAAATTAAATTACCTTTTAGACATACAGTAAATATACTCCACATATCTTAGTCCTCTTAAAATAAGGAAGGGCAGAAAATATTTTGCATCACCTTGTTCCACTTTCCTGTCTTGTTCTGCCAAATATAGTTGCTTACAAATGAATGATGGTGAAAGCTTTGGCCTTTGGAATGGATACTTGCGGGAGTGGTTAGTAATAACCTGCAGCATTTTTAAATGCTGCAACCAACTGAGATTCCTGGTAAATATCTGGTGCATTACATGTGCACATGCCTAATCAATTTCCTTAAGACTTTATATCATGCTGTTTCATCACTCACTTATACTTGGTGAATTATTTTCCTGGTCAGATTTTATTTTCAGATGTATGTGCCTATCCATCCAGTGACAGTACAAAGGAAACATTTGTCTCTCATCCATCTTCTTCCTGCCATACATGGAAAATGATTAAGGCCCTCTGCTTTGTTATATTAATTGCTTTGAAAATAACCCAGAGGGGCCCCCAAACTCCTGATGGGATGCCAGCATGAGAGAGGTCTTACTCAAAGCTGTGTAAAGGCAGTTCCCGGCACAAAATCATCATTTACACTGGGAGCTCTACAGATCAACTAGACTAAAGGCTCCCTCTGCCTCTGGGAATCCATTTGTTTGTTCTCATCTGAAATGTGGAAATAAAATCCCTTCTATATAAGGACCGACTGAGGGACCCTGGAAACTGTAGTACAAAAGGTAACAATTACAAATTTGGGCCGTCTGCTTCTAAGCACAAAGTATATTGCACTCAGTTCTGCTATATACAAACCTCTTGAAAAATTAGGACTGTGGATCTAGAAGACGTCTTCCTCATTCATGGATCTCCTTGTTGGGATATTCTGAGATCTTTCTCAGAGTCTCCTCTCTGTGTCACCCTGGCACCATTAACTTTATTGAAAAATTCAGTGGAAGATTTATGGGCTCCCAGCTTTGCACATGAAGTTGGAAAGCTACTTTTGAGAAGAGTAAATATAATGACACACTGAAACCACCCATATCCATGCAGTGGTAGTGGCAGGATGCTGCTCTGGAACCCAGAGCAACATCCTCCACTGCTCCATTATGACTGGCTTCGGTATATAATTACTGTACTTTTATTCTTCTTCAAAGTAACTTCCCAAGCCTGACTTACACTCTCTCATTCTCTGCAACATCACCTGGAGAGAGAGAGAGAGAGAGAGAGAGAGAGAGAAGGAATAAAAATGCATTTGCAAAACTGATCATTCTTGCAGGTATTCATTTTACATCTACTGTATTCCACCTTTCTGGCAATCATGACCAAAGGGGCACTTCAGAACATCTGCAGGCAATTTTTATAGGCACTGGTGATTCATAAACTTTGATTTCAAAGACATTTCCTACAAGTCTTTGAGCTCTGTGGGACCACATGAGTTTCTCCACAAAAATTCTTGGTTTGTTTCCAGAGGTTTATTTCACGATTTCTGTTGTCTCAGGGATAAAGTGGTTTTGTTACAGCTCAATCACTGTGAGCTATTAAATCAAGCAGCTCAAACAGTCCCCCAGCTTAGACAGTTTTCTTAAGCTTCTTCCCTTTAACCCCTGCTTCTTTCTCTCATGACATCTTTTAAATCAGATGTAATGTGCTTTCAGTGTTTGTTCACGCATGCTTTTGATCGACGTGTAGATGTGCGAGATTATTGCAGTATTTGGTTCGTGACATCTATGGGGCGGAGGTGGGTGGGGAAATAACAAATAATTCAGAAGGTTGTTCCAATTTCCTTTCCTTTGAATCAACATCAGTGTCCATCCCAACCCATTTCCAGATGGCATGGCGAAGGCACATTACTTTTCCCAGCTTAACACCTCGTTTGTCCTGGGTAACCATTACACAAGCGAAAGCTCCTGCACTGTGGCATCCAACTGCCTTTAATGACTCCCACTCAATGGATTAGGTTTTTATTTTCAGCATGTTAAACACCATACAAGGCCCAAAGCTACAATTTGCAGGGATAGAAACAAATGCTGTAAATCCACAACTGTCTTCAAGGGTTCAGTGTCAGCAGTTTGCACACATATCCACAGGATATATAAATTTATTTCTTATTGAGTTTTAATTTGGGAGTGGGGAGAATCACTTTTTAGTCAGTGTTCATGACACATGGCTGTTACGTCATTAGAAATAAGACTTAACGCTCTCCATCAACATTTTAAACAGCTTGTTTGTATAGCAGCGGTAGTCTTACCAAGAAAAATATAGGTAGGCAGGTAGATGATGAGTCAATCCATAAGAACAATGTCTATTTAGATGAGCAGATTAAATATCTTTTCTAGCTTGACTTCCAAAGAGTTTCCCAGTTGAACATGCCTAGTTCAGAACCCTCTCTAAATTACCGATTTTCTTTCATGTCAGGGATATGTACAATCATGTACAAAATAGGTTTCAAGCCATTGTTTAAAATACAGTGGACCCTTGTATAATATACAGCTTGTATAACATAAAATTTGTACAACATAAAAAATTCCGGAGATAGGGGAAAATTGCTTAACATAATCGTCTATGGGGCAAATCTGTACAACATAAAAATGGGATCACTCTGTTTTTAATGCATTCCTATGGGAATTTGTATAAAGGAAAATTTGCTTACCATAATTTCATTTGGAACGAATTAATTCCTTTATACAAGGTACCACTGTACTTTTTACATTTTTAATGGCACTGTGGATTAACTAGAATCACCTGGGTAGGAAAAGTCCCTTTTAGCGACTATGAGTCCAAATGATAAAAATGTTGTAAATGGGACCTTCAGATTTTTTCATTCTGCAACCTCTAGAATTCACCAGGTATTCCCCCAGGCAGAATTCTGGGAAGTAAGAAATCCATAAGTTCACTTCATTTAAAAAAACAAAATGAGACAAATTTTCATTTCATTCTGTTTTGTTTTTGTTTATTATTTATTTTGACAAGTGCTGACCAGCTGGCCCCACATGGCAGGTGGTCAGCACGAGGTTGTTGTTTTTAAAGCACCGATCAGCCTCCGCTGCAGCTGATTGGCACAAGGGTTTTTAAAAAGTGCCGACTGGCCTGCACTACAGCTGATCAGCAATTGTTTTTTTTTTTTAAAGTACCGGCCGGCCAAGCCCTGCTCATGGGCTGGTCAGTGCGAGGGGGGAAAGCACTGATCAGCCCACACTACAGCTGATCAGCACTTGTTTTGTAAAAAAAAAAAAACCCAAAACACTGACTGGCCAACATGTCTGCTGTAAAAAAAATTAAAAATTAAAAAACAAAAAATGAAACAACACAAAAAATGAAATGAATGTTTTTTAAAAAAATATTTTGTTCCAAATGAAATGAAACAAAAACAAAATGAAAAATGAAACGAAACACCATTTTGGCATTTCGTGCCCATCTCTAATTAGTACCATAATCTCTTGCAGCATCCCTGGAATTTTGCTTCTTCCAGCTGCACAGCTAGTCACACAGCAGGGAGCCTAGCAAAGCAAGGAGAACTCCTATGAGACTTCCTTTCAAATTTGTATTTAGGTTAGAGAATACCATATTCAGCTGGTGAATGTGGACTGAGGGTACATGGGACGCATATGAAGTATAGACCTGTGTTGAATGCAACAAGTATGAAGGACCATCTCCTGAATTGTTGGTGGAGAAAGACAGGAGGAATTGCACAATCAAACACACAATAATATATTTAAACATGGACCTCAAGTATGTGATGAAGCAATTTGGACTGATTGATGTATTCATAACTCATACACATTTGAGTGCCATTGAGAATTCTGTAACAAACACTTGTCAAGGGACCTGTAACCTTGTATGTGTGTGTGTGTCATTATAGTCGTGACCAACCCTTCGCGTAAGAATTCAGGATACTCCTTGGGAAATATCTGCTTCATCTGCAAGTGTTCTAAAGCAAATGAGTGATCAAACCGCAATGGCAACTATTTGTATATCAGAATCTTAGGCAGGAGAAAATGCACAGACCTACTAAGAGTTTGCTGCCAGTGTTCTTGTCACAGTCTTGTAATATGGGCATATTTGGATTCATGGCACAGTGTGGAATGACATCTTCAGAGCTTAGAATGCTCCCATGAGAAAAATATCTCAGTAAGAACAGGATAGATGTATAATGAATCTAAGGAAGTTTCACAAGATTGCAAGTTGCATGTTTATACTGTATCCCTTGGTCATTTACAAAAATCTCCAGTCAATAAAACATAAATTGTGATCCAACAATATCAGAATGGAGTACAACCAACATAGCACTAAAGAATCCATAATTAAATCAGCAAAAGATCATCACAATAAACACTGTAAGGTATAAAAACAAGAAGAGAGGAAATTCTGGGTGTTGAAGCCCCAGAACATAGATCATCATCATCATCATCATCATCAAATTATCACACAGCAAACAAAGTAACTATGCTGGATCTTGTATTACAAATCACTAGTCGAACGCTTCCCAAACATTTAGGACTACGTGATGTAACAGTGAATTATGCAAGCAGATCCCATTAATGTGGCCTTCTGCAGCTGACTGATGGTAACTTTTTCAACTCCAATTTCTTCTAAATACTTGCTTAGCTCTTTAGGCACCGCGCCCAGCAGGCAAATTACCACTGGGACCGCCTGTACTGGTTTATGCCAGTCTCTGACGTTCAATTTTCAGATCCTGATATTGGGTAATCTTTTCAAGTTGTTTCTCTGTGATTCTACTATCACCTGCTATAGCAATATCAGTGATCCACTCCACATACTTTTCTAACCCTTTGGATATATTCTTTACTGACCACATTTTTCACTTGCCCATGCTTGATATTATCTAATTCCACAGTATGCCCAGATATTTATAGGCTTCAAACTGATGATACTTAATGGCTTGTCCATTTGGCATTTCAATTCCTTCACTCTCAGTGATTTTTTCTTTTCTCAGCGCCCCTGTGGCACATTTGTTTAGTCCAAACTCAATACTAACATAAGTACTGAAAATTCGGGCTGTGTTGGTCAGTTAGTGTATTTCGGTTTCTGGTTTTCCATACAACTGTAAGTCATCCATATACAATGGATAAGAAATTTTCCCTGAATTTTTAGCAGTTTGGTACCCTAAATTTGTCTTCTGCAAAATTATTGAGAGGGGAATCAGCCCCACGCCACAACAAGGCGGCACCCTTGGGTGATTATTATTATTATTATTATTACTACTACTACTACTACTACTACTACTACTACTACTACTACTACTACTACTACTACTACTACTACTACTACTACTACTACTACTACTACTACTGTAACTTATATGGGTCTAGTAAAATTTTAAAAAGGTCCTCTGAAGAGGTGTGCATATGTGTGTCTTTGGACTACAACTACCAGAATTCTCCAGGTATCTATGCTATGTTGTTATGCCACCAGGGCAGATCCTTAGAGATATAGTCCAAAAAAGACAAATGAACCCACCTTTAGTCCTCAGCTTAGACTGGAAAAGCTACAACAAAAGACATTTTGCCACCACTATACCATGGCAAACATCCTGATAGTGTGAGATTTTAGAAGCTAAACGGGGCCAGGTTTGGTTAGTAGTTGGATGGGAGACCACCTAGAAATAGAAAAGGGTAGGGTCTGAAATCCCAGAGAACTATTAGTACTGCACAGCATTGGAAACAGAGGGCTTGATCGGCAATTGGTTCAGTTAAGGATAAGGCAAATCAATATCTTCCTGAGTTGCCAGGGAAACCTCTTAACAACCAATGTGGCTCTACTCAAAAGTTTCTCTTTCTCACAGCTAAGGACCTTGTTTCACCTCACTGTAAGGAGACCTAGGGAATGTGTATTTGGTGGCAATCTTAGTAAGTATTTGCAAGGGACGGTAATCCTTTACAAAAACCTTGGCTAAAGCCAATTATAGTATTAAAGAATATTGGCTCTGTAAATTGTTCTTCCTTTCTACTCATGCTAGTCTTCAACTTTCAGCAGAGGGAATCTATAAAAGGGTACTTTCGAATATGTGACCTGCCCACTGCAGGTTGAAGTTGCTCATTTTACTCTGTCATAATATATCCCAACCATTTTTAGGACCTGAGAGCAATTTGCAGAAGTGCTCCAATAACTTCACGTGCATCCTGGAAATCCCCCACTCACAACCCGTACCCGGACCAATAATTTATCATCCTTTCTCAGCTCCAAGAAGGATAAGGAGAGCATGAAGGAGCTGCTCTAGAGAGCACTGTTCTCTAGTATGCTTGATACCATTGTTGGACTTTGGACAATCGGGCCTCATGGCTGCTTCTCTTGTCATAGGAAAGTGGATCTAATGGGAACCATTTGTTATTCCGACTCAGCAGTTATAGTCATGCTGCTGCTACCTTTACAAAAACCGGGCTGCTTTCTCTGCCCCTTCATTTTCTCTGTTATGCCTTGCTGATAACTTTGATGCATTCCAAAACTTTCCTTCTCTCTCTCTCTCTCCCTCTCTCTCTCTTTTCCAGCATGAACGCTTACTTCCACAGATGGCCCGTGATAAACCAAAGAGTGCCAATTAGAAACTGAACCTGGAGAAATTTGAGCTCCTTTGAAATAGAGGGAATTGAGCTCTGGCACAGGCTCAGCGAAAAGGGAATTTCCATTGAGAAGAAAAATGGAGATGGCATCAGGCTGGTTGACTCAAGCGCTAGGAACAAGCATATATAATTTTGGATGCTTTTCTATTTCTAAAGAATATAGATCCTGTGGTTAGGCAACAGACCAAAACCATTACAGCTGTTGTAAAAAGAAACAGAAAAAGACATTGAAAGCAGTTATTGAACAAAATGCCAAATTCATTGTTTCAAGAGATTTTTAGAGCACTAAACACGAAACTTTGGCCTCCATGTCTATTCCATTGAGTTTCCATACAATTGTGATGCTCTAGAACGGTGGTCCCCAACCCCCGGGCCGCGGACCGGTGCCGGTCCGTGGACCAATCGGCACCGGGCCGCCTGAGGAAACCAGGGGAAACTCCTCCTCCCTTCCGTCCCTGATCTCTTCAGCACGCGCCCCGGGAGGAGGAGGGAGGAGGAGGAGGCAGGGGAGCCAATGAGCGCTGCGCTTGTTGGGGGCGGCCCGCTGCCCAATGGGCGGGCGGCTTGTTGCGTTGGGGGACTGCCGCCGCGGTCGCTGGTGGTGCTGTCGCTCCTCCTCCTCCTGACGGGGGCCGGCGGCGGCGGCGCACCTGCCCGCCAGGCGGGAGCGACCCTTAGCAACCGCGGCGGTGGCGGCGGCCCGCCCACCCACCGACCAGCCCGCCAGCCAGCCATGGGGGTGGCGGCGGCTCCGGCCGCGGCAGCGGAGGGAGGAGGAGGAGGAGGCCGCTGAGGGGGGTTCTCTGTCGCGGTGCGGATGAAGGCAGGACACCGGTAAGCCAGCCTCTTCCCCTCTCTCGCTGTCCTCCCTCTTGGTGTGTGTGTGTGGAGGGCGGAGAGGGAGGGCTGGGGGGGTCACGGGAAGGATCCTCGCTGTGTCCGCCAAAGCGCCCGGCGTGACAGCTTGCCTCCCCTTTTCCTCCTCCTCCGCCCTCCTCCTCCTCCTCTTCTCTCCCCCGGCAAGCAATGGAAGAAGGCTGGAGGAGCGCAGGACGAGCCGCCGCCACCTTTGCCTCCCTCCTCCGCCCGCCGGCGGCTGCGGCGCATCCTCCTCCGCCGCCGCCCTCCTCTTCCTCGCCCTCAACCAGTAGCAGCAGCAGCAGCAGCAGCCACGGCGGCGGCGGCGGCGGCAGATCAGGCGCGAAGGAGGGTGGGCGGGGGGGGAGGCTGCTTCTCGATCTCTCTTTTTTCCCAACCCCCCCGCCACCGCCTCCCCCCTGCAATCACCCCTGCCCCGCCGCCGCGACCCCCCGCTCCTCCTTCTTCTCCTCGTGCCCCGTGGCTTGTGGGGAGGGGGAGAGAGGGCGGAGCCGAGTGGGAGGGGGGCCGGCGGAGGGCTCACTCGCCCGGATGGACCCCAGAGGGTGGGGAGTGGGGGAGGGTCGTCGCCCGTGCGCCCGCCGCTCCTCCGCCTTTGGGGTTCGTCGCGGAGCCGCTTTGTTGCAGCGGGTGGTGTGTGTGTGTGTGTGCGCGCGCGCGTGCGTGCGTGCGTGCGCGAGTGAGTGTGGGAGGGGGACGGGCGTGGAGGAGTGCATGCCCCCCCGGGCCACGGAAAAATTGTCCAGCATTTGCCGGTCCGCGGCAAAAAAAAGGTTGGGGAGCACTGCTCTAGAACAGCCCCACCTTGTGCCCTCCAGATATTTTGGACTGCAATTCACAGCAGCTCCACTTGACATAGATAATGGTGAAAGACTAAGGGATGTCAAATAGCCAATAAATCATAGGGTGGTAGGCTGCCTCATCAACCGCCCCCCTAAAATATACTTTTTGACATCTGGATTTCAACTCATTAAGTTTTGACGGTTTTATCTGAGGTGTTAGAGTAATGTAAACCAAGTGGAGTATCCCAGTGAGAGTGAATAAAGAAATAATGGTCACCAACATCAGGAGCAATGGACCAGGTACTAATAGCCAGAACTGCCTGGATTGTGGAGGCCATTACATTACAGCAAGGAGAGGAAACCTCTGGTGTAGAAGAACAGCTTCTGACTGAAATTCTGAGGAGATGATGGTATTAGAAGCAGAGTGCCTTTGAGAAGAAAAGGACCTCATACATATAGGACCTCCACATATATTGTAATACAGTTTGCTTTTGTTCTGTGATTGGTCATTCGAAGGTAAACAAGGGCTTCACTTGCAGTTCTGATTGTTCAGTCAGGGCACTTTGAAGGTGATTAGAATGAGTATTTATTGTCTTTATGTGTAAAATTAAGGACATATTTAATGCAAATATCAAGTGAATTTTGCAAATACGTTGGATGGAATGCATAAAACAAATCCCACACCCTCAAACATTCAGTCCCATCTGAGTTCTTTAAATTAATATGTCAACAACATTCTTAGTAATTTCAGGACTTAGAAGTTGTTTGGGGTAGATAAGGCAGCCTACTCTCTTATGGCTTTTTGTTTATTTAATTCACACAGCAAATTTGGCAGGCCGGGGGAGCATCAATCATTGCTATGCCCGTGGTGCTTCATTTGAAACTTCGAACTATTCCAGGAGAAGTAATCACTAACAGTGGAATTCTAAATTTGTTCTCATATTGATAATGATATCAGTGGAACTCTTCAGTAGCTGAATTGTAGGACCTTCGAGTTTTCTGAATGGAAGAAGGGGAAGTTCCAAGTCAAATATGTTGTCCTGGAATTACAGTTACGTAGAGCAAACTATTGGTCCCTTTGGTCCAATAGTTCATCTGGTCTTGTTAAGTTGATGCAGTGAAGTGCCACCTTAACCATTCTGAGAGTGTAACTGCAGCACAGGAAATATCATGCTTATAACACCTCCTGCCTGTGATTAAGACACATGGATCTCACTTCCTGAGTCCCTGGTTCAAATCCACTTATGTTTTACATATTCATTACACCTACCACTCGTAGTTTGATTACTGTGCATAGAAAGTGTCAAGCATATCTGCAAATGCCCAAGTAAACCTCATCAAAATATGATTATTTGAATGAAAAAAATATTAATTGGCCAATCCCATGTTTATGTAAGTGTAAAAATGATTTTAATTGAGTTCCACAGGTTTCAGTGTGCATTGGTAAGTGTGCATTGGGTTGCAATCTTCATCTCTTTCCCAAAGAGCCTGGAGAAGTTACTTTTTTCAAAGCATCATCATGAAAGTCAAGAAAGATATGTGTTGGCTAGATGATTCTGGGAATTGTGGTCCAACCTTTCCCAGCTCTGCTTTTCCTTCTGTCCTATTGAAGCCCCCTTGAGTTCATTATTGAAAGAAACAAGCTGTGTTAGACTATTCCCAGAGTCTGTTCCAGCTATATGTCTCCAAGCAGAAATGTGATTTAAGGCCAAATTCTCAGAGCTGTCACTCTGCGGCAATGCACTGTTTTGTATAAGAAACAATAATGCACTGGCAAGGAAACACAGCCGTTCCCATAACACGTCTCTCATGTTTCCTGTATTTACAATAAACTGCCACATGTTACCTGAGGTTGCTGGTCCCAAAGTGAAAGAGTCGAGAGACAAAGAGTCAAAGAGGTTAGTCAACCTAACTTCTCTCCCCCTCCCCCCCCAATCCATCCCTTGGCACTTTTCTAAAAGAAAAGTATGGAAGCATTTTAATCATTACTTTCATACACGCTACCTTTCAAGTTCCCCAAAGAACTCAGCGGATGGTGTGATTTCAAGCACCAGGCATCTTTCCACTTGTCTGCATTTTCTGTGACAGCAGCGGCGTCTAATGGTGTGAAACTCCTGGCACTTAGAATACTTTGATATGTACTTTCCCAGGCTTCAAAAGGATAAAGAGACAATGGGCGCATGACTTCAGGGGGAAGCAGTGCTCGCCAAGAGCTTGGGGTAGCTCATCTTCTCTCTGTTTCTTTGGCAGGAGTTGAAATGTTTTGCAAGGTGAAAGAGACGTACGAGGGAGAAAGAGACTTGTTAGTGGTTTCTGAGGCTGCAGGTTTGAGGCCTCCGGCAATATTCTGGTCTGCACAGGTTTTTCTGTTATTGTTATGGGTAAATCAGAGGGCAGCCCTTCATCAAAGTCTGAAGATGTATGTTATACTATAAAAGGCGCAGAGAGAAGCAAGTAATTAAACAGATCCTTTTTAAGCTACCTGGATTTCTTGGAGACTGCAGTCAATTGTTGGAGAAACTCTGTTATTCCGGCTAGGATAGCAATGCCTATGGTGATGTTTACATATGTAGCAAGTCCTGGACAACTCATTAATTGATTCTAAACACTGAATGTTTCATTACTTGAGTTTTTTGCAAATGTTTGCAATATTAAGGGCTCTCAATGGAAATCTGGAGCTGTTGTTCAAAAAACTGAGTTCCTGAAATCCTTTTTCATGAAAGACATTTGCAGTACTTTTCAAGACATTAGAAGTGAATTCAACTCAAATACATGGGATGTATAAGTTTAAAAATATCATTGTTATTATCATACCATCCTGAACATATCTGATTTTGTAAGCTGAGCAGGGCTGGTTTAGTTAATACTTAAATGGGAGACCATAAGGTACCAGTAATCTTTAGATAGGGCTAGGAGAGAATTCTGACTGCTACTGGCAACCAGAGTGGCAACACAGGGCTTGGTGTACTAACAATCATTTTAAGGGAGCTTCATCTGTTCCTATGTTCCACTGCAGTCTTTATCAGAGAGTCTGAGTAAACGATGCTAGAATTAGTTTACATGGTATGTCATGGTTTGGATGTCTTTGAGACAGAATTTGATTCTATTGATGGGGCATAATTGAATTTGCTGTAGAGGATGTTTTGCAATCAAATCCTAAATTAATACACACCTGCAGTAG
>JAHTLZ010000204.1:35013026-35033188 GCA_023846285.1 Phrynocephalus versicolor
GATTTTGTAAGCTGAGCAGGGCTGGTTTAGTTAATACTTAAATGGGAAACCACAAGGTACCAGTAATCTTTAGATAGGGCTAGGAGAGAATTCTGACTGCTACTGGCAACCAGAGTGGCAACACAGGGCTTGGTGTACTAACAATCATTTTAAGGGAGCTTCATCTGTTCCTATGTTCCACTGCAGTCTTTATCAGAGAGTCTGAGTAAACGATGCTAGAATTAGTTTACATGGTATGTCATGGTTTGGATGTCTTTGAGACAGAATTTGATTCTATTGATGGGGCATAATTGAATTTGCTGTAATCCACAAGCTTGGATCAGGCACCCAAGGTCTCTTTTATTAAAGTGGCTAGAGATTGCGAGTGGGGCCATATTGTGATGGTTATGTGCCATATTTCCCTGAAATGTTACTGCATCTCAATTATCTTACTTTTAAAAAAAAAAAAAGCAACAAGTCCTTTTCCTGTGGAGTGTTTCTTTTCTTTGGGCAGAGTGGGGAGTGAGAGACAACACTGGACAACAAATGTTTGTCTTCATAGAGAACTTGCACAATTAGTATTGAAACAGACAATATTTAAGTTAAACATACCACCCTGAACACACCCAATCTCCTCTAATTTTGAAAGCTGATCAGGATGAAGCCTAGTAAATTTTTGAATGGAAACCAGCACACAATGCCAGAGATCTCCAGGTAAGAAATAATCCAGTCTGAAGAATATGATGGACCAGTTCCAGTAGTTGTTTGCAGTACTGAGCTAATGGATCATAATGGATCCAGTTGTAAGCAGCTTCTAATTCTTTGTAAATCTATAACCACGTGATTAATGAAGACAGTGCAGATGAGTTTCGCTACCTCCTACCTACATGCAATGCTGATATTTTTGTGCTCAAGCTCTTCTTCGGACATTTGGGGTGCTATACACAGAGAAGTTCTGACTTCACCTTCATAACAAGTGGGTCCAAAGTCATCCAACTTAATTCATGGTTTGTTGCCAGTTTCCAGCTCCCAGTTCAATGACCAGCATGTTATCCTGGCAATAATCTATTTTAGAAACACATCATTAAAACCACAAAGATCTAGGATCACAAATTACAAAAGTCTACTAAAACACACAGAAGGCTGCAGAAACAGACAGTAATGGAAAACAAAACAAACACTTGCTTATTCTTCCAAGGCTTGTACAAATAGATATGTTTCTATCAGGAAGCCAAAAGAGTGTGATGGGCAGTCAGCCATTACTGAGAAAATCCTTCTACATGTGATGATGGCCTTGAATGTGACACTGTTTGGGTAACTATGAGCAGAGTCCCTCTGGCCGATTTCAAATCCTGGACATGTCATTACTGGGGAAGATGGCTGCTTATTTTTCCACGCCCTGAAATCTTTGAAATCAAAGCCTTTCTGGTCCAAATTTGGTATTTTGTCTTCTCTTGGCTCATATACGGAGAAACTTTGAGAGATATTCCAGTGAGATTGCAGGGGTAACAATTGCTGGCTTCCCAGTCCACACCTGATCTGAAGACACCTGCATTATGTTGCTAAATTCTGGGCAAGTCGTTACCAGAAAAAATATTGATAAACTGGAGAAAGTTCAGAGAACAGCAACAAAAGGAATCACAGGCTTCATTGAGTTGATATATGATTATAGATGAAAGGCTAAGAAGAGCCTTTAAACCAAGACAAGGTGAATGATGCTAGGATGTATAATTAACCTTGGCAATGTGACAGCTGACTACGTTAAAGCCTATGGTGATAGCTGCACTTTCTCATGAGTAAGTCCTTTTGACTGCATAGGCTTTTTAATGAAAGTGTTTGAGACTGAAGCCAAAATCTAAATTTTTTCCTTTAAAAGCAAAAGCAAATTAGGGGGTTGTTTAGTTTTTAGTTTTGGTTTTTACTTAGTTTACTTAGTTTTGAAGAAAAAGTGATATAAAGCCATAGAACCATGGAGTTTAAAGAGATACCAAAGGTAACCAAGCCCAACTTCCTGCTAATGTGAACGTAATAAATAGCCATCCAAACTTTGTTCAAAGTAGAGTCCACCACCTTCCATTATACTCTTGACCACTCCAGATCTTACTGCCAAGAATTTCTTGTGTTTAGTTAAGATTTTTTTAAAATTGGAATCTATTAATTGTGTCCTTACCTTGTGGAGCAGCAGAAAACCAGCTGGCTCCATCTTCCATGTCACACCTTTTAGTTATTTTAAGGTGGCACTGATTATCATATCACTTCTCAGTCTTCTTTATTTCTGGGCTGAATGTACCTACCAGTAGCTGCCACAACTATTCCTTAAAGTGCTTCATTCTCAGGCACTGCTCCATTACGAGTGCCTTCCTCTGGATATGTTCCAGATTGTCTATATTGTTTCCTAACTCTGGTACCCAGAACTGGACACAGGGGCTTAAGTCCTGTTGTTAAATTATGCATGTGGAAGGCAAACCATGGAACATCTGGTCACTTATAGTGGGAATTCTCCAGTCCTGCTGTCTTCGAGTGGGTGTAAGAATCCAGTGGGGTTAATTGCCTGCTAGAAGTGCCTCCAATGTAATTCTGTTTGCCTTCCATGTGAGTAATTAAATAGGAATTCATCCAGCATATCACATGAGGCATGACAGAAACATAACAGATTCATGTTTTAAATGACAGCAAATAAAAGGGGGTGAGCCAAGTGGCCATCACAAAACACAATTGCAAAAATAGGTTACAGGCGATACCTTTATAGACCACTATTAAAAATAAAAAAGAACATTGCAGGCCTATAAAGTATTGCCTGTAACCTATGTTTTAAATGGTGATTTGGACAGTGTATTAGTTGTACAGTGCAACCTAAAATTGTACTAAAATGACATTCTGTTGCTTCTTCCTGGGATTCTCTGAGGTGTGCACTCTGGGTGGCTTACAATAAATACTTGACTCTCAACTCAACATAACATAGCCTTGAAAATAGTAGTAACTGAACCTTACTCTCGTTGTCTTCCACAGGATTTAGCCAGTAAATCAGGTGAGGTATGAACACTATTTCTGTTGATTCATCTAAAATTGCATTTGTTTATTTTTGCCGCTGTATCACTGCATCACTGTATCTCACTCTTAATTTATTTTTACCTTGTAGTCTACTAAGTCTCTTAGAACCTTTTTATACCTACTACTGCCAAGCCAGGTGTCATCCATTCTATATTTGTACATCTTTTCCCTGCCTAAGTGTAGATTGCAATTCAGTAGTATATATTTCCTTTATATGTATATAAGGGCTAAAAGCAAAAAAAGTGTTCTGCTTATATACCGCCCCATACCACTTCAAGTAGTCTCTGGGCAGTTTACAGTAACAGTATGCAGGCTACCCATTAACCCCCCCCCACACACACACACACCAGCAAGCTGGGTACTCATTTTACCGACCTCGGAAGGATGGAAGGCTGTGCCTGCGACCTGGGATTGAACCCCAGGTCGTGAGCACAGTTTTACCTGCAGCACAGGCATTTAACCACTGCGCCACAAGGCTCCTGTAAGCACTTGTCGTGATATTCTGCTCTCCATGACACCACGCATACTGAATGCACAATTGAAACATTGTATTAGAATAAATTTGCATACTAAATGATGTTTCTGAAAGGTTTTGGAATAAATGAAGCACAATTAACTTTTCCAGGCTCTAGGTATTAGCTCATATTACAAAGGCTAAACCTGTTTTTTTTAATTATTCAAAAGATTTGTAATATTGCCAGACAGTCCACCAAAAGCACAGGCTGTCACTCAACACTCCAGAAGTTTGAGCATGCTTCATTTTATTTTCCCGTCTCCTTTTAGTTTCCCCCCAGTATTCTAATTTGTTAATAACGGGATCATTTCTCATGCTTACGCAGCAACAAGGATTAAATGATTGCATTTATAACATTTAAAACTAAAACTAAACCCAGCAAGGAAGAGTTAATTAATAGATAATGATGCAGTGGGAAGGAGTAGTTAGAGATTCAATTCGAGGCCCATAGGAACAATTAAAGGTTTAAAATTGGGGGGAGGGGACATTAATTTGTATTGGAGAGTAAGGGATCTGTGTTGATGGAAGGCCCTCTGAAATGGTGAATGAATGAAGCACAACCACATTGATAGCTTCAGCTGAATTTTAGCCTCTTCAACACTTTAAAAATTGCTGCAGATCTTCTGGTCCCTTCCCTGCCTGGACAGCGGTATTTCTCCTCTCCATCCACATCTCCCTGAACAGGCCACTCCACAACATTCTCCCCCCCCCCAATTCCTTTTAAGTATGAGTTTGACATCTTGCAGAAACATTTATACCTCTTGCATTTCCTACCCATTTCAAAGCAGTGGTTTCAGTTTCTCCTCTTTTTATGGATGGACCTGTCACTAGTCCATAAAAGATGTGATGACAAGTAGATGCCTATGGTAGTATAACCTAAGAGGTGAAGATCATTTGTTCTATTTCATGTTCCCACTGCTTTTTTCCTCTTGTTTTTCTTCATTATTGCACTCCCTTGCCTCCCAGAATAATCCAGTCAGATGGGACTGGTTTTTTTTTTGTTCATGTCTTTGTATCATATTGTTCCAAATTTCCAAAAACGTATACATCCCACAAATCACATTTTGTTTTATTTTTATTATTTTCAACAGAGGAACTGATCCTGCACCAAATGAAAAGGAAAGAAAGAAAGAAAGAAAGAAAGAAAGAAAGAAAGAAAGAAAGAACCCATAAACGTTGCATCTGTTTTGGATATTTTGATTTGTTTCCTTCAATTTGGGGGGGGGGGGTATTTTTGTTTCTATTGTCCTAAACAATAAAAAGTAAATAATACAAAAAGGAAATCTGCATATTTTCATTGCAATGAAATAACTCCCCCAACACACAATTGTTTTATAACACCACCAATGTATCTCCCTTTAGGACCCACCCAGAGGCCCAAAGGTGGCATATCAGTCCCCTGCACTGCTCTCCCCAGGGCCGGTGCATCCATTAAGGTGAACTAGGCAGTTGCCTAGGGCGCCAAAATGGACAGGGGGCACTGGGCACTGCGGTCTTCCCCCCCCCCGCTGGTTGCGCCGCCCCGCCGCTGCCACCGCTGCCACCCAGCCCCCTGCCCCCCTGCCCCGCTGCAGCCGCCACCCGCCGCCCAGCACCCCCACCACTGCCCCCTGCTGCTGCCGCCTGCCCGCCCCTGCCCCGCCCCCCTGCTACCTGTCCCCCCGCCCCTCGCCTAGGGGGCAAAAAACCCTAGCACCGGCTCTGGCTCTCCCACCCACTTTTCAAGATAACTGTTTGCTTGGAAGAGGCTCCTTGTGCTGTGCAGGGGCCATGGAAACAATTTTGCTGTGCTTGACTGGTCACATCTCCCCTGGACCCACGTGTTCCCACAGATGTGTTGTCATTTTATTTTTAAAGCATTGCCACTCAACAGCATTTTTAGTTTAAGGAAAGTATTTGGGTGTCTGGGTGCATGCGTGCCTACTTCTCCCCAAGGTCTAGGAGCCTGGGTGTGATTTCTGGACTTCCAGAAGCACTCGTTCTTGAAACATCTTTTATTTCAAGTTGAATTTTAAACTTTTTCCCTGTTTTAGGGATGGCAGAGGAAATAGTATAATTACAAGACAACGCCACACTTTTATTTTACAATTAGGGACACTCAGAATGTTACTCTATACCTATTGCTTTGATCTCAGTAACACCACAGGTATTTTTAACAGGATGCCAGAATTCTAACTTGCTTGCATCTGCAGGACTTTCTCGACTTACATGTAACACACGGTTAAAACTTCTTTATAGCAGTTTTTAACCCAATTCACTATCATGGGAAGAAACCCCGGGGCCTGAAATTCTAGTACAACCACAAGAACCTTCATAAAAATAAAGACCTCTAGCTTTGGTCTGCTTAAATGTGTACTGTTGGTAGACTGGTTGAACTTTGTAAGAAATCAGGCCCATTGAATAATATACCAGGCACTGCAATTCAGAAATCAATACTTTTACTCTCCCTTCAGTACCTTGCCTAGAAACTAAAAAGGGTGGTTTACCCCCTACCTGTGTAAAGTTAGGTTTATGAAAACTAATTATAAAGGAAAAAATTGTTTTACATGGGGCGTAACAAGACTGTGGGGGAAAATGCACATATACACATACACACATGAGCCTAAAGTGACGCAGCAACGAAACCATATGGTGTCATTATTCAGTCGACACAAATTTGACACTTGGTGAATTTATTATATTTTGCTTTGCTTCTGGTGCCTGAAAGGCTTTGTAACTGTCTCTTCACAAGGCCTGTCACAGATGTTGATGTATTTTCCCTCCTTTGCAGACCAGGTTTTACTGTGGAAACTGATACAACTTCACTATAGAATTTCTAGATGAATTATTCACGCCTTGCATGCATTTTGCACACCAAGGGTTGCAGGAAATCTATCCCATTCAATAAACAGTTCCTTTAATCCTCTTGAACAACAGAAACTTTCCATGCTTTAAAGACACTTTCTATTGCCATCTTTGGCATCTCAATGTTTTGGGCAACATATATGTGTACATTAACTAGTTGTCATTCCCCGCCACTCACAAATTTGCACCCTAAAATCCATTTAAATAACTCCAAAAGAGCCTTGAAATTGATACCAGCAAGGGACAATAAATATACCAGATGGGCTAAATTCTCATCCTTTTGATTTGAGCGTGCTGCTGTAATTCAAAATCTGGCAGTCCATGGTTGATTTATAAGGTAATTCCTGAAATATCTCAATTGCTGTTGTGGATGAAACGTGCTGCCCTTAATTCCAGTATCACGTGTGCAGATTAATTCTTAATTGAAAAGGGAACTTTCAGTCCTGATGGGGGAATTGGGTAAACAGACCTCTGCTCCCCAGAAGGTAAGGGAGCATGGTAAACAACACAAGCTGTGTAATATATCCCTTCAGTACAGAGGAATGTAGTGATGGTCCAGCTCAATATTATTAACTATATCATGGTTAATAATATTGAAAAATACCAATCTGGATCTAGACACACACACACACACACACACACACACACACACACACACACACACACACACACACACACACACACACACACACACACACACACACACACACAAATGTTCCTCCATTCCAATAGTCAATCACTGGTAAGAACAGAAGGAGTTCTTCATTGTTCCAAGTGAGGAGTGTCCATCTATCCTTCCTTCCTTCCTTTTGAGGACAGAGTTGTGAGCATCTTCCTAGTTTCAAATACAATGTCCTGTGTACTCTGGATGTATACTCAATGGTACTCTGTTGCTTAATCCTTATGGTATTGCTGGCTGCTTCATTTATTTTGTGTCTGTCTCCGCTTATTAGGTCCCAGCAAAAACAAAGGAGACCCCAGAAGCATGAAGAAGACCTGTTCATTTCTACACTAAAATATAAATATATGCTGCCTAGAAAAACAACCCCCTATTTTTAAGTTGCTTGACACTGTACACAGAGCCCCCCAAATCCAGTCCTTTGTGTCCAAAAGGCGTCCTGCCAGGACAGCCCTTTCCCCCCTTATTCAATATGAGAGGAGGGTGAAGTGTATGGAGCGGAATGGATTAGTGATTAGATCAACATGTATTGAGCAACCACATAACTAAATCTTCAGATGTTGACACTGAGTTTGTGTTCCTGTCTTGGAACCGATTTCTTTGTTTTGATGGGCTTCCATGTGTTGCAGTTCCAACCTTCCACCCACGTACTAACATTCAGATATGGTATTCACAGGCTTATCTGGCTTTTATCCAAGTAGTATATATTAGCTTCAAAACACAGCGCTTACGTGTATTATAATTATGCATGCACTCATGATTTTTTTAAAGTGGATGAAATAAGATCTGTATGTCATGTCTTGGAAGCAAATATATTTTATCTTGCTCTGAAATGTTGTGCTTGAACAGCCATTTATAAACTTCCAATAATATTTTTAAATGTTTATTTTCCATACTCATTACTCTCCCTCCTTCCCACTTCCTCCTTCTTTGCACACGCACACACATGGAGGAAATTACCCATAAAACCTAGAAAACTCAACGAAGCAGGAGAAAAATGTTATTCATTTTTTATTTTATTTATTTTTAACATAAAACATGAAATAAAACATTCAAACTGAAAGAAAATAAACAAAACAACAAAAACATGGATTTCCATATATTTCTCCAAACCTTGGCATTTGTTTCTTCTCCCACCCTGTATTTTCATGATATTTTAAGAAAATCTTGTTAGTCCTCCGCTTTCAATAGTGTTATATATATCTTGTGTGTGCCCTACAGTGATCACTTCTTTTTAACCCCATTTTTATTTCATTGCTTCTATTGGACCAGATATTCTCCTCATCCCTAATACTTCTTTTATTTGCTCCTTATTCCCCACTTTTTCTAATCTTTTATCCTAATGATTTATTTCTTTCTATTTTGTTTGTTTGTTTGTTTGTTTGTTTGTTTGTTTGTTGGATTTCTAGACCACCAGTCTGGTAATAAGACCACTCTTGATCCTGGACTGCAATTCCCAGAAGTCTACATCACTAGCTGTGCTGGCCAGGATTTCTGGGAGTTGCAGTACAGGAACATCTGGGGACCCACAGGTTGAGAACCACTGATTTAAAGGAATTTTGCATGGAAGTGACCCACAGTCCACACAAGCGCAGGCTGCAAAAACCTGTCAGTCTTTAAGGGACCAGAGGTCTCCTAGTTGTTCTTCTAGAAGTGTTAGTATGAGCTCAAATTAGTAGGCTAGTTCTGATTCTCAGTTTTCCCCTTACAGAACTAAGGATGTGTTCATATTGCTGCCTGCGTGATGACTTGAATGCATGGGTGGAGCATCACATATTGCAACACCACGGCTGGAACTTCTACCACCTCACCTCAAAGATGTTGAACTTGTGACTGAAACCAAATCCACACATTCTACCAGTTACACTAGTGGAGTGCAGAAAAAAAACCCAAGCAGTGTGCACACATGTGATTGGCCCCTTCCTTCAGGTCCCTTAGATTTTATTGAAATCAATCATACGTGCAAATATCACAGTACTTTAGGGAAACAACTGTCGGGCTAGTGTTACAAGTTACTTTTTGGGGTCAGCTCCCAGAATCCCCAGCCAGCCTTGTCACTGGCCATGCTGGTGGTGATGCTCAGGAGTTGCCACCTCCCCACAAATCCCTGTGAAACCAATGGAACCTGCTTCCAAGTAACTGCAGCTTGGCTCACACTGTCCAAAATCATCTCTGGTCCCATACGTTCTTCTGTCTTCTTATCAACCTGGGTGATCAAAACCAGCTGCATTAACATTAAGAAGCTGCATACGCTTCTCCATTTGGGAATAAACTTCACCATATGTTCCGAGCATAATGTTTAGAATTAAAGAATAGGCCACAAGTCTTCCAGTAGGCTTGTTTCTCACCCACCCTGTCCTCCTGCTTCATTCTGTGGGGAGAAACGAGACAAAATGGGGAACCTCTAGCTCTCATAAAATAATTCAACAAAAGGAGTATAAGGAAGGGGACTGGATGTCTCTCTCTGTGTGTGCGTTGTTTGTTACTTGAGGTCCATGCAAATCCAGAGAAGACAAGAGAGACTAGAATAACAGAATATCTTTTTCTCTTTTCACTGAGGTAAGATGGAAGGGTAGAAATCCCAGTGCCCCAGCATGGCTGTGATAAGCATCAGCAAAAGCTGACTGCCTGGATGGTTCTCCTTGTATTAGAGACACAGTGTAATAGTAAGTCACATTTGGCAAACGCTGTGTTAACACATCATAAAAATCCAACCCTTGCATGTGCACTCTGCCCTGTGGTGTGTGTGTGTGTGTGTTTGGCGTCTGTGCAAGGGGAAGCTCATAATGGGCCACTTAGTAAATGTTTTCTATGTGAAAGCTTGTTCAGAAAATAAAACCACACATCTTAAAATAAAACCCAAGAGAAGCAGCACAGAGTGTTGCTGCTGTTGTTGTTGTTTAAAGCATTTGGTATAAAATGAATAAATACAGTAAATAAATAACCCTTGGGATTAATTCAGATCCATTCCTACCAGAAGTTGGAAAAGTTGCTTGTGAGAGAAACACCCTCCCACAACCATCAGCCAAAATGGTCAGTAGCAATGCGAGATTACAGTTCTCTGGGATTTGTATTCTCACACACGTCACCTGCACTCCACTCCACCAACAGCTTCCAAAAACGATATGCAGCTTAAGTCAGTCATATTGTACTGGATTCTTTTGGAAACTGGAAGGCAGAAAACTGTAAACTAACATCCAACCAACAAAGTTCTTAAGCCACACATCATATGAAAAATCAGTTCTACTCATTCCTGGGAGAATCCAGTCTTTTGGTGACTTTTCACATCTTTGGAGGACTTTCATACAGAGAAGGGGCAGGATCAGTTCTCTATCATCCCAGAGTATAGGGCACACAAAAATGGGCTCAAGTTACAAGAACTCATCTTTTGGTTGACTGTCAGGAAAAACTTCCTAACTGTTAGAGCAGTACGGCAATGGAACCAGTTACCTCAAGAGGTGGCTAGTGCTCCAACACTGGAGGCATTCAAGAGAAAGTTGGACAACCACCTGACAGGTATCCATAGAATCATAGAACCATAGAGTTGGAAGGGAACTCAAGGGCCATCCAGTGCAAACCCCTGCCATGCATTTGATTTGTATCACTGCATTGAGCGGGGGTTGGACTGATGGCCTTGTAGGCCCCTTCCAACATCACTATTCAACGATTCTCCAAAAATACCCAGATTATTATGCAGCTGAATAAGTGAGTAGCATTTTGAATTTGCCTACAAATAACTGACAAGGACACTGGAATAAAAAAATAACTGAACCACCTTCCTTCCTGATTCTCTTAGCCTAGGCATCATGACAAAACACCATCACTCTGACATAATTCTTGCCTCAACACAATTCCCAGAAAATCATCTCTATCAACAAGTCAAAGATAGCAGCCTGCGTTGATACCAACTGACAAACAAGCTGATGACTGATAAAAAGGTTGGGATGCCATCAGCACTTCCTATGCTTATCATTGGTGTAAATAATGCCATTGGCACTTTGAGAGCTCAGGGCCAATATAACTGTCACTCTTTACCCATCTCTTTTGTCTCTTCCATGAAATCAATCAATTAATTTTTAAACTGCCACAAGAGATTTTTAAAGCAATTTTGTCACACCGGCTTCATGTTAGACAAAACAAAGATGTTAATATACCAATTACAGAAATTAAATTGGTTTTTTTGTGGTGGCCTGTGTTTTAAGAAAATTATATTGTAACTTGCTAATGAATCGAAACATCTGTGGCAATTATTGGCCGAGTGGCTGTGATGCCACAGAGTGATCATAAACATTTTAACATCTGAAAGTATAAAATTATCAATGTTTGAATGTATTTATTTACAATTATTTATTTATTTAAATTATTTCTGTTCCACCTTTCTCTCCCAAGGTCAGTTTCATTGGGAATACACATTCATACAAGAGGGACCTATACTGGTCCCTCAGTTGTGGCTCCATTACTGTCCCCCTGAATTCACTCTAAAGGAAATGGAGACCTCTAAATGAGGACAAATGCTTTACGTGTTTCCAAGTTTGGGCAGGCCTGTACTGTGTGCTCAGTCGTGCATCCCATGGCACAACTAACCACCTAATGTATTCTCAAAGGCTTTCACAGCCAGGATCTAATGGTTGTTGTGAGTTTTTTTTTGGCTGTTTGGCTGTGTCCTGGAAGTTTTTCTTGCTGACATTTCACCAGACTCTGTGGCTGGCATCTTCACAGGGCAAGTTGCTCCTTGCCCTCTGAAGATGCCAGCCACAAAGTCTGGTGAAATGTCAGGAAGAAAAACTTCCAGAATACGGACAAACAGCCCAAAAAACTCACAATGAATCTCATAATCACCGCCAGTCCACTAACTTGCAGTAGGAAGCCTGCCAGAAAGCATGGTGAAGAGAACACTTATGTCATTGCTCTTTACTTGATTTCATGGGTAATTTCGACAGTACCTACTTTTTCAGCTCCCAGGATCTCTAATTTTATACACAAGCACTGAACCAAGGACAGAGGAAGTTGCTGGTTTATGAGAAGAAAGAGGATGGTTAAAACATATTTGGAGCAATCAGTGGGGCAAAGCTTCACAAATCTATATTCTTCTAGTTGGCTTCAAAAACGAATTTAGGGCTCTAACACAGTGGTGTCCAACCTTTGCCCCTCCATATGTTTTGGACTACAACTCCCACAGTTATTTGTCATACAGGGTTGGAATTCTGGGAGTTGTGGTCCAAAACATCTGGAGGGCTGAAGCTTAGACACCCCTGCTCTAACCTTTTTCTTTATTTTGGCCTGACACCCAGAATTATGTTAGCACTGCTTTTTCCCACTGAATGTTCTCTGGATAGGTCAAATTTGGACTACAGTTCTTATCGTCCTTGTGGTCAGTGGGCTGAAGGTTGTAACCTAATACTGTACAAAGGTTCCCAAATTGTGTGCCATGGCTCCACATGCAAGCCAGGGACATCACAGAAAAAGGGACAAAACATAGAGATATGAAAGGTGTAGAGGAGCTGTCCATTGAGTCAAATAGGAACCAAAACTGAACGGAAGCCCTTGCCAGGTAGCCTTGTGAGTTTCCTGCATTAGGACATGGATGGATATGGACCCCTGGGGATATTCAGGGGAGAGGACATTGGATGGATGGATGGGGAAGGTTTTCAAGATCTTTCCCCTGGTGGTAGTGAGACCCCAGAGGGCCCACTTGGACAAGGAGAGCCACAGCCAGTGGTCAGTAAATCAAAGGAGCCATGAGTCTGAAATGTTTGGGAACCACTGGCCTAACACATCGTACGACCATTGCGTTGGGGAAGACCATCTTCAGAAGCAGAACCTAATGGTTTGTCGCTCCACACACATATTGCTTTGGTAAAATCGTACCAACGGCTAGCAATCCACTGGCAAGGCTTTGTAGTGATGAAAAGCCTCCCTTGACACATGAGATGCTTTCCAGTAACATGTCTACAAAGTCTTGTAAGATCTGCTTACTAAATTGCAAGATATATAACTGCTGGTTGAAAGGGTCTTAATAAATGATTGGAAGTGTCCTTAATTGAAATATACTACTGGGGTATCATAATCAGAACAGTATTTTGGCCTATGAAAAGAAAAGTTGTGTTTAATATCAAGCTGGATTTGGCAAGGAGTCTAGAATTTACAAATCTCCGGTGCCATGCCTGCTTAAACGACCATTTGTTTAGGGACAATTTGAAGGCCAGGATTGAAGAAGCAAAAGTGGCTCCAGATGTTCAGTTGACGTCCAGGTGTGGAAGTCTTGGTCTGCCTGTGCTGCACTGAAGGCTTTGCCATACGTCCGAAGGCAGCACCTGGACAAGATTACTTAGTTGTGGGAGGTTAAACTTGCTACAAACTTTGCTGCCTTCCGTCTGCTCTTTCATTTGCAGGGGGATGCCTCGCTGAGGGCTGGTCTCAGCAGAACCTCCTGTTTGTCCTTTTGGCCATGTGTTTATCCATCCTAAAGCAAGCAGGGAGGATTCAAAAGCTAGTCAGGTAAGAAATGTGTCCTACACAACACAGGACAAGGTGCCTAGCAGGCATTTTGTTCGGGACAGCAGGGAGAAGAGATGTTGTTGGGGTGGAAAGGAGGGAGGAACATGAGTGTATGAAAGCTCTTCTGGCCCGCTTGTTCAAAGGGAAATTCATCCAGTAAAAATACAGACTTTTGTATTCTTGATCTTGTAAACAGATGGCGGCATGTGACCAAAAGCGGTTTTCCCTCAGCAGTTGTCAGGTATTACTTTACCAGAACATTCCTGTCTAGGGGGTGAGGCAAACTAAAAGAAAAGAAAAGAGAAAAGAAAAAGAACAAAAAAGATGAAAAGGTGGTTGCCCAAATGGCCGTGCAAGCAATGAGTCCATATTAAAGAGCCTTTTAAATCTAGATGCTTTGAAAATGGACCGCTGGCTTTATAAATGTGTGTATCAAAGTCTTATTCCAAACCTTTATATAACATCTATGGCAGAATAAAAAAAAGGTAAAATATATGCATATATAGTAGAGCAATTTACATGGTCCTGGCATTTTTGTCATTCCATTCATATTAAAGCCTGGGGCACTACATGATGTCAAGATGAATGCAAAGAAGCCTATTGTGGAGTTATCATGTTTGTTGTTCCAACAGGAGTGGTTCAAATTGGTCACCATAGGTTTCATACAGCTTCTGCCCACTTTCTGCCAATTTGATCCAAAGCACTGGTGGGGTGGGGTCACTTTTCCTTAACCAGAAATCCCTTGGTTCCCAGTCATTTTTGTCTTTCTTTTTTAACAAAGGTTTCATCCTAGTCCTGGAGCAGGTTTCTGCTAGAGAGGGGGAGAGGTGGAGATTCCCAGTCAAGCACTTGTTAGATAAGGCAACTTCTGCTCTTGGAGTTCCATGGATACTGCACTTTCTACCTTGGCCCTGCCGATTCCTGCAGATCTGGACAGCTACAGTGATTTCACCAAAGAAACCCATTTCCCACATGTGCAAACTGCAGAGGATAAACCCATATTTTCCTGCTATGTAGCTGCATTCATAGACTGAGTGTTGATGGCCTAACGCTGACCTTGCCTCCGTCTGTGAAGAAAGAACTCTCTCTCACACACACACACACGTAACTTGGAGAAAAGAGGACCGAACTTGATTATCCAATTACAGCACAGCTAATATAGCCAGGCATAGGTTTGGATCTTGACATAGATGAACCTGACTGTTCCTCAATGTAGCCCATCTCCTTCAGAGACTCCCAAGGGAGGGGGACTAACTGGCACTCTGTGGATGCAAGTCACTACATGACGCCATTGTCCCCCTTCCTGGGTGGAGGGTGGGGTGCAAATGCCCCACCCGCTGGGTGGGCCAAGCCCAATCCCTGCCCCGACAGCCACCCAGGTTTGCAGGACCCCTGCCTACCGCCTGCCAACCAACGGATCCATCCCAGTACCCCCCCAAAATGCCTTCTAAGCAGCCATACTCGTATCTCCAGATATCAATTTTACGCACAGGCCAGTTCCTGTCCAACCCAGCACCCCCCCACACACACTCGAGTTCAGAACATGCCAATGATGCTGTTACATCCAATTGACTCTCTCCCCCCCTTCCTTCCCCCTCCCTCCCTCCTATTCTAGTATCAAACTGGTTTCATGAAACATTGCAGGTTGGGAGAGGAAAAAGAATGGCTCCAATTTTATAGACTACCTCTCCAGACATGATATTATTTTTCTCCAGGAAACCTGGTCCCTCACAGGCCCTAGTGTTACTGGATTTGTTGTTGCCTTCTAACACATTTTGACAATATGTAAACAACCACAAAACCATTACAGGGTGGGAGGGTCGGGCCAGCCACCTTCCGTGAGATTTGCACATCCGGCCCCAACTTACCCTTAAAATGTTGTGCCAGTGAACTGCTTTGACGACCACACCATGCCACATCTGCTGGCTGATGTCCTTCCTCCCTGGCCAGCCCATCCAGGGAATTAGCTGTCTCTTCTGGCGGCACCCCATGTGGCGGCTGCTATTTCTGGATCACCCTCTTCCTCAGCACCGCACCAACATCACCGTGGGACCCTGGTGAATCAGGGTCCCGTCCTTCTGAGGCCGAGTTTGAAGCGGATTTGCCAGAGTCATTTCTGCAGTGAAGGAGACAGATTTACCAAGTGATTTGTATCCGAAGCATAGATCAAATCAGATTGGGGGAGGGGCGCACAAATCATTTCAGCCTCTTGCTTCCGTCCTTCTCCAAAAAAGCTGTCAAAATTTTTAAATGCCTAGTAAGCAAATTGCTGGGTGAAATTCGGAAATACAGTGGACCCTTGTATAACAAACAGCTTGTATAACATAAAATCTGTACAACATAAAATTTTTGGAGATAGGGGAAATTTGCTTAATAGAGATGGGCACGACTTAGCGGAATTCCCGTTTCCATTTCCGTTACTCGTTTCCGTTACGGAACGGAAACGGTAACGGGAATTACTCTGCCAGTACTCGAACTCGAACCGACTAAAGAATAATTGGGTCTGATTTGTTGTTGTCGTTCCTGGCATCACGGCGATCCCGCGATGCCAAGCGGCACAGAAAAAAAGTTTTTAAAAGTTTAAAAAAAAACCCGATTCCCGGCCAAAAAAGCAGGCGAAAACTGTCTGAGGGCACCTACCAGGCCAGAAGGGTGTTTTATTTGGGGGGGGTTTCCCTGCCCCCCCTCTCCTTGGCTAGTGCTACTGCTGCGCTGCTGGTACCAGGCAGGGGGGGCATCGTCTCATCTGCCTTTGCCATGCGGTGTGCGGGCGGGGGGGATCCAAAATGGCGACCGCAATATTTTTTTTGAAATCGTGGCCCAAAAACCCACCAAAGCACCACAGAAACATGCGAAAATTAGCTATTTTAAACGTTTGAATTTTTACAGTAGCAGCAGTGGGTTTGTCCTGCCAAAATACGTCTCCGTTGGTTTTATTTTATTTATTTTTATTTTTATTTTTTTTACACCTGCGCACGCGCAATGATGGGCTGGCCATGGGATGGGACCATGCAAATTTTTGGAGCCATTCCACCAATCACATGGCCAGGTTTTGCTGAGACTTCTGGGTGTGCCAGAGAGGGCATTAAAAGCCCACAAACCCGAACCCTAAACCCTAAACTTAACCCGAACCCGAACCCATACGCTAGTACACTGTGTTCTTAGTGGACCAGAGGCACCCAGAGGTACAGCCCACTAACCCACCGTAACCTTAACTGTTACCCTAAGCCTAGCCCTTACCCCCGACCCCATGCTCTGGGAAGTCAAGTCGCGCTAAATCACGGCGGTAATGACAAACGAAAAAACGGAAAACAAAATGACAAATTTTTGAAAAAGTTTGCGAAAAACGGAAACGAGCCGAAACGGACCCGTCCCGAAAAACGACAACTCAAAAAAAAAATTCCAAGTCGTGCCCATCTCTATTGCTTAACATAATTGCCTATGGGGAGAATCCGTACAACATAAAATGGGATTACTCCATTTTCAGTGCATTCCTATGGAAATTTGTATAAAGGAAAATTTGCTTAACATAATTTCATTTGGAACGAATTAATTACTTTATACAAGGTACCACTGTATGTTGTATTTTTAGCATGTATTATATCTCTAAATTTCATGTACTCTATATCAATCCAAGCACATTGACTTGGACTCATGGCTTGGATTGGCGTGTATTGATTCGGACAGGGCACAAATCACTGTGAATTGAATTGGGATACATTCCAAAGCCCCTAACTGGCTGCCAAGACAGATCTGGGGAAGTGGGCTCAGCCCTAATATATAGAGGGACTGTTTGATTTAGATTTAGCCCAACCGTTTTTCTGCCATTTGCTTCCAGAAATGCATGGAACTTACATAGATTTGTATCCAACCTATTCCTCAGAGTCTGGGAACAGTTGACTACATATGACTAGTTACTTGTAATCATTTCTTTTTGTAGTATCTAAGGCATGTCTTTAAACCCCCATTCCTTTTCTCTTTGAAAATTCTTCACTTTAAGAAATCTTTCAGAATTCTATTTCTGTTTTGTTAATGGGCTGCTGCTGGAGCACTCGGACAGGCAATGCACCATAGCTCTAAGCTCCTCTGCATAGTGCAAAGTTATATTTTATAAAGGGGGGGGACCTTTCAGGAAGAATGAAAAGAATCAGAGAGGCATGGGGAACAAACGCATTGCTAACCAGGGCAAGAGGAACACTATCTTGATGGCAGAAAACTAAAAAAATGAGTATGGAATCTGGTATTTTGAAAAGAACAAATTTGAAAAAGGCTTTGGCATGTTTCAGGGAGTCCAACCGAAGTTATAAATATTTCAATTCCTGTTGGTTTCAGTGGGTCTACTCTAAGTCTTACAAAGCCTATGATTAACTTGAAGTCCTTACTTGAAAGATTTGCACAGTCATAATTTTTACATGCTTCTTCTGTTATAAATGCTGGCTAGGACAGCTGACCAAACACTCCAATACAGTTGCTCAGAACCGCTTCCAAGGTTTCAGTGCTATTGTTTATCATTATGGGTGTGTGTGTTGTGTCATTACAGTCGTGACCGACTCTTTGCGACCCCAGTTTTCTTGGCAGGAATACTGGAGTGGCTTGCCAGTTCCTACTCCAGGCTCCTACAGTGCCTGGTATTCCTTGGTGGTCTCCCATCCAAGTACTAACCAGGGCCGACCCTGCTTAGCTTCTGAAATCAGGCAAGATCGGATGTGCTTAGGGCATCTAGGCAGCTTATCATTATGGGTACATTGTCTTAAAAGCAACACTTTACTTTCCTATCTCTTGAAAGCAGCTCCAAGGCCCCCTCAAGTGCAAGTTTCCCAAAGTAACTCTTTCCCATTTCAAAAGGAATTAGATACCTGAATTAAAATATTAATGAATCTACATGCCCAAATGCTACAAATCCTTGGCTCATGGCACCAAGTACGACCATCTTTCTTTCTTCCACCTTGTTTTTGTCTCATCGTCAGCATCAGAGCAGCAACTGAGAGAAAGAGGCAGGCATAAATGCAGTTTCTCCAGAAGAAAGTCAAGGGTTTTTGGGGAGAGAAGTGGAAAGAGAAAATTCAGAAGGCTAGAGACAGAAGTGAAGCACTGGGAAGGAGTGTGAATGCTTGGGAGGGGGTGCTTCTTGGAATTTTAATCTGATATATCTGTATTTAGTTAAACTGGAAATACTGTAAGCTATCTCAAGCTTTCAGAGCAGGGCATTTTAAAAACCTAAATAAAGACATTAAAGGAAAAGAAGTGTGTGTACCTTCTGGTAAAGGTAGCCTCAGATTTGCTGGAGTTCTATTTTTTGTTCTGAGGGAACGCTTTGTATTTTTATTCTGTTCCTTTGTTGTTTCTATATTTAAAGCTGGTAGTCGTGCATGAGATCTTTTTTCAAGAGTAGTGTATTTTAAATATTTGTATTCATTGCAGACAGGGAGTCTGTGGAATCAGCATTATAGCCAATTAAGCTTTAATCAGGACAGAATGTTAAAATTTACTAATTGGAACTCACCCACTGGCATGTTCGGTCTTTCTAGGTACATCACTCGATTCTCCTTCATCTCCTTGACTACGGCCCCTTCTTGTGAAGCAGAACAAACATATGTCCTGTTACCAGAATCAAGAATTTGAAAAGAGTAACTTGAAACACTGGCTCTTGCAAGTCCACAAGCTGTGGTCACGTGAAGGTATTCCCACATACATTTACCAAGGAGTCCAAACATATTTTACATGAAGGTCTATGGAGTCCAGAGGGAGTGTAGGCGTGTGCCCTTACTTCAGGTATTTGTTTAGTGAGATACTTCTGTTTTTATTGTACAGAACTCTAGAACCATCCTTCAGAGGCATATACCACAACTATCCAGCTGAGAATTTACCACGTTAGGATTACATAATCAAATTAAAAACCTCAAGATTCCATTGGATAGAACTCCAGCAATTAAAATGGTGTCAGGCTGCTATAAATGTTGCCGAGTTTTGAATTTTAATTAAATTCCTCTAGCTGTACAGCAGAGGTTCAGGGACTCACAGGCAGAATAGCTTTAAGTAGTCCACCCCTTTTCCTCATCCGCTGCATTTACAGTTTCAGTAACTCACTCCAAAACAGTGGTAGAATAAATAAAAGCAATTCATTTACTTACAGCAAGCTGGAAACAGGACTGCTTTGACCAAACAGCCCTCAACAGACTGACTAACTGGGACAGACAAGAAAGAGGAAAAAAAGCTCTTAGCAGAGAGGTGTGTCGCTCTTTGAATTCAGAGGCAGGGAAGGAACAATAGGTTTGTGCTGGAGAGATGAATAGTGATGCCACACCAGAAAGATCCCTCCCATCCACATCCACTTGCAAAACACCAACAATAAATGAGTAGAGGAGATACACTGCCTGTTCTGGGAGGTGGGGGGAACTGGACCAGTAATTCATTACTTATCTCTTCTTCCACCCTAATGCTGTTTCTAGAAGGCTCCAGCAAATACAATACAGACAAAAAGAAGACGAAAGCATGAAAAAGGTACATATTTCCAAACATCTAATAATAATAATAATAATAATAATAATAATAATAATAATAATAATAATAATAATAATAATAATAATAATAATAATA
>JAHTLZ010000204.1:35037262-35052909 GCA_023846285.1 Phrynocephalus versicolor
CACTAGAGCATATTTTTAATTTCATATTTATGGGTGCAAATTCATAAGTATAATTATTTTTAAAAACTGAAATAAAAGAATGAAGAATTGCTCTGACTGCAGTGAAAATATAAATATTTAAAGGTGTACTGCCAAATTAATTAATTAAGGTTAGATTTTGAGTGCCATAGACAAAAGCAGGAAGCAATTATATAATTGTTTTAAAATAAAGGGGGCATGGCATGGTTCAGTTGTAAAAAGGAGAGTTTGAAGAATTGAGATTTTATAAATGACTTTGCCATGAAAGCTTGGAAAGTTTTAAAAAGTGATCACAGCATTACCAGCTGGAATTTTTTAAATAGTGATTTGTCAATAGATATGTAAATCTTTACACAATTTGTTATTGCAAATGAGCATGAAACACCTGAAAAGTTTCCTCCCCAACTGAACTAGATTTTTGTTTTGATCTATTGGTGTGTTCCTCACATTTTGCTACAATTTTAAGCATATGCGCGAAAGTTTTTTGAATATCCTAAGGATGTCAGAAATTACTTTAGACTCCTCACAATGACCTAATTTGATGCCATAATGACAGCAGCAGCATTCCTGGGGAAGAGGACGTATGAATCAGGCATAACCCAGCTCTCCCTTTTTACCCAGTCCCTTCAAAAATAATACAATATACTGAAAGCCCACATGTTCTTTCATCCGCCTCTCACTATCTGAGAGCCCTGGCTCTTGAATTACATGTATGTTCCAGAGTTCTCTTGCAAATACCACAACCCATCTGTTAAGGGCCTGCAAACGTTCTGAATTTCTCTGTCTTCTTGGGAGGTGGCCAAACAGGAGACCACTCTCTGTATTATGTAGTGACAGATCAACTAGCAGTCCAAGACATAAGTCCCATATAACACTAGGACAACAAAGAAATCTTTGGATACAAAGCCAAAAGCTGCATTATTGTTTTTCCACAGAATGCTTGGTGATAAGCAACCAGTATTAATACCATACACGCGACATCATGATAAATATCAACACAGATAAAGGGAGTGTAATTCAAGTGAATTCCTCCCCCACTGCTGCCTCGGTAAGAATGGCAGCCTAATAATAACCATACATCACATAGCCGCAAACGAAAGGCTTTCCTTAGTGCAGATCAAAAGCATGCCTTAAGGCAACACAACATCCCCTAATACTGTTAGTACAATAGTACAGTCACTTGTGGGATGTTGATGTTAGACTTCCTGGCAACCCTGAATGGATTTACTTAATCACTAATGCTTAAATATTTAGTCTCAGCTCAGTTCCTGCTGCCCTCCTCCAAGCCCAATCAACACCATATCTTCATAGCAGAGGTTCTGTAGAACAGAGACCAAGGACAAAACCAGTGAATCAATTCAGTCCTCAGAGGAGCTTCATGGCACAGTGGTTAAATTGCTGTAATGCAACCAAAACTGTGCTCACAACCTGGGGTTCAATCCCAAGTAGCCAGATCAAGGTTGACTCAGCCACCTATCCCCCCAAGATTGCTAAAATTAGTATCCAGATTCTTGGGGGACCACTGTGTAGCCTACAGGATTAACTTCTAAATCACCCAGAGAGTGCTTTAAGTGCTATGGGTGGTGGTGGTATATAAGCAGTATGTGTTTGTTTTTGTTTGATTTCAGTCTCACAAAATTATGAAGTATATTTAAGAATTCCATGGATTCTATGCAGGAAATCCACAGCTAAATTCCAATCAAATATTTACCTAATATCTGTTTAAAAGCCCCAAGGAAGGAGGTTCTACCACCTTCTAAGCAAGGGCATATCTAGGGGGAGCAGAAGGGTGCATTTGCCCTGGGGTGCAGCAATCTGGGGGTGCCTGGACGGGGAGCAGGAGGAGGAAGCCATGCGCCCTCCTGCCAGCAGTCCTCCTTTCCCCTGGCTAAGGCTTGGCAATGGAACCCCTTCCACCACCTCCACTGAAGTGCAGCAGGCAAGTGGCAAAGCAAACAGGCATGCATGTATGTGGGGAGTGTGGTGGCCATAGTGCCCACTCCTCCTCCTCCTCCTCCTCGCCTTGCTTTGGGCCACCGTGGGAAAGGTGTAAGGCGCACACGCTACTGTGCACAAGCACACACACAAATGCCCGTCTGCCAATGCCTGCGCACACACCCACCCCATGCCTGTAGGATTGGGCCCCCATTGCTGGGTGGGTGTGATGCAGTGGGGGGCAGCAGGAGGGGCGCAAAACATGAGCATTGTCCCCAGGCGCTCCAAACCCTTGCTACACCTCTTCTTCTAAGGTGGACTGTTCCATTTTTGGTGTCTTTCCCTCATTGGAGAGATCTTCCTCAGATGAGAATTTAGGATGGCAAAGGCCAGTTGCATAGAGAACTGGGCAGCCTCTGATGAGGGTTGCAAAATCCCCTGTGGAGAAAACAGGGCCTCTTTCCAGCCTGGAGAGCAACACCAAATGAATGAAAACATTCTGAGATTTGGCTCCTAGAATAAGAAGGCCATTTTGATATATATCAACCTTGCCCTTACCTGGATGAGCAGAGCCTGGCAACAGTCATGCATATACAGTGTTTCCCCACCCATTCTCAGCTCATATACTGCGGTCCTGCTGTATCGCGGGACCACAGTATATGAAAAAAGGCCCCTGGGGTAAGGGGGGAAAGACCTGTTGCAGACCTCCCTTACTTACCCCAGGACTGGCGCTGCCCCGAACAGGCCTGCAAGGGCCTTCCTGGGCCTTCTGGAGGCTCCAAAAGGGCCTCCCTGCAAACTAGAAGTGAATTCCAGTGTCACTTCCAGTTTGCAGGGGGGGGGCTTTTGGGGCCTCCAGAAGGCTCAGGAAGGCCCTCACAGGCCCATTTGGAGCAGTGCCAGGCTGGGGTTAAGTACAAGAACCCCCAGCTAGGCGCTCCAAGCCCGACCTGACCCACATCCGGATATCGCAGATTTTCAGTAGGCAGGGGGTCACTGTACTGGTAACAACCAGATTGAACAATTCTAATGCACTTTGTGTGGGACTGCCTTTGAAGATGGTCCAGAGATTGCAACTGGTACAGAACCAAGCCAGGTGGCTAGTGAGTGGTGCTGCCACACGACTCATATTACGCCATTTTAAAAAAAACTTACACTAGCTGCCCGGGCCCAATTCAAAGTGCTTATGATTACATATAAAGCCATAAACGGCTTAGGACCTGATTACCTTAAGGACCACCTTCTTCCATATGAGCCTGCCCATAGCTTAAGATCTGGCCAGGAGGCCCTGTTGAAGGTGCCATTTCTCAAAGAAGTAAGGAAGATGGCATGTCAAAACAGCGCCTTCTTGGCCATTCCCTCCCCCCCCCCCAACTCTGGAATGCCCTCCCAACAGAGATCTGCCTGGTACTGATGCTTTTGGTTTTCCGGCACCTTGCAAAGACCTTCCTGTTTAGCCGGCAATTCAATTAGTGGTTTTAGCTGGACTCATGTGTAGCAGGATTTTATTATTTGTATTGTACATTGATTGTTTTAAATTGTTTTGTATATTATGGTTTTAATGATTATGTTGTTTTATAGTTTTACTATACTGCTGTATGCCACCCAGAGACCACTTGGTGATGGGACAGCTAAATTTTTTGGTAAATAAATAAACATTACAGAAATAGGCTCAATTTTGTTGGGGGCTGTCTTTCTTCTACTGCCATCATTTATTCCAATTATTTAAGAACTGGTTTCCCTTTTAGCCTTCTGTTGTGTTGAAAAGCTTGCAAAAGTGAGTATTGTTGTCTAAGGCCATTATCGACACCAAACATATGAAACACTCAATTGTTTTGCAGAATGAATCTCGGTTCTGGAGTTCCCAGAGTGGGCTATTTTTGCATACAGTCCTCAATATTCTCATTCAGAAACACATTTCAGAATTGTCTTAAAAGTTCAAAAATGACACTGTACAGTACAAGGTTGCTTATCAACATGTCCGCATAGCCTCCTCCCACATAACTCTGGTCAGCCTGTTTATCCTGTGCTCCGGGACACACTAATGTCCACCAAATATCTTTGCCTTCTTTTTCCAAACCTCAGGTTGTGCATCAGAATTGAATTAGAGGGTTAAGTACATTAAGTGCTGCTGCGTAGTGTGCATAATTCGTTCCGAATGCGTAGAATTTGTGTTTTCTTTTTGGCTGCAAGATTTGGCATGTACTACAGAAAACTGGACTCTGACTGTTGAAATACCTCAAACCTCGTGAACCAAGTCTGCAAATTAGGATGGCCACCCATTCATAATTTGTTCATATTGGAGCCTGTCCATGTACGCGGGGGTGGGGTGAGGTATTGAAGGCAGAATATGAAGTCTTCATTTTGTTCCCTTGATGCATTACTATCTTAACAGTCCATAATTGGCCAGACAGAAAGGAATACAAATTTGCTGCTATGTCTGGTTGGGCAACCAGCAAGAGCCTACATTAAGGCAGGGAGGCTGCTGACATGAGTCCCTAGATGTGGCTTTCCTCTTCACCGTTGCAATGTGCTTGCTTTACTTTCTCTTGGTTTGGCCAGAGGATGATAGAATGAAAATGGTAGGGGAAGAAACTGTCACTCCTTTTCCTCATTCGCCGTGTCTGGCAAATAAGCAGATGGTAGGAATGCTGAAGAAGAAATGGAAGAACAGCAGTGAGGGATAATAAAGGGAGGGTGCCTCCCCAAGGGCCTTCCAAAACCTGGAGGGGCACAAATTGGATCCAGAAGGAATGGCAAGAGAAAGGGCAGATGGCAGTGAAAGCGGAGGTATAGCAAAAGAAAGTGATTTGCTTAAGAAGGGTCCTCCTTGGACAATAATAATAATAAATAATTAGAAACCATAAGATCAATTCTGACCTAGAATGACTCATTTCACTATTTTCTAGGTGAAAACTTCTACCTTCAACAATACTGGAATTAAGACCATTGGATCCTTATGTAGTTAATTATTCTCAAACCCCCCCCATTAACTATAAAGCATAAACTGTTGATTAACAGAGACACACACAAACACAGCACAGTTTTCACTATTGGGGTTCTCTTCCATAGTGCTGAAAGTTCTTTCCATACAAGATTGTGTGTAATAACATCATTATGACTCCCTGATCTAGAAGCTAATTTAGAAATATTATGTTTTGGGGCAAATAGAGCACTTTGATGCCTTCCGTGTTGAATACATGGGGTTCTAGTTGGCCAGTGGCACAGGATGTATGCCTGGATGCATACATGGATGCACGCAAGCAATGCATGCCTGTATTTTAAAAATCCGATGTATACTGTAATCAAAAACACGTTGTTCAGACCTTTGCCATCCAAGGGAGAACTGTGCAAACCATTCCCTTCTTCCGGGAAAGCCCCAGGACCAATGTCCCCTGTTGCTTCCAGTCCTGCTTGGCAGGAGTCTCTTCCTGGTGCATGCGTCTTGACCCAGCCATGCACACAAGAAACACACCCCTTCCCTTACAGGTCCCTTTGTGATCACTACAGAAAGGATCATTGTGGGTGTATGAGGGAGGAGGAGCCCCATGCAGAGGGGGTCAGAGGGGCATCTGCGCGTGCACGCACACACACACGCACACACACACACACACACACATGTGTGTGTGCCTTAGAGAGAACCTTGCCCAGGACTATACAGCCTCGCCCAAGGCTATACAAATTTCCAACCTCTTGCTCTGTATCGAAATGCCTACAGCACTGAGCTATGTGACCAAACCCAGAGATTTACTTATGTACTAGTCATCTCCTGAGTTGCTCCCCACTTCCAACCAGTACAGAGCACTTTTATTCCTAATCTGTGTCAATGTGTTGTTGCTGCTTCTGCTGCTGAGGCTGCCATTTGTATCTGGCAGTCCTAATGAGTGCCTATCAGCATTCTACTGCTTTTTAATGCAGCCATTAAGTTCATGTACAACCTAGCCGGCCACTCAGCCTAACCCCGTTGATTTGATAAGCAAAATATTTATGGCCTCCACCAGAGTTCTGAAGATTTATGTCAGCAGTAGCCTTACAGGTGAAAATAGAAACCACATTTGAAGAATGGAGGCTTTGGGGACAGATTGGGTTGTAAGGACAACAGCACGCTGGCAACATGGCTGACAATAAAGAGCAGAACAGAAACATATTTGCCCCTGAAAGATTTGTAAAGTGACACAGAAGCAGCACATATTTAGTTGATCATCTGGTCCAGGGATCTGAAGCTCCAAGACATCTGCATTCAGCTTTCTAGTTTAAATCGTTTTTCACAGAAGCAAAACATAACACACGGAGCGAACAAAGTGCTGGCAGCTGATTAACATCTGTTGGTTTGATTAAGATCATATAGATGGCGGATTTTCAGGACCCAATAATTCTCTGGCTTGCCTTTTGCAACAAAGGGAGACATTGTGTAGCAGGCTTGCTGTAGCTTTAAAGGCTCATATGCTTTGCATTCCCGTTTCACACCTGTAGCAGGGGCAGAAGCCAGGCTGCCCCAATGGCTCGTGTAAATTCCCTTTTATGTTGGACCAATAAAATATATTAACAGGCATTCCAGCTACTGTCGCTATTGCATAATAATGGAGTGGAAATTGTAGACCGGCAAACCTCAGCTGATACTGTAGACTGGATAGTGAGCTAGACCCAAGCAAACAAGGTTTATTTGATGAGAGATGAGTAGATATTCTCTTCTTCTTCTGAAAATGGTCATCTGGCCCACTTCACCTGCTTAAGTACTGATCCTGGAATCTTGAGATATTGCTACAGCAACATAAATAAATTTTATTTTGAGCAATATATATAAATTGTGCATTAAATCTTTATTGTAGATCTTCCATTGACACAGGTAAACGGTTAAACTATGGAACTAGTTTATTTTGCTCTATCAATATCTCAAGATTCATATCGTGCATTTAATCTTTAATTTAGATCTTCCACAGGTAAGCAGTTAAACTGTGGAACTCACTGTGGCATAATGCATGAAAGGTGTCTGTGCTGATTGGTGGGTTTGTACACCAATGAGAGAGTCTGAGGAGTGGCTTGAGAGGATTTAAGGCTCTGTTCAGCATTGTTCTAGACAGATAGGGACCCACAGAAAGACCTACACTTGCAGATAGGGAATCTGGCAGAGTCTGAGATAATTAGATGGGGTCTGGCACCATGTAAGAGAAAGACAGATAGCGCTAAAGAAGAGACAGGGTTTTTAGAGTGTCTATGAAGAAAACTAAGTGTGTAGGTGTGCATGTATTCAGCTTAATTATTAATCAAACTTAAGTGGATTAGAGCAATATTCTTTTTGTTTATACTTCAACACGTTACCATTAATGATTTTGATTCTACCATGTAATCAATAAACTTCTTTTATTTTTATTCAACTTAAGAACAGTCTGAAGGCTTTAATTTACTGGCAAAGCTAGTTGATGGCAGCGGTAGATGATAATCAGAAGCAATGTTTGTCAATAGCCTGTGAAAGGGCCAGGGGCAAGCATGTTAACACTATACTCACTACTATGAGATATAGTGATGGCTACCTAGATGCCCTAAGCACATCCGATCTCGCCTGATTTCGGAAGCTAAGCAGGGTCGGCCCTGGTTAGTACTCGGATGGGAGACCACCAGGGAATACCAGGTGCTATAGGCGCCTGGAGTAGGAACTGGCAAACCACTCCAGTATTCCTGCCAAGAAAACTCCATGGATGTGGGGTCACGAAAGGTCGGTCACGA
Organism: Phrynocephalus versicolor; assembly: GCA_023846285.1. Lineage (NCBI taxonomy): Eukaryota > Metazoa > Chordata > Lepidosauria > Squamata > Agamidae > Phrynocephalus > Phrynocephalus versicolor. Next base: position 35,044,940 of record JAHTLZ010000204.1, read on the forward strand.
CTGAAATGACACAACACACACCAACATGGATAGCTTTAAAAACAAATGAAACAGATTTATGGAGAGTGAGACAGTCTATAGCACGGATGGCGAACCTATGGCACAGGTGCCAAGGGTGGCATTTGGCGCCCTTTCTGTGGGCACCCGACATTGCCCCTTCATAGCCACCTGTATACAGGTTAAATTACTGTATTGGCACTTTGCAAAAAAAAAAATTAGTGGGTTTTGAATTGCAGTTTGGGCACTCGGTATCTAAAAGGTTTGCCATCACTGGTCTATAGCTACAAGTCATGGTTTCTGTATATTATCTCCAGTATAAGTATCAGAGTGTATCTGAATACATTTTTTTAGGGAACATAAGCAGGAGCATGCTATTGCATTAAAGTTCTGCTTGTGGATTATCTCCTTGGCTACAGCAGGTTAAAATTCTGAGCTAAATAGTCCTTTGGCCAGAGCTGGCATGGCCTTTTAAAAATCTTTATAGCACCAATTGGATCATGTTACTTTTTTCAATATATATACATATGTATATATATGTGTATATACATACTTACACAGATCTTCACCAAATAGATTCCAGAGCAGCAAACAGTAAGTATATCATAAAACATTAAAATGTGTGATAAAACCACAAGGTTAGCAGTAAAATGAGACTAAAAGCACATGATAGGCTAAGGTATTTTTCTAATTAAAACAACTAGGGAAATTCAAGTATCTTAAGCTGGCACTGAAATGGGTATAAGTGAAAGTGAGTGAAATAGCGCTGAATTGATCAGACATAGTAAGCACTTGAATTAGAGCTATATCAATTTGGTGCTCTAGCACTATAGCACTAAGCTGTGAGAAAAAATATTTTTAAAAATGCAATTTACAAATTACAGTGCCAATACAAGCAGAAGGCAGACAAAAAGATAGGGCTCACTCCCCAACCTCACTCTGAGCATCATCCATACATGCCCAGTAACTCACCCAAAGGATAAACATAGGCAATTGCAGAAGTTCAAAGTACCAGTAAGTCAAAATAATGCAAGTGGGAATGCTATGGAAAAACACAACTATCAAAAGATCAAATCCACTTGCTATTGCTGCATAGATCATGGGATGATTATTGAAATGAGCAGTATGAAATAGCCACAAACAATGAGACAAATACCCAGCTAATCACTCCCTAAGACAGTACAGAGACTGTTGGATAGTTTACAAAGCTTTTGAACGATGCAGTGAAGAGATAACATTACCACATTTGCACTGGTAGCTGTAGAGACCAAATAATTGCCTTACTGTCTCCTCTGTGGTTGCAGAAAGGTTGGGTGAAGGATGTGAATTCTTATTGACAATTGAATGGAAACATTTCAGAGGAAAATGATATCATCATCATCATCATCATCATCATCATCAAATTATCACGCAGCAAACAAGATAACTGTTGGATTTTGTATTACAAATCACTAGTTGAACGCTTCCCAAGCGTTTAGGACTATGTGATGCATTGGCAAATTATGTGGGCAGATCACTCATCTACTTTCCTTTGATTTTTTTTTTCAAGGAACTGCCCATGCACTACTTTATTATGCCAGCTATCAGTTTGTATTTGCATCGTTGTTTTCCTGTATTGCCCCTTTGTTTGCTTTACTTTAAACACCTCCTTGTTCTTAACCTCCAGTAGTGCCAACACACACTTCTCTTCTTCAACTGTCTGCTTCACTTGCAAAAGACCTCTACCACCTAATTTTCTAGGTAAATACAGCCTGTCAACATCACTGTGTGGATGTAATGCATAGTGAATGGTCATAAGTTTTCTTGTTTTCCTATCTAGAATATCTAGCTCCGTCTGAGTCCAGTTTATAATGCCAGCGGTATACCTGATGACCGGTATGGCCCAGCTATAAATGGGCTTGATGGTGTTACCACTTTTCAGCTTACCTTGTAATACTTTTCTAACGCTTTGGATATATTCTTTACTGACCACATTTTTCACTTGCCCATGCTTGATATTATCTAATTCCAGTATGCCTAGATATTTATAGGTTTCAAACTGATGATACTTAATGGCTTGTCCAATTGTCATTTCAATTCCTTCACTCTCAGTGATTTTTCCTTTTGTCAGTGTCACTGTGGCACATTTGTTTAGTCCAAACTCAATACCAACATCAGTACTGAAAATTTGGGCTGTGTTGGTCAGTGAGTGTATTTCAGTTACTGATTTTCCATACAACTTTAAGTCATTCATATACAATAGATGATAAATTTTCCCTGAAGTTTTAGCAGTTTGGTGCCCTAAATTGGTCTTCTGCAAAATTATTGATAAAGGAATCAGGGCAATAGTAAATAGCAGAGGTGACAAAGAGTCAACTTGAAAAATCCCCTGCTTAATGCTAACCAATCCATAGCTTTCGTCCCTGACAAACAATTCTGTTTTCCAATTCTTCATTGCATTTTCAATTAAGCACCAATACTTTTGCATATTCCGATGACATCCAGGCACTTAATAATCCAACTATGCGGTACTGAGTCAAAGGCTTTTTTATAGTCAATCCAAGTCAGAAAATTAGTTTTCTAGGCTTTACAATTCTCTAGGATCATTTTATCAATGAGTAACTGATCTTTTGCGCCTCTACTTCCCCTTTTGTTCCCTTTCTGTTCTACTGGCATGATGTTATTTGCTTCCAAATAATCCTGGACTCTATCAGCTATGATGCCTGTCAGCAGTTTGTATATAGTTGGTAAACATGTTATTGGCCTGTAATTTTCAAGTATTGCTCCTTTTGTTGATTCCTTCCAAATCAAATAGATTTTGTCAGTTGTTAACCACTCAGTGGACTAAGGCTGTAAAAACTATTGGCTGCAAAGTCAGCAGCTCGGCAGTTCAAATCCTGGGTGCCATGCAGCAGAGTGAGCTGCTGCTGTTAACCCTAGTTGCTGCCAACCTAGCAGTTCGAAGCATGTAAATGCAAGTAGATAAATAGGTACCGCCGTAAAAAGTGGGAAGGTAAAACAGTGTTTCCTTGGAGGCATGCCGGCCACGTGGCCATATACTTGCATAACACTGGCTCTTCGGCTTGAATACAGATATGAGCACTGCCCCTAGAGTCGGACATGACTAACACACATGTGCGGGGGGAAACCTTTACCTTTACCTTTACCTAACCACTCATTAATATATAACCTGTCCTCAACATTTCATTAAATTGTTGGGTCATTTTTCTATGCAGACTGGTCAGGAGTTTAAGCCAAAACCCATGCAAAAAAAAGCCCATCCTGGCATCGGATGATTTGTCCAGCTACCGTCTGATCACCATTGTTCCCTTCCTGGGCAAAGTTGTTGAGAGGGTGGCTGCCCTCTGGCTCCAGTCATGCCTGGAGGAAAATGGTATCCTGGACCCCTTCCAGTCTGGGTTCAGGCCACTTCAGGGGACTGAGACTGCCCTGGTCGCTCTGCAGGATGACTTCCTTAGGGAGGCTGACAGGGGGAGTTCCTCCCTGCTGGTCCTCCTTGATCTGTCAGCTGCCTTTGATACCACCGACCACTGTAACCTGCTGGATTGGCTCGCTGAGGCTGGAATCGGGGGCTCAGCTCTGTGCTGGCTCCGATCCTTCCTCTGTAGCCGGTCTCAGCGGCTTCAGCTGGGGGATGACTTGTCGGCTCCTTGGACACTCCCTTGTGGGGTGCCCCAGGGGTCGGCAGTCTCCCCCATGCTGTTCAATGTTTACATGAGGCCGCTGGTGGAGGGCATCAGGAGATTTGGAGTTCGCTGTCATCAGTACACTGATGATACGCAGCTCTATCTCTCCTTTTCTTCATCTGCAGTGGAGGCAGTACACTCCCTCGATCTGTGCCTGGAGTCAGTCTTGGAATGGACCATGACCAACCGGCTCAAGCTGAACCTGGAGAACACTGAGGTTCTGTTCTTTGGGATGCCCTCGTCTGGGTACAATGGCCCCCTCCCTAGCCTGGGGGGGGGGTTCCCTCCAGCTTACAGACAGGGCCATGAATCTGGGCATGGTCCTGGATTCAGCCCTTTCCCTGGATGCCCAGGTGATGGCGGTCTCCAGGGCTGCTTCTTTCCACCTCTGCAGGATCGCCCAGATCTGCCAGTACCTTGATGAGTCCTCCCTGAGGACAGTTGTGCAGGCCCTCGTGATCTCAAGGATCGACTACTGCAATGCCCTCTACGTGGTGTTGCCCTTGACCCTTTATTATTATTATTATTATTATTATTATTAATATTAATATTATTATTATTATTATAGATACCAGGCATAGTCAATACAAATTACAAAAACATTGACTGGTATAAGTTATGTTTTAATTTAAAAAACTACCCATCTGTTAAATATATGCTTCTTCCTAATACTGCCTTTTTTGTATGCCTGTTGATGTTATTTCTGGAATCCACAACTGTGTATAATGCTGTGTAAAATTTATTGATATTGTTCTACAAGCCCATATGATGATGGGGACCACTGGGGTATATTTCATGCACATGCAAGATGTTTCAATTGCCAGATCTCATTGTTGTTGCTGCTGCTGCTGCTGTTTAATCAAACAACACGAGACCAATCTGATTTTTAAAACTAGGAGAAATGTCTTTCTCCATTAACACACTATCAACCTGTATCCTTCTTCTTAGAGCTTATAGTAGTTTCACAAGCAGATCTCTGCAGCAGTCTAGTTTGAAGTATCCCAGATGGTATTGTTCAAACACAATTGGACACAGTCTTTATAGTAATTGCTTGACCTACTTTTGCCTAATTTATTTGATTCTGAAGGGTTTCCTTTTGTTGTTCTTTCGAACTTCTAAAGTCAAGCAGCCTCTGCTTTGTGCAACAACATATCACTTGGAAGAAGAGCCAAGGTAGCCTAGGAAAGATACTGTGGAACTGGAATTACTGTTTTAACTTCATCTATGATTCAGTGACGTAGGCTGAAACGTACAGAGGTCATTCGTGTGTGAAGAAGATATCTGCATCATTTCCTGCCCTTCAAGGAGGGCATCCATCAGGGATGTTGGCAAGCCCAAAGCCTTGAATCTGATCAAGTCCTTTTGCCCCACTCCCAAGACTAGGGACTCAGGAGGACTCAGATCCAGAGAGTTGGAGTGTGCATGTGCCACCAAGTTGATAAGCTGGAGCATGCACAGAAAGTGGGGGCTGCAACTACCGCCACCACAGGCTGATTGTGGGTGCAGGCCCAAAGGGATTCAACAACATGATTCAAACCAATGGATCCAATTTGCCAGTCAAGTTACAAGTTGTCCCCGAAACCCCTGAGCTGAGTCGGACTCAAGTTGCTAGTGCAATTTAAGATGAACTTGGCAGCAACTCATAATTTGCAAGTTTCCTTTTCTTGGTGTCCATGTTCCCTCTGTCTGAACCATAGCTACGGGATAATCCTTAGGTAACTGTCATGAAAGGGCATCACGTTCACTATTTGATTTATTAGGGTTGCATCTCGTATCCTCAGGAGAGGAGGATAAAATGTTCTGCATCTGGTATGTAAATTATCATGTAACTTTGAGCATTTGGCCCTTGCTATTTGTAGTTTACCTCAGGCGTTAGCCATCTAGACTTCAGTTCAATGCTTTGTATATGGAAACATTATCAGATAATTACAACACAGAACAATTGAATTCGAGGTTGTGTGTCCTACAGCACAATCATTCATCTGCTTGTGTAGACTGGCGTTATTTCTTTACTAACACTTCTGGGTTAGGAGTAGCTATGGTTCCACAGGGCTTTGAGGCTGCAATGAATTTCTTTGATCTCTACCTGAACTATATTGTTATAGCACTTAGAGACCACTTTAATGGGCTGAGCATAAGAACTCAAATCATTTTCCAGTTTTCTAAAATATATGGCAATGTTATTTATTTATTAAAATTTATTTTATTTCAATTAAAAATCATAAAAATATATACATAAAAAGGGAAAGGGAAAAAGAAGAGAAAAGAAAGGAAAAATAAAAAAGTAAAAATAAAACATATTAAAAAACAATTTTACAATATAACATATCTCATCTGGTGATTTTCTGTCATTGACATTGTATCATTTATTCACCACCACCCCTTTTTTTTAACTACAATGCTTTGGCCTTCCACCAGTTATAAAAGAGGTCCCAACTGAGATAAAAATTCAATTCTTCTTGTCCCTTTAGTCTTTTAGTGAATCCGTCAATTTCTGCACAGGCTGAGCATAAGAAATCAAACCATCTTCCAGCTTTATAAAATACATGGTAAATTGATTGATTGATTGATTGATTGATTGATTGATTGATTGATTGATTGATTGATTGATTGATTGATTGATTGATATATTTCTATACTGCCCATCTTCCTGAGAGAACTTCGGGCAGTTAACAACAATAAATAAAGAGAAAACAAATATCAATCACAAAATACAACAAACAATAAGTAGAAATATTAGACAAGATGGCAAAGCAAGAGGAAAAAACAGAATGTTTCTAGAATAAGAAAAATATAAGGAATAAACAGATCTGCTGCTCTGGAAGTTATGCAAATTGGGAGGCACACACAGAGGACAAAGCAACAATCAGATAAGAATAAGAAAATGTATCACTTTCCATTTTTATCATGCTTTTGTGTTTGACATGTTTATCCTGCACAATATGGCAGGACCCCCATATCTGCTCTTTCAGTACCCACAGTCTCACTTAACCATGTGTGACCAGCTAATTCTTGCAGTAGTATAGATCCTTTCCTTTGGTTCAGGCCAAGGACTAGGTGGGAGGCAGGACACAACTCCCTGCTAGGCCCTACAGTCCACAGGATTCTCCTTGTTCCTTTTCTCTCACTCATGTCTTTCAAGGAGTGAGCTGGGTTGGGCAATTGGCCAATGCAAGGGAGGGTAAGGTGTCAGCAGCACTCTACCCCAACTCTTGCTGACAGAAATGCCTACAAGTTCACCAGGAACTGGGAAGAAAGAGAGACAGGGAAGAAAGGAGGGGCGGTGGTCTGTGGTGGGTGTGGGGTGTCAGCACTCCCTGGACAGAGGCACGGAGCGCCAATATGTATGGAGGAGAGGGAAGAAAAGAAAGACCCAACTGCCTGATCCCTACTGGTTGCCCCCTACCCCAGCAGATTTTAGACAGGAGAGAAATTTGCCACCGCCACCTCAGTTCAGAAGGATTTGTCTGTGTAGCTAAACTAATAGCAGCAGTGGAGCTTGCTGGGAGAGTTGTATTTGAAGTGAGCTGCAGGTGCTAATACAGGGGCCTTACTGTATTTGCTATGTGTTCACTACTATCTACTGTATTCAGTATCTGCTTGTGCTTGGAAACAATCCTTGCAGATATGGGGGTTCTCCTGTCACAGTTGAATAAACAAACACCGAAACAAACCCTTATACCAGCCAAAGACCATTCGTGGCTGTAAGAGGCCTCCTGCCTTCTTGCAAATAACATTTGTCAGAGTGTCTTCTCCTAATGAAAACTGCCCATAATACCCAATCTTCCCAGGCTAGGCATTTGAGGCAACTAACACCGCAAGAGGCCCGAAAGGAAAAAACCTAGAAACAAGGCCTTCTCTGCCATTGCCCCTCACCTGTGGAATAATCTTCCACCAGACATCTGCCTGGCCCACACTTTGATTGTTTTTTAAAAAACTATTAAAACTTGGCTATTTAAGCAGACATTCCCTCAAATATAATGTAATTTCAGTATTCACACATTAAAACATGATTTTAACTGATTTGCCTGCTATAACAATACATATACACTATTTTATATCACTTTATTTTTAATTTTATTTTTATTATATTACAGTACTGTATTTATGCTTATTTCATTGTATGAATTAATTGTGTTTATTTTGCACTGTATTGTACTCATTAATTGTTGCTAACCGCCCGGAGTGGCTCTGCTGCCAGATGGGTGGTATAAAAATCCAATCAATCAATCAATCAATCAATCAATCAATCAATCAATCAATCAATCAATCAATCAATCAATCAAT
>JAHTLZ010000204.1:35054379-35085947 GCA_023846285.1 Phrynocephalus versicolor
TATCTATCTATCTATCTATCTATCTATCTATCTATCTATCTATCTATCTATCTATCTATCTATCTATCTATCTATCTATCTATCTATCTATCTACTTCCTTGTTTGTTGGTTTGATTGATTGATAACTTGCTTTTCTTTTAGAAATGGAACCTAAAACACATTAAAATGCAGGTAAAATGTTTTTAAAAAATATATCAGGTACAGTTTTAAAAATGCAAAATAGTAAATTAACTCAAATAAATTGAAAACTGCTTTATAGCGCACTACTTTTTAAATATTATTTATGATTATTCTCAAATGTAGAACAATTAGGTAAGTTCTTTAGACTCTGCAGTTTGATCAGCTAATGATGGGAAGTCATTTTCCTGGCAATTATAACATTTCGTGTGCTATATTAACAAAAGGATGCTTGTTAGGGAGTGTAACTTACAAGGTCATAATCTTCTTACTTCCTCTGACTCTCTTTTGCAATCCCTGCAAGTGTGGTGAAGTTTAGTTTTGGGATATCTGAGTCACAGTATGTAACCCCAAAGAGGCCTACTTGGGAAAGTGGCAAAGGTTGGAGATGGCAAACAGCCCGAAAAGGGGTTGCTGGATCAATGAATCAAAAATTCACCTATTGTATTCACTGGGGCCATCCACAACCACCTCTGAATGCCATATCTTTACCAGAAAATGCACAATTTGAAGCACCCCTAAACAGAGATTTGATCCTTGAATTAACTAGCTGGGCAACTATAGAATTATTACTGAATTGCTTAAACCAGGGAACCACAGGGTGGACCCTGTGATTGAGGGGACATTTGGGTACAATCGTGTCTACTGCCCTGGTGGAAGCAGTATACCAGCTGTCCACCAGAGCACCTGGTTAGGTGGTGGTCTGACCATGACAAGGGGACTGGCTTGAGGTCAGTCACCATTGGGTCACACTCTCTCTGCACATTTGTGAAAACCAGATCTAATATATACCCTGCCACATGGATGGGGCCGTTGAGAAGTTGGGACATGTCCAAGGAAGCAATGGTTTCCAAGAACTCTACGAAACCTGAGCCTCCACATGGATGTTGAAGTCCCCCAGAACTAGAAGCCTGTGAGACCTCAGCAGCGCCCTGGAGACAAAGGTGGCCAGCTGTGGAAGGGAAAGTACTGGGTCTTGGGCAGCACAATATGCCAGCACTATCCCAATTCCTTCCCTGCCCCCAATTGCCATGTGGAGGACCTCAAGACCTGGAACTGCCAATCACGAGAGCCTGACAGCGTCAAGGTTGTTTTTATATACAATGGCTGCCCCTCCCCACCGTCCCTCCAATCTAACCTGGTGTTGGATGAAGTACCCAGGTGGACACATCAGAGCGACGGTTGGATCACCCTCTGCACCCACCCAGGTTTAATTGATACAAGTCAGGTCTGCCTTATGATCCTGAATCAGATCAGATATTAGGTGGGTTTTATTAGAGGCAGAACTGGCATTCAACAAAACCAGGGATAGAGAAGAGCGCTGACTAAACTATTACCTTGTATCTGACAGGGGGGGTGCAGGGTTAGAATGGGGGACAGCTTGCAACCACCTGTCCCTCCTTCTCTTTGGTCTACTCATCCCTGCATCCATGGAATACCTCCCTGTGCCAGAGATCATACAGATATTGGCAATTTCCTCACTGAAAGAATGGCCTTCCAGTGATCCTAAAGGTGAAATAATAAATAAATGAAAAAACTATATAATACGGGGTGTATAACGTGAACCAATTAAAAAAAACAGAGATCAGTGATAGGGGTAGGATAGAACTTGAATGTACAAATCAATTATATCAACTGTTAACTACTTATTTGTCAGATTAAATTTTATTAAGAAATTTATATTAAATTAATTTAATCTATATTTAATTTAATTGATGTAATCCACTCAATTTGTTATTTTAGGCCTAATTGAATAAATTCTATGTGGATGAATCGACACTGCCCAAATGACAATAAATTAATTAAGTAAGATCAGCCAATTAAGTAAGGGAGTTATGTAAATTGGGGAGGCTAGATTAATAACCAGAATTAGGAGAAAATAAGCAATTATCATGGAGACAGGAGGTGGAAAAAAGAGAAATACAATATATAGGGTCTCAGAAAATAAAAAACTAAGACTTTGAAAATTAACAGTGATGGTATATCATTACTTGATGTTAAAATGATGTTCTATTTGATCTATAGTTCCAATCAGATTCTGTAAATAGTATTACTTTTCATCCCTTACACTCACCACAGTCACATTCTATACCCTCAAATAATCCTCTTTAATTACCTAGACCAGTGGTTCTCAACCTGTGAGTCCCCAGATGTTCCTGGACTGCAACTCCCAGAAGCCTCCACCACTCGTTCTACTAGAAGGGGTTTCTGGGAGTTGCAGACCAGGAACATCTGGGGACCCACAGGTTGAGAACCACTGACCTAGACTCTGCTCCTTTAAGCCATGACCTTGCAACATTAGCCACAGGTGTTAGAATAGATAACAGAATTTCTGCAGATGACTTAGAGAAAACAGAGACAGAGGAACGCCATCTTAAAACTTTGCTCTTTAAACTTTCCTTTGCCAGCTACAATAATATAACCGTCACAAAAATCCTTCCAGTAATACTCACAGACTCACAACCAAGATCAAGCATACATATTAGATCACGTAGACAAATTTAAAAGAAACATATGATCTTAACATATTTATCTTAGAAAGCCTTTCAAAGAACAGCAGCCATAGGTAGTTGTTAAAGTTTGCATTTCCCTCTGAGGATAGTCTCTCAGTTTGTTTACATCACCTTAATTGCACTAGAGTACTGCCACAACGGAAGGTCTTATCAGCCATAAATTGTCCGCTTGCCACAGTAAACTTTTCTGTCCCTGTCTCGCCCAACAAAAACAAAAAAACAAAAAACAGTTTATCTACAGGCAGATAGTAGCTCTCCAGACTGTTCTCAGAATGGCAGGACATGGGCCGTTTCCAAAACAGGGGAGAATCACAACACAAAGTCTCCTGCCGAGACGCCCAGCTTGGGAATTCCTCCACCCTGTGCTTTCAACGAACATAACCTGCTTCTAGTGTCATGGGTTGGGGTATTCTCTTGTCACGGTTTGTTCATGGTTCCTGTTCCGAGACAGTATGGTAACAAATGTCATGCAACAAACAGTGTCCACCTAGTGGTTAGCAGCTTTCGACATTAGTTTCCCTACGGGAAATGCCATGCAGTGCAAATGTTTATTAAAGAAAGTACTGAAAATTCTGTAGCATTGATTTGTAAATCCTGGAAGACCAGTCAATCGAAATATTGAAAAAGTTTTATTTATGATATTTTTAAAAAGGGTTAAGAAAGCAAGACAAATTCAGAATTTGTCACAGAACAAGACCGTGAAGTAACAGTTGTCACGAGACAAGTTATCATGACCACGAGAAAACGGAAACGGGGACTAAACAGGGACAAAACCACGTGATGGTGACCAACGTTGTCACAGTACAAAACTAGCTGTGGAACAAGGAAGGACATGAAATAACTATCTAAGATGTTAACCACCCACCATCTTGGGGAGGGGGAATTCTCTACTTGGACTGTTAGAAACTCTATGCAACAAGTAAAAGTGTATAATTGGTATATTTCATAATTAAGCCATTTGCAATATATTAAAACTTTTATAAGTTCACTCTATGAAGTGTGAGGCTGAACTTATAGGCATTTTGGCAGATACCTCTATCTCAGTAAGGTTGTAACAAACTAATTATATGTTTCTGTGCTGTGAAGACAAATTGTAGATTTCAGACTGTACATTTTATATTACATCCAGCCAAATTTCTGCCAAGAATTTGCAGACCTTTTATAAAAGTTACTGCAGCATAGTGACTGGCTGCAAACTGGAAAAGATAGAACTTTACAAAGTAAAAAAAAAAGTTGCATTTAAGAAAAGTGTCAAAATGCATATAAATTGGGTGAAAAGGTCAGAATGCAGAAAAGCCACCCTTCATCCTGGAGGGCATCCCGAAATATCCTTCTACTATACACACAGTTTGACTTGGCTACAGTTCAAACTGCAGTCCCAGTGTGCTCTGCTACACTAATAATTTAAAATCTGTGTTCCTGAGGGCATGTATATATTTAACCTCAGCACGTAAAACTGTGCAATGTGGCACATGAATGCATGCATAGCTAATCTTCCATTGAAACAGATCCTGCAGCTGTAAGCTCATTTATCTGTACGTAAGCCCCAATGAACAAAGTAGACTGAAGCCACAGTCTCACAACAGAAATCCCCTCCTTTTTCCCCCCTCATGCCTTCCGCTTCCTGTGCAATTGCTCATTGTGGTCACATTGGAATACATCCAACCGCTGTGATAGTAGTTTATACCATTTTATCCATTTTGCCTTTTGGAGGGAAAATTAGACGCAGTACACCTCTCAAGCAGAACATATCTCCCACCTTTCTTTTCTTTTCTCTTTTCTTTTTTTCTTTTTTTCTTTTCTCTTGCTTCCTTCCCCCCCCCCTTTTTAAAAATTGTGTAGGCACATTGCTGTGCCAGCAAAATGCCCTTGCTAGCCATATGCTGGGCTGAACCTTTTATTCAAATTTCTCTGCTGCCTTACCTCTCTGGAGCATAACCCACAACACACTGCAGTGACAGTCAAAGGACAGTAGGGCTATCTCCAGCCCTATTTGACAGGAGCCTTGCAACACCAGTAGCATATCTTGGGGAGGGATGGGGGGGGGGACCCAGTGGGAGGGAGGCAGAGCCCAGGTGAGGGTGGGCTGGGCTGCCGTGAAGCCATACCAACAGCACCAGCAAGGGTGTGGCGGCAGGCAGGTGAGCAGCCGTACCTGGGCCAGTTGTCATGGGGCAAGCGCACCCCTTAGGGTCTAGAAGCACCATTTGTCATGCCAGGAGAGTTGGCTGGCTGGTGCCCAGGGGTGTGCCACTTGTCTCTCGCTGCCAAAAGAGCTTGTCTCAGTTATCAGCATGAAAAAGCGCCTCTGCCCCTGCTGTCCAGGCTGCAGAAGGCTCCTCCACTCCCTCCCTCCTTGAGGTGGGACTCTTCCTTGCCTCCACTGTCCCTGCACTGCGCGGTTTGCACAGGAGAGCCTTGTCCAGGAGGGAGAACCCCAAAGAGGGTGTGAGAAAGAGGGACCTTCTCCCCCTTCCTTGCTCTTCCCCCAAGATTGATCCCACCTTGCTGGGTGGGTGAGATGCTGTTGGGGGGCAGGAGGGGGAGCAAAAACTGAATATGTCCCCAGGCACTCCAAACCCTAGCTACGCCTCTGTCCAACATGCTGGCATTGGTAAATTCATATTGGAAATATGGGGGGAGCTGAACAACAAAAGATGGGGAGGTGGGACTGCATGCAGATGTAAAGGAAACAAATCAGTTTAGAAGTACATAGACAATGGAATATCAATTGTACAGCGCAATGAAATGCAGAACACTTATAGTAGTAGCCTTCCAGTGGGCTGAATTTGATGGATTTGAGCATGGAGGCAGAATAAAAGAATCGGAAACAGTCTTCTCATCTCCCCAAAAAAGGGACCACAAAATCTCAGATTTATTTATTTATTTTGAAGGGATTGATCGATATTTGTAGTTTTAGCAGTAAGGGCTTCAAGAAAAGAAGGAATAGAAGAAAAGTGGACAACTAAGCCATAAAAACTCACTGGAGTGTGGAACTGGTAAAGCCATTCTTTAAATATCTCATTTACCTTGAAATCCCTACTAGGGCCACTATACATTGGTTCTGACCTAGTGGCACAGAAAGCTAAGTATTTTTGGGACTTATATGACTGAAGTGAGCACCTTCTCCAGGATGTCTCAGATACGGTGTGTATATTTTTCCATCTAAAATACCACACATTTTGGTGCTCCCTCGGATGTTTTAAGTGATAGCTCCCATCAATGCCAACAACCAAGTGCGTTCTTTGGGCCCATAAGATTTACATACCATTTGAGAAAGGCTGTAATCAGTCCTAACGGCTCGCATCAGTCCCTCGGCTAGCACAAATCATACCTCAACAAAGTGAAACACACACACATTTAAAATGTATAACACCACACCCTCCTGGGATCATAGCCCACATCTAGGCTGCTTGTTTTACACAACACACACCCCTAACCAAGTCCTGGTCTTATGATGGCTTCTCTTTGGATTTTATACAGTAGCTTCAAAGGATATGAAGCTCCCCAGGCAGGTTCTCTTCCCAGGACGAGTGCAAAAGGAGCAGGACAACCCAGTCTTCCTTGAGTTGTGCACTTCAATGGTAAACCACAAACATCTAAAATCTCTCAAGGAACTTTTAAAAGGAGTAAAGGGGGCAGAGAATTGGAGGCGGACAAGAGCCGCATCAAAAAAAGGAAACAAAAAAAATCCAAAAAAGAGAGAGGACTCATCCAGCCTGAGGCTGGAACACTGCTTTCAAGAGGAAACATTAAAGAGGAACCTTGACAAAGTCTTCAGCTATCAGGTGAGTGAGGGCGGCGGTGGGGGTGGGGGGAGGTAGCATAAAAGTTGTCTGTGCAGCTTTTGATGTGGAGACTCAACATGCATCCTGGAATCAGCTCTAATTTAATAATGGAGTTTGTAGTCATGATTCACATGTCACCGCCTCCTCCTCCTCATCTCATGTTGAGCCTTGTCAATGCGAGGGAAGAGAGACCCTGCGCTGTATGTCAGCTCATCAACTATTGACAATGGAAAAGGCTGATTAAAAGCCTTGGGGGCTTGCTATGCTGCTGATCTCACAGAGTGCTCATAAACTTATGCATCTTTGGAAAACTATCATGTGTTTTTAACTTCCTGAAGAATTCTTGTAAAATATAACTTAACCACATTACCCTTTGTCCTGTGCTTTTATTCCACTAATGGACAAATTGGGAGGAGGCTGAGAACAAATGTGCTATTAATTACCCAGATGGCTTTTTAATAGAACCTTGGATTATTGCTCAGCTACGAAACATTGTCCAGAAATTTCTTAATAATGCCGGTGAGTGCTGCATTCCTTCCAAGAGAATAAAGCTGCCATTGACCAGGAGGCAAGGCTATGTCAGGTTAGTTTAAGAGATAGCAGACAAAAAGAGAGTATTGTATAGGTGGAATGACAAGCCATATCCTAGCTGTCCAGTTTCTCCTGCAATGACAGATTTTCTAATTCACTACAGATTCTCAGAAAAGTGGGTGGTCAGCTCAGGGGAAAACCAACAGTGCTTCCATTGATAGTGGGTGGGAGAGACATAACTCTGAATTGACCTGGATTGATTTAATGCAGCACAGAGTCTTAGTATCAGGATAAAATTAGTATTAATGCATTAAATGTTAGGTCAGGATGTTAAGTCTCATTGTTGAAAGACCTACATGCACTAAATCCAGGCTTAATGCAAACAGGTAATTTACTTTAAGTTAATTATTGGTGCATTTGCAATGCCTGAAGAGGAGAGGAGAGAAGAGAGGAAAATAGAAGAGAAGAGAAGAGATATACTGCATTTATTTATTTATTTACTTCTAAAGTGATATACATAATATTTAGGAGAAGAGAGGGTAATGAAACATGAGCAGAAAAAAATTAGGGATCTTTCTGCTGATTTGCTGTTTGTCATGACTCTTGGTGAATCTTGATTTTAAGCCAACTGACTCAGATGGAACAGCCATAGTTAAAATAAAAATAAAGCACCCATTCTTGATGGTCCCAGGTACAATCCTGAAGTCCAATGAAAAAGCCTCCTCTGCCCTACAACCAATTTTCTGTGCTAGTTGTTCCTAATTCTTAGATGAATGATTACATTGGACACTAAGTGCTCATCATCCACAGCCCACAATGGCCTAGAAAGTGAATGCTGGTAATTGCATTGTGGAGCTGGATTAATCAATTGGGCTTAATAGAATGTAGCTTCTCTCTTGATGTCTTGTGCTGAGCTCAACCTAATACATTTGGTACAAACAAAAAAATATTAAAATATTTAAAGGAAATGTATTTTTTATGGAATGACAAAGTGGTCACACTCAGACTGTACAGGAGCCAGGTTTAGTTTCTGCTTCAAGATATGAGCAAGGGGAATAATTAGGAAAACGGATTGCATTGGACTTAAGCAAGAAGGAAAAACCTTTTTTATTTTATTTTTATTTATTTATTTATTGAAAAATGAGTGTGACTTCTGGTCATTTTCTGTTTTGAGGAGGCCTTTAGCCTAAAACAATCCAGGAGGACATAAACTGGTAGGTGCAGGGAGCCCTCTTTTTCAATGGGGCTGTTGGGAGACATGGGGTGGGCACACTAGGCCCTCTAAGGCCCATGTAGGACACGTGTCAATCACAGGTTACAAGTCATGAGGGGATGTGTAATCTCCAGGGTTTAAAAAAAACTGGGTACTTCAAAGGCCAGATGCAGGGGAGTGGTATCAGGACACAGCTCCCAGAGGCATTTGGTGGCTATTTAGATGCACCCAACTGCTTCAACATGCCAGGGTGAAGACTTTTGATCCTTTCTTTCTTTTGCAAAACATATGGACATGGAGTCACAAAGAGTTGGTCACGACTATAGTGACACAACACACACACACACACACACACACACACATTCATACTATATCCAAACTTGCTTTTGCAAGTCCTCTCAATATTCAAATCCATGTCCAATATGACAGTGTGGCATGTTGTTCAGGGAATACAATACTAAAAACCCCTTGTAGAGATTTGGCTATCGGTGGCACTTCAGTTAGAGAAGGTTCTACGGAGTTTGTGGAGGAAGATTTACTTTTATGAACTGCATCTCCCAGAATCCCAAATCCACAGGGTTGTGTGGATTATTGTCCAAATATCTAAGGCCTGTCTCCTGATGGATTTACTATACACAGAATAACAGTCATGCAAGCTGTTTTCACCAGTTTGCACACTTGAGCTCAGAGTTGTATAAATGTTTGGTTGGTTGCCCATTTTATACTTACCCCACCATGTGATTAAAACCCCACAAAATGCAATTAAAAGCCAATTGCAGGCTCATTGCTCAAAACACAGTGAAAAACCAATCTCATTATCATGGTTGCACGATCAGTTGCAAATCCATCTGCCAAGATTTACTCTCACCTTACATTCACTGTCCCTGGCTCATGCACACATGTTGCTGCTAGGCAAATACTTTGGGCTCATCGAGACATTTGGAGGATTGTTTATTTGTGCATATCTTCCGTTTGTATCTCCATGTTCTTATTTTATTAGAGTTGGATTTCTAATTTTTGGCAGAAATCCTATTGCTTAGCATAAGACAAATTATAACTTCTGGTCAATTTCTCCTTGGTAAATGAATGTTTCCTACCATGATTATTGGAGCATGTGCACATATGCACCAAGCCAGTGTGGATGTGTATCCTTGTGAATTGTGGCATTGTGAATTACTGGGAAAGAACTGACTGAAAGTTACAATTTCCCATACACTAAGCAACAGGGTTTAGGCCAATGTGTTACTGGAAACAATTGTGAAATAAATTTTGATGGATAATGGGTTTGTTATAAAATTAATTAAGAAGATAGAATAGATAGGCACAACCCTCTGGATCCTGGCTGAGGTGTCTGAGTAAGATGTGCATACACTGTAGCATTGCAAATGTTAGGTGTTGGAGGTACAGTAAACCCCCACCTATTGCAGGGGTTAAGGACCCAACCCAACCCGCAATAATTGAAAATCCACAATATGAGGATGCTGGGTCAGGTTGGGACTGGGCGGGCTCTCTGGGGGCTCTTGTACTTACCCCAGGCCTGGCACTGCCCCAAACGGGCCTGCAATGGGCTTTCTATTCCCCCATTTCTGGAGATCACTTCTGGTTTACCGGAAGTCACTTCCAGTTTTCAGGGAAGCACTTTTGGAGCCTCCAACGGGCCTGGGAAGGCCTTTCCTCCTTACCCTACAGGGCCTTTTTATATACGGTGGACCCGCAATATACGCATATGAACTAAGTTCTTTTCATATGTCCTCTAGTCTTTTAAAAGCAGACTTGTCCTCATCAAACTGCACTAAGATATTAATAACACAATCCTATATATGTTTACTTGAGATTAAACCACATTTCTCTCGGCTCACCTCAACTGTGAGGAGAAATATTTAAATTTTCACTATAACACTTCCTGTTAAAGATTTCCTGTTCTCTCCACTCTCTGAAATCTTGATCTCTTTCTCCCAGTTGCTCATAATGAAACGACTGTGTTTTCTAGAAAGACATGGGGGAATCAGCATTTAACGCATAGCAGTAGGAAGAGGATCCAGTTGGAGAAGTGGACTGGAACAACAGGCAGTAAATATTGTAGTAAAATTTTATTTATATGCTCCTTTTTGGCTAGAAATACCCAAGGCCGCTTATTTGCAGTCATATATTTGCATGAAATAACAGCAAATGGAGTGATAACAATTGCAGACCATGAAATGGTACATGAAGTGGTCTGTGTCAAAACTTTCCATATCTGCCCACCAATTTAGTGGAGATGGGGGGAGACACAAAGTAATATTTCAAGGGATAAAATTATCACCCCAGAGAAAGAAAGAGAAATTGTTTGTGTTCTAATAGCATGGATATTAATAGCTGTCAGTTTGATAGTGAGTTAGGTGCCAGTCTGTGGAACCAAAGGTTGTGCGTTCATTACTTCCCTACAGTGCATCCCAGAAGTGCCAGCCTGTGTTGTTTTGGTCTGCCTGTAGAATCTCAGACACCTCAGAAGAAGGGAACAATGGTAAGCCACCTGTGGGTACTCTTTATCTAGAACAGGCATGTTGAAACTTTGGCCCTCGTGATGTTTTGGACCACAACTCCCAGAATTCTAAGCTTAGATTGCCAATGACGAAGGACTGTGGGAGTTGCGGTCCAAAACATCTGTAAGGCCGAAGTTTGGACATGTCTGATCTAGAAGATCCTAAAAAGGTCGATATATACCAAAGATGACTTGATGGCACACATTTACATTTTTAAGAATCTAATTTTAACTGCCTATAGAACTAGCTAGGATCTCTGCTTTAGACCAGGTGCTAATTATTATCTTACACTGATCCACACTGATCCCAGTTAAGCCCAGAGATCCAAATATATTTGTTGTAACATACTGTCAGGTCAGTTCCAATTAATGGCAACTCTAACTGGTTTTTTTTAAATGATATGAGATGTTTAAAAGGTTGCTTACCATGAGCTTCCAGGGCTGAGTGTGGATTTGGACCCAGGATTGCTGAGCCCTATCCCAACACTTTTTCCACAACATCATACTGGTTGCCCATGCCTAGGTTTACAAAACTATTAGCAATAAACCCAGATACGGGTGTTGAACCTTGGCTGAGGAAAAACTGGGGGTGAGAGTTTGGAATGATAAACCATGATGGTAGGGCAGTTGACATCTCCCCCAAGTACATCCCATTTTACAATAAACTTTGGAGTTAAGCCTTGAGGGCAATTCCTCAAATTCCATTCTGTTTCTGTTCTGACATTCTGAAAGAACAACAAAATGAACTGTATTGTTTGGGCTCCACCAGTCGAATTCCAGAAGGAAATCTGGATTTTGGAACAGAATAGAGTGGTTTTAGAACAGTTAAAATGCAGAAGGGGAGGAAAATATAGAACAATATATTGTTGTGGTTTTAAAACAAGTTGTTATTTTAAAAAACAGTCATTCACTGTAATTTTGTCAAACATGATACATTTGGAAATATAAAAATTACATTAGCTGCACAATTAAGAAAAACTCAATCCGTTCTTTAAAAAAAATTAACAGACCAGATTAGTACTTTGCTATATTCAATTGCTTACAAAAATCTTAAATTACAGTTTCTCTGGATTCCAGGAGTGTAAGAGATACTATCAGTTAGTCTTCTTTATGTTCCAGAGTAGAAAAACATATCAAAAACATGGAAGCATGGGATGCAGTACAAGTGAATTTCTATATGTACCTCTAACTAAAAGAAGGGAACATCAATCTAGAACTGAGACACACTGAGTGTAAATTAACTTGCCATCCTCTGTCCTTTAACAAGAGATGTGACTCCTGTATTTGGAGACATATCTAGGTTCAAAGAGGGCTATTCAAGCCACGCTTCTAGACTAAGAGATACCACCTATCCCCAACACTTTAGCCCAAAATCCAGAGCTTGGAAATAAGACTTTTTAGACTGCAAGACACCTAATTCACTGAGCTGTCTAGCCCAACCTGAGACTTGCTGTACTCATAAAGCTTATGTTTCTGGCTTTATCCACAACAGCTGGCACATTTCTGTGATCAATAAGCTGAGAAAAACAACAACACAGCCCTCTTTAAAAAAAACTCAGAATGAGAAAATGACATCATTTGGAGAAAAATGGCATCAGTCATGCCGTGCATCTGGGCCATTAAATTTGCTACACCCTGCTGGGTTCTATTCATTTACATGGCTTTGTAACCTGATATCTAATACAATGCTGCCCCTTGTGCGCTTCTACACCCCTACCCTAAGGATATCTATAGTGGCCCTCATTGGAGTCTGCCTTCATTTTGAAGTTCAGAGTGTGGCTGCTAGAGTCAACCATTCTTAATGGCTTCTCTGTATCATCCAAGACTGTCCCCAGAGAAATTCACCTGGTGTGGACCTCCTGTGCTATCTAGAATCTTACAGAACTTTGTTATACTAATGCCCCTTCCGTATTGATGGTTTAAATATCTTAAACATTCCCTGGTTTTATTTCCTGATTTTCATTTTCATTTTGAAAAGTTTTTTATTTATTATTATTTATTTGACTCTTATACAACCCATCTAGCACTAGGGCTACTCTCGGCCGTTTGAAACATAAAAGCACAATATAGCAACAATAACACATTTTAATAACCAAAATACAAACAACAATATAAACAAAATATAACTACATAAATCAACAAGAATAAACTAAAATAAAACTAAAATAAAGGCAAAAATAACCAGGTGATTGATCAAATAAGAAATAAAAAAGGAGATAGGCTGTAAAAAGAAGACTAGCCAAGAAAGTCAGGAAAGTTGACTTTATAATATTGATTTATATTATATTACTAATATAAAGTCAAGAAAGTTGACTTTATATTATTTTCATGGTGTCTTTGTATTTGCCTTTGCAATTTGATCATGTTGCTACTCCATAGGGTTTTTTAAGGGTTTTGCTCTTGTTTTATTGTATTCCATATTAATGGTTTAATGGTACAATGGTTAGAGAAACTGTTTTATAGCAAGCAAGCAAATAAATAAATACTATGAGTATGAGAAAATGTAAGTCTGTAAACGAAGAAAGGAAAAAGCCATATAATCCAGGGCTTTGGGTTCAGTACAAGACTATAATTACTACTGTTATCAGTCAAGATTAATGTCACCTATTTGAAGCTTGCCCTAACTTTAATGAAAGAGTGGGGTGCATACCTACATGCCCTCCACCTTTCTTGCATTATCCTTGGGAATTTTCTCCCACTCTACCTTAACTTTGTGTCATTAACATTCCAAGAAGGATCTCATTTATTCCATTTGCCTTATTCAGATCTTCAACTTTTGGCACCAGCTAGTATGCTTTAGTCTAAACCATGTGTTTCTCCCTTTGGACCAGTGATCATATTTAACAATGTGAGATGGGGTATCACTTACTTGTAAAACACAGATTTATTATTTTTTTCACACTTACGTAACAGCCCTATTTGGCATAATATAGACAAGGCAGGCGGACACCGTTGCGGAAGCTCGCCTTAAGGAAATACACCCTTGTGATCAGGACACTCTTCTAATACGGCTGTTGTATATGTGTTGAAAGCATGACCAGAGACCTTGGAGGCATATTCTACAAATACAGTCTGCTTATGGACCAGGTTGCTCTTTGAGATTAACAGTGGCTTACCTAGTTGGGCAAATGGAGCTTCAAAAAGGACATTTTTTTTTTGTAATACAATAAAATAATCCCAGTCCAAAAAAGCCACATTTCCAAGCACCCTCTATAAAGCAGAAGGTTTTTCTCAGGCTTACAATGCAGCGGATATTGTTGTTGCTGCTGCTGTTGTTATTGTTGCCATCATCATTGTCGCCATCATCTTGCCCAAAATTCCTTCGGTTTGTCTATATCTGGAAAAAGATGTTATGTGAAACTTGGAAACTCAGAGACAATCAGTACCACATTTGCTCTGACTGAAGCAATAGAGTTAAACCGGATGATAGATAGATTTTTGCAGAGGTGCTCCCTAGAGGTGAAAAACATCTGTTTGTCATAGCATGTGCTTTCCCTCATCTATACATCTTGCATTCAACATGATATTTCATTTTCATTTTCATTTTCCTTCCTTCCTCTTCCTTTTTTCTTCTTTTTTGTGTGAGGGGAGGGTGACAAAGAGAAAAAGAAGTGAGAAAGAAGTGGGTTAATTTCATTGGCAATTTGCACGCCCATTAATGTGCAGTTTTCTCATAGTGTGCCAAAAATGAAGAACATGTCTCTTATACTTGTCTTCACTATCCTGTTCAGGAGCCAATAAGAATCTATGAGGCTTCCAAGGCCAAGTTACGCCCAGTTCATTAGAGGAAGGTCTTGTCCAAGAACAAAGAAAAATATTTCCAGCTCTGCTACCCAATCTCCTTAACAAGATAATAAATCTGGGAGGTATGTCTGCATACAAGGCAAAGTGTCTACAAATTAAGGCAATCTGTGGACCAAGTAAATGGACACCCCATCTGGAAGCTGCTGGATGGGCCATTCTCCTCTGCTTAGGACCTGAAAAGCCACTGATGCCTAGAACACAGCTGTATGTTCTCTTCCCAGAAGCTCCTGTAATTTCTGGGTCATATCAAACAGTTGAGGATCTCCCTGGTCCTGAGCCAGAAGCATACGGACATGTAAGTGGCATCAAAGAACATGCGGTGGATCCCTCCCGCATATAGAAAATATTCTCCATCCAAGCATTTAGAAGACAGCATCAAACTCCTTATGCATTATAAATGTGTATTGTTTGTTTATTTAGTTAATTTGTATTATTTATTTATTTATGTTTGTACTTATTAACCACCCGACTTTCCCCCAGGAACTCTGGGAGGTGTACAAGAAATTGTGAAGAAAAAAACGACTTGGCCACAAGGAAAACACGAACCCACGAACAAACAAAAAATCAAATAAAAAATAAAAATAAAACAGCAACAGCATCCATACAGACAAGCATAGACTCTAGCAAAAATAAGCTGGGACAGACAAATAAACCAATTAACCAAAACATTTAGTTCCCAACTTTCTCTTCAAGAAGACTGGAGGTGGCTAACACTGTTAAAACCTTTTAAGGCAAGCAGACCAAAACTGCAGTCCTTTAGGTAGCCTTAGGCAGACTTTTCTTAAAAGAAAAGTCTTTGCCTGCTTGCAGAAGGACAGCAAAGAAGAAGGGGTCAGCCGGGCCTCTGATGAGAGGGAGTTCCACAGTGACAAAAATGGCCTTCGGTTGAGTCCTCAGAAAACACCCTTGTGGTAGGACTGAGATAACAACCTCCCTGAGAAATTTAAAACCTGTGCAGGCTTATGAAAAGAAGACACAGTTGTGACAGCTTGGGACCCAAGCTGCTTAGGGCTTCATGGGTGACAAAGCAGTACAATGGGTTGTGCACAGAAACAGGCCAGCAGCCTGGAGGGCTGTTCTAACAGGAAATGTATGTGTTCTCTTTAACCAGCTCCAGTTAGCAATTTAACAGCTTTGTTTAGGATCCACTGACGTTTCTGGACCCTTTCCAAAGGCAAGTCCTCATACAACATATTACAATAATCAAATGAGGACCTAACTACAGTAATTTCCCCATTGTCACCCAAGACATGTAAAAGATGCTCACACCTGCTTGCCCAGCACTGTGCATGAGAACTACCAAGTGCCTTTCAAAGGGTGTCTGTGGGATGTACCATAGCCATGAAGAGGATGATTCCAAGGCAGACCGTCCATAACCTATTTTCTCTAGAGCAGTGTTTCTCAACCTGTGGGTCCCCAGATGTTCCTGGACTGCACTCGCTATGCTGGTATGGGTTTCTGGGAGTTACAGTCCAGGAACATCTTGGGACCCACAGGTTGAGAACCACTGCTCTAGAGTAGACATGGGCACGACTCGGCGAAATTTTCATTTTCGTTTCCATTTTTCGTTTCCGTAACGTAACGGAAACGGTAACGATAATTAAGTGGTCAGAACTCGAACCGAAAAAAGAAAAATTTGGTCGGGTTTTTCATTTTCATTTGTGGCATCGTGGCGATCATGCAATGCGAAGCACAGAAAAAGTTTTTAAAAGTTTTTTTAAAAAACCCCGACTCCCAGCCAAAAAAGCAGGCGAAAATATGCCTGCCTGAGGCTTTGCCACCTACCAGAGGGGTGGTTTCGGGGGGGTCCCCAGCCTTCCCCCCCTCTTCTCCTGTGCTGGGCTGCTTGCACGAAGCTGGGGGGGTCATCCTCGTCGTCTCGCCATGCCATGCGGTGGGGAGGGATCCAAAATGGCGACCACAATTTTTCTTTTGAAATCGTGGTCAAAAAACACACCAAATCACCACAGAAACATGTGAAATTTATTTATTTTAAATGCCCGAATTTTAATAGTAGCAGCAGTGGGTTTTTTATAGCAATAAAACATCATATTGATTTTATTTTATTTTATTTTTTATTTTTTTAGACCTGCCCATGTGGGCTGGGCATGGGATGGGACCATGCAAATTTTTTGAATCATTCCACCAATGGCATCGCCAGGTTTTTGACTGACACTTCTGGATGTCTCGGAGGGCATAAAAAGCCGAGGCACCTTCCAGAAACCGCAGTCGGGTGTATGGATGTGGTTGAGGGAGGAGGGCTGGCTGCTGGTGCTGGTGTGATCTGATCGAGATTGAGGAGGGAGGCTGGAGGCTTTAGGATTTAAGTTAGGCAGGCAGGGAGCGAACTGAATTTAGAAAATAATTTCTTTGATTCCCTGCAGCTTTGTCTGCTGAAGGGAATAGCAGTTTATTCTTTATTTCTTCTCTGGCAGTTTGTGAGGATATTTTTCTGATATTGGATAAAGGGGGAGGTTCGACTGGGAGTGGGAGGTGTGGATTTATTTTAAAAATATATTATATACTACCATTTATTTTCTATTTTCCCAACTTCAATTTGCTTGCACACATACACATTTGGGGTGCAAGCCAAGAACAGAACCTCTATCCTAAGTGATATCCTAACTGCCCACTCGCCCGCCTGCCCGTGCCGCCACCCACCTGCGGCCCGCGCCGACGGCCGCCTGCCACTGTCACCGCCCACCCATGGCCCCCCGCCACCGCCGCCCGCCCGCACCTCCCCTGACGCCCGCCCTGCCCGCTGCCTAGGGCGCAAAAACACCTAGCGCCAGCCCTGATTGCGGGACACCCCTATGCTCTGGGAAGTCAAATCGCGCTAAATCGCGGTGGAAACGACAAACGACAAACGAAACAACAAAACAACAAATTTTTGAAAAAATTCACGACAAACGGAAATGACCCAAAATGGACCCGTTCCGACAAACGAAAACTCGAAATGTCATTTTTTCTGGTCGTGCCCATGTCTACTCTAGAGTCATCCACTTCACAGTGCAGTGATGGTACTTCCTTGCAGAAATCTCTTCTAAAAAGCTACCTCCCATCAGTTATTTCATATGCCTATTTATAGCAAATCCATGTGCATTTTATAAACTAGCCTTTATGGCTGACAAATGATATATATAAATGTTGCTTTTTCTTAGGTTAGATTCTATTCCTTTTTACATGTTGCTTTTCACAACAGCGTAAAAAGAAAACCTAACTTGATAATAGGCATAACTGCCTTTCAATATAAATGAATTCCAGTCAGTTGTGTCTATCTGCAGTGTTGATGCTTTTTGGAGAGAAACAGGAGATTGTTTTCAGTCCTCCCTCTCTCCTGCCCTCCCTTGAAGGCAGTGACAGAAAGCAACTTAAATGATGGATGCCCACTTTAAAGTATTCAGTATATAGAGTTTCTTCTCAGGCTCATACCTTGACTCTCTCTGTGAACCCAAAGCAAATGCTAGGAAATCAAGCAGAAAATGAACCTTTACGAGAACACAGGAGGACTCAAGAAAGAAAGAAAGAAAGAAAGAAAGAAAGAAAGAAAGAAAGAAAGAAAGAAAACTAAAACTTAAACGCCAAATTGTACACAAAATATCTGTAAGATCTGTGATTGGACAATATTTTATTTCCATAACAGAGCTTGCAGAAATTACTTTTGGAGTACTGCTCCTAGACTCTTGAGTGTCCAAAAAGGTAATTTTCCCAAGCTGTTTCCTGAAAGCATTTACAATGCAGCTGAGTGGTGATTTGGAAGAAGGCTATGGCATCATGTGCTGCGTGTGAAGGACACTCAACACATATTTGGGCATCTTCTTGTCCTGATTCCTGAGTCAACTCAGTTTTCCAGAGGTTCCAGAACCACAAATGGGCAAGGTTACTTACCTTCTCCCCGTGCTGTGGTCTATGCTTAATTGAAAGTTTAAAAAGTCTCATCACGATCTCCTCCTGTTGACTGGGTCCTTAGATTGTTTTGACATACAGTACCCACTTTTCTTTTCCCAGTAGCCCATAGGGATTTGACAGTGCTTGTTGGTCCAAATCTCCATGCATACCTCTTGCTGTCCCAATGGCTAATATATTCCTGCTTGCCAAAGTATATTGGGTATGTTCCAGGTCACCTATTATTAGAATGTGTTAGTGTTCTACAAGGGAATTAGGAAAAATCCTTAAGTGTAAAGATGTGCTGCTCAATATTAAGTCCAAGATCATCCCCCACTATTGTATTTGCAGTTCCTGTCTACAGATGTGAAAGCTGGAGAATTAAAAAAGCTGGCAGGAAAAAAAAGTCAGTTCGTTAGGAGGATGGCATTGGAGGAATCCATTGCAGACTATATGGATTGCCAAAAAGTTTTTAGAAAGCCAATTTTTTTTTTAGATCAAATCAAGCCCAAACCCTCTCTGGAAGCAAAAATGACAAAACTGAGGCTATCATAAAGAAGGCAGTACTCTTTGGAATAGACAATTGGAAGACAGTAGGAAAAGAGAAAGGCGAGATATGTCATGAATGGACTGATTAAAGGATGTTTTGACTTTCAGTTTACAAGACCTGAGCAGGGCCATTAAAGGTAAAGTTTGTTTGAGGCAATTGGTTTGCAAATTGGGAATGACTTGACCACATGTAACAAGAAGTCTTTTTTTAAAAAAAATCTTGATTTACACTGTGGTATAGATATGTCTGTGGAGATTCTCATCCATCCAGGTGAGGCTATTTGGAAGCTGAGTCATGACCACTGGACTTTTCTCGATAGGTTGAAACGTTTCACTACTCAGCCAAGTAGCTGAGTGCTGCTAGATAGCTCCGAGGCTGAGGTAAGTTAGATGTTCATTTCCCTACTGTAACTCCATGAAGGGGTTAGACTAGATTATTCATCAGGCCCCTTCTAGCTCTGCAGTACTAAGATTATAATAATTATTAAATATTATTATAAAACCTTTAAAATGAGCATGTGAAAAAATGTGTTTTATGTGGTCATATAGTGATTTCTTCTTGAAATAAGGATCCTTGCTGTGCATCTCCTAAACAGCAAATCCATAATCACCTCTGCCTGATGAGTGAAGAAGCTCCCAGTGTATTAAGCAATGGCTTAACCAAGGCTTGTATGCCTGTATCCACATCATGTATTATATTGTTCCTGCAATAATGCGAGCAAAGCCATGAATATTGGATGGCACCCTTTTGTTGCTTTTCGGAAGCAACAGTACCCAACTGTTGTACAGCCATGGCTGTTTTCTCTCTTGCTTTGGGTCTCACACACCCACACAGAGTTGTGCACCCCATGCAGTCTCAGTCACATACACACTGCTAATGAAAACAACTTTTTACACACTGAACACAATTTTTTCTCAGGAAAAAGACTGGCTCGAGTAAGGAGCCAACAGCTATCCTGCTTTTCTCCCAGTCTCCTGCAAGGAAATACCTGTTCCTGGATACTCACAACAGTCTTTCCTTGTTTGGTTTCCTTTCCTTCCTCCCCCTCCCCCTTCCCACCCGGACTCTCCCACCCTCCTGACTTTGGGACATATTTGTGTAATTGCTTGTCTTCAGGTACAAAGATGCTTGCAGGAAGCCATTAATCTTTCACGAGCCTATTCTGCCATTTCTTAATTCCTAACAATAAGGGGGGGCACACATACTCATCTCCCCACTCATCAAACAGAGCGGATCAGACCCTGGAAACATGCCAGATGTAGTGTGACTGCCCCCGTCTTGTTCTCATGTGCTTAGGTACACACCCATGGATGCATGTATAGGTACACATGCACACGAAAACACACACCGGGGTGGGAAAGCCCTGCCCCCTTTGTAGATGAAAAGGCCCCTTGTTTGCTCTGTAAAGCAGGTGTGGCAGCAGACTAAAAGGAGAGAAGAGATCCAGCTGGAGGAGCCCATCAGCCAGCTGCTCATGGAAGGCAGCTTAGAGAGGTGCCACCTGTTATACTGAACGCAGAGAGGAAGGGGCAGAACAATAGCCACCTTACAAAACACAGCTCCTTCCCGCCTGCCCCCCCCCATTGTTTTGCTTCGGAGTGGATGAGCTCACCGTACAACACGCAAGTCTGAAAAAAGAACTAGCCCATGTAGTTTGCCTGATCTTGGTAGACAAAGAGAAAGGGGAGAGCTAGGGGCACAGGCTAACTTGTATGCATCCCAGAAGCACAGGGAGGATTATAGGCTGTCCAAAGACTGCTATGGGCAGAGAGTCAGGACCTCAGCATTTATTGGAAGCCAAGGTTTGAATCCACGCCCATGCAGATTCCAGTGAAGAAGTCTAACAAAAAAAACCAGAATAATATGTAACTTTAGCACTGTTCGGCACCACTCCTGAAATACTACGTGCCTGGCTTACTTGCTTATTTGCTGTTGCACCTATCATTGCTGCAAGAGACTCAGGTAGTAAACACAAAAGGGTATGGATGGCCATCTGGACCACTTGTGAATGGATAGTTCCCTGTGGTTGCATGACATACAGGAAAATGTGCCCCAGCACAACCCCAATCTGTGCCCAAGCTGGACTTTTTTGGTTCAGCAATAGGATTTCTACTTTTAGGGTCCAGGCTACAGAAATCCCTTGGCCAGACATATGGGTTGCTTTAAGGGAGATTACTCCCATTTGATTAAAGCAACCTTTTCTTGCCTGATCAGTTGTTTGATGGCAGACGATTTCCCCCCAACTTTGAGTGGAATCCCAGCTACACCTCTATACAAGGGTGGATAATCTACTCTCAGTATGCCACACTGTAAAAAGCCTCCTGTTTGGATTACCATCATGGAGGCATGCATGAATACCATCTGATGCAACTCGTATCCAAATATTTACTGTACAGATCAGAACTGACCCACTGCAAGCAGTCACGTACCGTACTGTAGAAAATGATAGGGAAACAGATTATCCTTACAGGTTACAGCTACTGTGACCTGTCCATTCGGTGCCCACTCTAGGGAGTCAGTAATGCATCCCACATACAGGCAAATCCTAAGTGTGAAAAAGATTTGTGGTTGTCACCTAAAAGGAAAAAAAATGGGGTAACTTCTAAAACTTGGTCAATCTAATAAGTGATGTTGCACCCTCCTTTGCCCTGCCTGGATGTGAAATGGCTGCCTAATGGGATGCATGGGAGTATAGAGAGTTTGGTGAGGCCCAGCCTGTGCCTTTCCCTGGGGTCGCCAATTGCAGTTTCCAGGAAAGGTTTTGGCTTTCATGCAGTAGAATGTCAATCGCCATATGCTTTGACACTTCCCTTTTTGCTATAACCACTGGTCCCAAGTAACATATACATGCTTGCTTTTGAAATGTCAGCATTTCCAACCCCCAGATTGCTGAAGAATGCCTTAATGCAGCGGTTCCCAAGCAGGGTCCCTAGATGTTCTTGGACTACAACTCCTAAAAATCCTGGTCAACAGTGCTAGTTGGAGTTTTAGTCCAAGAACATCTTGGGGATCCAAGATTAGGAACCACTGTTTTAATGAATCATAGGGGCATGGTGCAAATCAACCTGATGGCAACTGTGTGCTTCCTAAGCATGATTAAAACAGATGTTCATGACCAAGCAATAACAATCAGTACACAGTGCAAAGCCACTGGTCTGCAATATGGTCTACTATACATGAATGCATGGAATTTATACTCTCTTCTTAAGTGCTCTTATTCTCTTGTCTTCTAATGCTGTAAGATACCCTTCAATTCCCTGTTCTTAAGCTTGAATATGTCTTAATTGTTTGGACTGTATATTGTGCCTCATTACTGTAAGCCACCTTGGGTCCTTTTCCAAGGAGAAAGGTGGGGTTAAAATAATCTAAAATAAATAAAAATAAAATGTGGCAATCAGGTGCTTTCAGCATTTCAGCATTTCAGCATTCTGTCTTCTAACACCAAGCTATTCATAATGTATAATTTTGGCCTTTGAGTAATTCCTCAATGTGAGTTTGGGGGGGGGGATTTTACCATAGTGTAAAATCCCCCCCCCCAAGGTTTGGAATGATTTTCCTGGAATCCAGATAATGATCTTTATACAGTAGAACTAGGCTAGGGCTTGTCTGTTCTTAGGTGAGGCAATGGGCTTGTAAGAAACACATGCAGCCTCAAATGTCTCTACACCAATGCTCAGAGCATGAGAAACAAACAAGAGGAGCTGGAATTCCTAATACAGCAAAATAAATAGGATCTAATTGGCATCACTGAAATCTGGTGGGATGAGACTTATGATTGGAATGTTGTTAGTGGATGGTATAACCTGATTCAAAGGAAAGGAGGAGGTGTAGCTTTATATATTAAGGACATATATACTCCTGAAGAAATACAAGGTATACAACAAGGAAAGCAGGTTGAGAGTATTTGGGTGAGAATTAAGGGTGAGAAAAATGAAAGAAATTTCACTGTGGGGGTATATTATAGACCCCCAAGTCACCCAGAGGAGTGGGATGATGCCTTCTGTGAGCAGATGGCCACACAGTCAAAAGGGAGAGATGTAGTACTAATGAGGGATTTTAAGTATCCTGATATATGTTGGCAGACCAACTCAGCTATGAATACAAGGTCTAATAAATTCCTTACTGCCCTTGCAGACAAGTTCATGGTCCAGAAGGTAGAGTAGGCAACAAGAGGCACAACCATTTTAGATCTGGTCTTAACCAATAAGGAGGACCCTATAAATGGGGTTGAAGTGGTGGGATCTTCAGTTATAAGTGACCATGCCCTCTTGGAATTTGTTATACAGTTGGAAGGTAAAGCTAAGCATAGTCAGACAAGAATCCTGGACTTTAAGAAAGCCAATTTTTGTAAAATTAAGGAATTATTGACTGTGATTCCATGGACTGAAACACTGAAAGAGAAGGGAGTCCAAGATGGATGGGAGTTCCTTAAAAGTGAGATATGAAAAGCACAATCTAAAACTGTTCCAAGAAGAAGAAGAAAATGGGAGATGTCTAAAGAAACTGCAATGGTTTACTAAAGAACTTTCAACTCAGCTAACTATAAAGAAAAACAAGTACAAGAAATCAAAAAATGGGGAATGCACCAAAGAGGAATATAAGCAAACAGCTAATATATTCAGGGGGATATATTAGTATAAATAAAAATGGTTTCTTTAGTTATGTCTGCAGCAAAAGGAAAAATAAGGAAATGGTAGGCTCTCTGTGCGACAATGATAACCAGTTACTAACAGGAGACAAGGAAAAGGCAGAACTACTCAACACCTTATTTGCCTCAGTTTTCTCCAGAAAGGAAAAAAGAGATCCGCTGGGACAAAGAGTAGATGAGGTAGGATGGGAATTGCAACATAGAATAGGTAGAGATGTAGTACAGAAACACCTGGAAACATTAAATGAATTTAAGTCTCTGGGCCAGATGAATTACACCCAAGAATATTAAAAGAACAGGCAGAAGTAATTTCAGAACCATTGGCAATAATCTTTGAAAAGTCCTGGAGAACAGGGGACGTCCCCATAGATTGGAGAAGGGTGAATGTTGTCCCCATCTTCAAAAAGGGGGGGGGAGAGGACCCAAATAATTACCGCCCAGTCTGCTTGACTTCAATTCCTGGCAAGATCCTAGCCTAGAACAAATTATTAAGCAGACCATCTGTAATTATTTAACAAGCAATGCCGTCAGTATGAGAAGTCAACATGGATTTCTTAAAAACAAGTCATGCCAGACCAATTTGATCTCTTTCTTTGATTGAATTATAGGCCGGGTGGATGAGGGGGACACTGTGGATATTGCTCATCTAGATTTCAGTTAGGTCTCTGATAAGGTTCCCCATGGTATACTTGCAAAAAAGTTAGTAGAATTTGGGTTAGATAGTGCCACTGTTAGATGGATTTGTAATGGGTTTACTGACTTGGAGGAAGGAATAGAGAGTAGGCTGATCAAATTTGCAGATGACATCAAATTGGGTGGTGTTGCTAATTCCCTAGAGGATAGGATGAAAATCCGAAGGGACTTTGACAGATCAGAGTGCTGGGCCAAAGCTAATGGAATGGATTTCAACAGAGAGAAATGTAGGGTGGTAAATCTAGGTAAAAAGAATGAATTGCACAGATATAGGATGGGAGACACCTGGCTGGAAAATAGTACCTGTGAAAGGGATCTGGGAGTCTTGGTGGACCACAAATTGAACACGAGTCAGCAGTGTGATGCAGCCAACAAGAAAGCCAATGCAATTCTTAGGGCGTTTATACACGACCCCTAAGCTCCGCAGCAAATGGCTGCAAGCTCCGGAGCTTAAAAATGTTTCCCCACCAGCTCCGGAGCTAACAGAAAATTAAGTGCGACCCCGCCCACCTAAGCACGACCCAGTGCACCTTTCAAGTACCTGCTCTTTGATGGTGAAAAATTTTGATGCGGAGAGTGCCGGGCTCTCCTCACTTCTTTTTGTTGTTGTTTTTTTGCCTCCCGCCCCTTTAAGAGGAACCAGGAAGTAACGGGGGTAGTCGGAGCAATTTCCACGGCACTCGGAGGTAAGAGTGCATTCTTTTCTCCCTTTTTAAGGCTTTTTTTCCTCCATCCGCTCACGCAGACAGAAGCAAGGAAGTGTGGAGTCGTGGGGAGGAAGGAAGAGCAACGAACCCCCAAGATCTCTGGTCCGAATTTAAGGGACCAGCGGATCTTAGGGGTCGTGTAAAAAGGCTCTTAGTTGCATCAACAGAAACCTAGTGTCTAGATCAAGGGAAGTGAAAGTACCACTCTATTCTGCTCTGGTCAGACCCCATCTGGAGTACTGTTTCCAGTTCTGTGCACCTCAATTTAAAAAGGATGTTGACAATCTTGAGCTGGTCCAGAGGAGGACGACCAAGATGATTGCGGGTCTGGAAGAAATGTTTTACGAGGAGCGGCTTAGGGAGTTGGGAATGTTTAGCCTTACAAAAAGAAGGCTGAGAGGGGATATGATAGCTATGTTTAAATATTTGAAAGGATGTCACATTGAAGAAGAGACTGGTTTGTTTTCCATGGCTTCAGAGACTAGGATGTGGGCAATGGTCTCAAACTCAATTTAAACATTAGGAAGATCTTCCTGACAGTTAGAGCTGTTTGGCAGTAGAATATGCTGCCACGGAGGGTGGTGGAGTCTCCTTATTTGGAGGTTTTTAAGCTGAGGCTGGATGGCCATCTGTCTGTGATGGGGGTTCCTGCATGGCAGAGGGTTGGACTAGATGGCTCTTGAGGTCTCTTCCAACTCTATAATTCTATGATTCTCAGACATTTTAAAGCATCTTTGCATTATAATATGTATCATCCTATTTCTGTCCCTCTGGTTTGTTTTCCAGCTTTTGGGCCTACTGGCAATTTTAGGTTTTGTAGTGGGTGTTATATTTGTCCACGCTGTCATCGTATGTAATATTTTTGTAGTGATACATTTTATTGCATTTTCCTCTTTTAATGTATCGTTATGATTTTGATTTTGGAATGCTTATGATAATGCCTCATCTAATAATAAATATTGGATTGTAATATACATTTATTGTAACAGTTATTGAAAGCTACACCCACTTGTTGGTCTAACGCAGGGGTGCCCAAACTTTTTGTAAGGAGGGCCGGATTTGGTGGCTGAGAATGTGTCAGGGGCCGGTTGCTCCCTGACCCTGCCACCCCACCGCAAGCTCCACCCACTGACCCATAAGCCCCACACTCTGACCCCTTGCAACCCCACCTGCAGGAAGGAAGGCGGGGGCCAAGGGAGGGAGGGAGGGAGGTGGAAACCAAGAGAGGAAGGAAGGAAGGTGGGGACCAAGGAAGGGAGGTAGGTAGGTAGGTGGGGACCAAGGGAGGGAGGGAGGGAGGGAGGAAGTTGGGGACCAAAGGAAGCACAGGGAGCCGGTCGTCCCTTGGAAGAGGCGATCTGTGCGACCTTGCACCCCCCCCAAGCTCCCCAGCGGTGCTCACGGCTCACCCGCCAGCCCACTCCAAAGCTCCTCGGCGGTGGCAGAGGCCTGCTGGCCTGCCCACCCCCACACATTCCCCTGCGGTGCCGGTGGCAGCAGACCGCCTGTCCACCCAAGCTTCCCAGCGATGTCAGCATTGGTGGAAGATTTAAAAAAAAATGGGGTGAAAGAGGGGGAGGAAGGGGCAGACCAGCCAGCCACGAGCCACTCAGAATGGCCTGACGGGCCGGATTTGGCCCCCGGGGCGGACTTTGGACAGGCCTGGTCTAACGTATTTCATTAAAGGCTATTATCTTGCATTTTAAAAATAATGTCATCATTGAACATGAGCATCTTACCAAGTTCTGCAAAAGGGAAGTTCTGCAAAACTCATTTATTTCAGGGGAGAGCTGGCATAGTAGATGAACATTTAGGACCTTCTGACTAGTTAGTGCCTGGATAACAAGATGCTCATTAGTTTGCAGCCAGTGAGGGTGAGCTCTTTTACATTGCACTTCCATATATGTCCTCTCAGAAGTCCTGCTGAGCTCAGTGTTGTGTGATTTATGTGCTCCTCCCTGGCACTTTCAACTCTCTCTGGGTGATTTACAATTATAAATGATACTTACTTCTGAATAAACGTGATAGAATTGCATTGTCATTGACACAAATGCAGAACTAGGCTACAGGCGATACCTTTATAGGCCACTAATAAAAAATTTTTAAAAATCATTGCAAGTTTTCGAGTGCAACACACATGTACCAGAAGTCCAATCATGGCAAAATATGTACTTTGCCAGGAGGTCATTCTTAAATTTCTTGGCAAGATGATCTGTGCGAGGCAAGCAGTCTTGGAACGGCTCTTATAAAGGCTGCATAAGAATTGGGTTTCACGCCCCAGCTCTCCAAACAAAGGAACATGGATCATACACTCCGTCCACTCACTCCTCAACTCCATTTGGCTCTCTGAGACATACATGCTGATGACCTACGTGCTTCATTTTAAGGATTGGGGTAAAATTTAGTGAGTCCACTAGCTTTCCCAATTGGGACCAAATTGAAGTAAAATGATATTACCTAGTTGTTGCGGTCTTGCCCTTTGGTGTTGAGAGTCCATGTGCCTTCTCCTTGGGACATGGGGAATGCCAACTCTTTCTTGGTATCTCCGTAATTCCATCAAATTACGGAGATACCCCCTTTTTTACTTTGATGGAATTGTCATTGACAGGGACTTGTATATAGGATTTCAACCCAGGTTTCGAGATGATCGTCAAATCACCTGGACTAACTTTGATTAATCTATGTGGGATTTAATGCTGAGTAGGCAGTAGAGATGGGCACGACCAGAAAAAATGACGTTTCGAGTTGTCGTTTGTCAGAACCGGTCCGTTTCGGGTCGTTTCCGTTTGTTGCGGAAATTTTCAAAAATTTGTTGTTTCCGTTTGTCATTTGTCGTTTAGGGTTGGGGTTGGGGGGGTAAGTGGGCTCTGGGAGGCACCTCTCTGGGTGCCTCTAGTCTGACCCACTAAGAAGGGAAGTGTTTAGCTATTAGCGCATACCATACAATATATTATTAGGGTTGGGGTAAGTGGCAGAGGCACCTCTCTGGGTGCCTCTGACTCACTAAGAAGGGAAGTGTACTGGGCGTACAGGTTATGCTTAGGGTTGGGGTTAGGGTAAGGGCTAGGCTTAGGGTTAGGGTTGGGGTTAGGGTTAGGGTTAGTGGGCTTTTTATGCCCTCTGGCACATCCAGAAGTCTCAGTCAAAACCTGGCCATGCGATTGGTGGAATGGCTCCAAAAATTTGCATGGTCCCATCCCATGGCCAGCCCATCATTGCGCATGCGCAGGTGTAAAAAAATAAAAATAACAATAAAATAAAATAAAATCAATGGAGACTTTTATTGCAAGAAAAACCCACTGCTGCTACTATAAAAATTCAGGCAGTTAAAATACCTAATTTTCACATGTTTCTGTTGTGCTTTAGTGGGTTTTTTTGACCACAATTTAAAAATAAATATTGCAGTCGCCATTTTGGATCCCCCCCACCATTGCATGGCATAGAGACAGCCCAGGAAAGGAGGGGGGAAGGCCGGGGACCCTCCCCAGAAAACACCCCTCTGGTAGGTGCCCTCACTCAGGCAGGCATATTTTCGCCTGCCTTTTTGGCCGGGAATCGGGTTTTTTTTTTTACTTTTTGAAACTTTTTTCTGTGCTGCTTGTTGGAAATGGCATCACGCGAGCCCGCGATGCCAGGAACGAAAACGATAAACCACAGCCAATTTTCCTTTTTTCGGGTCGGGTTTGAGCTGGAGCGGAGTAATTCTCGTTACCATTACCCGTTACGTAACGAGAACGAGAACCGAAAAAGGAAACGAGAATTTCGCCGCTCCGTGCCCGTGTCTAGTAGGCAGTATTTATGTTGTCCATAAGATTTTTTTTTGGGGGGGTGTATGATTGTGCATTGCAAAGAGGAGCAGAAGGTTCAGAGTGAGCCATCCCCTCCTTCAGAGAAGCCTGAAGGCAGAGGGGCTATTTCACACAGGTGGTGAAAGCTGTTCAAAAGATGGGGTGCAAGGAGATAAGAGACCCAGGATCTGTTGAAAAGAGTGTGAAGAGGAGCACAGGACATGGATGGCCAATTGTGGAATGGTCCCTGATGACAAACATGGGGTAGGGCGAGTGGCATGAAGAGTAGTGATATAAGGGCCTTGGAAAAGTCAGGAAAATAGATCAAGGGGCCCAGGTGGATGTGGGAGACATAGAACCGCTATAATGGACAGTTTATATATTTCCCAAGGACAACAGTCCTGTGAAGAAGGAACAGTAAATAGATCTCGCCTAGAGTGGGATGTATGAGTGGGAAGCAGTGTGGGCTTACCACCCTTGTTGAGGAAGTCTTTGTTTCGGGAGAGGAACACTGACATGAAAGCTGACGTGAATGGTATGGGAGTGTATACTTCTAAAGCAGTGGTTCTCAGCCTCTCTAATGCCGCAACCCTTTAATATAGTTCCTCATGTTGTGGTGACCCCTTGTCCTGCTTGGAAGAGGCCACAAGCCCTCTTTGGCAGGCTACTGCCACAGGTACCAAACAGAACGTCCCTCCACAGGCACCCTCAGCCAATCGCAGCCTCCGATGCCATTGACTGACATCCCCTCCAACCTATCAAGCTGTAACTCACCCTTTCCCCCCTTCCCCCCTTCCTCCTCCAGACCCAAGCCATTTGTTCCTTTTTCTTCACTGTCTCATGGTGATCCCTGTGAAATGGCCATTCAACCCCCAAAGGGGTCCCAACCCCCAGGTTGGGAACCACTGTTCTAAAGTAACCGAGTGGGAGAGGCCCCTTGGCTTCTGAAAGGACAGTTAACCATTGATGTTATGGATCACATTGGTTCAACAGAAGGTATTGTTCATACATCTGTGAAGATTCTCAGTTATCCAGGTGAGGTTATCTGGAAGTTGAGTCATGGCAACTGGACCTCTTTCCTTGTGAGATCGAAATGTTTTGCTACTCATCCAAGCAGCTTCGCCAGGTACTTGGATGAGTAACAAAACGTTATGATCACTCAAGAAAACAAGTCCAGTTGCCATGACTCAACTTCCAGAGATTGTTCATAAATTGGATGCAGTCACTAATAAAAGTTTGTTAGAAGAAAACCCATCTCCTAATGTGCTGGGGTCAGTTCGGGAGGAATTGCCACAGTTAAAACAAGCACCCATCCTGTCACATGCATGCAAAACCAAACTGGAATCAAACAGGGAAACAAATTAATAAATAGTCATATTTTAACATGTTTGTACTGTGTTAGCAGGAGGAGAGGCAGTACCTCCAGCCCTTATGATCTGCAAACTTTTATTTCCCCATACAGGAGCTAAGATTTCACTCAATATGACACAGGCCGATTATTTCCAAACAGACTGTCTTTTTGTGTTTTCTAGAAGTCATCAGGGCTTCTTTAAAACAAAAGTGTCTGCCAAGAGCCATCAAGCTTGGAACACATTTTTGGCTTTCTGGAAAGTAATTGGCATGCTTCAGCTGCTGTATTTGAAACAGGCCTAGCTTTCAGGGAAGGAGGGAGAAAGACAAAATAAACCCTCACCCTAATAAAAACAAGCAAATGAAGGTTACAGTCCCACGTCACTCACTAGGCAGTAAGTCCAACACAACATAATCAGAATGACATCCAAGTTGATGTGCATAAGATTGCGCTGTTAAAAGTTATGTAGGTTTTACAAGCAACAATGAATGAAATAAAATAAATTGTCTTATTTTATAATTGTGTGCAGCCTGACCTCCATCTTGTCTGAACTCATCTTCTTCATGTTCAAGTATGCATCATGATCCTCTTGCAGAAAAACAGATTGCCAAACATTCTGATTTACTGATATGGGAATGGCAGCAGTCACACACAAGAGTGCTATTCCACTTGTGGTTATTATGTGCCATCAAGAACCCTAGAAATGCATAATTTCCAAATAGTTCTCTCCACGAATGCCTTGCTCATTTCTTCTAAACTCAAGCCTGTGGCTTCCTTTAAGAAGTCGGTCCATCTTGTGTTTGGTATTCCTCTTTTCCTACCGCATTCTACATTTCCCAGCGTTATTGTCCTGGCTTCTCCTGAATTGCCCAGAGTTGGACAGCCTCAATGCCAACATTTTTGCCTTGAGAGATAGTTGAGGCATGCTTTGCTCTAGCACCCACTTGTTTGTCTTTATGGCATCAGGGGTGGGGGAGATATCTGGACTAGAGATGGGCACGACTTAGCGGTATTTCCGTTTCCGTTTCCGTTACTCGGTTCCGTTACTCTACGGAAACGGTAACGGGAATTACTCCGGCAGACTTCGAGCTTGAACCGACGAACGAACAATTTGGTCTGATTTGTCGTGTTCGTTACTTGCATCGCGCGATCGCGCGCGATGCCAAGCGGCACAGAAAAAAAAAGTTTTTAAAAGTTAAAAAGCCCGGTTCCCGGCCAAAAAGCAGGCGGAAAAATGCCTGCCGTGCCTCAGGGCACCTACCAGAGGGGTGGTTTCTGGAGGTCCCCGCCCGGCCTCCCCCCCTCCTCCGTCCTGGGATGCTCTGGTGTGGTGGTGGGACTCGCCCGCCGCAAAAAGCCCAGTCTCGCCGCCGGCCGCCAAAGCGCAACCAAGCGGCA